>CM076569.1:965423491-966073491 GCA_034641835.2 Pinus albicaulis
CTATTAGAAACTAAGCATACAAGTTATATTTATATTATTGTAACCAAGTTATATATATAGTATATACAGCCTCAAGATAGAGAAGCTATCTTAGACACACATCAATTTGTCAGACAACATTCAAAACCACACAAATTAGGAACTAACGTAACAAATAGGAACATACTCTATACATAGAGAGAACCACAACTGAAGAGAAGTAGGAATTACATATTCCAACACTCCCCCTTAATGACTACTTGTCTCAATATCTATATGCAAAATCTACAACTGGTCTTGTTTGGTAATTACACTAGTTTTGATTGGTAATTACACTTTGTATCTTGTTCATGTTGTTGTTGATGTCCAGATAAAGTGACAACCATCTACTGAAATGCATGGGTTCCAACCGCTGCCACTGCCAGTCTACTAGGAAGTCCTTCACATACATGGTTCATCCAACCTCTCAATTAACTCCCCCTTGATATAAAATTTCACCTTATGGAGTCTAAAACCAATACGGCCCACCCAAGTGTATCCATCCCGCATGACACACTCTTCCAGGGTGTTAAAAATCTCTGACAGAGGGAACATATAACAAAGGGGTATGCATGCCTTTCTGGGTCTTACAACACGTACAAACAATAAATGACATGTAGATTTGCTTCTAATTACAAACTATGACTCATACTCTACCATAGTCATGAGTCTATTCCAAGAAACTCACACAAAACAAACTCTCACAAACTTGATTGTCCATCCTCCTTTGCTGCTCACCATACCATTCACCTCCATGAACACCGCACTATTCATATGCTGGAACACACCATTACTTTAGCTTTGTACTTTTGAGTCTTTGGCATCTTCATTTTACTTTGGAAAGCTGGTCTTGGTCTCCATGTTTTACCCGTCATCAATTAGAGTTGCAAATTCTAACAAAATGACATCATATTGAGGTTGCAAATCTCAATATTTATACAAATTTCCAAGACTTATCTATATTTACCCATACCAAACAAAAAACAATACCAAATGACAATATAAGCACTGCTGCAGACAGAATGCCCCGAATTTCAGTTCACTAAAACACTGCCCACACTGTTGTTGTGAGCAGATCCAAGATCATACACTGCACGTTGTTTTCGATCTGATCCCTATCAGATCACTGACAACTGTTCGCTCCACGTTGCTTCATTAACATGCACGAGCAACACCCTTTCACCTGCTTGCTAGTTCATATTTCGACAAGCAGTAATTCACCTCCACTGCTCATGCGCTCAGCCTTGAGGAGATACAATGTAGCCACCAAGGCTCAACTCAGCCACCAAGGCTTATCACAGCCATGAAGGCTCACCACAACCACAAAGGCTCAACACAGCCACGAAGGCTCACTACAGCCATGAAAACTCACCACAGCCACAAAGGCTCAACACAGCCACGAAGGCTCACCACAGCCACAAAGGCTTATCACAGCCACAAAGGCTCAACACAACCACGAAGGCTCACCACAGCTGCGAAGGCTTATCATAGCCACGAAGGCTCAACGCAGCCACGAAGGCTCACCACAACCACGAAGGGTTATCACAACCACGAAGGCTTATCACAGCCACGAAGGCTGACCACAACCATGAAGGCTTATCACAGCCACGAAGGCTCAACAATACTCCAGGACTCCATGGTCCAATCCTGCGTCGTCCACAAATTCACCGTCAACATGCATAAAATTCAACAATTTTATACACAAAAAATTCTTGTTTCAGTATCCAATTCCCCTGGAATTGCAACATAATGCCACTTCCCTTGTTCACAGTATCAAGGCAGGGTAACTGCTTCCAAGCATGCCTCCTCATGCTCGCTAACAGGCTGCTTCCGTCACAATCTACTCCACTGATCACACTGGGCACACACAAGCTCAATTATCCTCCAAAATGTGATGTAGCTCCAAGCACAACCCTATGATGCCATTTTCACTCTCATGCCTTCATCATATCTGGTAGTTAATAATTTCCCTGCAAATTTGTGTATTGTTGGAATGACCAGTTCCAACACACACTCATAATTGTGACAGTAGTTGGTCAGACCAATGTCACTTCAATGACAACTAGAAATACCATCAACAATGACATATTAATAACAATTCTATGTAACTCGCAGCATCCAACAAAACCTTGATATCAATAGCATAGAAATCAAGATATAGGAGAACATAAAATGGTTGAATGAGCCTCGCCATAATTCTTCAAATATGCCTAAACTGATCTTCAATGTGCCAAAGAAATTGACACCAAACTCTTCTACTCCATTTCTTCCCCTAAAAAAAAAGAGAAATTACTTATCATCTCATTTCGACTCTGGTCATCTCACCATAAGCATATGCGAGTCTTCCAACTCTTCCATATGCTTGGTTAAGCATCATCATGAATACAACAGATGAAATCACCATCATCGCACTTATTCCTGCCTCAAAGGCTGAATATTCAAGTTCTGCAGATACTTCCCCAAGCCAAGGCTGACCACTCAACATGCCAGTCTCGAAGGCATAATTCCAATGCAATAACTTCTCTCAAGGTTCAATCAATTTGACTTGGTTTAAAAAATTCCCTTCTCGCTAGCTCCACACACAGATCCACAGTTTTCAATCAGCCATCCACATGACTCTTTCACACAGATTCTCCAACACTCAAGCAGCATCGAAGATAATGCGCGCCAGATTGCAAGCTCAACCAGGCTTCGAATCTTTAACCTTAATGAATAATCTAGCAAAGGCCGCTCTGTAAATCAACCACTGTGCATTCAAACCATTCCCTGTCAAAACCATAGCCACCGCGGGGCTTCAATTAGAAGGGTATACTATCGGTCACCTGATGTCTCGCCCAATAACCCAACAGCAGGATCCGGTAGTGCACGAACCAAGTGAGCCGAACCTATTTCTTCTTGGAAATTTATAATAAAACATATTGCTTCTCTAAGAGAATTCCAACACTATCGCCTCCTAACCCGGTTCTTTTAATCATGCCAAACATCACTCGTTGCAATAGCATCAAGTTGCTCAACGGGCATAAATTTGGCTCTCAAAAAAAAATCTCCTCACGCTATCACAACATTGTGGCTTCAAATTCCAGCCAGTCCCGGGTAGAGGAAACCCACGAACCAAACTAGTGTGGTCTTCACAGTTTTGAAATCCGTATTTTCCTTGGCCGACAAAGCCACAAAAAACAAAAGAAACAGCTACACCAACAAGAAGCCAACAAAAAAATTCAATGAAATTCCATACTCTTAAATGCAGGAAGCCATCGCTCGGCTCTCATCATCTGCATTGTTTTTCGAGCAAAATCTCTTCGCATACTATGCCTTTGTCACCTTAGCATCTTGTAAAAAGCTCATATTCGCCAAGATAGAATTACCCAGCATCAACACCAATTGAAGGTGAGTTGCATGCCTTCCATAGCCTCAAGATCTCACGCGTGCAGATAGGATGAATTCCAATGCTTGCAACAATTCCACTTCATGATCACCACACCAGCGGACGCACCACAACAACAGTGGCAGTATCAGCCCAGCTGTACATTGCTCCAAGTCACTAAAAAAAAAAACAGTCACAGATTCTCCACCATCAGCCGATCTGATTCACAAACCGCAGAGATTGGATCTGCAAAACGCGTACTGCGACCTGTACACTGTATCTTCTCTTGAGCGAGGGAGATACATGGTCTCCTGCAAGTTTAAAAAATCATGTAGTCCAGCTTCTGGGCTTTGCATTCTCTCTATCATCGGCTATAAATCTGGAAGTAATTCACTGAGATCAAGTCGATGCTTCCCAAAATCTAAGCCCTCGACATCCAATGCAGTCACAAAAAGAGTGAAAATTTTCGAACTATAATGCATACCTTGATAGTTTCTTCAAATTCTGTAGTTCCTTGAAAAACAATAGCAGGTTTTGTCTGCACCTCTCTATTTCTTCTCCTCCAAAGATAGAAGCTGTCGGATCAATTCTACATCAGTCAAAACAATTCGATACCAAACCAGATCTACAGAGGCCATATCTGTGCTTAGCTCCTTCTGCATCGTGTTCGCAATATCCAATAGATTTCTGATCATAAATTGTGGGGGAGGGCCTTTGAATCCTTGTTATTTTCAGCGTTCCATGGAGAGCCCATGGCGTCCATAAGTATTTGAAGACGAAACGTAGCAGAAAAGGGATATTGCAGCATATTAGTGTGAATACCGCTCCAAATCGAACACCGCCCCTTCATTCCGGAAGAGGATGCCACACAACGACTCTGATATTTTATACAGCAGGCAGCGGCTCTTCAAATCGGTGGAAGAACCGATCGATAATAATCGAATACAGAAAAAAAACAAGAAAATATTTTCAAGAAACTCCACGAATCCTCATGCCGGATCACATCGATCTCTGTTTTATGCAGCACACAACTAACAGCGAGTATCTTCGGCGTTCTCGAATGGACAAACATTATATATATATATATATATATATATATATATATAATTTCTCTCTTCTATATTTCTTCCTCAGCACCTAAAGAGGCTTGCAGTGGTCTAAAGTTCTAATGACCTATTAAGAACTCAGAACTAAGTACAAGTTATATTTCATTAATAAAATCAACTATATATACATGAGGCTGGGCCCAAGATAGAGAAGTGATCTTAGGGATATTACATATCAATTTGGTTGAGACAATATCTCAATCACACAAACTGAGAAATCAACTAATAAAGAGTGGGAACATACTTATACATAGAGAATCAACCTCAAGATGGTAGGAATTACATATTCCAACATTCCCTCACTTGAAATTATACTCTCCATCCATCCACTTCCCATAGACTTCTCGATGTTACAGTATCCAGTGAAAAGTTTCAGGTGTTGAAGAAGTTATTGAATATTCCACTTGACATTTGTATTTCTATATCGATATGGAAGCTTTCAGTGATCATGTTATTCGAGGCCTGAAAAGCAGATGGATGATGGCCGTAGCTTCCTTCCTAATTCTCTCGTTTGCTGGATCGAATTATATTTTTGGTTTGTATTCCCAAACTATCAAAGTGGAATTGGGATATGATCAGGAAGTGATCGATACATTGGCTTTTTTTAAGGATTTGGGTGCAAACGTGGGCATTATTGCCGGTCTCATTAATGAGTTCTGTGCACCATGGGTGCTTCTCTCTATGGGTTCGGCACTGAACCTTACTGGATATCTCATGATTTGGCTCTCTGTCACCAGCAGAGTTGCAAAACCTGCAATGTGGCAGATGTGCATGTATCAGTGCATAGGAGGGAGCTCCATGACATTCGTTAATACGGGAATAATTGTGACTTGTGTCAAAAATTTCCCAAGAGGCAGAGGACTTGTCATTGGGCTGCTCAAGGGATTTGTAGGTCTCAGTGGTGCTATTATCACTCAGATCTACAGGGCTGTGAGTAAAGATGAAAATCCCAGCTTTCTCATAATCCTGGCTGCTACTCTTCCCACTTCTGTAGTGCTACTATTGATGCCTATCATTAGGCCTATGGAAGCTCCAAAAGAGAAGAATGAGACGAAGAATTTTTATACTTTTCTTGTCATGGCTCTGGTGCTGGCTGGTTTGCTTATGGCTTTTATTTTGCTGGAAAACTTGCTGGTTCTTCCACAGACTGTGATTCGGTTGTTTGCTGCAGTAACAATTCTGATAATCTTCTTGCCATTGTTGATAGTCATACGCTCAGAGCTTCAAAAGTCAGAAAACTCTGTTCAAGGGGATCATAACGATGCATTCCGAAATCGAGGGAAGTCTAAGATTGAACTAGAAAACTGCTGCAATGATATCAACTCTGCCTCCGTCGAGATATCTGGAGTTGTAACAGAAGGCACATCTGCTGAGAGTAGCAACGAAGCAGTAGGGGCTGATGATGAGAAGAAATTTAATAAAGGCAAATGGCCTCAAAGAGGTGAAGACCATACAATTACTCAAGCGCTAATGAGCTTAGACTTGTGGATACTTTTCTTGGCAACGACATGTGGATTGGGATCTACAATTACTGCAATTGACAACATGGGGCAAATTGGAAAATCCTTGCGATACTCTTCTCTGAGTATAAGCACTTTTGTTTCACTTCTGAGCATCTGGAATTTTTTAGGTCGAGTTGGGGCAGGCTTCATCTCTGAAATACTTCTCCACAAGTATTCAATTCCAAGGCCCTTTTTGCTAAGCCTAGTGCTATTAGTTGCATCCATAGGTCATCTCCTCGTTGCTTCGGGACTCCCTGGATCCCTTTACATGGCCTCCATTCTGATCGGCATGTGCTTCGGTGCACAGTGGCCTCTCCTGTTCTCTATCATCTCCGAACTATTTGGGCTTCGACATTTTGCAATTTTGTATAACATTGGAGCAAGTGCCAGCCCTCTGGGGGCCTATTTGTTCTCTGTCAGGGTTGCAGGATACTTCTACGATAGGCGAACAAAACTTGAAATGTCGACTAGTGGTGTTCCAACCGCATCAAATGAGATGATGTGTGTTGGGAAGTCTTGCTTTGAGATAACATTTATCATAATGGCAACAGTTAGCGTTGTTGGTTCGGCCATTGCAGCTGTTCTGGTGTACAGAACCAGGCAATTCTACAAGCAAGACATTTATGGGAAATTCAATACAGAGGCCCATGACTTGTCATTGTCCGATCAAAAGTCTCATGATGTATTGATCAAACGGGGAGAATCAGCGAGAAGTAGTAATGATCAATTGCTTGATGTGTGACTACCAATTCAGATTTGGTTAGTGTGTTAAAAATTGTATTGTTAATTTCACTTGTGAACATCGATCCGTTTATACTTTTTCTTATGTTCTATTCATAAAGAAGCGAATGCTGTAATATGATGTAATTTTTAAAATGACTTAATGGAATAGAATTTTATATGTATGGTTAAGTTTCCTTAATTTTTTTTAGATTGTTAATTGAGATTTGGAAATATTTTGGAAATGCAATTTAATTAATTAATTTAATACAATATAAGTTCGTTCAAGTTCATCTATATTTTGAAATATGTAATACAATTAAGCTCAGATCTTATTTTTATGTAAATAGAAAAAACTTTCTTCTTGATCTATAAAGCTACATCAACAGCGATTTTACATGACAAAGCTAACCAGTTCTGGGCGTGTCTAGCAATTGTATAGTTAACACGATGCCATTAACAATTCAAATCAGAACACTGACTGCTTCTTGGATTTAAAAAATAAGACTCATCTGCATAAAACATAAATTTAAACTTTTAAACTGAAGCGTTCACATGTAAACAGACGACATTGTATTGAATAAGACAAGCAAAATGGAAAAAAAAATCGAATGCCATTCAACACTATGCCATTAATCTGTTATTTATTGCAGATGTTCAATCTCAACCATGATCGTGAAATATTCCTCCGACACTTATTTTCACAATCGTTGAACAAAACTGAAAGATAACTTAATCGTTAGAAAATGGAGAATACATCTGTAGTCCAACATCTTGCAGTTCCTTTCAAAATTTATAGTGTATATGGTTGTTAAAGTGTATATGGAACTCCTAAGCCTTTATATACTATTTCAAAAAGTCAGATTCCATGGAGATTCATCAAGGATTTGCGTGTCGCATAAGTTTATAGTTAAGTAAATTTTTCATAATTTATTTGGTATTAATTTAAAAGCAATATTACGTTAATGTGAAAGAAGAAAAGAAGAAGAAAAGAAAATTCCGTAAATGATGGGAGATGTTCAAGGTGGTTACTAGTTTTTTATTGCATTTTATTTCAGCAATCACAAAGATGGATTCTCGAGTTGTTGGAAAGGCACAAGAGTAAAAGTAGAAGAGTAAAGGCACAAATAACACAAAGATTTCACACAAACACAAACGAGTTGGCGCATTATTAATCTTCAATCTTTATCAATCACAATCAATGAATACAATGAATCTCTTGAAGGGTATTTATCTTAAATCACTTGACATGCACACACTTACCAAACTCATCTATCACATAACTCTACTTGTTCAAGGCTCACTTAATTGACTCTGTAACTCACTCACCAAATTTATTTATCACACAACTCAACGCTTACTTAACTGATTGTCTAACTCTACATGCAGGAGTTAATTAACTATTTTAACAGTCCCCCTTAATTACGACAACTAAACTAAAACATAACTCATGACAACTCAAACATGTCTGTTGCTCTATGTTTCAGCTAGGCTTACAACACCCAAGTTTCTTTTGTGAAACTCAAACAAATCTACTGCTAATGGCTTTGTAAATATATCAGCCAATTGATCACTAAATTTAGAAGACTTCAAGTGAAATTCTCCATTGCTCACAAGTTCTCTAATAAAATGATATCTAGTATCAATATGCTTGTTCTTTTGATGAAACATGCTATTATTGGGTAGTGCAATCGTTGAGGTGTTGTCACAATATATTGTTGTTGATCCTCGTTGTTTCTACTTGATTCCATTCAATACTCGTATTAACCATACTGCTTGACAAGTTGTTGATGTTGCTGCTACATATTCTTCTTTTGCTGATGATAGTGTCACAATGGGCTGCTTCTTAGATGCCCATGCTATCATACCTTAACCAAGATGGAATACATAACCGGAAGTGCTCTTCCTATCATCCAAACTACCTGAAAAATCACTATCTGTAAATCCAATCAAATCTTTATTTTCTGTACTTGCATACATTATGCCACAATCTCTAGTTCCTGCTATGTATCTCAGAATTCATTTTCCTGCACTCCAATGTGTTTATTTTGGAGTCTGCATAAATCTGGAAATCAAACTCACTCCTTGCATAATATCTGGTCTTGTAGCTGTGAGATACATGACGCTGCCAACCAATCTATTGAATAGAGTTGGATTGACATCTGATCCTTTAATCATCCTTGTTTAACTTTGTACCTACTGCAACTGGTGTAGGTATAGGTTTGCAATAATCCATCCTGAATCTTTTCAGCAAATCTCTTGCATATTTATTTTGACAAATAAAGATTCTTTTTTCAGATTTCTCAACTTCTATGCCAAGAAAATATTTTATGAAACCAAGATCTGTCATCTCAAATTCTTTCATCATGGCTGCTTTAAATTCATCTAACTCAAGATCGTCTGTAAAAATCATATCATCAACATATAAGAAAACAATCAAAATCTATTCATGCTCATTTACCTTTGTGTATAAGGTAGGCTCAATGTTGCTTATGAAAAATCCATTCTTAGTCATGTAACTGTCAATTCTGCTATACCATGTTCTAGGTGCTTGCTTCAATCCATGGAATGCTTTCTTCAACCTATAAACTTTATCTTCTTTACCTTCAAATTCATAACGTGGAGGCTGCTGCACATAAATTTCTTCTTCTATAATTCCATTCCAGAAGATTGATTTGACATCCATATGATATACTTTCCACTTGTTCTGAGCTGTTGTGGCTAGAACTGTTCTTACAATATCCAATCTTGCTACTAGATAAAATGTTTCCCCAAAGTCTATTCCCGATTGCTGCAACAATCATTTTGCTACAAGTCTTGCTTTAAATCTGTTAATTTCACTTTTCTCATTCACCTTTGTTTTCTACACCCACTTCACACCAATGAGGTTTTTACCCTTTGGCAAATTAACCAAATCCCATGTATCATTCTTTTCAATAGAATCAATTTTTTCATCCATGGCTGGCACCCAATGTTCAACCCTGATTGCTTCTTCAAACGAAGAAGGTTGGAATGACAACAATGCAAAATTTGAACTAACACCCAAATCATCATAAATATTTTTCAGACTTCTCATCTTTTACTTACCATTTCTTAAGTCATTACCTGATCAGCTGCTTGGAGAATTCTATTTTGTTGATCTACTTGAATATCCATGTTGCTCTGAAAAACTTGGAGTCCTTGTTGGTGTGACCATGTTTAGTGTCTGCTCTCTGGATTCTTGTTGCTCTTTTTCTAATACATCATCCTCTTCCATCAATGGTTCTTGTGCATCGACAGTCTTGTCTACAGTCTCATTCCATGACTCTTATTCTTTAAACACAACAACTCTGCTAATTATTGTCTTCTTGGTGACAGGGTTATACAATTTGTAAGCTTTTGATTGCTTACTATAACCAACAAATATGCATTTTTCACTTTGATCATCCAATTTTCCTCTTATTTGCTTAGGTACATGTGCATAGGCTACACATCCAAAAACTCTGAAATGAGATGCACTACATGACATACCTGACCATGCTTATTCTGGAAATTTGTTCAACACACTCTTTGTAGATGATTTGTTTATCACATAAATAGCACATGCAACTGCTTCTGCCCAATACTCATTAGACAAGTTTCTTTCTTTCAACATGCTCCTTGTCATGTTCATGATTGTTCTGTTATTTTTCTCTACTACACCATTCTGTTGCGGTGTGTATCTGGTTGTAAATTTTCTTCTGATTCCATGTTGTTTGCAGTACTCATGGAATGCCTTCAAATCATATTCTCTGCCACAATATGATCTCAATACATTGATCTGTCGATCACTTTGGTTATCTGCTAAGGCTTTGAACTCTTTGAACTTTGCAAAAGTTTCAGACTTCTTCTTCAAAAAATAAACCCAAGTTTTTCTGCTATATTCATCAATAAAAGTGAGGAAGTAACAACTTCTACCAAACGATTGTATCCTCATAGGTCCACACAAATCTGTATGCACCAACTCAAGTGGTTTCTTTGCTCTGTATGAAACTCCCTTCGGAAAACTTTCATGGTGTTGCTTTCCAAAGATGCAACACTCACAAGTAGTAGCAGGTTCTTTGATGGGAGGTAATCCTCTGGCCATCTATTTCTGCTGCAACAATCTTAAACCGGAAAAATGTAAGTGTCCAAACTGAAAGTGCCATAACCAGTAATTCTTAGAACATGCAACTGTAAAAGAACTAACCTGATCATTGTAGTTCATAATTAGAGGAAATATTTTGTTCCTTGTCATCTGCACCTTTTCTATCAGTTGCTTGCTTGGAGATTTGTCATAAATAACACACTCTTGCCCCTGAAAGATAAATTTGTATCATTTATGTGTCAATTGACCAACACTTATCAAATTATGTTTGAGACCAAGAACATAATATACCTCTGAGATTGTCTTTGGCTCCCCCTACTTGGTCACAATATTGACAACTCGTTTTTCCATCTATCCCGATGGTCTTGTCGGTGCCCAACTTTATCTCTATCCAACATATTGATCCAAATTTACAAACAAATTCTTGTTGCTGTCAATGTGGTTCTGCAACCAGCGTCACAACAACCACACCTTATCAAACGGTTCATGCATGTTGTTGTATGCTAGGAACATGAGTTAGTATTCTTTGTACTAACATTAGCTCTCTAGTTTCCTTGATCAACTATCTTCTTCTTCGATCACCGAATATGTTGACCAAATTTATTGCAATAATAACATCTTACCTTCGATTTGTCAGATCTTGTAATTGTTGTTTAAACCTGCTTCTTTATTTCTTCCACTTTCATTTGATCGCAATTTGTGGGATCTGTGATTGTGTAAGCCTAGTGCTATTAGTTGCATCCATAGGTCATCTCCTCGTTGCTTCGGGACTCCCTGGATCCCTTTACATGGCCTCCATTCTGATCGGCATGTGCTTCGGTGCACAGTGGCCTCTCCTGTTCTCTATCATCTCCGAACTATTTGGGCTTCGACATTTTGCAATTTTGTATAACATTGGAGCAAGTGCCAGCCCTCTGGGGGCCTATTTGTTCTCTGTCAGGGTTGCAGGATACTTCTACGATAGGCGAATAAAACTTGAAATGTCGACTAGTGGTGTTCCAACCGCATCAAATGAGATGATGTGTGTTGGGAAGTCTTGCTTTGAGATAACATTTATCATAATGGCAACAGTTAGCGTTGTTGGTTCGGCCATTGCAGCTGTTCTGGTGTACAGAACCAGGCAATTCTACAAGCAAGACATTTATGGGAAATTCAATACAGAGGCCCATGACTTGTCATTGTCCGATCAAAAGCCTCATGATGTATTGATCAAACGGGGAGAATCAGCGAGAAGTAGTAATGATCAATTGCTTGATGTGTGACTACCAATTCAGAGTTGGTTAGTGTGTTAAAAATTGTATTGTTAATTTCACTTGTGAACATCGATCCGTTTATACTTTTTCTTATGTTCTATTCATAAAGAAGCGAATGCTGTAATATGATGTAATTTTTAAAATGACTTAATGGAATAGAATTTTATATGTATGGTTAAGTTTCCTTAATTTTTTTTAGATTGTTAATTGAGATTTGGAAATATTTTGGAAATGCACTTTAATTAATTAATATATTATAATATAAGTTCGTTCAAGTTCATACTATATTTTGAAATATATAATACAATTAAGCTCAAATCTTATTTATATGTAAATAGAAAAAACTTTCCTCTTGATCTATAAAGCTACATCAAAAATGACTATTTTACATAATAAATAACCGAGTTTTTGGGCATGTCTAGCAATTGTATAGTTAACACGATGCCGTGCCAATTCAAATCGAACAGCATCACGCTTCTTGGATTTAAAAAATAAGACTCATACGCAAAACATAAATTTTAAACTTTTAAACTGAAGCGTTCACATGTAAACAGAACGACATTGTGATGAATACAAGACAAACAAAATGGAAAAAAAAATCGAATGTCATTCAACACTATGCCATTAATATATTTATTGCAGATGTTCAATCTCAACCATGATCGTGAAATATTCCTCCGACACTTATTTTCACAATCGTTGAACAAAACTGAAAGATAACTTAATCGTTAGAAAATGGAGAATACATCTGTAGTCCAACATCTTGCAGTTCCTTTCAAAATTTATAGTGTATATGGTTGTTAAAGTGTATATGGAACTCCTAAGCCTTTATATACTATTTCAAAAAGTCAGATTCCATGGAGATTCATCAAGGATTTGTGTGTCGCATAAGTTTATAGTTAAGTAAATTTTTCATAATTTATTTGGTATTAATTTAAAAGCAATATTACGTTAATGTGAAAGAAGAAAAGAAGAAGAAAAGAAAATTCCGTAAATGATGGGAGATGTTCAAGGTGGTTACTAGTTTTTTATTGCATTTTATTTCAGCAATCACAAAGGAGGATTCTCGAGTTGTTGGAAAGGCACAAGAGTAAAAGTAGAAGAGTAAAGGCACAAATAACACAAAGATTTCACACTAACACAAACGAGTTGGCGCATTATTAATCTTCAATCTTTATCAATCACAATCAATGAATACAATGAATCTCTTGAAGGGTATTTATCTTAAATCACTTGACATGCACACACTTACCAAACTCATCTATCACATAACTCTACTTGTTCAAGGCTCACTTAATTGACTCTGTAACTCACTCACCAAATTTATTTATCACACAACTCAACGCTTACTTAACTGATTGTCTAACTCTACATGCAGGAGTTAATTAACTATTTTAACAGTCCCCCTTAATTACGACAGCTAAACTAAAACATAACTCATGACAACTCAAACATGTATGTTGGTCTATGTTTCAGCTAGGCTTACAACACCCAAGTTTCTTTTGTGAAACTCAAACAAATCTACTGCTAATGGCTTTGTAAATATATCAGCCAATTGATCACTAGATTTACAAGGGTTCAAGTGAATTTTTCCATTGCTCACAAGTTCTCTAATAAAGTGATATTTAGTATCAATATGTTTGCTATTTTGATGAAACACACTATTATTGGATAGTGCAATCCTTGAAGTGTTGTCACAGTATATTGTTGTTGATCCTTGTCGTTTCTGCTTCAGTCCATCCAATACTCTTCTTAACCATACTGCTCGACATGTTGTTGATGTTGTTGCTACATATTCTTCTTCTGCTGATGATAGTGTCACAATGGGTTGCTTCTTAGATGCCCATGCTATCACCCCTTAACCAAGATGGAACATATAACTGGATGTGCTCTTTCGATCATCCAAACTGCGTGAAAAATCACTATCTGTGTATCCAATCAAATCTTTTTTTTGTACTTGCATAAACTATGCCATAATCTCTAGTTCCTGATATGTATCTCAGAATTCTTTTTCCAATAATCCAATGTGTGCCTTTTGGAGTCTCCATAAATCTGGAAATCAAACTCACTCCTTGCATAATATCTGGTCTTGTAGCTTTGAGATACATGAGGTTGTCAACCAATCTTTTGAATAGAGTTGGATTAACATCTGCTCCTTCATCATCCTTATTTAACTTTGTACTTGTTGCAACTGGTGTAGGTACAAGTTTGCAATTATTAATCCTGAATCTTTTCAGTAAATCTCTAGCATACTTATTTTGGCAAATAAAAATTCTTTTTTCAGATTGCTCAACTTAAATACCAAGAAAGCATTTCATGAGACCAAGATCTGTCATCTCAAACTCTTTCATCATGGCTGCTTTAAATTCATCTAACTCAAGATCACCTGTAAAAATCATGTCATCAACATATAAGAAAACAATCAAAATCTATCCATGTTCATATACCTTTGTGTATAAGGTAGGCTCAATGATGCTTTTACAAAATCCATTCTTAATCATGTAACTGTCGATTCTGCTATACCATGCTCTAGGTGCTTACTTCAGTCCATAGAATGCTTTCTTAAATCTATAAACTTTAACTTCTTTACTTTCAACTTCATATCCTGGAGGCTACTGAACATAAATTTATTCTTCTAGAATTCCATTCAATAAGGATGATTTGACATCCATCTGATATACTTCCCACGTGTTCTGAGCTGTTGTCGCTAGAACTGCTCTTATAGTATCCAATCTGGTTACCGGATAAAATGTTTCCCCAAAGTGTATTCCTGGTTTCTGCAAGAATTCTTTTGCTACAAGTCTTGCTTTAAATCTGTCAATTTCACCTTTCTCATTCACCTTTGTTTTGTACACCCACTTCACACCAATGAGGTTTTTATCCTTTGGAAAATTACCAAATCCCATGTATGATTCTTTTCAATTGAATTCATCTCTTCATCCATGGCTTGCACCCAATTTTCATCTCTGATTGCATCTTCAAAAGAAGAAGGTTGGAATGCCAATGGTGAAAAATTTAAACTAACATCAAAATCATCATAAATATATTTCAAACTTTTCATCTTTTTCTTACCATTGCTTGATTCATTACCTGATTGGCTGCTTGGAGAATTCTGGTCTGTTGATCTGCTTGAAGATTTATGTTTCTCTGAAAATCTTGGAGTCCTTGCTAGTCTGACTCTGTTTGGTGTCTGTTCTCTTGATTCTTGCTTCTCCTTTTCTGCTACATCATCCTCTTCCATCAATGATGCTTGTGCATCGGTTGGTTTGTCTACAGTCCCATTCCATGACTCTTGTTCTTTGAACATAACATCTCTGATGATTATTGTCTTCTTGGTGACATGATTATGCAATTTGTAAGCTTTTGACTGCTCACTATAACCAGTGAATATACATTTTTTACTTTGATCATCCAATTTACCTCTTATCTGCTTAGGTACATGTGCATAGGCTACACATCCAAAAACTACGGTAAGATGCATCTCTTGACATACCTGACCATGCTTATTCTGGAAATTTGTTCAACACACTCTTTGTAGATGATTTGTTTATCACATAAATAGCACATGCAACTGCTTCTGCCCAATACTCATTAGACAAGTTTCTTTCTTTCAACATGCTCCTTGTCATGTTCATGATTGTTCTGTTATTTTTCTCTACTACACCATTCTGTTGCGGTGTGTATCTGGTTGTAAATTTTCTTCTGATTCCATGTTGTTTGCAGTACTCATGGAATGCCTTCAAATCATATTCTCTGCCACAATATGATCTCAATACATTGATCTGTCGATCACTTTGGTTATCTGCTAAGGCTTTGAACTCTTTGAACTTTGCAAAAGTTTCAGACTTCTTCTTCAAAAAATAAACCCAAGTTTTTCTGCTATATTCATCAATAAAAGTGAGGAAGTAACAACTTCTACCAAACGATTGTATCCTCATAGGTCCACACAAATCTGTATGCACCAACTCAAGTAGTTTCTTTGCTCTGTATGAAACTCCCTTCGGAAAACTTTCATGGTGTTGCTTTCCAAAGATGCAACACTCACAAGTAGTAGCAGGTTCTTTGATGGGAGGTAATCCTCTGACCATCTGTTTCTGCTGCAACAATCTTAAACCGGAAAAATGTAAGTGTCCAAACCGAAAGTGCCATAACTAGTAATCATTAGAACATGCAACTGTAAAAGAACTAACCTGATCATTGTAGTTCATAATTAGAGGAAATATTTTGTTCCTCTTCATCTGCACCTTTTCTATCAACTGCTTGCTTGGAGATTTGTCATAAATAACACACTCTTGCCCCTGAAAGATAAATTTGTATCATTTATGTGTCAATTGACCAACAATTATCAAATTATGTTTGAGACCAAGAACATAATATACCTCTGAGATTGTCTTTGGCTGCCCCTACTTGGTCACAATGTTGACCACTCGTTTTCCATCTACATCCATGGTCTTGTCAGTGCCCAACTTTATCTCTATCTTCACATATTGATCCAAATTTACAACCAAATTCTTGTTGCCTGTCATGTGGTTACTGCAACCACTGTCTAATAGCCACACCTTATCAAACGGTTCATGCATGTTGTTGCATGCTAGGAACATGGAGTTAGTATTCTGTGTACTAACATTAGCTCTCTAGTTTCCTTGATTAGCTATCTTCTTCTTGCAATCACAATCATAGTGACCAAATTTATTGCAATAATAACATCTTACCTTCAATTTGTCAGATCTGTAATTGTTGTTGAAGCTTCTGACATTGTTTCTTTCACTTTCATGTTCATGTTATTCTCGACCATCTCTCTGACCACTATATCTTCCACCTCGTCCTCTGCCTTTCGATCAACCTCTTGAAATAGAAACTTAACCTCTGTCTATCCTTGCCTCATGCGATAGAAGTGACCCCATAAACTTATCAACTATTAGTTTTTCCAAATCCTTTGCTTCTTCTATGGCTGCTATCACAACATCAAACTTTGTAGACAAATATCTAAGGACCTTCTCAATCACTGTTCGATTTTTAATTTCTTCACCATAAAATTTTAACTAATTTACGACAGACATGACCCTATTCATGAAATAATCATTATCCTTTGTCTCCTTCATCTGCAGACTTTCAAAATCTATCTTAGTATTCTGCAATTTAACAATATTGACTTTTTCCATATCTTGATAGCTTGTCGCCAAAGTTTCTCATGCTTCCTTTGTTGAAGATGTTATCATTATCTTTCAGAATACTGCTCAGTCCACTCCCTGTTGGATAAGAAGCAACGCTTGTGCATTATTCCTTTTGTATTTCTTCCATTGTTCTCTCTACATTACTGAGAGCTTGTTCTTCTGCATCATCCTGAGGTTCTGCAAACCCAAACTTGACATGATCCCAAACATCATGCGTTTTTAACATGGTCTCCATCTTAATGGCCCACACATCATAATTTTTCCCTCTGAAAGAAATAAGTTGTAGTTGGAAGCTACTTGTTGCCATCTTTCGGGAAAAAAAACTAAAAATAAATAAAAAAAAAAAAAATCACTTCTTTTATTTAACCCTAAATTTCTTCTTCTATAAGCTTTGCTAAGCTCAAAAAACAACCTTCTAATAAAACCCAAGATTTTTTTTATTTTTTTTTATATAAGAATTGTTTTTTATAAAAAAATTATTTATATCAAAAAAATCTTATTTAATAAGCCTTTTTAAAAAACTTATTATAATCTCCACTTCTAAAACAAAAACCTTTTTCAAAATTCCTATTCAAAAATAACCTTCGTATTATTCCAACACCATCTTCATTTTATTCAAACACCATTTTAAAAGGCCTTTTTATTTAAATCAAACTTTTTTTTTAAAGGTTGATACGTATTCACCAACCACGTATTGGCCAACGATTTGATTTGCTTCAAAACCTCTTAAACCGTAGTATTGACTTTTTTTTGTTTGAAGAAACCTCCTTTGATGCAAATACTAATGCGTTGTTAACTTATGAGGGCTACTTGTTTGACGATGTGCACGCTATAGTTGGTCGTGTGCTAACGTTGTGCAGGCAATGATTTACCTGCATTAGTTCCTTAACGCACGAAAATTCAAAGGAGCTTACGTGCCTCTAAAACTCGGTAAGCTTTCTCTCAGTAATGCGGCTCTTTGTTGAGCTCACCAGCATTATAACGCTCTGATTATGAGTACCAGATGCATTATAGATTGTTAATGCGTCTTTCCCTGGTTCTTTGTAACATTTCTTTGATACCAATTTGTTGGAAAGACAAGAGTAAAAGCACAAATAACACAAATATTTCACACAATAACACAAATGAGTTGCGACTCTATATTAATCTCCAATCTCTCTAAATTACAATCAATGAATACAATGAACCCGACGAAGGGTATTTATCCTAAATCATTTAACATGCACACACTTACCAAACTAATGTATCACATAACTCTACTTGCTCAATGCTCACTTAACTGACTCTCTAACTAACTCACCAAATTCATCTATCACACAACTCAACGCTTATTTCACTGATTGTCTAACTCTGCATGCAGGAGTTAATTAACTATTTTAATAGAGGTGAACTCATTTAATCTCCTTGTCTGGATCTGGGGTATCAGAGTTAAATGATTTTATTCTCAAATGATAGGCTTCCTATGGATGGTTTTCACTCTCTAACCTGGTTTTTTGCACTGAATCTGGCCTGGAAGATTGTGGTGCTTTGATCCCGTGCTTGACTGGTGGGTGAAATAAAATTCAGATTTTTCCTGGTTAACGGGTGTCCATTGGAGGGGGATCAAGGTAGTAGTCACAAGGTGTTTTTATGATGACAATGTGGATACCACTGCAATCCTATTGGAATAATAGGAGGCAATTGGTCATCTAACGGATGGAGGACATGCTAGGCGATAATTGCATATGTACCAATGATTTTATTGAGTTAGCGGACTGCATTGAGAACACTGCTCATTTTCATGGGACTAACCAGCTGGGGGAGTCTAATTTACCGTCATTGCCAGTGATTTTGATTTTGATTTCGATTTAGTCAGAGACATCTACTTCTCCTATTTCCCAAAACTACTCTACTACGCTATCCTACGGTAATAAAAAGAATAAGAACAGAAATATCGAGCATTGAAGGCATTCTTTGGTGTGCCACCGCTTCTTCTGGGGGCTAATACTTTTCTAGATAGCTTGGAACGCTTTCGTTTAAAGGCTCTGGTGGGAAAGTGGCAATACCTGAACATGACAGGGGAGCATGAAGTCATGGGTTGAGCATTGTTGGCTCCCCAAACTCAAATATAGACCTAAAATCAACCTATTATCAAAAGGATGGATATGCTTCCACTTCTTGTCAATTGAGGATGTCGAAATCATCCTTGAAATGCCATGGGTCAAATGTAGGGGCTTCTTGGTACTATAGAGATGGAATGTGGGGTTTAATCCTTTCATGATGACTATAGATAGGACTCTAGTTTGGGAAAAATTGTGAGGTTTTCCACTCAAATTATGGAGCGAAGTAGCCATTCAGAAGTTCGCTGACAGATTGGGATCCTTTTTTTATGGGATGGCGGTAGTTTGGGCCAAATGGAAAAGAAGATGGCATGGGTCCTTGTGGATGTTGATTTCGACAATGGTCTGTTGGAAGAACTCGAGATTAAATGGGGACAATATATATCCTTATCTCCATCGACTATTGGGCAATCCCATTTAGATATCTTCTCTGTCATGAGACTGGATATTTACGTCGAGAATGTGGGAAGCGTTTCTCTAATGGGAAAGTATTGGAATCATCTTCACCTACGACGACCAATGGTAGGATGCATGGTTTGGACATTCCTAGGTAGCGACCTGACATCTCCTATAACTCACCAGGTACTTATTTAATACCATCCTCTTTGCTTTATGTAAATTAATTGGAGCTTGCTGGAGGATAGTGTTAGTTGTATCTAAAATAGGGAAGGTCGTAGGTTCATTCTAGAGAGAGTTTCCTCCCATGGCTGATGCGTTTTCTTGAGCTAATTTCTCCTTCTGATTGTGTCCTCTTTCGGCCCTGTTGGTTAGAATGAACACTGTATGCAAGAGAAAGGGAAATTGCAGCCTTCTGTAGGTAACTTCATACCTTAATTGCAATGATCCTTTGGTCTTATCAGCGTATCCAATGGAATTTGTCCAAGAAATTCACATGCTTGATATTTATGGATAATTACACCCCCTCTCTCGAAGTAAGGGCATCCACGTCCTCAAGTAGAAGAGAGATTTGATCAATCATGAATGCATATAGGGGAAATGTCAGGGTTCAGTAATCATAGTTTATATGTGAGAATGGAGTCTGTGGCTTTGGAGCTCAAGGAAAGAGGAGTGATTGAGTAATTATGAGCGCATGCAGTGTAAAGGTCAGAATTGGAAGTTATCATAAGTGTATCTCATGCAGAAGTGACCGGAGAGAGGAAGAAATCAATATAGCTATTCTTATGATAGGATGTCCTTCTTTAATGGTAAAGTGTGACGAAAGCATGACTGAGATAGATAATGATTGGTGTCGTCATCCCGAAGTTCAAACATGCAAGCATAGCGTGTTTATAGTTACTTATGTGGTAGAATATTATTATCACTAACTCAAGTAGTGGGTTTATGCTAAGAATGGAAAAAAATAGGAGATAAGGTATATGTAAGAGTAATTGGCTATCGTTGAAACATACTCTCATACCATAAGCAGAGGCACTACTGCTAGCAGGCATTCATAGCCTCGAGAGGGTTGCTATTTTAACCCGAAAAATGAGCCAGGATCCTTTATGTAAAAATAGTTATTCTGCCAATTTTGTGGAGAGATCACCATGCTGGTATGATAGCCAAATAGTCACAGCGCCACTCACTAGAGTTGTAGGAGAGTGATCAAGCCGACTCGTGATGAGACCTCCTGTCCTTCAAGAAGTTGAGAATATCATTACCCTAGTGTGATGGCCATTGTGGGCATGTCACCTGCTAAACTCTTATGAACATGGTAGCCTGGCTCGTGATGAGACCCCGTATCCTCTTTTAAAAATTTGCATATAAAGATAGTACTTATTTTTGAAAAGTAAGCATTTTGATTTATGAAGAGGCCAATGTGTTGGTATGATGGCTAGATAGTCACAGTACCATTCACTATAATTGTAACAGAGTGATCAGGCCGGCTCATGATGAGACCTCCTGTCCTTCAAGCAGTTAATAAGATCATTACCCTGGTGTGATGGCCATTGTGAGCACATCACCTGCTAAACCCTTATGATCATGGTAGGTTGGCTCGTGATGAGACCCCCTATCCTCTCTTTTAAAAATTTGCATCTGAATTATCTGAACAATATAGTTATTTTTTATACATTGTTCTTTATGCAAACATAATCGATTTGTTCAATTGATGATGCGTTCAAAGGTTTGAACAGTAGAACAAAAACGCGAAACATGGTTGTTCAATTTGATTGAACAGAAGCTATTCAATTGGATTGAATAGTAGTCATTCAAAGACTTGAATAGCAAGGAGATAATAATGGAAAAACACGGTTGTTCAATCCCATTGAACAACAGCTGTTCAATTGGATTTAACAATAGTCGTTCGAATAATTTGAATAGCAATAAAAAACACAAAAACATGACTGTTCAATCCGATTGAACAACAGTTGTTCAATTGGATTGAACAACAGTCGTTCAAAGAATTTGAACAGCAAGGAAAAATTAAAAAAACACAAAAACACAGTTGTTCAATCCGATTGAATATCAACTGTTCAATTGGATCGAACAGCAGTCGTTCAAATAATTTGGATAGAAAGGAAAAATAGAAAACACAGGAGGATTAGAAAAAGGGTACAATTGTAAGCATGAAGAATGTACAACAAAATAAGAAACTAGGAATTGCAAGGAGATTATATACATTATTTACAAATGAAGGTAGCAAACTCTCATGTACTTGAGGTTGTGGGGTTATCACCCCTTTCTGCCACAACTTGGACGGTGGGATTGTTTCGTACCTACTAGCAGAAAGACTCCTTTGTGAGAGGTTTGTGATAGAGGCGCACTCTGTGCCTGTTGGCTCGAAATGTAGAACCAGACCCGTCTATGGTGGTCAAGGTGAGGTTACCATTGTTGTGTACTTCTTGAATTTCATATGGACCGAGCCACCTTGTTTTCAATTTTCCCGGAAAATCTTGGAATCTGGAGTCATAGAGAAGTGCCCAATCTCCTTTCTGGAATGTCTTTTTTTTTATGAGGTTTTCATGCCACTTAGCTCGTTGTTGTTGTATGTTTGTTGTTGCGCACGCAGATCCAATAGCCGTGTCGTAGTACATTTAATCAAAAAGTGTGAAATGACATTTATTATGAGTACTTTACTTTGTGACTTTAAAAGTACTTAGAATACTACCATGGTTAACCATGAGTTTTTTATCCACCATTGAGAATGTGACAAGTAAGTACATTTAACTCAAGCAATGTCACCTCAACCATGGGGGATGATGTCATCCTTTAAAATGTGATTGATTCTCTTAAAGTGAATTTTGATTGTACATTTTCCTTAGGATGCCCATTTTTTACCTCAAAAATTCACCTAATGTTTTTTTTGTTATTTTTGTGGACAATCTGATCGATCCATTGATCAAGGATCTGTTTTTATTATAGTTGTGCATTTGTGATTATAGTTGTGGATAGAGAAGAAGAAATACTATCATACAGGAACAAAAATCATTTTGACATATGATGCATAGGAAAATAGATAGAATACTTATGAATAGAATCCCGGTCACGTACTCTCTTTTTTACTTAATGAACCACATATCGAAAGCTACCAAGTAAACAAACCATCTCCCAAATAAAAGGTTATGTGTTCCATCTCCCAAATAGTATTTCTCAATTGTGACAATCCCATACAAGAAAAAATAGCATATGATTGTGACCTAGATACCTACTGAACACCCCACTCTGCATTGTGACAATGACATACAAGAAAAAATAGTTTGCATTGTGACAATTCCATACCGGAAAAAGTAGTTTATGGTTGTGACTTGGATACCTTGTTGAACACCCAAGTTTGTTGTCGTGGTTGATATCCATATACACAAGTAGGTTATTAGTTGAATGATTTTGATGTGGCTTTAGTGGTCTCGGTAACAAATTTTCTCATAAATCTAGGAAGTAGTTCTTATAGTGTTTTGTATTACTCGTTTCTTTGTTGACTCCAAATATCATTTATGTTCTTTCATGCAACCAAATCAAATCAGACTTGGAAATGTGATACTGTAAGACGAACACAAGTGAATCATATTGGCTCAACGAAGCATTTTTTCTATAAAACAAAGAAAACAAAGACCAAAAATTTATTTTTGTCGGTCTTCCCCGACCAAGTTTCACAATCGACAACTAGCAAACTTCTCATTTGTCCAGTAGTCTGTGAAATTTTGTAGTATGTAGTATCATCTATGGAGTTTGAATGGAATTATTATTAGAAAGTCTGTATTTATATTGATATGGCACGTTTTCATAATAATAGATTTTTCCTCTTAAATCCAAATCAATGGACACTCCTTGACATCAGTGAGTCCGGTAATTGTACCTCGGTAATAATGTCTTTTTTTTTCTTTTATTTATTCAAATTCCAACTCCATTATTATTATTACATGCTCTTTGGATGGTTCCTATTTTGTTAATATTATATATCAAAAGAAAAATTTCATGTCACCCATTTCCCGCCTTTGCATTGGGGTTGAGCTAGTTCTTATATAAGGATTGTAAATTTTGTAAATTGGATAGACTTTAATAAAGAAAAACATGGATAAACTTAATTTTTTGATTTTGTTTAGAAGTATTAATAAAATTAAAACTCATAGTACTATTATAAGTGTTTTGATAACTAAATTAATAAATTGTGTAGAGTTAAAAATTTCAAATGATCATCTTTACATTGCTGGTATGGATTGCAAAGTTAAGAATTATGGATATAAAAATTGTAATAGGTAAATTTTATAAATGAGTAAAAAATTGTAAATTGCATAAATTTGATACACATGAGCGAAGAGAAACATAAATATGTTAGAGAACTAATCCTTGGGTTAGTTTGTGTTAGGTAATCAGTTATTAGAGTCCAAGAAACCTAGGGAACTAATACAACAATTTCTTGATGTATTTATATGTGTACACATTGTACATCATTTTTTGAGACATTCATTAATATATTGTTGAGTTTGTATCCGGTTGTGTCTTATAGTGGTATCGTAGCTACTGGTTCAAGAAGATAAGCCACTAGTTTTGTGGCCATGAATGTTTATGCTCTTGAGGGCAGATGCGGTGAGAAGTCGCCCTATTGAGGACCCACAGCTATGCGTTGAGTATGCAGGTATTGTTAAATGGGTTGAATGTTGTTTGAAGTCAATATTATTCATTGGGTTTCCTTTCCGACCCGAAAAGAGCATCAAGAAGAACAACAGAGGCCAAGGCTTCACTCGCGATGTTGTCATCAATAAAGTTAAGTTTTAGAGTTTCATTTTTATGAAAAAAATGTGATTGATTGACGTGAACCAAAGACGACTTTGGAAAAACAGTTTGAATTTATCTTGGTGATTGATTGACTAGTGTGGATAATATACTACATCAATATTTTCAAGTGATACGTTGTCATACAAACCATTAAAGAAACATATTTGCTTCTAAATCCCAAACGCCTTTAATTTCAAAACCACTATGGCTCGATATTCAAACATTTTCTTGGACAACTCGGAGTCAAAAACTAAGAAATGCTCTCGTTCGTGGAAACCTTAGTTGTTATTTTCACGCGTGAGAACCGCTGGAAAAAGTGAAAGAAATAGGTGTTCATTAGACCCACAAAAATCCGATTCGGGAAATTTGGGGTCTTCTCATCAAGTGATACTGGTAAGGAAATCCTAAATTTGAACTTTTCATCATTTGATAGCCCGAAATCAATGTGATCTCTAATTCAAGTTGTCGAGGAAAAAAAAACTCGTTATCAAGGTTTGAAGAGAAAGATCCCATCGATAGTGTATCGATCGAAAAGATTATATTATATCTTTGCAATTATGTTTGTATTTTGGAGTTTTTAAATACAATTGTTGGAAAATAAATTTCCTTCTTTACCCATTTCTACCGAGATATCCAAGTGATTGCGTACCATCTCGAGATTCTTTTTGAAAATTTTCAAACAATATATTGCTCGAGAGTGTTGCCGTTCTCGTGAAATTATTTTGACGAGTGTTGGCAATGAGTGCTCGATGTTGTCTAGACAATCTTCCGAGTAAAATCTCGAAAAGCAGAGTTGATGTGTTCAAGTAGTTTTGGGCTTTGCAATGCGCTTCCATGTTACGGGTAATACACAGTGGAGATGAATGTTGAATCTTTAATTTCGGAGAAATATTGAGAAAAGAATCGTGAATTTGGGGAAATGTTAATAAAATATTTAAATATCTTGAGTATACAACCTTCACTGACTAAAACAAGCATCTCGAAGTTTTCCTTTGCATTTTCTCGAAATGGAAATATTGCATTGCCATTTTTTTTGGTTGAGTTGCAAGGTCTCGAGCATCATCGTTTTTGTTTTCTCGACATGACATAAAAAAACAGAGAATTTACTGAAATACCTTGTAAAAGGTTAAGGTGAAGGCGGAGGTTGGTGTTATGGCAAAGCAGAGCGGGAGCCTCTCAAACAGTTTCATTGAATCTTCGCTTTAAGATTTTTTATTCTCTAGCCTGAAATTGCAGGACATAAGGTAATTGACTGAATTGCAAAAAATTTGAAGGTGTATTTCTATATATTTTAGAAAATCATTTATTTAAATGAAAAAACAAGTGTGGACTTAAGAATAGTTCTTGTGATCTTTAAAAGGTTGAATTTTTGCTCCATTATGAGATGACCGTAATAATGTGCTGAGATAGGAAACTAAAGGAATTATTTTTAATGTGTTGTGCGCGTGGAGAGGTTGTTGCAAAAAGCAACGGATTGTGTGTTGCTACCATCGTTGACTTATTTAAAGTAATATTTGGTTGATTTTTTAAAAATTGGTTCAAACTCTTTGAGAGTTGGTGGGAACCTTGAAGTGTTTATTGGATTTGAGCGTTGAATCGATTGTTCGCAAAATTGAAAATTATGTTCGTCATCAGTCATCGTTGTTGTTTGTTATATTGGCATGATTCTGCTGGTTGGAACCTATAACAAATTCACAACTACCTATGACAATTTCACAACTGTGATGATGCTTTAAATCTAAATCAATAGCAAAAAACAACAAAGCCTAGTTTCAAAAGAAGGAAATTACATTCTCGTGGTGGTAATATTGCAAAATTTGTGTTGCTAGGGTAGCTTTAATATGGTTGGATTTTTTTCATTTTTTGAAAACTTATGAGCAAAAGATGAACCAATTGTTAGTTGGCTAGGTTTTCTTATTGACTTGTATTGTTGATGGGTGCATGATCGGTTGAAATCGACACCCAGTTAAATCATTGTAAATTTGTTTGTATTGGGTGCATTTTCCGGTGGTAGCTAACACCCCTTTTTCAAAGTTGATTGCTGGTGAAAATGGCCAAAATCGATAATTTGTTACAATTATTAAGAAATTTAACGCTATCTATTATCCATAACGATGTCCAAGTTAGCAAAGACATGCTCTCCGACATCCAATCGTGTTTGCAAAAATGTTAAAAGAAAAAAATTATTTCTTGGAGTTAGAGTCGCAGTTACATCAAGACGAACTTCAAAAGAAAACTTGTGATTCTAAACTAGTGTTTTTTTCGTAACAACGATTTGTTGAGTTTGATCATCATCAAAGAATGGTCGAGAGAAATGAAGTGATTTCAAGTGAAAATTTGGATGAAGTTAGAAGTGATGATGTGAAACCTAGTTATAAGACCATGGGAAGAGATGACACACAATAAACACAGAATCTGGGTCTTTGGTTATAGCAATTATGTATATTTTCACATTCCGTACTTCGCTAAACCTATCAAATTTCGAAGTGTGGGTTTTTTTGGATGGTATGGTTCCGAAAAAGTTGATAAATGCCAACAAGTGTAACAAAGTTGGACATATGAAAGATCGGTGTTTTGATCTTCACCTGTGCGAGCATTATGGAAAGCGAAATCACGAGTCAAACAGATGTTCCAAAAAGAAGAGAACCGCAAGAGAGAAGCTAAGTTTTTGAATGGATCGTTTCTTGGGAATGGATGAATGCAGCCAAGAAGATCTACAAATCATATCAAAGAATTTGTTCGAGAGTGATGAGTCTTGCGAAAGTGATGACAAATATTTCTCACCTTGTATCCGACAAGGGGGGATTTGTTGGTGGGTGGTTTGCTACAAGTTCGAGTTTGAGATGTCAAGCGAGCCCGAGTTAGTGATCCACATCCCGAGCCACAACCCTCGCTGATTGAGTTGTTTGTTGAGCAAGCACTTCCGCATTTGGAATTGTTTGAGGAACTGTTATGACAATTCCGTAGTTTGTGGTCATATTAAAACCACATTTTTTTGTTCTCGAGAACTGCTATGTAGGTTCCAAAAATTAGTTTTGGTTGAGACATTGAGTTCTCCCATTTTTTTTGGTTTGTGATCATCCTTGAAAACCATTTCCAAGAGACATTCAACTCTTGGATGAGATGCATTTCTACATTCTCGAGCTCTCATTCTTGGACTTTGATATATCCCTTCGTATTAAGGGGGGAATGTTAGACAACTAATCCTTGGGTTATTTTTGTGTTAGGTAATCGGTTATTAGAGTCCAAGAAACCCTGGGAACCGATTCAACAGTTTCTTGATGTATTTATATGTGTACACATTGTACTTCACTTTTTGAGGCATTCATTAATATATTGTTGAGTTTCTTTCCAGCTTTTGTGTCTTATAAAATAAACTTGATTGTTAGATTTATCATGGTTTTTGAAAAATTTTGAAATATTTCACAATTAACAATTAAATGTCCGTAATATTCCCTTTCTTGATCTCGGGTCAAAGTGGAAGAAAAACGATCCATGGTATTATCGTGGTATTTTCCCATGGTATTGGCCCATGATATTTGTTGACGATTTTCAAGGAAAAAATAATAAAATAAGGTCCATCAAGCCTATAAAGGAGATAGAAGCGAGGCATTTAGATTCATTCTAGTATTATCTATCTTATTGTGTTTGGGTTGAGAACTTGGGTCGTCAGCTCTAGCATTGATCCCGGGACGAAAACCCCGTGGTGAATTTGTCCTGTGGATCCATCTAGGGTCCATGATTGTGCTTCGATATTGGTTTTCTGTTTTAATGAGCAAATGAGCATGCCATTGCAAAGGCTCAAATATTTTTGTGTGGACATGTATCTTTGTTTTTAATTAATAATATAAATAAAAGATCTCGTCTATGTTCATGGTTTTTACTAAATGAATTTTTTATCGAGAACACTAGAATGTGCTAGATCTCGACATAAATTATTAAGGTTTGGGATCTTACGATGGTATCGTAGGTGGTTTTCCCCTCGCCGCAGTGTGGGTTTATTGCATAAATTCTCAAACCCGATTGAGGATTTGAGGAGAAGCTAGTTTTCGGTGATCTGCCATAATCACCCTAGCTAGCAGTTGATCAATTTCGATGGCTTATTCACATACACCCTAGGTTGTATTTGCAGAAAGATCAATTAGTTTATTGTTATCTTAACATTTAAGATTTTTGCGGATCCATTCCTTTCTCGATCCAGATTATCTTTATTCTAGAATATGTTAGATCTGTGGAGCAAAGAGCTATTGCTTAAGTCCAAAATTAAAAGAACATTAGATCTGGGAGTTGAAACTTAACACTCAGCATAGATATTATTGAAACCCGTAAGGCCGATCCATTACCGTCATAATTTTTAAAGGGCCACTGGTGGAAGTATTGGAGAGATGTGAGAACAATTCCAGGGTTTGACGTGCTTGCTGTTGTTGCAAAGGAAAAGGTTTTTGCACCAGAGATTATTAAGTTGACCAATTGCGTGGTGGTATCATTATCCACCTTAGTGATATCCAATTGAAATTATGTGTTACCCTTGATATCGGTCATCATATGGCTGATATGGTATTCATTGCCCCCTTGGTTGGACCAACATATGGTGCATCATATGGTCTTCATACAACATCACAAAGAG
The DNA here is from genome assembly GCA_034641835.2 of Pinus albicaulis. NCBI lineage: Eukaryota > Viridiplantae > Streptophyta > Pinopsida > Pinales > Pinaceae > Pinus > Pinus albicaulis. The sequence continues at coordinate 965,452,671 of CM076569.1, forward strand.
CCGCATAATCATCTGCGTGGACATCGATTTATTTAACATGAAGACGAGTTGTTGATTACTCTAGTGCTAAAATTCTTCGTATAAGAGGCCAAATAATTATTTTTGAGGGTCAAATTGACTCTCTATCTAGAGGTCAATTTACCCCATCTAAGTTCGCTCTTGTGTCTGTAAATTGACGTGATCGAGAGCATAAATTGGAGGAGTTATTCATCAGTATGGTCAAATTCTGGGTTTATAATTAATATCCGAAGGGTGAAGTTGAAGTGCGAGAGGATCCATTTCTTCTTCAATGGAAGTCGCATTCAATACTAATTTCTAGAAGGTCGAGATTGGAAGTTTGTATTCATTAGCCTAGATCTCGCGAAATTTATTAAGGTTCCGGATCTTACTATGTAAATAGGAAGACAAGTCCGTTGTAGCAAATAATATAGTACAGAGCAGAAACAAATGTGCATATACTAATGGTTGTATAGCATATATGCCACAGTTGAAGATCCAGGGGGTTACTGTTCACGTAGAAGGGGGAACAACATTGTGATCACTCTAGCAGAGAGGGATTGATGGGCGACGCTAAGGAGACCAATAATGCCAATTGGATAAAAATTTTCAATGAAGCATCCGAATTTCTCAAACTTGGGAAGCTACGTCGGTCCATCAGACATTTCGGAGAGATCAATTCTCTTGCTTCAAGGCCAATCCGTGATGAGAGAAGGACATAAGTTGCGGATTGAAGCCGCTCGGTCGAGGATCCGAGACACAAGATCATGGAGCCCTGTGCAACACTGAAGAACCATTCATCACTGCATTTCCACTTGATCTATCCACTACAACAGAGAGAGCGCCATTACAATAATTCATGCATAATCAATTGAAGGATATCACAGCTCATTGTGGTGAAAAGGAGGGTGAACGATATGCCGCGCTAGAGCGAGGGACGCAACCTCTGCGCATTATAAGAAGGTGCCAATACACCCTGTTGAAGGATGCAAGACTGCGGCCCACTATCACACTAAGTAGAGGAGCGAAGCCCTGAAAGATGACCTTCAGATCTCACCCTACAACACAACTCTTTAGTGTAATGAGCTGTTGTTATAAGTTGTGGGCCAAATTAATACAATTGGGGGCTTATCTCTCATCGTATTGAAGCCATTCAACATTCAACGTTCATAAGGGAGGATATATCCTTTACAGGTATTGGTTGGAATTAGGAGATATAAGGATTTAAAAGGGTTTTGATTGATATCCTTTACAGCATATGAGTTTCCATTGGTCAATAAGGCATACGTCAAGTATCCATATGGTGCATAGTATTAACACTTCTATTCAAAATAGAAAGGTCATTGATTTCCTTATGGAGGTCGAAGATTAAAGCCTAGTTCTCAAAAGGGTGTAAATCAGCTTTATTGAAGAAAGTCAAGATAGAAGAAAAAGTATTGAGATCCATTGATGTCAAACCACAATGTCATCATTTTACTCTTGGAAACGCCACAAGAATCAACATAAGGATATATCACACGATTCTATGGGCTACAATACTTCTGTGGATCACATATGGCAACAACATACATATCAAAATCTAAATCAGAACAAGAAGCCTTTCTTTTGAAAGGTCCATGTTATCCTTCAGCAGTCAAAAGATATCCGGAAGGAAGATGTAACAAGCAAGTGTCTCTTCGAACTTGGATCCAAATTGCAAGATACAAAGTTAAAATATGTCCGCCTACAGCTAGACACATTAAATATGTCTTTGAGCTTGACAGAGAAATCATAATGGGAAGGGTCAAGTTGGGCCTTGAAGCCATCCATGCTTGCTTTGATACAACCTAGGTTCTTGGAGCATTCTTGTGAAAAGGTTAGGCTCATAAGCCCGCTCTTGTCTCAAGTAAAAATCATAGCCTTAACAACACCGCTATTTCCCCTACAATGATGACATCATGAGGAGGAATTTTTAGGGTAATGGTAGAATCACTCCAAGGGTTGGACAACACCACCCTTATTACTTTTTTTCGAAGCGCACAATTTTGGAACGCACGACGAAATTTCAGATTTGGTATACTTATGCTGGATCTAGAGTGTGATCACTTAATCCTTCATATGATCCAATACTTTTGCACTAGAATCACAACATCTCATCCAAACTTCATCAAAATAGACATGCAAAAGATCATGCCTCTGATCTTAGGAGAAGATAGGGCCATTTGTGAACAATTGAGATCCAAATTCTTGGCCATTTGGAGGAAGGAGCTAATTATATCACCTGCTGCTTATGAACTAGCTGAGGGGTTGATCAAACAAAGCATCAAACTACTTAGAAAGAAGTTAACCAAGGAGGAACTAACAAAGATTTGTGGAGACAGCAATAATGAACTAAGGAGGAAAGGCTTGTGCTTTGTATGCAAGGGGAGTTTGGGCCCTTAACCATTCATGTCAAGGTGATAAGGAGGCAACAAAGACAGAACAAGAGGAGATTCATTTAGATCATGGGGAGTCTTTTCTAGTCGGGTCTATTGATCTTCAAGATGGTGAGCAACATCATGACATTATTCAGTGGAGGTTTGCAAGATGACAAGCATTTGGAAGTGCATGAGGAAATTCTACCTAATGGCATTGATGAGGTAGACTCCTATACAACCGAGTTCGTAGATCCCCAAGGGAATATCCATAAACAATATGAACAATCAAGTATAGATAAAAGTCCACCAATGCATCTATGTTCGACGAGCTTGAAAGGGATGAACATATTGTCTCCCCGCATGGAGGAGACCAGGGAGATTTGAGTGAGGATCCACCATAGTGAACCAACATGATGAGTATGATCATGAGGAGAAACATGACAAACATAATGTGCAAAATGAACCATTCCTAGAGAGTTGGTCAAAGGCTCAAGTTGAAGTCTGTGGTCGTGGGGCATCCGGTGCGCTCAAATACAAAGACATTTAGACAAGGCACTAGAATTTCCAATGAAAGACTTCCAGGAAATGATCATGCATTTCAAGACAGATCTGATAATGTTGAAGTGAGAATCGGACGATTCGATACATTGTCTTACAGGAGAACAGGGAAAAATTGAGGAGCTCATAGGAGTATGTGTCGAATCAATGACCAAGCTATCTAGTATTGAGAAACGACTCAAGTTCCTCACAAGGTAGCAAGAGGAGTATAGTTTGGAATTCCAAAGCAACCCTCTACAGAGTACATAGATAAGTCTTGCAACACTACCAACAACCCACCTTTATACATTGGGAAGAGTAAGGCAGTAGTTCTCCAACAAGCATCATGTTGGGTAACCAAGTAGAGAAGCATGAATTGAGCATCGAACAACATCAACATAGTAGATTTGCAGATATTCATCCTTCCCCAAGTATGGATTGGTGAGAGATTATGAGTTGGTTTTCTATTGATAGGTTGATTCTTTGGAGGATACTCACGACCGAGGGCATATTGTATCTTGGGCCCTTTGGTGTGGGCAATGATGGAGGGATGAAATGGTACCATAACCCACAGGGTCCCAGGATTTAGGTGGCATTGGGATCCCGGGAGAATCCATTGGGGCCGGGATTGACGAAAGGATTGTTCGAGATCCGGGTAAATCTACCGAGGGGAGGATTGGTCGGAGGATTGTTTGGGATCTAGGTATCGGAGGATCCATTCAGGACCATTTGACATGGAGGGATAGAATAGTACATCGAGTTGCATGGTTTCTGGGTATCAATGTACAAATGCTTCCCGTTGTGGATAAAAGTGGATCGCTTGAGAACAAGCAATCTTTGGGCCGGAGGATTTTGTAATATTCCCTTTCTTGATCTCGGGTCAAAGTGGACGAAAACAATCCATGGTATTATCGTGGTATTTTTTCCATGGTATTGGCCCATGGTATTTGTTGACGGTTTTCAAGGAAAAATAATAAAATAAGGTTCATCAAGCCTATAAAAGGAGATAGAAGCGAGGCATTTAGATTCATTCGGTATTATCTATATTATTGTGTTTGGGTTGAGAACTTGGCTTGCCAGCTTCTAGCATTGATCCCGGACGAAAACCCCATGGTGAATTTGTCTGGTGGATCCATCCAGGTCCACAATTGTGCTTCAGTATTGGTTTTATGTTTTAATGAGCAGTCGAGCATGCCACTGCAAAGGCTCAGATATTTTTGTGTGGTCATGTATCTTTGTTTTCAGTTAATAATATAAATGAAAGGCTGCATTTCCAGATCTTATCTATGTTCATGGTTGTTACTAAATGAATTTTTATTGAGAACACTAGAATGTGCTAGATTTGACTAAATTATTAAGGTTTGGGATCTTACAATGTCGTAGTCTAAACACCTGCTTTTTTCTCTAAAAATCATGGAAATTCCAGCAATATTTTAATAAAATCATGCAGATATTTTTGTAAATCCAGGTTATAGTTATCAAACTTCAAGATTTTGGGTGCCTTACAGGTTTTTGATGGTGCTCAATCCATTTCCACCATCAAAAACATGATTCAAACACTACTACGATAATATTTCTTAATTTTTTTTTGCCCAAATTCCTACCACTTTTGACAGTCCTAACAATTCCTCCACCTCCATAAACAACTCCCAATTAAATTACACTTAAAAAAACTTAAAAGCAAGTGGGTTCCAAGAACGCAGTTACCTTCCATATTGGATGAAAGTGGGACATGTATTGAAAACAATGAAGAAATGAGACATACCTAATTCCTTGTTGACTAAAGATAGTATCTTCCGATGCTCATGAATAGTGATTGGTTGATTAGGACAAATGAAAGAGTGGGCAAGCTTTGGATTTTGGAGGAGGAATGTCCTCCCATCACAAATCAGCTACCATTTTCCAAGTAAGATTCAGATTCGGATTGGACACGCGTAATTTGCACCTTGGTCGCTCGCTGATCCGATTTCATTCACTTTCATCCAAGCACCGTACCACTGCCACGTGTATTGTTGTTGTCCCAATGAAACTCCAAATATCTGTCCTAGTGGTTTTCATGTCCCACCCCTTGGACTTTATCCGAGAATTTGGACAGTTGTGTGTTACCTTGTCGCTAAGTTTTCAGCCTATAAATTCCTCACTTCAAATTATCTTCTCCATCCACTTCCCATAGAATTCTCGATGTTACAGTCTTCTTTGAAAATCCAGTGAAAAGTTTCAGGTGTTATTGAATATTCCTATTGACATTTGTATTTCTATATCGATATGGAAGCTTTCAGTGATCAAGTTATTCGAGGCCTGAAAAGCAGATGGATGATGGCCGTAGATTGCTTCCTAATTATTTCGTTTGCTGATCAACTTATATTTTTGGTTTGTATTCCCAAACTATCAAAGTGAATTTTGGATATGATCAGGAAGTGATCGATACATTGGATTTCTTCAAGGATTTCAGTGCAAACGTGGGCATCATTTCCGATCTCATCAATGAGTTCTGTGTACCATGGGTGCTTCTCTCTATGGGTTCAGCCCTGAACCTTACTGGATATCTCATGATTTGGCTCTGTCACCGGCAGAGTTGCAAAACCTGCAATGTGGCAGATGTGCATGTATCGATGCATAGGAGGGAGCTCCATGACATTCGTTAATACGGGAATAATTGTGACTTGTGTCAAAAATTTCCCAAGAGGTAGAGGACTTGTCATTGGGTCGCTCAAGGGATTTGTAGGTCTCAGTGGTGCTATTATCACTCGCATCTGATGGGGCTGTGAGTAAAGATGAAAATCCCAACTTTCTCATAATCCTGGTCGCTACTCTTCCCACTTCGTAGTGTTGCTATTGATGCCTATCATTAGGCCTATGGAAGCTCCAAAAGAGAAGAATGAGACGAAGAATTTTTATACTTTTCTTGTCATGGCGTATCGGTGCTGGCTGGTTTGCTTATGGCTTTTATTTTGCTGGAAAACTTGCTGGTTCTTCCACAGACTGTGATTCAGTTGTTTTTTGTAGTAACAATTATGATCATTTTCTTGCCATTGCTGATATTCATACGCTTAGAGCTTCAAAATTCAGAAAACTCTGTTCAACGGGATCATAACGAGGCATTCCAAAATCGAAGGAAGTCTAAGATTGAACTAGAAAATTGCTGCAATGATATCAACTCTGCCTCCGTCGAGATATCTGCAGTTGTAACAGAGGCACATCTCGTCGAGAGTAGCAACGAAAGCGATGAGGGCATGATGAGAAAAAATTTAATAAAGGAAAATGGCCTCAAAGAGGTGAATACCATACAATTACTCAAGCGCTAATGAGCTTAGACTTGTGGATACTTTTCTTGGCAACGACATGTGGATTGGGATCGACAATTACTGCAATTGACAACATGGGGCGAATTGGAAAATCCTTGCAATCCTCTTCTCTGAGTATAAGCACTTTTGTTTCACTTCTGAGCATCTGGAATTTTTTACGCTGAGTTGGGGCAGGCTTCATCTCTGAAATACTTCTCCACAAGTATTCAATTCCAAGTCCCTTTTTTCTAAGCCTAGTGCTATTAGTTGCATCCATAGGTCATCTCCTCGTTGCTTCGGACTCCCTCGGATCCCTTTACATGGCCTCCATCTTCGATCGGCATGATGCTTCGGTGCACGCAGGGCCTCCGCTCGTTCTCTATCATCTCCGAACTATTTGGGCTTCACCATTTTGAAATTTTGTATAACATTGGAGCAAGTGCCACCCTTTGGGGGCCTATTTGTTCTCCGTGAGGGTTGGCAGGATACTTCTACGATAGGCGAACAAAACTTAAAATGTCGATTAGTGGTGTTCCAACCACATCAAATGAGATGATGCGCGTTGGGAAGTCTTGCTTTCAGTATAACATTTATCATAATGGCAACAAGCTAGCGTTGTTGGTTCGACCATTGCAGTCGGTTCCGGTGTACAAGAACTAGGCAATTATACAAGCAAGATATTTATGGGAAATTCAAGAGAGAGGCCCATGACTCGTCATTGTCTGATCATCAAAAGTTTCATGATGTATTGTTCAAACGGGGAGAAGCAGCGAGAATTGGTAATGATAAATTGCTTGATGTGTGACTACCATTTTAGAGTTGGTTGTGTTAAAAATTGTATTTGTTAGTTTCACTTGTAAGTTGTGTACATCGATCCTACATGACGTGTGTTGATCATGTTAGCATTCTATTAATTTTTGTTAAATTCTGACAAGCAATCCCCTTTAAACCCCCTCGGGTTGGCCTAAAAATCGTTTTTCCGCCTATCGTTCCCCTCCTATAAACTAAAAACTGCATTTAAAGGAGCCAAACACCCACATTTGAAAATATATAAGGTTTGGCACCTTTCGGCCCTAGCCCCCTCAGTCTTTTCTCCACATAACCCGAGCGCTAGACTAAGCGCTAGCCCAGGAAGTGTTTATTGCAAAGCGATATCGGCGCAAGATTATCCGTCGATCTGTACAGATCAGACGTCCTTCATTGATCAGCGTTGCGCCCGTGGCCCAACTCGTTTATCGCTCCGATCGCCTGTCCACCGTCCAATCAAATCATAAATCAACGGCCCGCATCTCACCCGCCTTTGTGGTCCCCGCACCCAAAAACATTGTTAAAAAACCGGAGGTATCCATCGTACCGCCTTTGGAGGGCGCGCGATATTTTCCATTTCGGAGCGATTCCACTCAGTGTATGACACGTGGCTCCGTCACTATTTCAAAACCACCCCCCCATCGCGCGTTATTGTTCGGCATTTGACCCGACGCGATATGCATAATAATCGTCCGATCTGGGTCTCTCCATCCAACGGTCATCACACCTCGAAGACGCGCGGAATTTAACCCAAGGTATCCATACCCCTGGCCTGCCAATCCGTCGGTCTCCGACGCGTCCTTAGCTGTCGATCTCCTCTTGAGATCGGACGGTCCAGATTGCTTGCCTGCCCTCCATCGACACATGTCCTCCACCATGTCACCCTTTCCATGTAGTTTATTGTATTTCGCCCGTCTCTCTTTATATATTCAAAGGGTCAAAATTCAAAGATTTTGCATTCAAATTTCTGCATTCCACCAACCTTCACCAGAGCATTTTTCCTCCATGACACTGCATTTTACACCATTTTACCATGCTGTGTTGTCATCCTCATTACCCCCGATGCATCCACCTTCCCGTGCATTTGTTTTCTTAATGATTTTGTGTATTTTGCAGGGTACGAGCGGCGGTGATCCGCCATAATTCACAGTCTCAATTACAGTAACAGAGAACACCGTAAAGGACCATTTTTCAGAGGCTAGAATTGTGAAAAAAGACCTGGGAAGTTGTTACGACATGACCTCCATTAAAGAAGCAGAGTTAAATTCTGTCAAACCCTCCGGAGTCATTCAAAGCACAGATTTCGCGATCGGAGACATTAATATTGCAGACAAAGAATATCAGTGGAAGGTAGAGAGTTAAAGGCGTGTACTTGAAGATTTTGGAGCCTTAACCTAACCATTTGAAGGCAGAATACCAGATCGAAGACCCCGTAGATCACTCAGAAGGTCTATGCACAGAAAACAATACCCTCAAGGTTGCATTTCAACAAAATTTTCTTTCCCGGAAAGGACGGACTGCCCATGTGGTTTTTATTTCTATATCGTGCTCCTGAAGAGACTTCCACCCAGTGCATTTATTTCATAAAGCAGGCCATAGAGTACATACAACACTACAGAGTCATCAAGCAATATGGGCGTGCACATTTCCGCCATCCTGTCTTAATGAGGAAAATTAAATGTTCATCATCAACTTTCTTAACTACGTTTTCTTTTTCTTCTATAAAACTCCCGAAGAACAGATTTGTGAGGGTTCCAGATTTTATCAGAAAACGAGGCAATGAAAGAATTTTTGTATGCATTTTGTAAAAAAAACCTCTTAGATGAATGTACAGAGCCCGTTGGGTTTCGTATGAGGAGGAGTTCCGTCTTTTAAAGAGGATTCTCGGTCTTTGATTTCTCACAGTGTGTAACTTTCTCTTATATGTGCTATTTTAATAGATCATTTCATTTCATCCACCTTTCTCGTATCATGTTTCTGGAATGCGAGTGGCTCACTGATTTTGGTATGGATTTATCCTAGTTGATACCCATGCTTGAATTAGTCAAGCACTTTAAATATGGCTCAGGCATGATATTCTGTTTCACAATTCACTTAAACCATATTTCTACTATATTAGTTTCTTTGGGAGGTTATTTTTAAAAACGCTATTGTAAAGTATGGATTCTTATATTGGTAAGCCCATTACATGGTAATATTGTGTATCTGGATATCGTCTCAATCACAGCTAGTATTCTCTTAATTTTTCTTACACAGCCACACCTTCTGATAATTTATTTTTGTGAGGTATTTCTGAATTGGCCCTCTTTACGTAAGTCGCCTCGAATTGTCTCGTTGCTTTTATATTGGATTTTTTGCACCTTGCCTTTGCAGTGTTACTCTCCCTGTGTCAACTTTCTGAAGGTCTTGGTCCCATTCAAATTAATATATCTTTTTTTCAGGAGATAGCATGAGATCCTTTTATTGATAACTTCCTCTGTTATACCATATGCTCCTTGCTATATAAGATGTCCTAGGCACTGGTCTTTCACAACTCAAGGTTGTCTCTAGGAACGACAACAATGTGAATGGGTAATCTGACTCTACTTATTCTTATGTTATGTTCGTAAACAAGTGAATGCTGTAATTTTTAGAGTGACATTTAATGGAATAGAATTTGATACCTATGGTTAAGTTTCCTTAATTCTTTTTAAAATTGAGATTTGGAAATATTTTGGAAATGCAATTTAATTAATTAATATATTATAATATAAGTTTGTTGAAGTTAATCAAAATTTTGAAATATGTAATCCAATCAAGCTCAAATCTTATTATTTATTTGTAAATAGAAAAAACTTTCTCCCTACCAAGTTATTATTTATATGTAAATAGAAAATACTTTCCTTTTGATCTATGGACCAAAATACATTAACCACTATTTTACATGGACAAAAATGGAAAATTATGGAGAAGACAACTACTTTACATTGACAAAAATTGAAAACTATGGAGAAGACAATTACTTTTCTCAATATTACAAATCAGTTAACTAAGATTACATTAGAGACATTAACATTAAATGACTTAAGTGAAAACTAAGATAGTTGGAGTAGCCTCTAAATTGTTTCATCTTTTTCTTCTTGTTGTATTCTTTAAGCCTTAGTTTCTTCATTTGTTGGTGCATGTCTTCCATTGTTCCAGGTTGTCTAAGTATGTCCTGGACTTCTTCAAAAAATCAAAGTTGTATGTGGATAGTTGCCACATGTCATCTTCTGTAGTGTTATTTTCATTATCCATCTTTTTCTACAACATAAGTCTATAATAAAATTTAATCTCTTCAAGGCTCCAATACCTAAAAATTTCATTAATTTGTTCATCATTGATGTTGTCTTCAACATTCATTTTTACAACTTACAGACTTCATCAGAGCATGGTGTTTCAAGCCATGTTTCGAGGAAATTTAACTCTTCCTCATAATGATTATGTGTATTTGCACACTAGCAATCAATGTTAAAATTAAAAATATTTGAAAAACGATATTGGTTATGTTCTTTCTGCTCTGCAGTGAAAAAGCTTTCTTTATCTGCCTTTACCTTTGACTATGTTTTCTTTGTATGAACTTCCATCTTTGCCTCCAACAAATAACAAAAGTGACTTTTGAAAACACTTTAACCTTTTTAATTAAGGCATTAAAACATAATATGTGACTCAATTAATTTACCATACATTGGAGCCTTTGTAGTTTTATACTAAAGAAGCTTCAAACAAAACGTGTGACACAAAGGAATGCGAATTCAACAATTTTTTATGTCATTTCTTGCACAGTGAGAGATGTGCAATTGACACACTTCCTCTTCTTCACAGATGTAGAATTCAAGTTGCTTTAGCATTTTCTCCTCGAACTCTCACGATCTTATTTGTGAGTGCAAAAAACATTTGAAGCGTTGCTCTTGAGTCTTATGGGACTTCATGCTCTAAGATTATGACAACAATTGAAAACTATGAAGCAGAAGATTTCTCTTCTTAGTATTATGAATAAATTGAATAAAATTATAGTAGAGATACCAACATTAAATGACTAGAGTGAAACTGAACTAACTAAGACACTATGACAACTAGCAAATGATCCGAATTTATGCAGGAATGCAACAGAATAAACATATAACCATAAATACAAAGATGCAACGGAAATAACACTTCATTTAATTAATATCAAAGAACTGAAATTTGCTTACAGACAGAATAGAAATAAACTAGCTAGGGTGTTGGTAGCTATCTCTTAGAAGAGATGTGGCGGCTACAAGCCTCTGAACTGAGTTACAATGAGGCTCGAGGGCCTATTTATTATTTATAAACAATGGAAAACCCTAAACATCCAAAACCATAACCCTAGGAGATGAAGCGCCAAAACTATGGGCCCCGTTTGGGTAAATTGGTGTTTCAACTTCTCGGGGACGTAACTTTGGCATACGATCTCTGTTTGACACGAACCATACCTCATTAGAAAGATCTATCTGAGGACTACAAATTTTGAGTGAGAAACATGGATCCATGGTCATCGGTCCATGGACCCATGTTGCTCCCGGGTTTCCCAAAAAACGTCGTTTAGGGCCTCAAAACGGTTCCAGAAGTTCAGGACCCGAAAAACTGCTAAAAATAGTAAGTTGTGCCGAAACTGAAAAAATGAAAAAGACAATGGTGGGACCCCAACTGGAATAGGCGGGTGACCACCAATATCCACCTGGATCATTCCTCCTCCCTTAGGAAGCAATGGTCCCCATTGCGTTAAGTTCCTCCATGAGATGAGGAAAATTTCGCTCGAACTTGGTCCCCTAGTGAACCACTTTCCTTGAGTGCGTGAGTCGGCCGACTTTGAGAACCCGATACAGCTGGATCTTTCTGTTGGCGAGTGTTCTTGATTTGCATGTCCATGATACAACTCGTGGTGGCTTGTTCCATGTAGTTTGGGTTTAACTGTCGCTGGTGTGAGTTGTTCCGCAATGTCGAAGGTGTCCAGTAGAGGTGGGAAGTAAGGACGAAGGCGGTCCACATTGAATACTAGGTGCAGACCAAGGAATGGTGGAATACTGAGCTCAAAGGAATTATCCCCTACAACCTTGGTGATGGTGTACAACTCATATCGGAGCAGGGGAAGCTTGCAGTGGGGTCCAGTGAGGCGCTCCTTTTGCAAATGTAGCCATACTTTGTTGCCCACTTGGAAGTTGTGTGGCACTCGATGTTGATCATGGTGTTGCTTGTACTTAGCATTGACTTTGTATAATATGTCATGAACCTATTGGCAGATGTGTTGAATGTGCTCGATGAAGCTATTTGCTTTGTCAACTTCAGATCGTGACATGAGCCGAATCGACTCGAGTAGCCACAAATGGCATGGCTACGTCAATGGGACATAGTGGTCGTGAATCCCAAGCCCACCCTCGAAAGGGGCTATGGCCGATTGAAACCGTGGAGAGCCTGCTATAACTATGTTGTACATAGGGTAGGCTCTCGTCCCATGTGTGTAGATGCTTTGAATTGTACATGCGTAATGATGTACAATCATTATGTTGACGACCTCTGTCCGGCCATCTGTTTGGGGATGGAAAGTTGTGGACTTGGTGAGCTTGGTGTCCGAAAGCATTGACCGTAGGCTGGACCAAAATGTGCTGAGGAACCTGCTATCCCGATCTGATATGATAGACTGTGGGATCCCAAAGTGCACCCACACTCATTCAAAGAAGAGTTTAGCAATGGATTTTGCTGTGATATTCTTCTTACAGGTTGCCATAATGGCCATCTTCGAGAATATGTCGATGAACATGAAAACACAGTCATTTCCATGCTTATTAGAAGGCAGGCCCGACATGTAATCCATGGAGATGGATTCCCAAGGTCGACTAGGGGTAGGTAGCGGAGTATATAGGCCTTGCTTCTCGATGGTCAATTTGGAAATGGCACAAGCAAAGTGCGAGATATGATGTGCTTCTCGACATCCTTTCGAAGGTTCGACCAATAGAAATACTTTTGCAGTATCGCTACTATTTTCTCGACCCCGAAATGCCCAACGACTCGATCCGTAGTGTGCTTCCCCATATCATCTTGGAACGCTCGCTTGAAAGGAACACAAAGGTGTCCCAAGTGACATAAAAGTGCATCTTGGAAGTGAAAATTTGGAACTTGCGTACCCCCCAAGAGTGCCTTGTAAGTGTGGCCGAATTTTGGGTCACTCTCATAGAGAAGCGGCCAATCAGAAGTCTCGTGCCCACAAGAGTTGAGAACGGTGGTGAGCGCCACGATCGGTGCTCGACTGAGGCAGTCTGCAACATTATTGGTGCTACCCTTCTTGTACTTGATGTTCAAATGAAACTGTTGCTGATATGTGGACCACTTCTGATGGCAATCATTCTGTAACTTCCCTTGTGTCTGTATGAACTGCAGGGGCCGGTGGTATATGTGGATGATTGTTTCCTTCCCTAAAATGTAATGCTTCCATTGTCGACAAGCTTGCACAATGGAATACATTTCTTTGTCATAAGTGGGATACTTGCGAACTGTGTCAGACAATGTCTCACTATGATATGCCACTGGATGTCCCTGTTGAGTAAGAAATGCCCCAATAGCATAGTCAGAGGCATCTGTCTCAATCTCAAATGGTTGTTGCAAGTCTGATAATGTAAGCACTGGGGCAGAACAGAGGCGATTTTTCAATTCTGTGAACGCCTTCTGTTGAGGTTCCGAAAAAAAGAATTTTTCTCTCGCTCCTCCCTTGGTGACTTGACTCAAGGGCCAAGTGATATGAGAGAATCCCAACATGAACCTACGGTAGAAATTAGCAAGACCCAGAAATCTGTGAAGCTCTGTTATAGTGGTTGGGGCTGGCCAATCCCGAACGACTTGGATCTTGGTTGGATCCACATGCACCTCCCTTTCATTAATAATGTATCCCAGATATTGAACCTGGGTCATGCCAAAAGTACACTTCTCCAAATTGGCACACAACTTGTGTTGCCGCAGTGTTCGGAGGACTTATCGGATATGGTGGAGGTGCTCTTCCCAAGTCTGGCTGAAGATTAGAATTTCATCCAAGTACACCACTACAAATGAGTTGGTGAATGGCTGCAAGATGTCGTCCATCAACCTCATGACATTTGCGGGAGCATTCGTCAACCCGAAAGGCATGACTAGCCATTCGAAAAGGCCTTCCTTGGCTTTGAAGGAAGTCTTCCAGACATCAGAGGGTTCAATTGGTACCTGGTGATACCCAGACTTCAAGTCGATCTTGTTGAAATATTTTTCACCTTTGAGTTGGTCCAAAAGGTCATCAATTTGTGGGATCGGGTACCTATTTCAGACAGTGATCTTGTTCAGCGCCCGATAGTCAATACAGAGTCTCCACGTCCCATCCTTCTTCTGTACCAACATGATCAGGCTCCCACAGGGCGATGAACTTGGTCGGATGTGACCTTTCTGTAGCAGCTCTTGAATCTGCCTCTTGATTTCATCGTTCTCCAGAACAGAGCGCCGATAGATCGGTCCATTGGGTAGCGGTGCAACTGGGGTCAGATCAATCGGGTGCTTGACCTGACAATGCAGAGGAACCCCTGTGGGTGAGGTGAAGATGTCCCCGTACTCCTCCACAACCTTATCCATTTTTTGTTGTCGTGCAGAGGAGCCCTGTCTAGAGGTTGTGGCCACAGTCTTCTTCTTGCCCTAGGGGTGGATCATCAGGAAAACAAATTTCATGGTTTGGGAAATGAGCTTACTGCATTGTTTTTCAGTAACCAAAGAGATAGTGGCAAGAGGTGGTACCTCTGGTATCCTGTACAACTTATTTCCCAAAGTAACAATAACAGCGCGAGGCGAAGACTCATACACAACATGACGCATCCACAAGTGTGGTTGTCCTAATAATATATCATAAAGATCAATAGGAGCAACGTCACATAATACCTCATCCGTGAAGGGCTTGATGCTATAGGGAAGGTGGCACTACTGGCTGACATAGAGATCTCGTCCTTGGTGAAGCCACCCAATGGTGTATGGATGTGGGTGAGCTATGGTCAGAAAACCCAACCTCTTCAAGACGTCTACTGAAATGAGGTTCTTTTGGCTCCCATTGTTGAAAATGAACTGTACCGGGGAGCCCTTTACCCACATCTAGGAGTGGAAGAGACGTTCCTCCTCCTTTGGACCTTCTGGTTCCTCCTTCTGGATCTTCGTAGTGGCAACAGTGGCATTGGGCTCCACATCAATAATCTGTTTCCCTTTGTCATTCCCCTTGTCAGGTTCTGATTCAGAGTCGGCGCCTGCATATGACTCAGAAGCCCTCATCTTGACCACCAGCGACTGCTTGGCCCAACACTCACTTGTGTTGTGAGTGGAGCTCTTATGGAACTCACACCACTTTCCCGTGTACTTCTTTGGCTTTGCAGTGTTTTTCTTTGCTTGTGGCTTAGACAGGTTGTCTTGAGTTTCCATGCCTTGGCTCTATCCTTTTTTTTGTGTTTTGGGAGCACCTTTCCCTTGCTTTTGATTTGCAGATCCAAAGTCTCGCTTCTTCTGTTTGAATTTATGCTCAATCTTGGCAGCATACCGGTATGTCGTACCAAGTGAGGAGATGTCGAGGAACTCCATTTCCTCCTGAATGTATCTATGCAGACAACTTTGATACTTTAGCACTAAATGTTTCTCT
This sequence comes from Pinus albicaulis, assembly GCA_034641835.2. Classification (NCBI taxonomy): domain Eukaryota; kingdom Viridiplantae; phylum Streptophyta; class Pinopsida; order Pinales; family Pinaceae; genus Pinus; species Pinus albicaulis. The sequence continues at coordinate 965,468,363 of CM076569.1, forward strand.
GAATCTTTGATACCCAACTTTGTGCGCAGGGTATGGAACAGATTCGTCAGCTCATGCACATCTTGATCCCTTTGTTGTCGCAGCGTGGTCCATTGTATGTACTTGTCCTCATAGCTCCCCATGGGATAGTACTGTTCCTTGATGGCATCTCCGAAAGAATTCCAAGTGGGCATGGTTGAGAACAGAGAGGGTTCTTTCTCTTCCTTTTTCTCACAGTGGGTTTCCCACCAGTCCTTGACATGGGGGGTAGCTTTGAGGAGTGAAAAATTAATCTTCTCCAGGTTGGAAAAGTCACGAACTGAGAAATATCATTCTAATAGATTCAACCATCTATCTACAACATCTGCATCTATTTGAACCTCAAATATGGGAATGTAAAAGTTTACTTGTACCTTAAAGGGAGTCGCGCCTCCAGAGTGGTTGCTGGATGCAGATGCGCCACCGGTGGGCAGTCGTTGAAGGATTTGGGCAAAGTTATCCATCATCGCATTCCTTTTTTTTTCAAGGGCCTCCTCAAGCAATATTTTGATAGGATCTCCTGCTCCCTCATCTTTTTTTTTGTCTCCCATGGGCATTCGTCGGGGTTTGCGAGGCTGATCTTGCAAAGGTTCCACCAGATCGAGCCCTAACTCCTTATACCTCGACCTCATTGGGGACATGCAAAGAAGGATCGAGAAAAAGAAGACTACTCTGATACCATTTATCTGGATTTATGCAGGAACACAACATAATAAACATATAACCATAAATACAAAGATGCAGCGGAAATAACACTTCATTTCATTAATATCAAAGAAATGAAATTTTCTTACAGACAGAATAGAAATAAACTAGCTAGGGCACTAGTAGCTATCTCTGATAAGAGATGTGGCGGCTACAGGCCTCTGAAATGAGTTATAATGAGGCTCGAGGGCCTATTTATTATTTAGAAATAATGGAAACCCTAAACATCCAAAACCCTAACCCTAGGAGATGAAGTGCCAAAACTATGGGCCATGTTTGGGTAAATTGGTGTTTCAACTTCCTGGGACGTAACTTTGGCATACGATCTCCGTTTGACGCGAACCATACCTCGTTAGAAAGATCTAGTCGAGGAATACAAATTTTGAGTGAGCAACATCAATCCATGGATCCATGTTGCTCCCGGTTTTCCCAAAAACGTTGTTTAGGGCCTCAAAACGGCTCCGGAAGTTCAGGACCCAAAAAACTGCTAAAAATAGTAAGTTGTGCTGAAACTGAAAAAATGAAAAAGACAATGGTGGGGCCCCAAGTGGAATAGGCGGGTGACCACCAATATCCACCTGGAAACTGAACTAACTAAGACACTATGATAGCTAGCAAATTGGTAAAATTAGATTCTCCAACATTTATGACAAAGTCAACCCAATTCAGAGCTTGCCTAGCAATTATATAGTTAACACCATGCCATATACCAGTCCTTACAAATCATAACCCCTACTGCTTCCTGGATTAAAAAAAAGGACTCGTCTGCATAAATAATTTATAATGAGATGAAAGACTCTTACATAAATTTTGTTTAAACTGAAATGTTTACATGTAAACAGACGACATTGTATTGAATAAGACAAGCAAAAGGAAAAACAAGATTCAAATTCCTCTCAACACTATGCGATTAATATGTTAATTATTGCAGATGTTCAATCTCAACCATGATCATGAAATATTCCTCCAACACTTTTTTCCGCAATCGTTGAACAAAACTTAATTAAAAGATAACATAATCGTGAGAAAACGGAGAATACATCTATAGTTCAACATGTTGTTGTTCCTTTCAGAAAGTGATTAGATATGTGGAACTTCTAAGCCATTGTATAATATTTCAAAAAGTCAGATCCCATGGAGATTCATTGAGGATTTGCAAGTGGCTGAAGCTTATAGTTAAGTAAAATTTTCGTAAGTTATTTGGTATTAATTCAATACTTTCTATTATTTATTGTAACATTGAAGCCATATTTCCTTTCTGCAATTTTTTTTAAGATTGATGTCTTGGTAATTAACTATTACTTCATCTCTTTCTTCTATGTGATAGAAAATGAAGCAATAATTTTATGAGGTGAGGATCTATATTTTGACATAGGTAGTGTCCTTGTATTAAAGAATAAATAAATACTTTCACAAGCCTTTTACTAAGCAAGAATGGGTTCATTTCAATTAGATGAGTTTTTTTTGTTTTTAGCTCTAATATCTTGGTCACTCTTAATGGTTTGTTTGTTTGTTGCATTTGGATCATTTTTCCAAGTTTGAAAATTTTGGGCTTATTTTGGTTAAAATTTATGATCTCGTAAATTCTTCTAGTTTTTATTTGATTTTAATTGATCCTTTTATTAAGGCATGATTTGTTTCATCTTATTTTATTGATTTAAGGGGTTTGGTTAAAGTTAAAGACCTTTGTTGAGTAAAAATCTCTTTTGTTTGTTTTTTTGTCATGTTCAATTGAGAATGATATGGTATTAGGATTAATATATGACTTCACTTATTATCAAAGCATTCAATGTGTTTTCCATAATTATTATTATTTTCTTTACATATTTGATTATTGAAGGATATGTTTTAATTTATTTTTATTTTATTTCCTCTTACGTTGCGGTGTCACAAAAGAATATTCACCTTTTAGAATCTACTATTTTATTTTATATTTTCTTTGAAAATACTTATTGTTTATTAAGAGAGGAAAATGAACTTTGCTTAGTTAAATGAAGAAAAAATGGTCTATGCACTAGGACACTATGTGTTCATCATAGAAGTCATATTATCATGAGAAGGACATTCATGTAATGCAATTATACTTTGATACCAATACAAAAAAACATCACATATAATTAGTTGAGAACATAGATTGTTTAGTGTAGTACTATTCTGGAAGTGAAAAAGCCCTTGATGATCATTGTTTTGTGACATATTTTTCCAAGTAATGAACATGCATAGACTATTTTTTATATTTGTGTTGAGTTTTTTAACTCACCCATTGTAGATTTTTAATGAGTTTGTGTTATTACCTTTTTTTTCATCGTGTAGGAAATTAAGTTTCAATGCATATTCATCTTCCATTCATTCTCATTTTTTATTTTATGTGATTTCAAATAATTTTTTACCAAGTCAACATTATTAGAGTTGTTAATTGTAGAATAAAGTGCAACAACAACCACAATAGTTATGATCCAAAAGTAGGTGAAAATCCTAAATATTATGATGAACCTCCAAATTTTAAAGTTGTTGGTTTATTTGAACTTGAGGAATTGGAGAAGTATCTACCTTTTAGAAAAGTGATGTATAAGAAAACAAAAGAATTTTATGTAAATATTCATGATTTTGATATATCTATTCCTATACCTTATTTTCATGCGAAGCCTATAGAATATAAATTACATAGAATATGGCAGGGTTATCTAGATGTGTAAAGACCACGTTTGAGCAAAAGAATTTATTTGGTTCAACATCACATGCTTTTGGGGGTGTCTTTCCAATTAGTTTCCCCTTGGGATGTGATAAGACATTTGTGGTAAAACATAATAAAAACATGCAAAAATATTTTCAATAGTGTATAACAAGAACCTAGAGCAACATTACCCATGATTTTTCTTTTCCAAAACATGGAAAATTGTATATCACAGTTTTTAACTAAAGATGTTTCTTATTATCACATATGTTTCTATACATTGGTAGAAAATCACTAATATTTTACATTGTTTTCTAATTTTTTAGAATATTAACCAAGAATTTTCAATACTTTATAACCTAGTGAAAAATTCGCCAATATTTAACAAAATTTTATAATTAGTGAAAGATTCGCCAAAAAATTATATATGTATATTATATTAATGAAAAATAGCCTATACATTTTTCTATATACCATGTGGATTCGCCAATTTATTATACATATAAATTTTGGGGGTTTCTTAAAACTTCCCTGCATGTCATCTTTGGTTACTCTTTCTGAGACCCAAATTTGTTGCACTTGGTCTCGTAATTTTGATAGATCATGTTGAAATTCTTCCTCTTCATGTGTTATAGTAGAGTTTTCTGAGGGCTTAATGGGTGTAGAAAAAATTTTTGGAGACATTTTATCAACCAATACATATATATATGTTTCAGTATGCTCTTCGAATCAATTCAAACTTATTTTTCAAAACAAAAGTTATGCAATTTAAAAAAACAAAAAATACACACATTGTTCTTCCTTTTCGGAGCTTGATCTTAAGATGGTTGTAACTCTATAATTTCGGATCTCCAAGATCTGAACTCCGGTCCTATGGTAGCCCTTTGAATATTCTTTCCAATTCCATGGGTCAAACCTACTTGGGATTCTTCAAGATAAAGTTATGTCTAATCTCCTACAATGACCTAATTATGGACTATTTTAGTAGAGCGAACTTGTACAACATGCCACTTATCACTATTTCAACCTTCAACCCTGAAATTGATACAAAAGAAACTACATTCCATGAAATTTCGACCATGTTTTATAGAATTCAAATCTAATTCTTGAAACAAAATTTATGATGATTTTCCCTTCGTCACTTGTTTGAGATGAAATTATAGAGCCTGCAAAAACCTTAACTTCCTCATATCATATCTCCGAAAATATAGCGAACCAAGATCTAAAATCTGTACACGGGGTTCACCATTATTTCAAATCCACGTGGTTTCAATTTCATCTTCTGAAGCTTCATAGAAAAATTTTTATAGCGAAAATACCAAGATGACCTATTTGAAGAAGCAAAACCTATACTCGAAAGCTTTGATACCAAATTTTGTGCAACCAACTCACAAAATAGAAGAAATGATAGGTCAACAATTTAGAAATCAGCGTCTTCGAGGAGGAAACCTCTTTTACATTACATAAATGAAAAATTCTTGGATGATTCAAATGAAAAAAACCTACCTTCTCTATATAGGAGTCTAAGGGGTCATAATATAATCAGAGTTGACATAACAATAATAATGTAAGGGAACAACAATAAAAATAGTGGGCTTCTATGAGGCACAATAATAACAATATGGGGACTACATGGGCAAAACAATAAAAATAAGAGGGCTACACTAACAATAACAATAAGGGGATACACTAGTATTATAGGGACCTAATAGTTCTTATCCAATTATCATTCCGAGGCTTTAGATCCACCTTTGATGGAGAAATAATATCAAAGGATAAGTGGTGAAAACTCCAAATTAGGGTAAGATAGGATATGAATATCAATCCAAGGTAAGTATTTGAAACAAATTCTAGAAACTCCTAAAAGGTGAAGCTTCCGGAATCCTGATCATTCTCTCGGAATTCTAGAACCAACACAGGTGCCAAGGGGGGCAACCTGCTGGTGACCAACACTAGCCACAGTGGAGCAACCTATAGGTGAACGCACCCAAATAGGCTTACAGGAAGCATTGGTCCTTAAACTCACTTTGATAGGTGATTTTAGGGTTGAAACTCTGAGGGATGAAAGGTATATGCTTAGGGCTTTGTGCAAGATGATAACAAGGGGAGTAGGATGTTGATTGATCCCATTAGGAGGCTCACTTAGATTGTATGTGACAAAATGGCCTATAAGAGTTTGATATTGAGAACAACCTTCGATATTATAATGATCCTGAAGACCCCCTTTTCTTCTCTATGCAATATACACATAAAATTTTGGAATTGGAGGAAAAAAAGAGATTAATCCTCATTGTGCAGGAGGAGAATATTCGACTGAAAAGTCGAGATATTTGGGTTGCTGAACATGATAGAAATTTAAATTTTTTTCGTAAGCATGCAAATATCAAAAAATAGGCCAATGTGATTAAGGGTATATGGGATGATGAAGGGAAATTTTATAACTCACAATTCGATATTGAATAGGCTGCGGTCAGACACTTCAACAAGATTTTTAAAGAAAAATAACAAGTTGTTTTTCTCTTAGATGGAATGCATTGCTCATTTTCCAAAAATGTTTTCTGTGTAAGACAAAAATTAGCTAGGCTGATCGGTTACAAAGGTGGAATTACTTTCGTTCTTGAAGGATTGTGCGAAGGAGAGAATCCCAGGACCACATGGATAGGGGGTTGAGCTATTCTTACATTTCTCTCAGTTGTTGATGTCGAACCTTATGGAAGTAACAAAAGTGTCAAGATCTCTCAGACACATCTCTGGGGCCTTAAATGATACGTTTATTGCTCCAATATCTATGAAGAAGAGCCCAAAAATCTTTCCAGATTATAGACCAGTCTCTTTATGCAATTCAGTGTACAAAATAATCTCAAAATTAATAGCATGCAGGATGAAAGTGACTATGTCATTATTCATATCCCTAGAACAATTTGGGTTCTTGGAAGGTAGACAGATTTAGGATTCCATTACCATTGCTCAAGAGGTCTTACATTCTATGAAGTCACAGAAGATGAAGGCATATTTTATCAAAGTTGACTTGATAAAAGCTTATGATTTTGTTGATTGGGAATTTCTGAGGCTCGTCTTGCATAAATTCGGTGTTACCCACAAAACATTCGATGGATTATGGCATGCATAATTACTACTAACTTTGCAGTAATCATTAATGAATTACCAACAAGTTTCTTCACGGCTTATAGGGGTTTGAGACAGGGATGTGCCTTGTCTCCTCTCCTGTTTATTCTGGTTATTGATTGCTTGAGTTGTATGATGGGGGGGTGAAGAACAGGGGCCTGATTTCTGGTGTTCACATTCCCTGAGACAATGCCATTACACATTTGATGTTCGTGGATGACCTATTTTTGGGGGGCTAGCTGCAATCAAATGGGTAAGATTCACTTGGTTCAATGGAAAGCGTTAACTAGACTGATTATGGACGGTGTTTGGGGGATATTAGACACTCACTCATTTAATTAGGCTTTGATTATCAAAAATTGTTGGAGGGTTATGCCTAGTAATGGTATTTGGACTCACATTTTCATAGGAAAATATATGTTTGGTCATTAGTTCACATTCGATTAGGTAATGGCGAAAACCTGCCCATCAATCATTAGAGAAGCATGATGAAAATATACAATGGATGATTGATATGTCACTTATAATACTAGTGTATCCCATTATTTTAATTGTTAGTATAGCCCCCATATTGGTATGTTGTGCCCAAGTAGTCCCCATATTGTTATTATTGTGCCCCATTGAAGCACATCATCGCATTACAGTTCTTACATTTTTATTGTTATGTCACAGATTATATTGTGTCCTTGGACTCCTATATATAAAGGAGGTTTTTCCATTTGTATCATCCAAGAATTTTTCATTTATGTAATTTAGCAGTTTTCCTCAAAGAAGCTGATTTCTAAGTCGTTGATTTATCTTTTCTTCTATTTTGTGAACCAGTTCATAACAATGATGAGTTTCTTGCATTGGGAAGTTAAGGATGGGGTTAAGATTGAGATTGGTTTGGATGTAATGAGGGGTTTCTCAGGGAAACACACACTGTTGGTCCCACTACTCAACTTTCTCCATGGAAAAGGTATTTATCATCTTGAGCAGATACATTTCATTCACCATAACAACATCAATTGACAGTCCTGGACCGAGACACATGAGTTGGGGCTACATCGTGATATTGGTATTGAATGGGATTTGTACATCTCTTGATTTGGTGCAGCTAATATATCCATCTCTGAACAATCTAACAGGATGGTTTGGGATGAGCAGATCAAGAAGGGACAACCAGTGGTCAAGGATATTTATCATAACATGCCCATGGCTTAGAGAGACTTCATATACTTCTTATGGTTTCATAAGTCATGGAAATGGGAGATTTCACATAAGCTTAAGTGTTTTTGTTGGCTCGAAATTCATGACCGCATTCTCACCTAGGTGAATCTACAACATAGGGGCTTTATAGACCCTGGTATATGCCCTATGTGGACGTTGGAAAGAAATATATTTATCTTTTGCTTATTAGGTGTCCATTTCTAGTGGCGGTACAGGATGGGGTTCTAGACATATTTTACATTACTGCTATTAGGACCCAATAGTCCTTAAGAACCTGCTTATATTATTGGTTCAATTCAATGTCCCAGTATCGTGCCCTCCTGTTTTACATTATATGGTCCATTTGGAGGAGCCCAAATGCATAGATTTTCGAACAGAAAGTTGTCGTGGTGCGGGAAGTGGTTATTAAGATAGTTGTATATTTTTCTGAAACTGGACCGGCAATGAGGGGTAAAAAGAATAGAGAGATAAGGTATCTTGATATATGGAAGGTCTTTCCTATGGGGTTTTTCCATGGGACATGCTTGCAAAGACATTGTGGATATGGGGCATTTATTGTGTTGGAGTAGGGTAACTACTATCATTTTTGGTGGGAGGATGGCTCCGACACTAATAACAAAGCAAAAGTTATTGCATTATGCGGAGTTCTTATATATGCGAAGTGGCTGGGACTAGAGAGCATATAGGTTTTTGGAGATGCCAAGGGGATCATTGATTGGTCAAAGGAATATACTATGTTTAATCCTCCCATATTATCAAATTGGATGAGGCAGATAAGGACCCTAGTAAGTACATTTCTACATATTGATTTTGATCATATATATATATGTAACATAATTAGATAGCAAACCTCTTTTCCAAAAGAGGCATTTCCAAGGAACCTGGTAAGATACACCTTGCTGTATTTTACAGGATGTTTTGATTAATGCAGGTAGCATTAATTTCACGTAGGAGATGATCATGGTATATGTTGATTACAGACCTATGATGTAATATTTAGGGAGATATGGTAAAGAATAGTTATGTTGAAGAAGAAATACTAATGTACGTGAACAAAATCATTTAAACATATGATGCATAGGAAAATATATAGAATACTTATGGATAGAAAAAAAGTGTTTTTTACTTCTAAAAAAAAAACCAAAAACAAAAACAAACAAACTACCACATACTAAAAGCTACCAAGTAAACAGAAATTATCCCCAAATAAAAGGTTATGAGTTCCATCTCCCAAATAGTCTTTCTCGACTGTGACAATTCCATACAAGAAAATTAGCTTATGACTGTGACCTAGATACCTTGTTGAACATCCCACTCTGCATTGTGACAATTCCATACAAGAAAAATAGTTTGTGATTGTGACTTGGATACCTTGCTGGACACCCAAATTTGGTGTTCTCGTTAAAATCCATATCCACAAGAAAGTTATAAGTTGAATTATTTTGATATGGCTTGAGTGGTCTGAGTAACAAATTTCCTCATAAATCTGTGGGAAGTAGTTCTTATAGTGTTTTGTATTATTGATTGCTTTGTTGACTCGAGATCATTTTTGTTCTTTCAGATATCCAAGTCAAATCAACTCGTCCAATTCATACTCACCATTCACCATTTTGAACTGGAAATGTGATTCATACTTGTAAGACGAACCCAAGTGAGACATATTGGCTTAACAAAGCATTCTGTATATAAAACAAAGACCAAAAATTTATTTTTGTTGGTCTTCCTGACCAGATTTCACAACTGACAACTAGCAAACTTCTCAATTGTCGAGTCTGTGAAATTTTATAGTATGCAGTCTACGGTGAATTTTCTGGATTAATACTTGGGTCTGCGGTGAAAATTTTGTGGTGAATTTTCTCCACTAATACTTGGGTTTCTGGATTAATACTTGGCTCTGCAGTGAAATTCTGGGTTGAAAATTTTGCGATGAATTTTCTGGATTAATACTTGGGTCTGCGGTGAAAATTTTGCGATATATTTTATCCATTAATACTTTGGTTTCTCGATTAATACTTGGGTATGTGGTGAATTTTCTGGATTAATACTTGGGTCTGCAGTGAAATTCTCCGGTGAAAATTTTGCGGCGAATTTTCTCCATTACTACTTGGGTCTGCTGTGATTTTTTCTCGATAAATTTTCGGACCTGGGCACTTGAGGTCTGCTGTCCGGTTTGTTGATATTCAGGTGCACACATTCCTTATCTTTTTCTAATACATATCTGCTCATATATTCTCAAGTATGAATAATTCACCACAACTACCAAAGATTACTAAAGGTAGACCTAGCAAAGTTACTCTACAGAGCCTTTATGAGTATATAGAGTCTTTAGAGAAACGTAAAGAAGAAAGAGAAGTCAAGCTACAAACCGAGTTAGAAGCCATGCTGGAAAACAAATTCACATCTCTTGAAGACAATATCCAAAAACAAATAGAAAATAAAATAGAACTATTGGAGAATAAAATGGAGGCAGTGGAAACTAGGTTGCAGGTTATAGAAAAACAAAACCAAGATATGAACCAAACATCCCAGCAAGGAGATGCTGATAATATAGAGAGTCTTAAAATGAAGGACATGATTAAAGAACTAGAAGAAAAAGTTAACAACAATCTCACCCTAAATAGTGGGGCAGGTAAATTAGATATCAAACCAATTAAAGATGAAATGAAAAAATTGATCGAATTAGACCATGAGCGTAATAAAAGGGCCCTAAACCTTATAATCTTCGGTTTGAAAGAGGAGGTAGACGAGGATACTTTAGCCATAGCCCAGACAGAATTACACAATAGATTACAAATTGAAACCACATGTCTCATAGAAGCAACAAGGTTAGGGAAATTAACTGAGAATAAAGGAAGGCTAATCCAAATAAAGGTGAACTCTACTGACCATAAGTATGACATACTCAGTAAAACCTCATGTCTAAAAGGAACGGGAATATTTATAAACGAAGATCTAATTCCAGAAGATCAAGCAGAATTAAGAAAGGAGGTTCAAAAGGTAAAATAAGCTAGGAAGGAAGGAAAATGGGCAATAATCAAAAATAGAAAAACCGTTATTCGATATAGAAACCAAAAAGATAGTAATAAATAACAATTCAACATGCTCCGAATTCTTTCTTGGAACTGTCGAGGCTTTCCATGGAAAAAAGGCCTCAAGCTAAGTTGGATCTCAAATGATGTTGATATTATATTGCTTGTTGAAACTTGGGAGCACGAAGAATCTAAGGTCCTTAACATAGATGGCTTTACACTATGGTCTACCTGGAACAAGCGATCCTCCAGTAGAGGCATTGGGGGCATAGCTTGCTACATTAAGAAGAACATCTACCCCCATGCTAGGATTTATAAAAACGACCCTTACAACCAATATAGTTGGATTGAGATTACTAACATTAATGATAAAAGGACCTACATAACAATCTGTTATTTTTCCCCCATTAATTCTAACTTCTATAAGAAAAAGAATCTAGATAAAAATAGTCCTTACAATGGTTTAGAGAATGATATTTCTAGCCTAAGGAATGAAGGTAATATCTTTTTAATGGGTGACTTTAATGCTTGAACTTCAAGTAACCAAGCTATTCTTCTAAGCAATCATTCCAACCCCCAATCCGCTTTGGTTAGACGAAGACCTTACTCAGCTAGCCGATGCAAAAAGGAGCTTCCCGAAGACCTCGAGGATAATTTTTTTGGGTCGGAGATAGTTAAGCTTCGTAGTGCTCGGGAACTCATAATTTGCAACGAGTCTAAAGAAGTGGCCCAATTCTAGCAAGATGACATGCATCCATGGGCTTGGCAGGAGCGTGGTAGACTATGTTATTTCCAATCTCCCTTTAAACAACAAAATAATAAACTTTGACATCTTAGACGACCACGAGCCTGACTCTGATCATAGGCATTTACTCATAACCCTCAATTTTGTCATGCATAGAGATCCCATAGAAGATAATCCTTATAGTCAAAAGAACTTAATCTTTGATAGAAATAAAAACGATCTCTTTCTAAATGAATTAAAAACTAATTTTCTTCCTTTATCTAGCATAGACAACATAGATGACCTCTATCATAATTTTACTACAACCCTCTCATATTCTATTAACAAGTTCTCAATTGAAGTCTCAAGTAATAAAAGAAATAACAAAACCAACCCATGGTATGACAAAGATTGTAAAAGTGCAAGGAGAGCAATTAAGGAAGCTGTTGATGAATCTCTCATAATTAACAAGATAAAAATCTACAAAGCCCTAACTAAAAGGAAAAAAAGACAATATATTGGTAAAAGACAAGAGAATCTCTTACACCTCTCTAAGGTGGCTCCTAAGAAATTCTGGAGGCAGATTCTAACTAGGAAAACTAAATATAATAATAAAATTGCTTTACACGACCGGAATTCATATCTTAAAAAGCTTTATGAATCTCCAAATGCCGTGGGATTTTGAAACCCTACTCACAACGAAAGAAGTTTTATCATTAGAAGACATTGATTTTGGGGTTGAACACCGGGCAAATGGGAAAGCTAAAGATATTGAAGGTTACTGAGTGAAAATCTTAAAAATTGGAGGTTTTTGTCCTCATCCCCCACATCCACAAGCTTTTCAACCAAGCGGTCGAAGCAAAGGTTCCCTAAACCTTGGACTCGAGCCTTATTTGTATAAATTTGTTGAATAATGATCAATTATCCACCGAAACTATCCCGATCAAATATCAATTCGAATTCATATGCAACACATAATCTCTTCCACTGAGATCATCACACATGTGGAAATAAAACAAGCGATAGCACATCAAATCATCATACACATTAACACGGTATGTATGGGGAAAAGATTATAGCTGGAAACCCGCAGACTATTTTGTATATTATAATGGAGAAAACATGTAACAAACTCGGTACAATACTCCTCACAAGTACTCAGGTACTATCTCATGAAGTTACACACAAACTAGCTTGGTTTTGAACAAGTCACGGAGTTCAAAACACATCCACTAATTGCTTTGCCTCTATTGTGAAATCATGGCATTTGTCTAAATAGAGATCCAAGGTTTGAATCTCCTTGGCTTGACATCACAATCATCATGGGAAATTGCCTCCAAGTGTGTTGCAAATCTCATGCACAAGCGATGTCACAACTTATAGGCTTTGTACTCACCCTTTCATCTACCTCTTCCATGGTCTCCATTGGGACTTGTCCATGCCATTTGTGAGTGAACTGATGTGTTCTTGAGTTGAATAATGAGTTAATAATTAATGAATTAAATAATATTTAATTCACTCCACTCATTACTAGTTGATTAGCTAGTTAAACTAATCTCAACTAGTTCAACTAAGTTAAACCGAACACAACTCCACCAAATGTCTCATCAACTCCACCAAACTCGCCATCGAAGTCCTAATCGAAGTTAGCCATGCATGAGCTCACCAAACCCCTAGGAATAGCGTAATTCCTCTGTCAGATGCATGAGCCACTTCTATAGCTCGAGCCGAAGTGCTCCAAGAGAGTAAAGCGAAGTTTAGAGTCCAAATATTATTAAGGGTAAATAATATTTGACTTCCCTATTTTAGGATAGGCAATCTAAAAATAGACTTCGACCTATAGGGTCCAAAAATATAGGTCCATCTATTTTTACCAACATGACCAATACTCCAAAAATAACATACTGCAACCCACTGGACCATGCTCCATATGTCTAAAAATAGACATAGTCTAAAAATAGACTTTGTAGCGAATTTACTGCGGGCCCACTTAGTGAAGGCGACTTCATTTCACTAAGCTCCATCATCTTGCTTTGCATTTTCAACACTCCCTCTCAACGAGATATGGATTATCCGCAAACCCCTATCCCGCACTCGTGGAATTCGAACTTGCTCCTGGTGAGCGCCTTCGTCGAGATGTCGGCATCACGATCCTCAGTGGGAACATATGAAAGCATCATGATTCTCGTCGAACACAATCTCCGATATGATGGTACTCCGATGTCGATGTGTTTGGATCTATAATGAAATACTTTGGATTAGCGAGTTTAATGCAACTCTGGGTTATCACGGTAAATCACGTAGGCTCCAAATGCAACCCAAACAATCCAACGAGGATCTTCCTCATCCAAATAGCCTCGCATGCGGCCAAGCTAGATGCCATGTACTCGGCACTCTCATCTGAAATGAGGATTGCGCAATCAAGAAAAGGCAGATTCGAATTCATTCGGGGGTCTTCTTTAACGAGGGATTGCACAGTGGAGGCAAAGGCTATCAGGTGGCAAGAAATCAACGCATGGATTTACGTGATTTCTTCATGTTAGTGTGTGACGATTGTATTGTACTAAGAGCTTGATGTACTAAGCTTTGTATGAGATTGTTACATGATCTCCATGATACATAATATATGATAGTTGGGGTTTTTTAGCTTCGAGATTTCTGTTAAACAAGCTGTGTTATGTGGGATTGTTTTTTTTGCTTCATGTGTTTGCAATTGAGTCTTTAAATTTCCGCAAAAGATTAACGAGTGGAAGGATTACTGTATTTAGCAAGAAGATAAATATTTTTAGATCGGGAGAATCCGGATATATACATGCATATGTTATATAATTTCTACATCATTCCCTTAATCATTGTTGCTTTTAAGATGTCTTTGGATAATGCAAGTATATGGGGACCTTTGTAGATTATACTTGAAATATTTCGACATATTCTTCTAATGTCTCATTGTCTTTTGTAGACATATTGAAGATTTCATCTTTTACTTCTTCGAGTCCGACAATAATATTGATATTTAATTAGAGAAGTGTTCTTCACTTTGGTCCCGATTATTGATGGTTCCTCCACCGAGTCCCATGAACCAGGTGTAATGCAGCTCCCCTTCAAAGTAGAGGGGAACAATTTCGGTTTTTTGTAGGTCAGGTGGTATAGTCATACAACCTACGTAAGACATCGAATTCAAATAGAAATGCATCAGGGATCTTTCGAGGTCAACCCATGGAAGGTGGGGATGTTTTATAAGGGAATGGCTTTCATAGGGGCATTAGCAGACATGGTGAACAATGGGATACTCCAATGTCGATGTCGCACTCGATTCTGGTTTTGATTATTTTCCATTTGATCAAATATATTCCATTAATCTTCGCGGGATCTCTTGTTCCCAGAAGGAGTAATCTTAGTGGGATTGGGTGGTGAATGTGGAGGAAGATTTACAACACTTCCTCGATCCGGAATACCAAGCGTCTCGGTCTCGACCACTTTTTCGGGGGATTCGATGCTCTAGCTTCTACTTGTATTGCCTCGCTAGTTTCTCCTTCCGCTTCTTGTAAATTGCAAGAACCTCCCTCTCTTGAAGGGTCGGTACTTATGTGTTCAGCAGTCAAGGGTTTTGTTCGGACTCTTCTGTTTCATCGTGAATCTCGGCGTGGGCTGCGGATGGTGAGGTCGTTGCCTAGGGAGTGCGATAGGACTTTGAATAGGAATGGTTTTCGGGTCCTATGGATGCCCGGGATTCGGCTTTCTTAATGATTTCGTCTATATATGTTTGTTTCTACCAAGGATCACCGGTCCTTTGGGTTTTCGTAGAATTTTTCGGATGATTTTTGATTTGTTTCTATCCTTTTTCTTCCTAGTCATAAAACAAGAGCACATATTCTACTAGACTTTGTACAATTTCGTTTGAGAAGTGGGTTAGAGAGAAAGCATTTTTTCTTGCTTTGGTATGCAGAGTTATTACCTCTCGTTTTTTAATACCCAATTCTTCTCAACAACAGAGAAAAAAGGAATGAAGGACATCACTCTTAAACACTCTCCCCAAAGAACGGCGCCAAAAATGTTGGTTCACTAAGGTGACTCATATAGGCAACCTCTATGCTTCTCATTCAATTGTTAACCTAGGGTAAGTATTCTTATTTCAAGAGTGCAAGCACAATATATGCAAGTGACATCAGGAACAACTACTCTATATTATCATGAAGAAGACTATCTAATTCTTGAAGTTCAATCAAATTAAAAAGAAATGGAATTGTAAAATGTTGCTAACTATTCTGCCTAAATAAGCTTTGCGAGGATAACCTATGATTGAACAACACATTGATGAATTGAACAACAGTCCTACTGAATTGAACAACAAGTTCAACGAATTGAACAACAATTTCTTATCTAATTTTGCAATGGAATTCTCTTTGCAAACTAACTAGCTAGAATTCCTCTGCATTAAGCAACAACGATAAGTCCTATAGTACTGATGGAAAGATCTAATTCTTAGCGATATAAAAAATTGAACAGAAATCGTGCTAAAGCTCATAAGCAGATATAATTGTGTTGACAAAACGATGAAAGCATCTAACAGTTATGAAACAATTACTGTAAGCCGTGAAAGCATGAGCGATAAACTATCTTAATCGCATAGGACACTGCAGCATCATAGGCTTCAAAGTTAACAAGTGGAAAGATATCTCACAGAATGCATCAAATAACTAAACATAAATTCCGTAATTAACGTACAACATAGAGATGAGCGCGGAAACTCCTAGGGCTGGGCCCAAACCACCAGAAGTCTAACGCGACGGAAAACTCAGGAAATGACTATTCAAAATACCAAAATTATTTATTAAATAAAAGGTTAAGACATGAATACAACTGGACAGTTTTGTCCTGATACGTCTGTTACAAAATAGAATTCCTATTCAACCTCCCCTTTTCTCGTCCATCTTCGGCCTTTTTAAAGATGATTTCACTCAGTGGAATGGTCTTTTCCAAACGACAACCCGTTGCTCGTGGCTATCGTTTGAGTTCTTTGGACGTGGATCTGTCTTTCGACCTTCTACTAGTCCTTGGGGGTTCATTTTGATTTCATTCTCTCTGTCTGTCAGTTGTCTTTTGGTCATCGTCAATTCACCTGCTTTGTTTTCCTGTGAATAAATATGAAATAAGTCAAATCCTTGTTGTTTAAACATCATTTTTACCATTAGTCCTGATTTTACATTAATCCTCCTTTCCTTTATTGTCAAGATAAAGTTATGTCTAATCTCCCACAATGGCCTAGTTATGGACTAGTTCAGTAGAGAAAACTTGTATGGCATGCCACATGTCACTATTTCAACCTTCAGCCTTGAAATTGATACAAAAGAAACTACAGTTCTTACAATTTCGACCATGTTTTACAGAATTCAAATCTGATCCCTAAAACGAAATTTATGACTATTTTCCCTTGGTCACCTGTTTGAGATGAAATTCTGGAGCCTGCAAAAACCCTAAATTCCTCAAATCATATATCCGAAAATATAACGAACCAAGATCTAAAAGTCGTACATGGGGTTCACTAGTATTTCGACTCCACGTGGTTTCAATTTTAGCTTCTTAAGCTTCATAGAAAAAAAATTATAGTGAAAATACCAATATGACATGTTTGAAGCGAAACCTATAATCCAAATATTTGATACAAAATGTTATGCAACCAGCTCACAAAATAGAAGAAAAGATAGGTCAACAGCTTATAAGTCAACCTCTTCAAGGAGGAAGCCTCTTTTACATTACATAAATGAACAATTCTTGGATGCTTCAAATGACAAAACCTACTTTCTATATATAGGAGTCTAAGGGGTCACAATATAATCAGAGTCGACATAACAATAATAATGTAAGGGCACAACAATAAAAATAGTGGGCTTCTATGAGGCACAATAATAACAATATGGGGACTACATGGGCATAACAATAAAAATAAGAGGGCTACACTAACAATAACAATAAGTGGATACACTCGTATTATAGGGACCTAAAAGTTCTTATCCAATTACCATTCCAAGGCTTTAGATCCACCTTTGATGGAGGGATAAGATAAAAGGATAAGTGGTGAAAAATCCAAAGTAGGGTAAGACAGGATCCGAATATCAATCCAAGGTAAGTAGTTGAAACAAATTTTGGAAAATCCTCGAAGGTGAAGCTTTCAGAATCCCAGTCATTCTCCCGAAATTCTAGAACCAACGCAGGTGCAAAGAAAGACAACCTATTGGTGACTAACATTGGCCATAGTGGAGCAACCTATAGGTGAACACACCCCAATAGGCTTGCAAGGAGCATTGGTCCTTAAAATTGCTTTTATAGGGTAGTTTAGGGTCGAAACTCTGAGGGATGAAAGGTATATGCTTAGGGCTTTGTGCAAGATGATGAAAAGGGGAGTAGGATGTTTATCGATCCCATTAGGAGGCTCACTTTGATTGTATGTGACAAAATGGCCTATAACAGTCTAATATTGAGAACAACCTTTGATATTATAATGATCCTAAAGACCCCCTTTTCTTCTATATGCAATATAGACATAAAATTTTGGAAATGGAGGGAAAAAGAGATTAATCCTCGTGGCGCAGGAGGAGGATATTCGAATGAAAAGTTGGGATATTTGGGTTGTTGCACGTTATAGAAATTTCAAATTTTTTCATAAGAATGAAAATCTCATAAAATAGGCCAATATGATTAGGGGTATATGGGATGATCAAGGACAATTTATAACTCACAATTCGATATTGAATAGGCTGCGGTCAGACACTTCAAAAATATTTTTAAAGAAAAAGAACAATATTTTTTTCTCTTAGATGGAATGCATTGCTCATTTTCCAAGAATGTTTTCTATGGAAGACAAGAATTGGCTAGGCTAACTGGTTCCAAAGGTGGAATTAATTTCCGTCTTGAAGGATTGTGCGAAGGAGAAAATCCCAAGACCAGATGGATGGGGGGTTGAGCTATTCTTACATTTCTCTTAGTTAATGATGTCGAACCTTATGGAAGTAATAGAAGCATCAATATCTCTCAGACACATCTTTGGGGCCTTAAATGCTATGTTTATTTCTCTAATATCTAAGAAGAAGAGCCCAAAAACCTTTCCAGATTATAGACCGGTCTCTTTAGGCAATTCAGTGTACAAAATAATCTCAAAATTAATGGCAGGCAGGATGAAAGTGACTATGTCATTATTCATGTCCCTAGAATAGTTTGGGTTCTTCGAAGGCAGACAGATTCACGATGCCATTTCCATTTCTCAAGAGGACCTACATTCTATGAATTCATAGAAGATGAAGGCATGTTTTCTCAAATTTGACTTGATAAAAGCTTTTGATTGTGTTGGTTGGGAATTCCCGAGGCTCGTATTTCATAAATTCGGTGTTAACCCACAAACATTCAATGGATTATGGCATGCATCATTGCTACTAACTTTGCAGTGATCATTAATGGATTACCAACAAGTTTCTTCAAGGATTATAGGGGTCTGAGAAAGGTATGTGCCTTGTCTCCTTTCCTATTTATTCTGGTTATTGATTTCTTGAGTTGTACGATGGGGGAGGTGAAGAATAGAGGCCTCATTTCTGGTGTTCACATTCCCCTGGACAATGCCATTACACATTTGATGTTCGTGGATGACCTATTTTTGGGGGGCTAGCTGCAATCAAATGGGTAATATTCACTTGGTTCGATGGAAAGCATTAACTAGACTGATTATGGAGGGTGGTTGGGGGATATTAGACACTCACTCATTTAATCAGGCTTTGATTATTAAAAATGGTTAGAGGGTTATGCCTGGTAATGGTATTTGGACTCACATTTTCAGAGGGAAATATTTGTTTGGTCATCAGTTCACATCTTGGATTAGGTGTGGGGCCAGAAGGAAACCTTTCCCACCAATCATTTAGAGAAGCATGATGAAAAATATACAATGGATGATTGCTAGGTCCCTATAATACTAGTGCATCCCATTATTTTTATTGTTATTGTAGCCCCCTTATTGTTATTGTTGTGCCCATGTAGTCCCCATATTGTTATTATTGTGCCCCAATGAAGCCCACTATTGTTATTGTTGTGCCCTTACATTGTTATTGTTATGTCAGCTAGGATTATATTGTGACCCATTAGACTCCTATATATAGAAATGAGGTTTTTCCATTTGTATCATCCAAGAATTGTTCATTTATGTAATGTAAAGGAGGTTTCCCCCTCGAAGAGGCTGATTTCTAAGTCGTTGATCTATCTATTATTCTGTTTTGTGAGTTGGTTTCATAACAATTATGAGTTTCTTGCATTGGGAAGTTGAGGATGAGGTTAAGATTGAGATTGGTTTGGATGCAATGAGGGGTTTCTTAGGGAAAAATACACTATTGTTCCCACTGCTCAAATTTATCCATGGAAAAAGTATTTATCATCTTGAGCGGATACATTTCATTCACCATAAACACATCAATCAATTGTCCTGAACCGAGGCACATGAGTTGGGGCTACATCGTGATATTTTTATTGAATGGGATTTGTACATCTCTTGATTAGGTGTTGTTGATATATCCATCTCTGAACAATAGAACAGGATGGTTTAGGATGGGCAGATCAAGAAGGTAAAAAAAATGGTGAAGGATGTTTATCATAACATGCCCATGGCTGAGAGAAACTTCATATACTGCTTATGGTTTCAGAAGTCATGAACATGGGAGATTCCACATAAGCTTAAGTGTTTTTGTTGGCTGGAAATTCATGACCACATTCTCAGCTAGGTGAATCTACAACATAGGGGCTTTATATACCCTGGTATATGCCCTATGTGCACGTTAGAAAACAAAGATATTGATCATTTGCTTATTAGGTGTCCATTTGCAGTGGCGGTACATGATAGGGTTCTAGATGTGTTTTATATTTCTCCTATTAGGACCCAATAGTCCTTAATAACCTACTTATATTATTGGTTCAATTCAATGTCCCAGTATCATGCCCTCTTGTTTTACATTATATGGTCCATTTGGAGGAGCCCAAATGCATATATTTTCAAACAGAGAGTTGTAGTGGTGCGAGAAGTGGTTATTAAGATATTGTCTATTTTTTTTGAAATTGGACCGGTAATAAGGGGTAAAAAGAATAGAGAGATCAGGTATCTCGATATATGGAAGGTTTTTCCTATGGGGTTTTTCGATGGGGCATGCTTGCATAGACAATGTGGATGTGGGGCATTTATTGTGTTGGAGCAGGGAAACTACTATCATTTTTGGTGGGAGGATGGCTCCGGCACTAATAACATGGCAAAAGTTATTGCATTATGGGGAGTTCTTATATGTGCGAAGTGGCTGGGACTAGAGAGCATATAGGTTTTTGGAGATGCCAAGGGCATCATTGCTTGGGTAAAGGAATGTACTATGTTTAATCCTCCCATATTATCAAATTGGATGAGGTGGACAAGGAACTTGGTAAGTACATTTCTACATTTTGATTTGGATCATATAAACACGTAACATAATCAGATAACATACCTCATTTCCAAAAGAGGTGTTTCCAAGGAATCTCGTAAGATATACTTTGTTGCATTTTTACATGATGTTTTGATTAATGCAGGTAACATTAATTTCAGGTAGGAGATGATCATGGTATATGTTGGTTACTGACTTATGATGTAATATTTAGGGGGATATGGTAAATGATACTTATGGGGTACATTAGGGGAATTTTTAGGTCTATAATGGGCCTCCTAAGGAAATAATAAAATAACAGCTAAACCAATAAAATAATATTTATGAATTTACAATTCACTTTTTGCACCAAAATCCATGTAACCATGGTTAAATTCAATTGAAAAATTGTACCAAAATAAAATTAATAGAAAAATTGTATTGATGTGACTATAAATAAAAATGAGTTTTTCAAGAAATTTTCATTATCATTGAACAACTAATGCATTTGTACTTTGTACTTAGTACTTAAATAACTTAAAATAAAGTATAAATATAAATTCATAAATTCTTAGTTGTACAACATACCATTAATTAAAATTAAAATTATAAAATTAAATTATATAATAACATGTAATTAATATACTATATAAAAATCAAATAATATAATAAAATAAATGTATTATATTATTTTATGTATTAATTTTATATTACTTATTGAATTGATTTGATTTATAACATAAGAAGAAATAATATATAATATAAAAATTAATATGATATATGAAAAGTGTGTAAGGGCATGAAACTTGTATAGGGATATGCATTGTTTCTTTCAAAAGATATGAAATGAAAATAATAATAATTTAATCAAAAAGTGTGAAATGACATTTATTATGAGTACTTTACTTTGTGACTTTAAAAGTACTTAGAATACTACCATGGTTAACCATGAGTTTTTATCCACCATTGAGAATGTGACAAGTAAGTACATTTAACTCAAGCAATGTGACCTCAACCATGGGGGATGATGTCATCCCCTAAAATGTGATTGATTCTCATAAAATGAATTTTGATTGTACATTTTCCTTAAGATGCCCATTTTTTACCTCAAAATTCCCCTAATGTTTTTTTGTTATTTTTGTGGACAATCTGATCGATCCATTGATCAAGGATTGGTTTTTTATTATAGTTGTGCATTTGTGATTATAGTTGTGGATAGAGAAGAAGAAATACTACTGTACAGGAAAAAAATCATTTTGACATATGATGCATAGGAAAATAGATAGAATACTTATGAATAGAATCCTGGTCACGTACTCTCTTTTTACTTAATGAACCACATACTGAAAGCTACCAAGTAAACAGAAACCATCTCCCAAATAAAAGGTTATGCGTTCCATCTCCCAAATAGTATTTCTCAATTGTGACAATCCCATACAAGAAAAATAACATATGATTGTGACCTAGATACCTTGCTGAACACCCCACTCTGCATTGTGACAATGACATACAGGAAAAACAGTTTGCATTGTGACAATTCCATACTGGAAAAGTAGTTTGTGGTTGTGACTTGGATACCTTGTTGAACACCCAAGTTTGGTGTCGTGGTTGATATCCATATACACAAGTAGGTTATTAGTTGAATGATTTTGATGTGGCTTTAGTGGTCTCAGTAACAAATTTTCTCATAAATCTGTGGGAAGTAGTTCTTATAGTGTTTTGTATTACTCGTTTCTTTGTTGACTCCAAATATCATTTATGTTCTTTCATGCAACCAAATCAAATCAGACTTGGAAATGTGATACTGGTAAGATGAACACAAGTGAGTCATATTGGCTCAACGAAGCATTTTGTCTATAAAACAAAGAAAACAAAAACCAAACATTTATTTTTGCTGGTCTTCCTGACCAAGTTTCACAACTGACAACTAGCAAACTTCTCATTTGTCCAGAGTCTGTGAAATTTTGTAGTATGTAGTATCATCTATGGAGTTTGAATGGAATTATTATTAGAAAGCTGTATTTATATTGATATGGCACGTTTTCATAATAATAGATTTTTCTCTTAAATCCAAATCAACAGACACTCCTTGACATCAGTGAGTCTGGTAATTGTACCTCGGGTAATAATGTCTTTTTTTCTTTTATTTATTCAAATTCCAACTCCATTATTATTATTACATGATCTTTGGATGGTTCCTATTTTGTTAATATTATATATCAAAAGCAAAATTTCATGTCACCCATTTCCTGCCTTTGCATTGGGGTTGAGCTAGTTCTTATATAAGGATTGTAAATTTTGTAAATTTGATAGACATTAATGAAGAAAAACATGGATAAACTTAATTTTTTTATTTTGTTTAGAAGTATTGATAAAATTAAAACTCATAGTACTATTATAAGTGTTTTGATAACTAAATTAATAAATTGTGTAGAGTTAAAAAATGCAAATGATCATCTTTACATTGCTGGTATGGATTGCAAAGTTAAGAATTATGGATATAAAAATTGTAATAGGTAAATTTTATAGATGAGTAAAAATTGTAAATTGCATAAATTTGATACACATGAGCGAAGAGAAACATAAATACGTTAGACAACTAATCCTTGGGTTAGTTTGTGTTAGGTAATCGGTTATTAGAGTCCAAGAAACCTAGGGAACTAATACAACAATTTCTTGATGTATTTATATGTGTACACATTGTACATCATTTTTTGAGACATTCATTAATATATTGTTGTGTTTGTATCCAGTTTGTGTCTTATAGTGGTATCAGAGAACTGGTTAGAGGAGATAAGCCACTAGTTTTGTGGCCATGAATGTTTATGCTCCTGAGGGCAGATGCTGGTGAGAAGTTGCCCCTATTGAGGACCCACAGTTGTGCGTTGAGTATGCAGGTATTGTTAAATGGGTTGAATGTTGTTTGAAGTCAATATTATTCATGGGTTTCCCTTCTGACCGAAAAGAGCATCAAGAAGAACAGCAGAGGGCCAAGGCTTCACTGCGATGTTGTCATCAATAAAGTTAAGTTTTAGAGTTTAATTTTTATAAAAAAATGCAATTGATTGACGTGAACCAAAGACAGTTGGAAAACATTTGAATTTATCTTGGCGATTGATTGACTAGTGTGGATAATATACTACATTAATATTTTCAGTGATACGTTGTCATACAAACCATTAAAGAAACATATTTGCTTCTAAATCCCAGCGCCTTTAATTTCAAAACCACTATGGCTCGATATTCAAACATTTTCTTGGACAACCTGGAGTCAAAAACTAAGAAATGCTCCTGTTCGTGGAAACCTTAGTTGTTATTTTCACGTGAGAACCGCTGGAAAAGTGAAAGAAATAGGTGTTCATTAGACCCACAAAATCCGATTCAGGAAATTTGGGGTCTTCTCATCAAGTGATACTGGTAAGGAAATCCTAAATTTGAACTTTTCATCATTTGATAGCCCAATCAATGTGATCTCTAATTCGAGTTGTCGAGGAAAAAAAAACCCGTTATCAAGGTTTGAAGAGAAAGATACCATCAGATAGTGTATCAGTCAGAAAGATTATATTATATCTTTTCAATTATGTTTGTATTTTGGAGTTTTTAAATACAATTGTTGGAAAATAAATTTCCTTCTTTACCCATTGCTACCGAGATATCTAGTGATTGCGGTACCATCTCGAGATTCTTTTTGAAAATTTTCAAACAATATATTGCTGAGAGTGTTGTCGTTCTCGTGAAATTATTTTGACGAGTGTTGGCAATGAGTGCTGACAGTGTCTAGACAATCTTCCGAGTAAAATCTCGAAAGCAGAGTTGACAGGTTCAAGTAGTTTTGGGCTTTGTAGTGCGCTTCCATGTTCTGGGTAATACACAGTGGAGATGAATGTTGAATCTTTAATTTCAGAGAAAATTTGAGAAAAGAATCTTGAATTTGGGGAAATGTTAATAAAATATTTAAATATCTTGAGTATACAACCTTCACTGACTAAAACAAGCATCTAAAGTTTTCCTTTGCATTTTCTGAAATGGAAATATTGCATTGCCATTTTTTTGGTTGAGTTGCAAAGCCTGAGCATCATCATTTTTGTTTTCTCGACATGACATAAAAAAACAGAGAATTTACTGAAATACCTTGTAAAAGGTTAAGGTGAAGGCGGAGATTGGTGTTATGGCAGCAGAGCGAGAGCCTCTCAAACAGTTTCATTGAATCTTCAGTTTTAAGATTTTTTATTCTCTAGCCTGAAATTGCTTCACATAAGGTAATTGATTGAATTGCAAAAAAATTGAAGGTGTATTTCTATATATTTTAGAAAATCATTTATTTAAATGAAAAAACAAGTGTGGACTTAAGAATAGTTCTTGTGATATTTAAAAGGTTGAATTGTTGCTCCATTATGAGATGACCGTAATAATGTGCTGAGATAGGAAACTAAAGGAATTATTTTTAATGTGTTGTGCATGTGGAGAGGTTGTTGTAAAAAGCAACGGATTGTGTGTTGCTACCATCGTTGACTTATTTAAAGTAATATTTGGTTGATGTTTTTAAAATTGGTTGAACTCTTTGAGAGTTGGTGGGAACCTTGAAGTGTTTATTGGATTTGAGCGTTGAATCAGTGCTCTGCAAATTGAAAATTATGTTCGTCATCAGTCATCGTTGTTGTTTGTTATATTGGCATGATTCTGCTGGTTGGAACCTATAACAAATTCACAACTACCTATGACAATTTCACAACTGTGATGGTGCCTTAAATCTGAATCAATAGCAACAAACAACAAAGCCTAGTTTCAAAAGAAGGAAATTGCATTCCCGTGGTGGTAATATTGCAAAATTTGTGTTACTAGAGTAGCTTTAATATGGTTGGATTTTTTTCATTTTTTGAAAACTTATGAGCAAAAGATGAACCAATTGTTAGTTGGCTAGGTTTTCTTGTTGACTTGTATTTTTGATGGGTGCATGATCAGTTGAACTCGACACCCAGTTAAATCATTGTAAATTTGTTTGTATTGGGTGCATTTTCGGTGGTAGCTAACACCCCTTTTTCAAAGTTGATTGCTGGTGAAAATGGCCAAAATCGATAATTTGTTACAACTATTAAGCAATTTAACGCTATCTATTATCCATAATGATGTCCAAGTTAGCAAAGACATGCTCTCTGACATCCAATCGTGTTTGCAAAATGTTAAAAGAAAAATTTATTTCTTGGAGTTAGAGTCGCAGTTACATCGAGACGAACTTCAAAAGAAAACTTGTGATTCTAAACTAGTGTTTTTTCAGAACAACGATTTGTTGAGTTTGATCATCAGTCAAAGAATGGTCAGAGAAATGAAGTGATTTCAAGTGAAAATTTGGATGAAGTTAGAAGTGATGATGTGAAACCTGTTATAAGACCATGGGAAGAGATGACACACAATAAACACAGAACTGGTCTTGGTTATAACAATTATGTATATTTTCACATTCCAGACTTCGCTAAACCTATCAAATTTCGAAGTGTGGGTTTTCTGGATGGTATGGTTCCAGAAAAAGTTGATAAATGCCAACACTGTAACAAAGTTGGACATATGAAAGATCGGTGTTTTGATCTTCACCTGTGCGAGCATTATGGAAAGCGAAATCACAAGTCAAACAGATGTTCCAAAAAGAAGATAACTGCAAGAGAGAAGCTAAGTTTTGAATGGACTGTTTCTTGGGAATGGATGAATGCAGCCAAGAAGATCTACAGATCATATCAAAGAATTTGTTCGAGAGTGATGAGTCTTGCAGTGATGACAAATATTTATCACCATGTATCCGACAAGGGGGGATTTGTTGGTGGGTGGTTTGCTACAAGTTCGAGTTTGAGATGTCAAGCGAGCCTGAGTTAGTGATCCACATCTTGGGCCACAACCTCAGTTGATTGAGTTGTTTTTGAGCAAGCACTTCCAAATTTGGAATTGTTTGAGGAACTGTTATGACAATTCCAGAGTTTGTGGTCATATTAAAACCACATTTTTTGTTCTGAGAACTGCTATGTAGGTTCCAGAATTAGTTTTGGTTGAGACATTGAGTTCTCCCATTTTTTGGTTTGTGATCATCCTTGAAAACCATTTCCAAGAGACATTCAACTCTTGGATGAGATGCACTTCTACATTCTGAGCTCTCATTCATGGACTTTGATATATCCCTTCAGATTAAGGGGGGAATGTTAGACAACTAATTCTTGGGTTATTTTGTGTTAGGTAATCGGTTATTAGAGTCCAAGAAACCTGGGGAACTGATTCAACAGTTTCTTGATGTATTTATATGTGTACACATTGTACTTCACTTTTTGAGGCATTCATTAATGTATTGTTGAGTTTCTTTCCAGTTTTTGTCTTATAAAATAAACTTGATTGTTAGATTTATCATGGTTTTTGAAAATTTTGAAATATTTCACAATTAACAATTAAATGTCTGTAATATTCCCTTTCTTGATCTGGTCAAAGTGGACGAAAACGATCCATGGTATTATCGTGGTATTTTCCCATGGTATTGGCCCATGGTATTTGTTGACGGTTTTCAAGGAAAAATAATAAAATAAGGTCCATCAAGCCTATAAAGGAGATAGAAGCGAGGCATTTAGATTCATTCTAGTATTATCTATCTTATTGTGTTTGGGTTGAGAACTTGGGCTGGCCAGTTCTAGCATTGATCCCGGGACGAAAACTCCATGGTGAATTTGTCTGGTGGATCCATCTAGGGTCCACGATTGTGCTTCAGTATTGGTTTTCTGTTTTAATGAGTAGCCGAGCATGCCATTGAAAAGGCTCAAATATTTTTGTGTGGGCATGTATCTTTCTTTTTAATTAATAATATAAATAAAAGATCTCGTCTATGTTCATGGTTTTTACTAAATGACTTTTTATTGAGAACACTAAAATGTGCTACATCTGCCTAAATTATTAAGGTTTGGGATCTTACAGTGGTATCAGAGCTGGTTTTCCCTGCCAGAGTGTGGGTTTATTGCATAAATTCTGAAACTGATTGAGGATTTGAGGAGAAGCTAGTTTTTGGTGATCTACCATAATCACCCTAGCTAGCAGTTGATCAATTTCGGTGGCTTATTCACATACACCCTAGGTTGTATTTGCAGAAAGATCAATCAATTTATTGTTATATTAACATTTAAGATTTTGCAGATCCATTCCTTTCTGATCTAGTTTATATTTATTCTAGAATCTGTTAGATCTATGGAGCAAAGAGCTATTGCTTAAGTCCAAAATTAAAAGAGCATTAGATGTGGTGTTGAAACTTAACACTCCAGCAGATATTATTGAAACCTGGAAGGCCGATCCATTACTGTCATAATTTTTAACAGGCCACGGGTGGAAGTATTGGAGAGATGTGAGAACAATTCCAGGGTGTGACGTGCTTGCTATTGTTGCAAAGGAAAAGGTTTTTCACCAGTAGATTATTAAGCTAACCAATTGCGTGGTGGTATCATTATCCGCCTTAGTGATATCCAATTGAAATTATGTGTTTCCCTTGATATCGGTCATCATATGGCTGATATGGTATTCATTGCCCCTTTGGTTGGACCGACATATGGTGCATCATATGGTCTTCATACAACATCACAAAGAGCCGCATAATCATCTGCGTGAACATCGATTTATTTAACATGAAGACGAGTTGTTGACTACTCTAGTGTTGAAATTCTTCAGATAAGAGGCCAAATAATTATTGTTGAGGGTCAAATTGACTCTCTATCTAGAGGTCAATTTACCCCATCTAAGTTCAGTCTTGTGCTCAGAAATTAACGCAGACTGAGAGCATAAATTGGAGGAGTTATTCATCACTATGGCCAAATTCTGGGTTTATAATTAATATCTGAAGGGTGAAGTTGAAGTGCAAGAGGATCCATTTCTTCTTCAGCGGAAGCTACATTCAATACTAATTTCTAGAAGGTCGAGATTGGAAGTTTGTATTCATTAGCCTAGATCTGGAGAAATTTATTAAGGTTCTGGATCTTACTATGTAAATAGGAAGACAAGCCGCTGCAGCAAATAATATAGTACAGGAGCAGGAAAAAAATGTGCATATACTAATGGTTGTATAGCATATATGCCACAGTTGAAGATCCAGGGGTTACTATTCACGTAGAAGGGGGAACAACATTGTGATCACTTTGCAGAGAGGGATTGATGGGCAGCGCTAAGGAGACCAATAATGCCAATTGGATAAAATTTTCAAAGAAGCATCCAAATTTCTCAAACTTGAGAAGCTACGTCGGTCCATGAGCATTTCAGAGAGATCAATTCTCTTGCTTCAAGGCCAATCCATGATGAGCAAAGGACGTAAGTTGCGGATTGAAGCCAGTCGGTCAAGGATCTGAGACACAAGATCATGGAGCCCTGTGCAACGCTGAAGGGCCGTTCATCACCGCATTTCCGCTTGATCTATCCACTGCAATAGAGAGAGCACCATTACAATAATTCATGCACAATCAATTGAAGGATATCACAGCTCATTGTGGTGAAGAGGAGGGTGAATGGTATGCCGCGCTAGAGCTAGGGACGCAACCTCTGTGCATTATAAGAAGGTGCCAATACACCCTATTGAAGGATGCAAGACTGCAACCCACTATCACACCGAGTAGAGGAGCGAAGCCCTGAAAGATGACCTTCAGATCCCACCCTACAACACAACTCTTTAGTGTAATGAGCTGTTGTTATAAGCTGTGGGCCAAATTAATACAATTGGGGGCTTATCTCTCATCGTATTGAAGCCATTCAATGTTCAACGTTCATAAGGGAGGATATATCCTTTACGGGTATTGGTTGGAATTTAGGAGATGTAAGGATTTAAAAGTGGTTTGATTGATATCCTTTACAGCATATGAGTTTCCATTGGTTAATAAGGCATACGTCAAGTATCCATATGGTGCATAGTATTAACACTTCTATTCAAAATAGAAAGGTCATCGATTTCCTTATGGAGGCTGAAGATTCAAGCCTAGTTCTCAAAAGGGTGTAAATCAGTTTTATTGAAGAAAGCTGAAGAGAGAAGAAAAAGTATTGAGATCCATTGATGCCAAACCACAATGTCATCATTTTACTCTTGGAAACACCACAAGAATCAACATAATGATACATCAATCGATTCTATGGGCTACAATACTTTTGTGGATCACATATGGCAACAATATACATATCAAAAGCTAAATCAAAACAAGAAGCCTTTCTCTTGAAAGGTCCATGTTATCCTTCAGCAGTCAAAAGATATCTGAAAGGAAGATGTAACAAGAAAGTGTCTCTTCGAACTTGGATCCAAATTGCAGGATACAAAGTTAAAATATTTCCTCCTACAGCTAGACACATTAAATATGGCTTTGAGCTTGACAGAGAAATCAGAATGGGAAGGGTCAAGTTGGGCCTTGAAGCCATCCATGCTTGCTGTGATACAACCTAGGTTCTTGGAGCATTCTTGTGAAAAGGTTAGGCTCACAGTCGCCTCTTGTCTCAGTAAAATCATAGCCTTAACAGCACCGCTATTGCCCTACAATGATAACATCATGAGGAGGAATTTTAGGGTAATGGTAGAAGCACTCCAAGGGTTGGACAACACCACCCTTATTACTTTTTTTTCAGAAGCGCACAATTTTGGAACGCACGGCGAAATTCAGATTTGGTATACTTATGCTGGATCTAGAGTGTGATCACTTAATCCTTCATATGCTCCAATACTTTTGCACTGGAATCACAACATCTCATCCAAACTTCATCAAAACAGACATGCAAAAGATCATGCCTCTAATCTTAGGAGAAGATAGGGCCATTTGTGAACAATTGAGATCCAAATTGTTGGCCATTTGGAGGAAGGAGCTAATTATATCACCTGCTACTTATGAAATAGCTGAGGGGTTGATCAAACAAAGCATCAAACTACTTAGAAAGAAGTTAACCAAGGAGGAACTAACAAAGATTTGTGGAGACATCAATAATAAACTAAGGAGGAAAGGCTTATGCTTTGTATGCAAGGGAGTTTGGGCCCTTAACCATTCATGTCAAGGTGATAAGGAGGCAACAAAGACAGAACAAGAGGAGATTCCTTTATATCATGGGGAGTCTTTTCTAGCCGGGTCTATTGATCTTCAAGATGGTGAGCAACATCATGACATTATTCAGGGAGGTTTGCAAGATGACAAGCATTTGGAAGTGCATGAGGAAATTCTACCTAATGGCATTGATGAGGTAGACTCCTATACAACTGAGTTCATAGATCCCCAAGGGAATATCCATAAATAATATGAACAATCAAGTATAGATAAAAGTCCACCAATGCATCTATGTTTGACAGTTGAAAGGGATGAACATATTGTCTCCCCAGATGGAGGAGACTAGGGAGATTTGAGTGAGGATCCAGCCATAGTGAACCAACATGATGAGTATGATCATGAGGAGAAACATGACAAACATAATGTGCAAAATGAACCATTCCTAGAGAGTTGGTCAAAGGCTCAAGTTGAAGCTGTGATCATGGGGCATCCGGTGCAGTCAAATACAAAGACATTCAGCAAGGCACTAGAATTGACAGTGAAATACTTCCAGGAAATGATCATGCATTTCAAGATAGATCTGATAACGTTGAAGCAGAGAATCGGGACAGTTCGATACATTGTCTTATAGGAGAACGGGAAAATTGAGGAGCTCATAGGAGTATGTGCTGAATCAATGACCAAGCTATCTAGTATTGAGAAATGACTCAAGTTCCTCACAAGGTAGCAAGAGGAGTATAGTTTGGAATTCCAAAGCAACCCTCTACAGGAGTACATAGATAATTCTTGCAACACTACCAACAACCCACCTTTATACATTTGGAAGAGCAGGGCAGAGTTCTCCAACAGCATCATGTTGGGTAACCAAGTAGAGAAGCATGAATTGAGCATCGAACAACATCAACATAGTAGATTTGCAGATATTCATCCTTCCCCAAGTATGGATTGGTGAGAGATTATGAGTTGGTTTTCTATTGATAGGTTGATTCTTTGGAGGATACTCACAGCCGAGGGCATATTGCAGCTTGGGCCCTTTGGTGTGGGCAGTGATGGAGGGCTGAAATGGTACCATAACCCACAAGTCCCAGGATTTAGGTGGCATTGGGATCCGAGAGAATCCATTGGGGCCAGGATTGACGAAAGGATTGTTCGAGATCCAGGTAAATCTTCTGAGGGGAGGCTTGGTCGGAGGATTGTTTGGGATCTAGGTATCGGAGGATCCATTCAGGACCATTTGACATGGAGGGATAGAATAGTACATCGAGTTGCATGGTTTCCTGGTATCAATGTACAAATGCTTCTGTTGTGGATAAAAGTGGATCGCTTGAGAACAAGCAATCTTTGGGCCAGAGGATTTGTAATATTCCCTTTCTTGATCTGGTCAAATTGGACGAAAACAATCCATGGTATTATCGTGGTATTTTTCTATGGTATTGGCCTATGGTATTTGTTGACGGTTTTCAAGGAAAAATAATAAAATAAGGTTCATCAAGCCTATAAAAGGAGATAGAAGCGAGGCATTTAGATTCATTCTGGTATTATCTATCTTATTGTGTTTGGGTTGAGAACTTGGCTTGGCCAGTTCTAGCATTGATCCCAGGACGAAAACCCCGTGGTGAATTTGTCTGGTGGATCCATCTAGGTCCACAATTGTGCTTCAGTATTGGTTTTATGTTTTAATGAGCAGTTGAGCATGCCACGGTAAAGGCTCAGATATTTTTGTGTGGGCATGTATCGTTGTTTTCAGTTAATAATATAAATAAAAGGCTGCATTTCCAGATCTTGTCTATGTTCATGGTTGTTACTAAATGAATTTTTATTGAGAACACTAGAATGTGCTAGATTTGACTAAATTATTAAGGTTTGGGATCTTACAATGTCGTAGTCTAAACACCTGCTTTTTTCTCTAAAAATCATGGAAATTCCAGCAATATTTTAATAAAATCATGCAGAGATTTTTGTAAATCCAGGTTATAGTTATCAAACTTCAAGATTTTGGGTGCCTTATAGGTTTTTCATGGTGCTGAATCCATTTCCACCATCAAAAACATGATTCAAACACTACTATGACAAGATTTCTTAATTTTTTTTTGCCCAAATTCCTACCACTTTTGACAGTCCTAACAATTCCTCCACCTCCATAAACAACTCCCAATTAAATTACACTTAAAAAAACTTAAAAGCAAGTGGGTTCCAAGAACGCAGTTACCTTCCATATTGGATGAAAGTGGGACATGTATTGAAAACAATGAAGAAATGAGACATACCTAATTCCTTGTTGACTGAAGATAGTATCTTCCGATGCTCATGAATAGTGATTGGTTGATTATGAAAAATGAAAGAGTGGGCAAGCTTTGGATTTTGGAGGAGGAATGTCCTCCCATCACAAATCAGCTACCATTTTCCAAGTAAGATTCAGATTCGGATTGGACACGCGTAATTTGCACCTTGCTGCTGCTGATCCGATTTCATTCACTTTCATCCAAGCACCGTACCACTGCCACGTGTATTGTTGTTGTCCCAATGAAACTCCAAATATCTGTCCTAGTGGTTTTCATGTCCCACCCCTAGGACTTTATCTGAGAATTTGGACAGCTGTGTGTTACCTTGTCGCTAAGTTTTCAGCCTATAAATTCCTCACTTCAAATTATCTTCTCCATCCACTTCCCATAGACTTCTCGATGTTACAGTCTTCTTTGAAAATCCAGTGAAAAGTTTCAGGTGTTATTGAATATTCCTATTGACATTTGTATTTCTATATCGATATGGAAGCTTTCAGTGATCAAGTTATTCGAGGCCTGAAAAGCAGATGGATGATGGCCATAGCTTGCTTCCTAATTCTTTCGTTTTCTGATCGAATTATATTTTTGGTTTGTATTCCCAAACTATCAAAGTGAATTTGGGATCTGATTAGGAAGTGATTGATACATTGGCTTTCTTCAAGGATTTGGGTGCAAACGTGGGCATCATTTCCGGTCTCATTAATGAGTTCTATGCACCATGGGTGCTTCTCTCTATGGGTTTGGCCCTGAACATTACTGGATATCTCATGATTTGGCTCTCTGTCACCGGCAGAGTTGCAAAACCTGCAATGTGGCAGATGTGCATGTATCAGTGCATAGGAGGGAGCTCCATGACATTCGTTAATATGGGAATAATTGTGACTTGTGTCAAAAATTTCCCAAGAGGCAGAGGACTTGTCATTGGGCTGCTCAAGGGATTTGTAGGTCTCTGTGGTGCAATTATCACTCAGATCTATAGGGCTATCAGTAAAGATGAAAATCCAAGCTTTCTCATAATCCTGGCTGCTACTCTTCCCACTTCTGTAGTGCTGCTATTGATGCCTATCATTAGGCCTATGGAAACTCCAAAAGAGAAGAATGAGACGAAGAATTTTTATACTTTTCTTGTCATGATGGCGCTGGTGCTGGCTGGTTTGCTCATGGCTTTTATTTTGCTGGAAAACTTGCTGGTTCTTCCACAGACTGTGATTCAGTTGTTTGTTGCAGTAACAATTCTGATCATTTTCTTGCCATTGCTGATAGTCATACGCTTAGAGCTTCAAAAGTCAGAAAACTCTGTTCAACGGGATCATAACGAGGCATTCCCAAATCGAAGGAAGTCTAAGATTGAACTAGAAAATTGCTGCAATGATATCAACTCTGCCTCCGTCGAGATATCTGCAGTTGTAACAGAGGCACATCTGCTGAGAGTAGCAACGAAGCAGTAGGCATGATGAGAAAAAATTTAATAAAGGCAAATGGCCTCAAAGAGGTGAATACCATACAATTACTCAAGCGCTAATGAGCTTAGACTTGTTCCATACTTTTCTTGGCAATGACATGTGGATTGGGATCTACAATTAATGCAATTGACAACATGGGGCGAATTGGAAAATCCTTGCAATCCTCTTCTCTGAGTATAAGCACTTTTGTTTCACTTCTGAGCATCTAGAATTTTTTAGGCCGAGTTGGGGCAGGCTTCATCTCTGAAATACTTCTCCACAATTATTCAATTCCAAGGCCCTTTTTTCTAAGCCTAGTGCTATTAGTTGCATCCATAGGTCATCTCCTCGTTGCTTCGGGACTCGCTGGATCCCTTTACATGGCCTCCATCCTGATCAGCATGTGCTTCGGTGCACAGTGGCCTCTGCTCTTCTCTATCATCTCTGAACTATTTGGGCTTTGCCATTTTGCAATTTTGTATAACATTGGAGCAAGTGCCAGCCCTTTGGGGGCCTATTTGTTCTCTGTGAGGGTTGCAGGATACTTCTACGATAGGCGAACAAAACTTAAAATGTCGACTAGTGGTGTTCCAACCACATCAAATGAGATGATGTGTGTTGGGAAGTCTTGCTTTGAGATAACATTTATCATAATGGCAACAGTTAGCGTTGTTGGTTCGGCCATTGCAGCTATTTTGGTGTACAAAACTAGGCAATTCTACCAGCAAGACATTTATGGGAAATTCAGTAGAGAGGCCCATGACTCGTCATTGTTTGATCATCAAAAGTTTCATGATGTATTGTTCAAACGGGGAGAAGCAGCGAGAATTGGTAATGATAAATTGCTTGATGTGTGACTACCATTTCAGAGTTGGTTGTGTTAAAAATTGTATTTGTTAGTTTCACTTGTAATTTGTGTACATCGATCCTACATGACGTGCGTTGATCATGTTAGCATTCTGTTAATTTCTTTTAAATTCCGACAAGCAATCCCCTTTAAACCCCCTCGAGTTGGCCTAAAAATCATTTTTCCGCCTATCGTTCCCCTCCTATAAACTCAAAATTGCATTTAAAGGAGCCAAAAACCCACATTTGAAAATATATAAGGTTTGGCACCTTTCGGCCCTAGCCCCCTCAGTCTTTTCTCCACATAACCCGAGCGCTAGACTAAGCGCTAGCCCGGAAAGTGTTTATTGCAGGCGGATATCGGGCGCAGTATTATCCGTCGATCTGTACAGATCAGACGGCCTTCATTGATCAGCGTTGCGCCCGTGGCCCAACCCGTTTATCGCTCCGATCGCCTGTCCACCGTCCGATCAAATCATAAATCAACGGCCCGCAGCTCACCCGCCTTTGTGGTCCCCGCACCCAAAAACACTGTTCAAAAACCGGTGGTATCCATCGCACCGCCTTTGGAGGGTAGGCGGTATTTTCCATTTCAGAGCGATTCCACTCAGCGTATGACACGTGGCTCTGTCACTATTTCAAAACCGTCCCCCCATCACGTGTTATTGTTCGGCATTTGACCCAGTGCGATATGCATAATAATCGTCCGATCTGGGGCTCTCCATCCAACGGTCATCGCACCTCGAAGATGCGCGAAATTTAACCCAAGGTATCCGTACCCCTGGCCCGCCAATCCGTCGCCCTCCGACGCGTCCTTAGCCATCGATCTCCTCCTGAGATCGGACGGTCCAGATTTCTTTCCTGCCCGCCATCGACACGTGTCCTTTGCCATGTCACCCTTTCCACGTAGTTTATTGTATTTTTCCTGTCTCTCTTTATATATTCAAAGGGTCAAAATTCAAAGATTTTGCATTCAAATTTCTGCATTCCACCAACCTTCACCAGAGCATTTTTCCTCCATCACATTGCATTTTACACCATTTCAGCATGCTGCACTGTCATGCTCATTACCCCCGCTGCATCCACCTTCCCGTGCATTTGTTTTCTTAATGATTTTGTGTATTTTGCAAGGTATGAGCGGCGGTGATCCGCCATAATTCACAGTCTTAATTACAGTAACAGAGAACACCGTAAAGGACCGTTTTTCAGAGGCTAGAATTGTGAAAAAAGGCTTGGGAAGCTGTTACGACATGACCTCCATTAAAGAAGCAGAGTTAAACTCTGTCAAACCCTCCGGAGTCATTCAAAGCATAGATTTCGCGATCGAAGACATTAATATTGCAGACAAAGAGTATCAGTGGAAGGTAGAGAGTTAAAGGCGTGTACTTGAAGATTTTGGAGCCTTAACCTAACCATTTGAAGGCAGAATATCAGATCAAAGACCCCGTAGATCACTCAGAAGGTCTATTCATAGAAAAAAATACCCTCAAGGTTGCATTTCAGCAGAATTTTCTTTCCTAGAAAGGACAGACTGCCCATGTGGTTTTTATTTCTATACTGTGATCCTGAAGAGACTTCCACCCAGTGCATTTATTTCAAAAAGCAGGCCACAGAGTACATACAACACTACAGAGTCATCAAGCAGTATGGGCGTGCACGTTTCTGCCATCCTGTCTTAATGAGGCAAATTAAATGTTCATCATCAACTTTCTTAACTAGGTTTTCTTTTTCTTCTATAAAACTCCCGAAGAACAAATTTGTGAGGGTTCCAGATTTTATCAGAAAACGAGGCAGTGAAAGAATTTTTGTATGCATTTTGTAAAAAAAACCTCTTAGATGAATGTACAGAGCCCATTGGGTTTCAGTGAGGAGGAGTTCCATCTTTAAAGAGGATTCTGGTCTTTGATTTCTCACAGTGTGTAACTTTCTCTTATACGTGCTATTTTAATAGATCATTTCATTTCATCCACTTTTCCTGTATCATGTTTCTGGAATGCGAGTGGCTCACTGATTTTTGGTATGGATTTATCCTAGTTGATACCCATGCTCGAATTAGTCAAGCGCTTTAAATATGGCTCAGGCATGATATTTTGTTTCACTATTCACTTAAACCATATTTCTGCTATATTAGTTTCTTTGGGAGGTTATTTTTAAAAACGCTATTGTCATGTATGGATTTTTAAATTGGTAAGCCCATTACATGGTAATATTTTGTATCTGGATATCGTCTCAATCACAGCTAGTATTCTCTTAATTTTTCATACATAGCCACACCTTCTGATAATTTATTTCTGTGAGGTATTTCTGAATTGGCCCTCTTTACAGTAAGCTGCCTCTGAATTGTCTGTTGCTTTTATATTGGATTTTTGCACCTTGCCTTTGCAGTGTTACTCTCCCTGTGTCAACTTTCTGAAGGTCTTGGTCCCATTCAAATTAATATATCTTGTTTTCAGGAGATAGCATGAGAGCCTTTTATTGATAACTTCCTCTGTTATACCATATGCTCCTTGCTGTATAAGATGTCCTAGGCACTGGTCTTTCACAACTCAAGGCTGTCTCTAGGAATGACAACAACGTGAATGGGTAATCTAAATCTACTTATTCTTATGTTCTGTTCGTAAACAAGCGAATGCTGTAATTTTTAGAGTGACATTTAATGGAATAGAATTTGATACCTATGGTTAATTTTCCTTAATTCTTTTTAAAATTGAGATTTGGAAATATTTTGGAAATGCAATTTAATTAATTAATATATTATAATATAAGTTTGTTGAAGTTAATCAAAATTTTGAAATATGTAATCCAATCAAGCTCAAATCTTATTATTTATTTGTAAATAGAAAAAACTTTCTCCCTACCAATTTATTATTTATATGTAAATAGAAAAAACTTTCCTTTTGATCTATGGAATATTCTGCCATACAAAGTTACATCAACCACTATTTTACATGGACAAAAATGGAAAATTATGGAGAAGACAACTACTTTACATTGACAAAAATTGAAAATTATGGAGAAGACAACTACTTTTCTCAATATTACAAATCAGTTGACTAAGATTACATTAGAGACATTAGCATTAAATGGCTTAAGTGAAAACTAAGATAGTTGGAGTAGCCTCTAAATTGTTTCATCTTTTTCTTCTTGTTGTATTCTTTAAGCCTTAGTTTCTTCATTTGTTGGTGCATGTCTTCCATTGTTCCAGGTTGTCTAAGTATGTCCTGGACTTCTTCAAAAATCAGGTTGTATGTGGATAGTTGCCACATGTCATCTTCTGTAGTGTTATTTTCATTATCCATCTTTTTCTACAACATAAGTCTATAATACAATTTCATCTCTTCAAGGCTCCAATACCTGAAAATTTCATTAATTTGTTCATCATTGATGTTGTCTTCAACATTCATTTTTACAACTTACATAATTCATCAGAGCATGGTGTTTCAAGCCATGTTTCAAGGAAATTTAACTTTTCCTCATAATGATTATGTGTATTTGCACACTAGCAATCAATGTTAAAATTAAAAATATTTGCAGAAGGATATTGGTTATGTTCTTTCTGCTCTGCAGTGAAAAAGCTTTATTTATCTGCCTTTACCTTTGACTATGTTTTCTTTGTATGAACTTCCATCTTTGCCTCCAAAAAATAACAAAAGTGACTTTTGAAAACACTTTAACCTTTTTAATTAAGGCATTAAAACATAATATGTGACTCAATTAATTTACCATACATTGGAGCCTTTGTAGTTTTATACTAAAGAAGCTTCAAACAAAACATGTGACACAAAGGAATGCGAATTCGACAATTTTTTATGTCGTTTCTTGCGCAGTGAGAGATGTGCAATTGAAACACTTCCTCTTCTTCACAGATGTAGAATTCAAGTTGCTTTAGCATTTTCTCCTTGAACTCTCACGATCTTATTTGTGAGCACAAAAAACATTTGAAGCATTGCTCTTGAGTCTTATGGGACTTCATGCTCTGAGATTATGACAACAATTGAAAACTATGAAGCAGAAGATTGCTCTTCTTAGTATTATGAATAAATTGAATAAAATTATAGTAGAGATATCAACATTAAATGACTAGAGTGAAACTGAACTAACTAAGACACTATGACAGCTAGCAAATGATTTGAATTTATGCAGGAATGAAACGGAATAAACATATAACCATAAATACAAAGATGCAGCGGAAATAACACTTCATTTAATTAATATCAAAGAACTGAAATTTGCTTACAGACAGAATAGAAATAAACTAGCTAGGGTGCTGGTAGCTATCTCTGAGAAGAGATGTGGCGGCTACAGGCCTCTGAACTGAGTTACAATGAGGCTCGAGGGCCTATTTATTATTTAGAAACAATGGAAAACCATAAACATCCAAAACCATAACCCTAGGAGATGAAGCGCCAAAACTATGGGCCCCGTTTGGGTAAATTAGTGTTTCAACTTCCCGGGGATGTAACTTTGGCATACGATCTCCGTTTGACGCGAACCATACCTCGTTAGAAAGATCTATCTGAGGACTACAAATTTTGAGTGAGCAACATGGATCCATGGGCATCAGTCCATGGACCCACGTTGCTCCCGGGTTTCCCAAAAAACGTCGTTTAGGGCCTCAAAATGGCTCCGGAAGTTCAAGACCCGAAAAACTGCTAAAAATAGTAAGTTGTGCCAAAACTGAAAAAATGAAAAAGATAATGGTGGGGCCCCAAGTGGAATAGGCGAGTGGCCACCAATATCCACCTGGATCATTCCTCCCCCCTTAGGAAGCAATGGTCCCCATTGCGTTAAGTTCCTCCATGAGATGAGAAAATTTCTGCTGAACTTGGTCCCTGGTGAACCACTTTCCTTGGTGCAGGAGTTGGCCAACTTTGACAACACGATATAGTTGGATCTTCTGTTGGTGAGTGTTCTTGATTTTCATGTCCATGATACAATCTGTGGTGGCTTGTTCCATGTAGTTTGGATTTAACTCTGTTGGTGTGAGTTGTTCTGCAATGTCTGAGGTGTCCAGTAGAGGTGGGAAGTAAGGACGAAGGCGGTCCACATTGAATACTGGATGCAGACCAAGAAATGGTGGAATACTAAGCTCGAAGGCATTGTTCCCTACAACCTTGGTGATGGTGTACGGCCCGTATCGGAGCGGGTGAAGCTTGCGGTAGGGTCCAGTGAGGCGCTCCTTCTGCAAATGTAGCCATACTTTGTCACCCACCTGGAAGTTGTGTGGCACTCGATGTTGATCATGGCGTTGCTTGTACTTAGCATTGACTCTGTCTAATATGTCATGAAACTATTGGCGGATGTGTTGAATGCGCTCGATGAAGCTATTTGCTTTGTCAACTTCAGACTAGACATGAGCCGAATCGGCCTGAGTAGCCGCAAATGGCATGGCTACGTCAATGGGACATAGTGGTTGGAATCACAAGCCCACCTGAAAGGGGCTATGGCTGATTGAACTATGGAGAGCCTGGTTATAACTATGTTGTACATAAGGTAGGCTCTCGTCCCATGTGTGTAGATGCTTTGAATTGTACATGCGCAGAATGTGTACAATCATTATGTTGATGACCTCTGTCTGGCCATCTGTTTGGGGATGGAAAGTTGTGGACTTGGTGAGCTTGGTGTCCAGCATTGACCAGAGGCTGGACCAAAATATGCTGAGGAACCTACTATCCCGATCTGATATGATAGACTGTGGGATCCCAAAGTGCACCCACACTCATTCAAAGAAGAGTTTAGCAATGGCTTCTGTTGTGATATTCTTCTTATAGGCTGCCATAATGGCCATCTTCAAGAATTTGTCGATGAACATGAAAACACAGTCATTTCCATGCTTAGTAGAAGGTAGGCCCGACATGTAATCCATGGAGATGGATTCCCAAGGTCGACTAGGGATAGGTAGCGGAGTATATAGGCCTTGCTTCTTGATGGTCGATTTGGAAATGGCACAAGCAGTGCAGGATCTGATGTGCTTCTCGACATCCTTTCGAAGGTTCGACCAATAGAAATACTTCTATAGTACTGCTACTATTTTCTCGACCCCGAAATTCCCAGCGACTCGACTCTCGCTTGAAGGAACACAAAGGTGTCCCAGGTGACATAAAAGTGCATATTGGAGGTGAAAATTTGGAACTTGCGTACCCCCCAAGAGTGCCTTGTAAGTGTGGTCAAATTTTGGGTCGCTCTCATAGAGAAGTGGCCGATCAGAAGTCTCTTGCCCACAAGAGTTGAGAACGGTGGTGAGCGCCACGATCAGTGGTCGACTGAGGCAGTCTGCAACATTATTGGTGCTACCCTTCCTGTACTTGATGTTCAAATGAAACTGTTGCAGATATGTGGACCACTTCTGATGGCAATCATTCTACAACTTCCCTTGTGTCTGTATGAACTGCAGGGGCCGGTGGTCTATGTGGATGATTGTTTCCTTCCCCAAAATTTAATGCTTCCATTGTCGACAGGCTTGCACAATGGAATACATTTCTTTGTCATAGGTGGGATACTTGTGAACTGTCTCAGACAATGTCTCACTGTGATATGCCATTGGATGTCCCTGTTGAGTAAGAACTGCCCCAATAGCATAGTCAGAGGCATCTGTCTCGATCTCAAATGG
Organism: Pinus albicaulis; assembly: GCA_034641835.2. Lineage (NCBI taxonomy): Eukaryota > Viridiplantae > Streptophyta > Pinopsida > Pinales > Pinaceae > Pinus > Pinus albicaulis. Next base: position 965,510,463 of record CM076569.1, read on the forward strand.
CTGTTGCAAGTCTGGTAATGTGAGCACTGGGGCAGAACAGAGGCGATTTTTCAATTCTGTGAATGCCTTCTGTTGAGGTTCCGACCAAAAGAATTTTTCTCTCGCTCCTCCCTTGGTGACTTGACTCAAGGGCAAAGTGATATGAGAGAATCCCAACACGAATCTACGGTAGAAATTAGCAAGACCCAGAAAGCTGCGAAGCTCTGTTATAGTGGTTGGGGCTGGCCAATCCTGAATGACTTGGATCCTGGCTGGATCCACATGCACCCCCCTTTCATCAATAATGTATCCCAGATATTGAACCTGGGTCATGCCAAAAGTACACTTCTCCAAATTGGCACACAACTTGTGTTGCCGCAGTGTTTGGAGGACTTGTTGGATGTGGTGAAGGTGCTCTTCCCAAGTCTGGCTGAAGATCAGAATATCATCCAAGTACACCACTACAAATGAGTTGGTGAATGGCCGCAAGATGTCATCCATCATCCTCATGAAGGTGGCGGGAGCATTCGTCAACCCGAAAGGCATGACTAGCCATTCGAAAAGGCCTTCCTTGGCTTTGAAGGCAGTCTTCCACACATCAGAGGGTTCAATTGGTACTTGGTGATACCCAGACTTCAAGTCGATCTTGCTGAAATATTTTGCACCTTTGAGTTGGTCCAAAAGGTCATCAATCCGTGGGATCGGGTACCTATTCCGCACAGTGATATTGTTCAGCGCCTTATAGTCAATACAGAGTCTCCACGTCCCATCCTTCTTTTGTACCAACACGATCAAGATCCCACAGGGAAATGAAATTGGTCGGATGTGACCTTTCTGTAGTAGCTCCTGAATCTGCCTCTTGATTTCATCGTTCTCCAGAACAGAGCGCCGATAGATCGGTCCATTGGGTAGCGGTGCACCTGGGGTCAGATCAATCGGGTGCTTGACCTGATAGTGCAGAGGAACCCCTGTGGGTGAGGTGAAGATGCCCTCGTACTCCTCCACAACCTTATCCATTTGTTGTTGTCATGCAGAGGAGCCTTGTTCTGAGGTTGTGGCCACAGTATTCTTCTTGCCCTAGGGGTGGATCATCAGCAAAACAAATTTCTTGGTTTGGGAAATGAGCTTACTGCATTGTTTTGTAGTAACCAAAGAGATAATGGCAGGAGGTGGTACCTCTGGTATCCTGTACAACTTATTTCCCAAAGTAACAATAATAGCGTGAGGCCGAGACTCATACACAACATGACACATCCACAAGTATGGTTGTCCTAATAATACATCAGAAACATCAATAGGAGCAACGTCACATAATACCTCATCCATGAAGGGCTTGATGCTATAGGGAAGGCGGCAGTACTGGCTGACACAGAGATCTCGTCCTTGGTGAAGCGACCCAATGGTGTATGGAAGTGGGTGAGCTGTGGTCAGCAAACCCAACCTCTTCACGACGTCTGCTGAAATGAGGTTCTTTTGGCTCCCATTGTCGACAATGAACTATACCAGAGAGCCCTTTACCCACATCTGGGAGTGGAAGAGACGTTCCTCCTCCTTTGGACCTTCCGGTTCCTCCTTCTGGATCTTCGTAGTGGCAACAGTGGTGTTGGGCTCCACATCAATAATCTATTTCCCTCTGTCATTCCCCTTGTCAGGTTCTGATTCAGAGTCGGAGCCTGCATCTGACTCAGAAGCCCTCTTCTCGGCCACCAGCGACTGCTTGGCCCGACACTCACTTGTGTTGTGAGTGGAGCTCTTATGGAACTCACACCACTTTCCTGTGTCCTTCTTTGGGTTTGCAGTGTTTTTCTTTGCTTGTGGCTTTGACAGGTTGTCTTGAGGTGCCATGCCTTGGCTTTGTCCTTTGTTCTACGTTTTGGGAGCACCTTTCCCTTGCTTTTGATTTGCAGATCCAAAGTCTCGCTTCTTCTGTTTGAATTTCTGCTCAATCTTGGTAGCATACCGGTATGTCGTACCAACTGAGGAGATGTCGAGGAACTCCATTTCCTCCTGAATGTATCTGTGCAGACAATCGCGATACTTTAGCACTAGATGTTTCTCTAAATCTTTGATACCCAACTTTGTGCGCAGGGTATGGAACAGATTCGTCAGCTCATGCAAATCTTGATCCTTTTGTTGTCGCAGCGTGGTCCATTGTATGTACTTGTCCTCATAGCTCCCCATGGGATAGTACTGTTCCTTGATGGAATCTCCGAAAGAATTCCAAGTGGGTATGGCCGAGAACAGAGAGGGTTTTGACTCGTCCTTTTTCTCACAGTGGGTTTCCCACCAGTCCTTGACATGGGGGGTAGCTTTGAGGAGTGCAAAAGTAATCTTCTCCCGGTCGAAAAATTCATGAACCGAGAAATATCCTTCTAATAGATTCAACCATCTATCTACAACATCTGCATCTATTTGACCCTCAAATATGGGAATGTCAAAGTTTACTTGTACCTTAAAGGGATTCGCGCCTCCAGAGTTGCTGCTGGATGCAAATGCGCCACCGGTGGGCAGTCGTTGAAGGATCTGGGCAAAGTTATCCATCATCGCATTCCTTTGTTTTTCGAGGGCCTACTCAAGCAATATTTTGATAGGATCTCCTGCTCCCTCATCTTTCTTTTTTTCCCCCATGGGCATTCGTCGGGGTTTGCGAGGCTGATCTTGCAAAGGTTCCACTAGATCGAGCCCTAACTCCTTATACCTCGACCTCGTTGGGGACATGCAAAGAAGGATCGTGAAAAAGCAAACTACTCTGATACCACTTATCTGGATTTATGTAGGAACACAACAGAATAAACATATAACCATAAATACAAAGATGCAGCGGAAATAACACTTCATTTCATTAATATCAAAGAACTGAAATTTGCTTACAGACAGAATAGAAATAAACTAGCTAGGGCACTGGTAGCTATCTCTGAGAAGATATGTGGCAACTACAGGCCTCTGAACTTAGTTACAATGAGGCTCGAGGGCCTATTTATTATTTAGAAACAATGGAAACCCTAAACACCCAAAACCCTAACCCTAGGAGATGAAGCGCCAAAACTATGGGCCCTGTTTGAGTAAATTGGTGTTTCAAATTCCCGGGACGTAACTTTGGCATACGATATCCGTTTGACGCGAACCATACCTCGTTAGAAATATCTATCCGAGGACTACAAATTTTGAGTGAGCAACATCAATCCATGGATCCATGTTGCTCCCGGTTTTCCCAAAAAACGTTGTTTAGGGCATCAAAACGGCTCCGGAAGTTCAGGACCCAAAAAAATGCTAAAAATAGTAAGTTGTGCCGAAACTAAAAAACTGAAAAAGACAATGGTGGGGCCCCAAGTGGAATAGGCGGGTGACCACCAATATCCACCTGGAAACTGAACTAACTAAGACACTATGATAACTAGAAAATTGGTAAAATTAGATTCTCCAACATATATGACAAAGTCAACCCAATTCAGAGCTTGCCTAGCAATTATATAGTTAACACCATGCCATATACCAGTCCTTACAAATCATAACCCCTACTACTTCCTGGATTAAAAAAAAGGACTCATCTGCATAAATAATTCATAATGAGATGAAAGACTCTTACATAAATTTTGTTTAAACTGAAACGTTTACATGTAAACAGATGACATTGTATTGAATAAGACAAGAAAAAGGAAAAACAAGATTCAAATTCCTCTCAACACTATGCGATTAATCTGTTATTTATTGCAGATGTTCAATCTCAACAATGATCATGAAATCTTCCTCCAACACTTATTTCCGCAATCGTTGAACAAAACTTAATTAAAAGATAACATAATCGTGAGAAAACGGAGAATACATCTATAATTCAACATGTTGTAGTTCCTTTCAGAAAGAGATTAGACATGTGGAACTTCTAATCCGTTGTATAATATTTCAAAAAGTCAGATCCCATGGAGATTCATTGAGGATTTGCAAGTGGCAGAAGCTTATAGTTAAGTAAAATTTTCATAAGTTATTTGGTATTAATTCAATACTTTCTATTCTTTATTGTAACATTGAAGCCATATTTCCTTTCTGCAATTTTTTTTAAGATTTATGTCTTGGTAATTAACTATTACTTTATCTCTTTCTTCCATGTGATAGAAAATGAAGCAATAATTTTAAGAGGTGAGGATCTATATTTTGACATACGTAGTGTCCTTATATTAAAGAATAAATAAATACTTTCACAAGCCTTTTACTAAGCAAGAATGGGTTCATTTCAATTAGATGAGTTTTTTTTTTTTTAGCTCTAATATCTTGGTCACTCTTAATGGTTTGTTTGTTTTTTGCATTTGATTCATTTTTCCAAGTTTGAAAATTTTGGGCTTATTTTGGTTAAAAATTATGATCTCATAAATTCTTCTAGTTTTTATTTGATTTTAATTGATCCTTTTGTTAAGGCATGATTTGTTTTTTGGAGGAGGGTGGAAGATGGAGCGCTAGGGTTTTCTGCAATGGTGGACCAGTAACGTCTGCAGGCCGGGCCTGCCTCAGGCCACGCGTGAGGCGAGATGGGACAGGGGTCCTTACCTGTCAGGGTCTCGCCTAACCTCCTGCATTTTTCCGTGCTAAGTCTTTATGAGTGCTTACTGAGATTGGAAAACGCGCGGTTTCATCCATAACCTGTAAGCTGATTACTTTTTCCAGTTGTTTTTCACCGGATCGACGAAGTTTTACCTCCTCAAGGGTTTCCAGCACCTATGGTGTCGGGTTAGGGTTTGCTTTTATTTTGCAGGGATGGGGCTCGACCGTGAACTGGTTGATTTGGAACCGGCGCCGGAGGATCTTCTCACTGTTTGGGGTCACGATGTTTCTGTTCAAAACCTGGAGCGATTTTTTCCTAAGGCGCCTGTGAAGCAAGGGGGTTTCTCCAAAGAGTCTGGGGTGGTTTGCTCCCCTCACAGATCTGCATCCCTTGAATTGGCAAAGAACGAAAAGGCCGACAGTGTCGTTTTACCCTCTAAGGGTGCTTTCTCTGAGGGTGAAAGTTCCGATAGGAACTGTCTTGCTGCTTCCGCGACTCTTCCCCTTTCATTGGGGCTAGATTTTTCTGATTTCACAGGGTTTCCTCCCCTTTCTGGAGGGCTAGAGGATGTGGTGGCCAGCTGCAGCCTTCATGTCTTGAAAGGGGCCATAGATGCGAAGGAAAAGACCGGGAAAAGGCTTGATACAAGAGCAGGCTTTCCATGGGCTTTTGGAAGTGAAAATCGGGCCCCTGCTCAAGGGAAAATTTTGGAATCAAGCACCAAAAGTGTCAATGTGCTCTCGGTGGAGGTGATCCGGGATCTACCTCTGACTAACACCATGGCCGAAGCTTTGGGCGATGGAGTTGGGCATGAAAACGATCTGGGTTTGTTGGGAGCAGGATTGAAGGGGTGCCCACAGGGGGAGATTGCATCTGGGGGCGCCAGGGATGCAGAGAAGTCCCAACCCGAAAAGAAATCTTCGGTTGAGAGACAGAAGATCTATGACCCCTGTGTGAATAGGGTTTCAGAGGAGAGGGGCCAGGGCCCGTCAGGGGTAGAGGCCTCTGATGACCGGCAACATATCGAACCAGGGGAGGCCGAGGTGGAGGTTTCCAAGGTGGGTGGGAAGCGAAAAAAGCAGGGTCCTATTAGAAAGAAGGAGCCCCAGCCTTGTTGCACATTAGGAGTGGATATTCGAGTAGAAGAGGCTATGGCAGCCACTGAGACAAGGCTCGTTGGCAGAGTGCAAGGGCGGAAATATACGGCCGATTATATTCGGGAATGGGTTCAATCGGAGTGGGAAAATGCACCAGGAAAGCCTGTGGAGATTAAAGCTTTGGAGAGAGGTTGGTTTACCTTGCGCTTTGCCCACAAAGATCATGTTAATTGGGTTCTTGACAGGAATTGGTGCTTTGGTAAACGACCAGTACTTCTTCAAAGATGGACACCTATGTTCGATGTCCAGACCGAGAAGCTGAACGAATCTCCAGTTTGGGTAAAATTGCCAGGGTTACCCCTTCAGTTCTGGTTTGATTCGGTTTTCATGTCCATTGGAAATACCTTGGGGAAGTTCTTGGATTTTGACAAATATTTCGAGCAAACAGATGATCTTAGCGTGGCGCGGATCTTAGTAAGTCTTAACCCTCGAGAAGGGCTTGCAGAAGCCATGACTTTAAAGTATAGAGAGATGGAGTTCGTGCAAAAGTTGGATTATGAAAACTTGCCATTCCGGTGCCATCGTTGCCATAAATACGGGCACTTGGCCAAATAATGCCCGTTGGGCCATCGCCGTCGAAGGAACCCTCTCAAGGTGCCCCGAAAGTCGGTAGTTTTTCCTGTTTCAAACACTGGCATGGATCCCCCACAGGAACTAATGGAGGAGGATTTAAAGGATGGGTTGGAGGTTGTGACCTCCGATGCCCCTTTGCAGCAGTTTGATTCCGCCCGGTCTCAAGAGCAAGCTCCTGTGCTGACTGCCTCTCAGGTCATTCCGACAGATGGGAAAGTGATGGATCCTCAGGCGGGTATGCCTTTTTCTTTCCCCTCTTCCTCATGTTTTTCTAATTTAGATTTTGCCTCTGCTATTTCGATGCCTAGCACCTCCGGGCAGCTTCAGATGGAATTTTCTTGTTTAAATCTGAATTCACCCCTGGTCGACAGTCTAGTTGTCTCGGTACCTTCGTCCTCTGGAGATCCTTCGTCCTCTAAGATTGAATCCCTTCTCCCTTGCCACTCCTTGGACTCTGCTCCTTTCTCGACCGCTCCGCCCTATAACCTGAGATCATTGGCTTTTCGTCCTGGGAAAGAGATCATTCCTGGCAGTCTTGAGCAGGATTTAGTGCCCATCGGGCCCAGGAAAACCAGAGGTAGGAAATCCAATATGTCCAAGGCCAAGCATAAGGCAATTATTGATATCGTCGATGGGAAACAAAAATCCTTGACTGGGGTGCTTAGAGCAGCAAAGCCACCCTCTGACTCTCTGAAATGATTCTGCTTTCCTTCAACTGTAGGGGGTTAGCTAGTCAGCCCAAAAAACTAGCTTTCAGGAACATAATCAGACAGTATAACCCGGACATTCTTATGCTTCAAGAAACCCTCGGTAAAGGGGAGGGAATTATAGCTTTCCTTTCAAAATCGATGCCAGGCTAGCTCTTTCGGGCCATTGATGCAGATGGCCGCTCTGGTGGATTGGTCACAGGCTATAGAGCTAGAAATCTTAAAGAAATTTCTTCCTAGGGGTTTGAACACACTCTGGCGGTGGAGCTCTACTCTAAGGAGCTCTGCTTTCCCTTACTTCTTCTAAATGTATATGGGCCCTGTCAGGAAAGGGAGATGTTCTGGTCCTCCTTTTTCCAAAAGTCTTTTCTTAACCATCAAAATTTGATCATTGGAGGAGATCTAAACTTCTCACTGGGGGTCTCTGAATCATGGGGAGCAAATGCCAGAGCGGACCCTCTAACAGACTTTTTGCTTTCAAATATTGCCTCTTCCCATTTGATCGACCTCTCGCTTCTTAAAGCCAGGCCTACTTGGCGAAATAAAAGAGTTGGTGATGACTGGGTTGGGAAGAAACTGGATCGCTTTCTCTTGGGTGAAGCTCTATCTGAGAAATTGGCTATTTTCCGTCATTGGGTGGGTGAAGGGGGCCTGTCCGATCATTTCCCGATACTGATGGAGGCAAAGGGAACTCTTAAAAAACCGGGGTCCCCGTTCAAATTCAATGCCTCTTGGCTGTCTGATGATTCCTTTGTGTCTCTGGTACATACTACTTGGAGGAGGGATGGGCTATGTGATGAGGGGAATTTAAGTCGAAGCAAGGCGTTCATGAATAACCTAAAGCTTTTGAAAGCCGCAACCAAAACTTGGGCTACTCATAAGGCACTGCTCGAAGAGGAGGAACTAAGGGTCATAAACACTGAACTTGAGCTCTTGGAAGCCCCGGATGGGAGGGGATATGCCGCAGTGGAATCTCGTGACAGAATCCGGGAGTTGGAGGCAGCCAGAAGGAAAATTCTTCAAGTAAAGGAGGAAAGCTGGCGTTTAAAGAGCAGGGCTATCTGGCTTCAAGCGGGGGATGAAAACACAAAAAAATTTCAGCATTATGCTAAAGGAAGGAAAAATTTAAATACCATTTGGGAAATGCCAAAAGAAAATGGGGAAAAGGCTCAGTCCTTTGAAGAGCTTGCCTCCCTTGGGGTAGCTTTCTTCAAAAACCTCTTTAAGGCTCCTGCAGAAGCTTCAATTGCTGAAGTTATAAGAGTAGCCCAATTTTTCCCTAGTTTCATTGAAGATGAAGGAAATGATCTTCTGATGGCACCGGTCTCCAAGGATGAAGTGGAATCTACCCTAAAATCGATGCAAAAAGAGAAAAGCCCAGGACCGGATGGCTGGACTGTGGAATTTTTTCTCCACTTTTTTTATTTTCTGGGTGATGACCTAACAGCGGTGGTGGAAGAATCTAGAGTCTTAGGCTTGGTATACCAGCCTCTTAATGCTACTTTTCTGACCCTCATCCCTAAGTCGGACCACCCTATCTCGTTTAATGACTTTCGCCCCATCTCACTCTGCACATGCTTATACAAGGTTATTGCAAAGATTGTTGCCTCTAGGCTGAAACCTTTCCTCTCCAAAAGCATCTCTGTGGAACAGTTTGGTTTTTTGGATGGGAGACAAATCCATGAGGCTGTTGGTGTTGCCCAGGAAACCCTTCACAGTCTAAAAAGAAGTTGGAAAAAAGGGGCCATCATTAAAATTGATCTCTCTAAGGCCTACGACAGAATCAGTTGGATGTATCTAAGGCTTCTCCTAACTCATCTGGGGTTCAGGCATGACTTTGTAAGGTGGATCATGGCGTGTGTTACCTCGACTTCGATTGCAGTTCTGATAAATGGTGCTGCTTCAGACTTCTTCAACCCGCAAAGGGGACTACGCCAGGGATGCCCTCTCTCTCCCCTACTGTTCCTACTAGCAGCTGAAGGTTTAAGTTTATTGATCAAAGCGGCGAAGAGACAGGGTGATATGAAAGGGATTGAAGTTGGGCTGAATCTATGGGTGACCCATCTCCTTTTTGTTGACGACATTCTCATTTTTAGTGATGGGAGCTGGGAGGATTGCTGCTGTCTTAAAAGGCTCTTAGACCTTTTCTTAAAAGCCACGGGTCTGGTCATAAATGATCAGAAATCTTCGGTCACGACAGCAGGGCTCTCCCCTCTCGAAGTAAACAGAGTAAAGGAGATTCTCACGTTTGAACTAAAGACTCTTCAGGATCTGTTCAAATACCTTGGCTTTAAGCTGAAACCTGACTCATACAGGGCTCAAGACTGGAATTGGCTCCTGGCGAAAATTGAGGACAGAATGAAACATTGGAGTTTTAAATGGCTGTCAAGGGCAAGCACGCTTGTGTTGATTAAATCTGTGGTTTTTGCCATTCCAGTTTACTGGGCTAGCCTTATTTGGGTGCCTAAATGCATTTTTCTGAAAATAAACAAAATCTGCAGCAGATTCTTATGGGCTGGCCAGAAGAAGGATTATGTCTCTCCTTGGGTTGCCTGGGATAAAATTGTCCGACCTAAAAAATGGGGGGGGTGGGGGATAAAGGATTTGTTCCCTTTCTCTCAGTCTTTAGCTGCTAAACTAGCGTGGAGGCTGGTTGTTTCAGATAATATTTGGACTACTGTGACTAGGAGGAAGTATATTGACCCAGCCTCGCCTCTAGAATGGATAAGACAGCCTTTCAAATCAACAAGGAATTCCTCTGTGGTATGGAAAGCCTTGGTGGCAGCTGTGCAGATTATTGAAAAAGGCTTGGCATGGAAAGTGGGTGACGGTAGCTCCATAAGGTTAGGCAGGGACCCGTGGGTGGGCTGCTTGGACTCCTTTGCACTTTCAAGAGACCTGCTCGAGCATTTAAATAACAGAGGCTTTTTCTCTCTCAGTCAAATTGCTGATAATGCAAACTCATCAATCTGGAGGCAGAAGTGGCTTTCAGTGGATGCTCTTGCTCTAGAAGAAAGGTGGCATGATGAATGGGGGGCTTTTCGCGCAGGTCTGTTGAACTCACATATTCGTATTTCAAATGAGCCGGATGAGCTGAGATGGGTGCACTCTCAATCAGGCTTCTACTCTCCAAAGATGGGATATGATTGGCTCATGTCACAAAAGGGGTGGGAGGAGCCAAACTGGTGGGCCAAGCCTTTGTGGAAACTGAAAGGGCCAGCAAAGACTCGGTTGTTTTTCTGGTGTGTTCTTCAAAAGAAAGTACCTACTTGGGATCTTCTCCAAAAAAGGGGGAAGATAGGTCCTGGGTGGTGTTCCTTGTGTAAGGAGAGTGAGGAAACTCTTCAGCATATCTTCCTTGCCTGTCCCTTCTCAAAAAGCCTCTGGAACGAAATGTTAAGACAATCAAAGGTCCCCCTTCGTTGGGAGGGGGAGGAAATATCATAGGCCTGGAATAATTGGTGGCAGCAGGCTCCCAATGACAAAGTCAGAACGATGCCCCTGCTGGTTGTTTGGGGAGTATGGCTAGCCAGGAATCACCGAATTTTCAAAGACTCTTTCTTTCCCATCGCCAGATTAGCAGCCGAAGGAGTGGCCATATTTGAAAGCATACCACTTCCATCTATTTCTCTGAGCTGTAGACCTGTTCAGGCAGAAGAAATAAAGGGCTCCATCCCGTGGGCTTATTTCGATGGAGCCTCAGATATAAACAAAAATTGTGGAGCTGGTCTGGTCATTCACTATCCCACTGGAATTTCTCTCAAAGCCTCCATTGGACTTGGTACCGGAACAAATAATTTTGCTGAGCTCAAAGCCTTACATTTGCTTCTTTGCTGGCTCTCTTTGCGTAATGAGCGGGAAGTTCAGATCTTTGGGGATTCTCTGAACACAATCAAGTGGGCTAATGGCTCACATCATTGCAGGAATTTTCTCTTAACTCCTTTACTTGCTGAAATTATTCGTCTTAAAATTTGTTTTGCTGAGCTGAAAATTTGTCACATTTACAGGGAAAGAAACACAGAAGCAGATAGCCTTTCTAAAAAAGGCATTGAGCAGGTTTTGGACTCATGGTCAGTTGAAGAAGTAGTTGATGGAATGGCAAGGAGACTTTCCCCTCCTGTTTTTGTTTAATTTGGGAGCTGCCAACAGCTCTATTACCTTCACTGTATTTTTTATTTTCTGTATATAGAACTCTGCTGTATAAACTTATTGTATATTTAAAAAACTGTTTACAACTCAGCGCTGTTTTCCGTTAATCGGAGGCCTGAGCACTTGTTTTAATTTTGCCATAACAGCACATTCAGCCAACACAGTGTTTACTAGCTGGTCTTTGGACAGTTGTGGTTCTAAGCATACCCTGTTTCGGTGTTTTATCCTTTATGGAAGCCGGGGGTAGCTTACACCACAGTTTTGACTTTTTTTCATTAGTTTTTGTTGACAGGGCTGTAGGGTGGATTATCCAAAAAACAGCTGCTTATGGTTTTCTCTGGAAAAGGGAAAGGAATGCAATGCATATGCTATGTAACCCTCTTATATAATAGAAGGTTCGATTTTTTCTATGGAAAAAAAAAAAGGCATGATTTGTTTCATCTTATTTTATTGATATAAGGGGTTTGGTTAAAGTTAAAGGCTCTTCGTCACTTGTTTGAGATGAAATTATAGAGCCTGCAAAAACCTTAACTTCCTCATATCATATCTCCGAAAATATAGCGAACCAAGATCTAAAATCTGTACACGGGGTTCACCAGTATTTCGAATCCACGTGGTTTCAATTTCATCTTCTGAAGCTTCATAGAAAAAATTTTATAGCGAAAATACCAAGATGACCTATTTGAAGAAGCAAAACCTATACTCGAAAGCTTTGATACCAAATTTTGTGCAACCAACTCACAAAATAGAAGAAATGATAGGTCAACAACTTAGAAATCAGCCTCTTCGAGGAGGAAACCTCTTTTACATTACATAAATGAAAAATTCTTGGATGATTCAAATGAAAAAACCTACCTTCTCTATATAGGAGTCTAAGGGGTCATAATATAATCAGAGTTGACATAACAATAATAATGTAAGGGCACAACAATAAAAATAGTGGGCTTCTATGAGGCACAATAATAACAATATGGGGACTACATGGGAAAAACAATAAAAATAAGAGGGTACACTAACAATAACAATAAGGGGATACACTAGTATTATAGGGACCTAATAGTTCTTATCCAATTATCATTCTGAGGCTTTAGATCCACCTTTGATGGAGAAATAATATCAAAGGATAAGTGGTGAAAACTTCAAATTAGGGTAATATAGGATATGAATATCAATCCAAGGTAAGTATTTGAAACAAATTCTGGAAACTCCTAAAAGGTGAAGCTTCCAAAATCCTGATCATTCTCTTGGAGTTCTAGAACCAATGCAGGTGCCAAGGGGGGCAACCTGCTGGTGACCAACACTGGCCACAGTGGAGCAACCTATAGGTGAACGCACCCCAATAGGCTTACAGGAAGCATTGGTCCTTAAACTCGCTTTGATAGGGAAGTTTAGGGTTGAAACTCTGAGGGATGAATGGTATATGCTTAGGGCTTTATGCAAGATGATAACAAGGGGAGTAGGATGTTGATTGATACCATTAGGAGGCTCACTTAGATTGTATGTGACAAAGTGGCCTATAAGAGTTTGATATTGAGAACAACTTTTGATATTATAATGATCCTGAAGACCCCCTTTTCTTCTCTATGCAATATACACATAAAATTTTGGAATTGGAGGAAAAAAAGAGATTAATCCTCATTGTGCAGGAGGAGAATATTCGACTGAAAAGTCGAGATATTTGGGTTGCTGAACATGATAGAAATTTCAATTTTTTTCATAAGCATGCAAATCTCAGAAAATAGGCCAATATGATTAAGGGTATATGGGATGATGAAGGGCAATTTTATAACTCACAATTTGATATTGAATAGGCTGTGGTTAGACACTTCAACAAGATTTTTAAAGAAAAATAACAAGATGTTTTTCTCTTAGATGGAATGCATTGCTCATTTTCCAAAAATGTTTTCTGTGTAAGACAACAATTGGCTAGGCTGATCGGTTACAAAGGTAGAATTACTTTCGTTCTTGAAGGATTGTGCGAAGGAGAGAATCCCCGGACCACATGGATGGGGGGTTGAGCTATTCTTACATTTCTCTCAGTTGTTGATGTCGAACCTTATGGAAGTAACAAAAGTGTCAAGATCTCTCAGAAACATCTTTGGGGCCTTAAATGATATGTTTATTGCTCCAATATCTATGAAGAAGAGCCCAAAAATCTTTCCAAATTATAGACCAGCGTCTTTATGCAATTCAGTGTACAAAATAATCTCAAAATTAATAGCACGCACGATGAAAGTGACTATGTCATTATTCATATCCCTAGAACAATTTGGGTTCTTAAAAGGTAGACAGATTTAGGATTCCATTTCCATTGCTCAAGAGGTCTTACATTCTATGAAGTCACAGAAGATGAAGGCATATTTTATAAAAGTTGACATGATAAAAGCTTATGATTGTGTTGATTGGGAATTTCTGAGGCTCGTCTTGCATAAATTCGGTGTTACCCACAAAACATTCGATGGATTATGGCATGCATAATTACTGCTAACTTTGTAGTAATCATTAATGATTTACCAACAAGTTTCTTCACGGCTTATAGGGGTTTGAGACAGGGATGTGCCTTGTCTCCTCTCCTGTTTATTCTGGTTATTGATTGCTTGAGTTGTATGATGGGGGTGGGGGGGAAGGGGGGGGGGGGGTGGGGTGGGGGTGAAGAACAGGGGCCTGATTTCTGGTGTTCACATTCCCTGAGACAATACCATTACACATTTGATGTTCGTGGATGACCTATTTTTGGGGGGCTAGCTGCAATCAAATGGGTAAGATTCACTTGGTTCAATGGAAAGCGTTAACTAGACTGATTATGGAGGGTGTTTGGGGGATATTAGACACTCACTCATTTAATTAGGCTTTGATTATCAAAAATTGTTGGAGGGTTATGCCTAGTAATGGTATTTGGACTCACATTTTCATAGGAAAATATATGTTTGGTCATTAGTTCACATCTTGGATTAGGTGTGGGGCCAGAAGGAAACCTTGCCCATCAATCATTTAGAGAAGCATGATGAAAAATATACAATGGATGATTGATATGTCACTATAATACTAGTGTATCCCATTATTTTAATTGTTAGTATAGCCCCCATATTGTTATTGTTGTGCCCAAGTAGTCCCCATATTGTTATTATTGTGCCCCATTGAAGCCCACCATTATTATTTTTGTGCCCTTACATTTTTATTGTTATGTCGGCTAGGATTATATTGTGACCCCTTGGACTCCTATATAAAGAAAGGAGGTTTTTCCATTTGTATCATCCACGAATTGTTCATTTATGTAATTTAAAGGAGGTTTCCCCCTCAAAGAAGCTGATTTCTAAGTCGTTGATTTATCTTTTCTTCTATTTTGTGAACCAGTTCATAACAATGATGAGTTTCTTGCATTGGGAAGTTAAGGATGGGGTTAAGATTGAGATTGGTTTGGATGTAATGAGGGGTTTCTCAGGGAAACACACACTGTCGGTCCCACTACTCAACTTTCTCCATGGAAAAGGTGTTTATCATCTTGAGCAGATACATTTCATTCACCATAACAACATCAATTGACAGTCCTGGACCGAGGCATATGAGTTGGGGCTACATCGTGATCTTGGTATTGAATGAGATTTGTACATCTCTTGATTAGGTGCAGCTAATATATCCATCTCTGAACAATATAACAGGATGGTTTGGGATGGGCAGATCAAGAAGGGACAACCAGTGGTCAAGGATATTTATCATAACATGCCCATGGCTTAGAGAGACTTCATACTTCTTATGGTTTCATAAGTCATGGAAATGGGAGATTCCACATAAGCTTAAGTGTTTTTGTTGGCTTGAAATTCATGACTGCATTCTCACCAAGGTGAATCTACAACATAGGGGCTTTATAGACCCTGGTATATGCCCTATGTGGACGTTGGAAAGAAATATATTTATCTTTTTCTTATTAGGTGTCCATTTCTAGTGGCGGTACAGGATGGGGTTCTAGACATATTTTACATTACTGCTATTAGGACCCAATAGTCCTTAAGAACCAGCTTATATTATTGGTTCAATTCAATGTCCCAGTATCGTGCCCTCCTGTTTTACATTATATGGTCCATTTGGAGGAGCCCAAATGCATAGATTTTCGAACAGAAAGTTATCGTGGTGCGGGAAGTGGTTATTAAGATAGTTGTCTATTTTTCTGAAACTGGACCGGTAATGAGGAGTAAAAAGAATAGAGAGATAAGGTATCTCGATATGTGGAAGGTTTTTCCTATGGGGTTTTTCCATGGGACATGCTTGCAAAGACAATGTGGATATGGGGCATTTATTGTGTTGGAGTAGGGTAACTACTATCATTTTTGGTGGGAGGATGGCTCTGACACTAATAACAAAGCAAAAGTTATTGCATTATGGGGAGTTCTTATATATGCGAAGTGGCTGGGACTAGAGAGCATATAGGTTTTTGGAGATGCCAAGGGGATCATTGATTGGTTAAAGGAATATACTATGTTTAATCCTCCCATATTATCAAATTGGATGAGGCAGATAAGGACCCTAGTAAGTACATTTATACATATTGATTTTGATCATATATATATAGGTAACATAATTAGATCGCAAACCTCTTTTCCAAAAGAGGCATTTCCAAGGAACCTGGTAACATACACCTTGCTGTATTTTACAGGATGTTTTGATTAATGTAGGTAGCATTAATTTCACGTAGGAGATGATCATGGTATATGTTGATTACAGACCTATGATGTAATATTTAGGGAGATATGGTAAAGAATAGTTACGTTGAAGAAGAAATACTAATGTACATGAACAAAATCATTTAAACATATGATGCATAGGAAAATAGATAGAATACTTATGGATAGAAAAAAAGTGTTTTTTACTTCTAAAAAAAAAACCCAAAACAAAAACAAACAAACTACCACATAATAAAAGCTACCAAGTAAACATAAATCATCCCCAAATAAAAGGTTATGAGTTCCATCTCCCAAATAGTCTTTCTCGACTGTGACAATTCCATACAAGAAAAATAGCTTATGACTGTGACCTAGATACCTTGTTGAACATCCCACTCTGCATTGTGACAATTCCATACAAGAAAAATAGTTTGTGATTGTGACTTGGATACCTTGCTGGACACCCAAATTTGGTGTTCTCGTTAAAATCCATATCCACAAGAAAGTTATAAGTTGAATTATTTTGATATGGCTTGAGTGGTCTGAGTAACAAATTTCCTCATAAATCTGTGGGAAGTAGTTCTTATAGTGTTTTGTATTATTGATTGCTTTGTTGACTCGAGATCATTTTTGTTCTTTCAGATATCCAAGTCAAATCAACTCGTCCAATTCATACTCACCATTCACCATTTTGAACTGGAAATGTGATTCATACTTGTAAGACGAACCCAAGTGAGACATATTGGCTTAACAAAGCATTATGTGTATAAAACAAAGACCAAAAATTTATTTTTGTTGGTCTTCCTGACCAGATTTCACAACTGACAACTAGCAAACTTCTCAATTGTCGAGTCTGTGAAATTTTATAGTATGCAGTCTACGGTGAATTTTCTGGATTAATACTTGGGTCTGCGGTGAAAATTTTGTGGTGAATTTTCTCCACTAATACTTGGGTTTCTGGATTAATACTTGGCTCTGCGGTGAAATTCTGGGTTGAAAATTTTGCAATGAATTTTCTGGATTAATACTTGGGTCTGCGGTGAAAATTTTGCGATATATTTTATCCATTAATACTTTGGTTTCTCGATTAATACTTGGGTATGTGGTGAATTTTCTAGATTAATACTTGGGTCTGCAATGAAGTTCCGCGGTGAAAATTTTGCGGTGAATTTTCTCCATTACTACTTGGGTCTGCTGTGATTTTTTCTCGATAAATTTTCGGACCTGGGCACTTGAGGTCTGTTGTCCAGTTTGTTGATATTCAGGTGCACACATTCCTTATCTTTTTCTAATACATATCTGCTCATATATTCTCAAGTATGAATAATTCACCACAACTACCAAAGATTACTAAAGGTAGACCTAGCAAAGTTACTCTACAGAGCCTTTATGAGTATATAGAGTCTTTAGAGAAACGTAAAGAAGAAAGAGAAGTCAAGCTACAAACCGAGTTAGAAGCCATGCTGGAAAACAAATTCACATCTCTTGAAGACAATATCCAAAAACAAATAGAAAATAAAATAGAACTATTGGAGAATAAAATGGAGGCAGTGGAAACTAGGTTGCAGGTTATAGAAAAACAAAACCAAGATATGAACCAAACATCCCAGCAAGGAGATGCTGATAATATAGAGAGTCTTGAAATGAAGGACATGATTAAAGAACTAGAAGAAAAAGTTAACAATAATCTCACCCTAAATAGTGGGGTAGGTAAATTAGATATCAAACCAATTAAAGATGAAATGAAAAAATTGATCGAATTAAACCATGAGCGTAATAAAAGGGCCTTGAACCTTATAATCTTCGGTTTGAAAGAGGAGGTAAACGAGGACACTTTAGCCATAGCCCAGACAGAATTACATAATAGATTACAAATTGAAACCACGTGTCTCACAGAAGCAACATGGTTAGGGAAATTAACTGAGAATAAAGGAAGGCTGATCCGAATAAAGGTGAGCTCTACTGACCATAAGTATGACATACTTAGTAAAACCTCTAGTCTAAAAGGAACGAGAATATTTATAAATGAAGATCTCATTCCAGAAGATCAAGCAGAATTAAGAAAGGAGGTTCAAAAGGTAAAAGAAGCTAGGAAGGAAGGAAAATGGGCAATAATCAGAAATAGAAAAACTGTTATTCGAGATAGAAACAAAAAATATAGTAATAAATAGCAATTCAACATGCTCCGAATTTTTTCTTGGAATTGTTGGGGCTTTCCATGGAACAAATGCCCCAAGCTAAGTTGGATCTCAAATGATGTTGATATTATATTGCTTGTTGAAACTTGGGAGCATGAAGAATCTAAGGTCCCTAACATAGATGGCTTTGCACTATGGTCTACCTGGAACAAGCGATCCTCCAGTAGAGGCACTGGGGGCGTAGCTTGCTACATTAATAAGAACATCTCCCCCCATGCTAGGATTTATAAAAACGACCCTTACAACCAATATAGTTGGATTGAAATTACTGACATTATTGATAAAAAGACCTACATAGCAATCTGTTATTTTCCCCCCATTAATTCTAACTTTTATAAGAAAAAGAATCTAGATAAAAATAGTCCTTACAATGGTTTAGAGAATGATATTTCTAGCCTAAGGAATGAAGGTAATATCTTTTTAATGGGTGACTTTAATGCTTGAACTTCAAGTAACCAAGCTATTCTTCTAAGCAATCATTCCAACCCCAATCCGCTTTGGTTAGACGAAGACCTTACTCTGGCTAGCCGATGCAAAAGGAGCTCTGAAGACCTCGGGGATAATTTTTTTGGGTCAGAGCTAGTCAAGCTCTGTAGTGCTCAGGAACTCATAATTTGCAACGGTCTAAAGAAGTGGCCCAATTCTAGCAAGATGACATGCATCCATGGGCTTGGCAGGAGCGTGGTAGACTATGTTATTTCCAATCTCCCTTTAAACAACAAAATAATAAACTTTGACATCTTAGACGACCACGAACCTGACTCTGATCATAGGCCTTTACTCATAACTCTCAATTTTGTCATGCATAGAGATCCCATAGAAGATAATCCTTATAGTCAAAAGAACTTAATCTTTGATAGAAATAAAAACGATCTCTTTCTAAATGAATTAAAAACTAATTTGCTTCCTTTATCTAGCATAGACAACATAGATGACCTCTATCATAATTTTACTACAACCCTCTCATATTCTATTAACAAGTTCTCAATTGAAGTCTCAAGTAATAAAAGAAATAGCAAAACCAACCCATGGTATGACAAAGATTGTAAAAGTGCGAGGAGAACAATTAAGGAAATTGTTGATGAATCTCTCATAATTAACAAGATAAAAATCTACAAAGCCCTAACTAAAAGGAAAAAAAGGCAATATTTTCTAACTAGGAAAACTAAATATAATAATAAAAATGCTTTACACGACTAGAATTCCTATCTTAAAAAGCTTTATGAATCTCCAAATGCTAGGGATTTTGAAACCCTGCTCACAACGAAAGAAGTTTTCTCATTAGAAGACATTGATTTTGGGGTTGAATGCCTGGAAAATGGGAAAGCTAAAGATATTGAAGGTTACCAGGCGAAAATCTTAAAAATTGGAGGTTTCGTCCTCATCCCCCACATCCACAAGCTTTTCAACCAAGCGGTCAAGCAAAGGTTCCCTAAACCTTGGACTCAGAGCCTTATTATCCCTATTTTTAAAGTGGGGATACAAATAACCCCTCTAATTATCGAACAATTATGATTAGCCCTCTCTTAGCCAAGTTATATGGTATTATTTTGGAAAATAAGTTGAGCATTTGGCTTGAAAGTGAAGGTAAGCGGGCTAAAGGCCAAGCGGGTTTTAGAAGGCAACACTCAACAACAGACCACCTTGTTATACTTAGGATCATTGTGGAAGAATGCTGCAATGATAAATCCAATCTCTTTTGTTGCTTTGTGGAATTTAGAAAGGCTTTAGATACGGTTGCTAGAAATAACCTATGGAATAGATTAAAAGAGCTAAATGTTCCTTTCGAGCTAAGAGCGGCCGCTATAAGGTTATACGAGAATGTAATTGCCAAGTTAAAGAGAAATGAGGGGTGGTCGAAAGATATTAAGTGTAATATCGGAGTTAAACAAGGTTGCCCCCTCTCCCCTACCTTATTTGGCATTTACATCGACAAGCTAGAAGGTTGATTAGAGGAAGCAGGATGTGTTGGCACGATCTTAGCTGGGATAGTCATCGTCCTTCTTCTCTATGCTGACGATATTGTTCTTCTTGCAAGGTGCCCATATGATCTTCATAAGAAACTTAGACTTCTTAAGGATTTATGCTCTACCATGGGTATGTTTGTTAACACTGACAAAACAAAAGTTATGATTATCAAATCCAAGAAGGACACTTACGCTAATTTTATGTATGACAATAGTAACTTGGAGAAAGTGTCTTCTTACAAGTACCTAGGAATTGATATTCATCACAAGCTTAATTGGAACTATAGCATTCAGAGAAGGATTAGTGGGGGGTGGAAAGCTTATTTTGGCCTTGAAAATAATTGTAAAACAATAAACCTCGTAATGTGGGATAGAAAGAAGTTCCTCTTTGAAACTTTAGTCACTCCTGTTATCCTATATGGATGTGAGGTTTGGGGTTGCAACATCTCTAGAGAATCCTGGAGAAAGATTGAGCAAATCCAGAAGCAGTTTATAATGTATAACCTTAAAACTAAAAGCAATACACCCTATCCTATTCTCCTTATAGAAGTGGGTCTTTCCCCTATTGAGAGCCTAGCTATGACTAGGCTTCTATTGTACAAGCACAAGCTCAATAGCATAGGAGACCATAGACTTCCTAAGCTAGCTTCAAATTCCAGCCAAAACCACCTAAGGCTTAAACGAGGTTGGTATAAAGACACCTAGGCCTAGTTAAACCATTGGGAGATCGACGAGAATGTTGCATTGCAAAACATCAATAACATTAAAAAAATTGTTACTTCTAAGTTCAAAGAAAAAATGTGGTGTGAGAAAGATCTAGTAGCTAAAATAAAATTAAGGTATTATAAGGAGGTCATCAACCCCACCTTAGAAGATCAAAAGTATCTCTCTGTTTTAACTAGCTCAAAGAAGAAAATTAATATAGCCAAGATTAGAACGAACTCTCATGAGCTCCATAGTGAAACAGGTCGTTGGACAATTCCTAAAACACCATGGATGGAAAGGATTTGTCATCTCTGTGAGAATATGATCATCGAGGATGAAAATCACTTCCTCTTAGAGTGCCCTGCATACAACCACATTAGAGCTCAATTTCATAATCTTTGTTGCAATATTGACCTTCCTAGCCTTTTAAGATGTCAAAATTATAGTGAGCTCGAGAGACTTCTCTCCAAACTTTTTGAGCATAGGAATAAAATCTTAAATCAAATTAAATAACTCTTTTCTTTAGGGCCGATAGACCAAAGATTGGTCTCAGTGAATGTTAACCATCATCATCATCAATATCATCTATAAAATTTGAATAAAATTATTAATACACTGACATGACACGTTTTCATAATAATAGAAATTTTTCATCAACTCACTCTTTGACATTAGTGAATCTGGTAACAGTGTCTTTTTTCTTTTCTTTATTCAAATTCCAACTCCATTATTATTATTACATGATCTTTGGATGGTTCCCAGTTTGTTAATATTATATTTCAAAAGCAGAATTTCATGTCATCCGTTTCCCGCCTTTGCATTGGGGTTTAGCTAGTTCTTATTTTGTGTAAATGTAAGGATGGTAAATTTGATAGACATTAATGAAGATTTACATGGATAAAATAAATTGTTTGATTTTGTTTTAGAAGTATCGATAAGATTAAAACTCAAATTACTATTATAAGTGTTCTGATAACTAAATTAATAAATTGTGTAGAGTTAAAAAATGTAAATGATCATCTTTACATTGCTGATATGGATTGTAAAGTTAAGAATTACGGATATAAAAATTGTAATTTAGGTAAATTTGATACTTGAGTAAAAATTGTAAATTGTATAAATTTGATACACATGTGTCGAAAGAAACATAAAGAAACTTAATTGCTTGATTTTTTGGTTTTTGAAAATTTTGAAATATTTTAGAGTCTGCAATTAAATGTTGTAGTCTAAACAGCTTGTTTTCTTGTCTTGATAATCATAAAAATTCTAGCAATATTTTAATAAAATGTAGAAGAAAATTTTGTAAATATTGATTAAAGTTATCAAACTTCAAGATTTTGAGTGCTCTAGAAATTTTTAATAGTGCTGAATCTATTTCCATCATAAAAACATGATTCAAACACTATTACTGCATGACTTTTTAATTTATTTGTGGCCCAAATTCCTATCACTTTTAACTGACCTACCAGCCTCCATTCCCAATTAAATTAGAAAAATTAAAAGCGAGTTCCAGGAACGCAGTTACCTTCCATGATCAAAGTGGGACATGTATTGACACCAATGAAGAAATGAGACATACCTAATTCCTTGAAGATATTATCTTCAGATGGTCATGAATAGTGATTTGTTGATTACGACAAATGAAAAAGTGGGCAAGCTTTGGATTTGGATTTTGGTCCTCTCATCACAAGTCAGCTACCAATTCCTCAGCCTCCATAAACCACCCCCAATTAAATTAGAAAAATTAAAAGCGAGTGCCAGGAACGCAGTTACCTTCCATATTTGATAAAAGTGGGACATGTATTGACACCAATGAAGAAATGAGACATACCTAATTCCTTGTTGACTGAAGATATTATCTTCAGATGCTCATGAATAGTGATTGGTTGATTACGACAAAAGAAAAAGTGGGCAAGTTTTGGATTTTGGAGGAGGAATAGCCTCTCATCACAAATCAGCTACCATTTTCCAAGTAAGATTCGGATTCAGATTGGACACGCGTAATTTGCACCTTGCTGCTGCTGATCCGATCTCATTCACTTTCATCCAAGCACCGTACCACTGCCCCGTGTACTGTGTCTAGATTCCAAATATCTGTCCTAGTGGTTTTCATGTCCCACCCCTCCGACTTTATCCCAGAATTTGGACAGCTGTGTATTACCTTGTCGCTAAGTTTTCAGCCTATAAATTCCTCACTTCAAATTATATTCTCCATCCATCCACTTCCCATAGACTTCTCGATGTTACAGTATCCAGTGAAAAGTTTCAGGTGTTGAAGAAGTTATTGAATATTCCACTTGACATTTGTATTTCTATATCGATATGGAAGCTTTCAGTGATCATGTTATTCTAGGCTTGAAAAGCAGATGGATGATGGCCGTAGCTTCCTTCCTAATTCTCTCGTTTGCTGGATCGAATTATATTTTTGGTTTGTATTCCCAAACTATCAAAGTGAAATTGGGATATGATCAGGAAGTGATCGATACATTGGCTTTTTTTAAGGATTTGGGTGCAAACGTGGGCATTATTGCCGGTCTCATTAATGAGTTCTGTGCAACATGGGTGCTTCTCTCTATGGGTTCGGCACTGAACCTTACTGGATATCTCATGATTTGGCTCTCTGTCACCGGCAGAGTTGCAAAACCTGCAATGTGGCAGATGTGCATGTATCAGTGCATAGGAGGGAGCTCCATGACATTCGTTAATACGGGAATAATTGTGACTTGTGTCAAAAATTTCCCAAGAGGCAGAGGACTTGTCATTGGGCTGCTCAAGGGATTTGTAGGTCTCAGTGGTGCTATTATCACTCAGATCTACAGGGCTGTGAGTAAAGATGAAAATCCCAGCTTTCTCATAATCCTGGCTGCTACTCTTCCCACTTCTGTAGTGCTACTATTGATGCCTATCATTAGGCCTATGGAAGCTCCAAAAGAGAAGAATGAGACGAAGAATTTTTATACTTTTCTTGTCATGGCTCTGGTGCTGGCTGGTTTGCTTATGGCTTTTATTTTGCTGGAAAACTTGCTGGTTCTTCCACAGACTGTGATTCGGTTGTTTGCTGCAGTAACAATTCTGATAATCTTCTTGCCATTGCTGATAGTCATACGCTCAGAGCTTCAAAAGTCAGAAAACTCTGTTCAAGGGGATCATAACGATGCATTCCGAAATCGAGGGAAGTCTAAGATTGAACTAGAAAACTGCTGCAATGATATCAACTCTGCCTCCGTCGAGATATCTGGAGTTGTAACAGAAGGCACATCTGCTGAGAGTAGCAACGAAGCAGTAGGGGCTGATGATGAGAAGAAATTTAATAAAGGCAAATGGCCTCAAAGAGGTGAAGACCATACAATTACTCAAGCGCTAATGAGCTTAGACTTGTGGATACTTTTCTTGGCAACGACATGTGGATTGGGATCTACAATTACTGCAATTGACAACATGGGGCAAATTGGAAAATCCTTGCGATACTCTTCTCTGAGTATAAGCACTTTTGTTTCACTTCTGAGCATCTGGAATTTTTTAGGTCGAGTTGGGGCAGGCTTCATCTCTGAAATACTTCTCCACAAGTATTCAATTCCAAGGCCCTTTTTGCTAAGCCTAGTGCTATTAGTTGCATCCATAGGTCATCTCCTCGTTGCTTCGGGACTCCCTGGATCCCTTTACATGGCCTCCATTCTGATCGGCATGTGCTTCGGTGCACAGTGGCCTCTCCTGTTCTCTATCATCTCCGAACTATTTGGGCTTCGACATTTTGCAATTTTGTATAACATTGGAGCAAGTGCCAGCCCTCTGGGGGCCTATTTGTTCTCTGTCAGGGTTGCAGGATACTTCTACGATAGGCGAATAAAACTTGAAATGTCGACTAGTGGTGTTCCAACCGCATCAAATGAGATGATGTGTGTTGGGAAGTCTTGCTTTGAGATAACATTTATCATAATGGCAACAGTTAGCGTTGTTGGTTCGGCCATTGCAGCTGTTCTGGTGTACAGAACCAGGTAATTCTACAAGCAAGACATTTATGGGAAATTCAATACAGAGGCCCATGACTTGTCATTGTCCGATCAAAAGCCTCATGATGTATTGATCAAACGGGGAGAATCAGCGAGAAGTAGTAATGATCAATTGCTTGATGTGTGACTACCAATTCAGAGTTGGTTAGTGTGTTAAAAATTGTATTGTTAATTTCACTTGTGAACATCGATCCGTTTATACTTTTTCTTATGTTCTATTCATAAAGAAGCGAATGCTGTAATATGATGTAATTTTTAAAATGACTTAATGGAATAGAATTTTATATGTATGGTTAAGTTTCCTTAATTTTTTTTAGATTGTTAATTGAGATTTGGAAATATTTTGGAAATGCAATTTAATTAATTAATTTAATACAATATAAGTTCGTTCAAGTTCATCTATATTTTGAAATATGTAATACAATTAAGCTCAGATCTTATTTTTATGTAAATAGAAAAAACTTTCTTCTTGATCTATAAAGCTACATCAACAGCGATTTTACATGACAAAGCTAACCAGTTCTGGGCGTGTCTAGCAATTGTATAGTTAACAAGATGCCATTAACAATTCAAATCAGAACACTGACTGCTTCTTGGATTTAAAAAATAAGACTCATCTGCATAAAACATAAATTTAAACTTTTAAACTGAAGCGTTCACATGTAAACAGACGACATTGTATTGAATAAGACAAGCAAAATGGAAAAAAAAATCGAATGCCATTCAACACTATGCCATTAATCTGTTATTTATTGCAGATGTTCAATCTCAACCATGATCGTGAAATATTCCTCCGACACTTATTTTCACAATCGTTGAACAAAACTGAAAGATAACTTAATCGTTAGAAAATGGAGAATACATCTGTAGTCCAACATCTTGCAGTTCCTTTCAAAATTTATAGTGTATATGGTTGTTAAAGTGTATATGGAACTCCTAAGCCTTTATATACTATTTCAAAAAGTCAGATTCCATGGAGATTCATCAAGGATTTGTGTGTCGCATAAGTTTATAGTTAAGTAAATTTTTCATAATTTATTTGGTATTAATTTAAAAGCAATATTACGTTAATGTGAAAGAAGAAAAGAAGAAGAAAAGAAAATTCCGTAAATGATGGGAGATGTTCAAGGTGGTTACTAGTTTTTTATTGCATTTTATTTCAGCAATCACAAAGGAGGATTCTCGAGTTGTTGGAAAGGCACAAGAGTAAAAGTAGAAGAGTAAAGGCACAAATAACACAAAGATTTCACACTAACACAAACGAGTTGACGCATTATTAATCTTCAATCTTTATCAATCACAATCAATGAATACAATGAATCTCTTGAAGGGTATTTATCTTAAATCACTTGACATGCACACACTTACCAAACTCATCTATCACATAACTCTACTTGTTCAAGGCTCACTTAATTGACTCTGTAACTCACTCACCAAATTTATTTATCACACAACTCAACGCTTACTTAACTGATTGTCTAACTCTACATGCAGGAGTTAATTAACTATTTTAACAGTCCCCCTTAATTACGACAACTAAACTAAAACATAACTCATGACAACTCAAACATGTCTGTTGCTCTATGTTTCAGCTAGGCTTACAACACCCAAGTTTCTTTTGTGAAACTCAAACAAATCTACTGCTAATGGCTTTGTAAATATATCAGCCAATTGATCACTAAATTTAGAAGGCTTCAAGTGAAATTCTCCATTGCTCACAAGTTCTGTAATAAAATGATATCTAGTATCAATATGCTTGTTCTTTTGATGAAACATGATATTATTGGGTAGTGCAATCGTTGAGGTGTTGTCACAATATATTGTTGTTGATCCTCGTTGTTTCTGCTTGATTCCATTCAATACTCGTATTAACCATACTGCTTGACAAGTTGTTGATGTTGCTGCTACATATTCTTCTTTTGCTGATGATAGTGTCACAATGGGCTGCTTCTTAGATGCCCATGCTATCATACCTTAACCAAGATGGAACACATAATCGGAAGTGCTCTTCCTATCATCCAAACTACCTGAAAAATCACTATCTGTAAATCCAATCAAATCTTTATTTTCTGTACTTGCATACATTATGCCACAATCTCTAGTTCCTGCTATGTATCTCAGAATTCATTTTCCTGCACTCCAATGTGTTTCTTTTGGAGTCTGCATAAATCTGAAAATCAAACTCACTCCTTGCATAATATCTGGTCTTGTAGCTGTGAGATACATGACGCTGCCAACCAATCTATTGAATAGAGTTGGATTGACATCTGATCCTTTAATCATCCTTGTTTAACTTTGTACCTACTGCAACTGGTGTAGGTATAGGTTTGCAATAATCCATCCTGAATCCTTTCAGCAAATCTCTTGCATATTTATTTTGACAAATAAAGATTCTTTTTTCAGATTTCTCAACTTCTATGCCAAGAAAATATTTTATGAAACCAAGATCTGTCATCTCAAATTCTTTCATCATGGCTGCTTTAAATTCATCTAACTCAAGATCGTCTGTAAAAATCATATCATCAACATATAAGAAAACAATCAAAATCTATTCATGCTCATTTACCTTTGTGTATAAGGTAGGCTCAATGTTGCTTATGAAAAATCCATTCTTAGTCATGTAACTGTCGATTCTGCTATACCATGCTCTAGGTGCTTGCTTCAATCCATGGAATGCTTTCTTCAACCTATAAACTTTATCTTCTTTACCTTCAAATTCATAACGTGGAGGCTGCTACACATAAATTTCTTCTTCTATAATTCCATTCTAGAAGATTGATTTGACATCCATATGATATACTTTCCACTTGTTCTGAGCTGCTGTGGCTAGAATTGTTCTTACAATATCCAATCTTGCTACTAGATAAAATGTTTCCCCAAATTCTATTCCCAATTGCTGCAACAATCATTTTGCTACAAGTCTTGCTTTAAATCTGTTAATTTCACTTTTCTCATTCACCTTTGTTTTCTACACCCACTTCACACCAATGAGGTTTTTATCCTTTGGCAAATTAACCAAACCCCATGTATCATTCTTTTCAATAGAATCAGTTTTTTCATCCATGGCTTGCACCCAATGTTCAACCCTGATTGCTTCTTCAAACGAAGAAGGTTGGAATGACAACAATGCAAAATTTGAACTAACACCCAAATCATCATAAATATTTTTCAAACTTCTCATCTTTTACTTACCCTTGCTTAAGTCATTACCTGATCAACTGCTTGGATAATTCTAGTTTGTTGATCTACTTGAATATCCATGTTGCTCTGAAAAACTTGGAGTCCTTGTTGGTGTGACCATGTTTAGTGTCTGCTCTCTGGATTCTTGTTGCTCTTTTTCTAATACATCATCCTCTTCCATCAATGGTTCTTGTGCATCGACAGTCTTGTCTACAGTCTCATTCCATGACTCTTATTCTTTAAACACAACAACTCTGCTAATTATTGTCTTCTTGGTGACAGGGTTATACAATTTGTAAGCTTTTGATTGCTTACTATAACCAACAAATATGCATTTTTCACTTTGATCATCCAATTTTCCTCTTATTTGCTTAGGTACATGTGCATAGGCTACACATCCAAAAACTCTGAAATGAGATGCACTACATGACATACCTGACCATGCTTATTCTGGAAATTTGTTCAACACACTCTTTGTAGATGATTTGTTTATCACATAAATAGCACATGCAACTGCTTCTGCCCAATACTCATTAGACAAGTTTCTTTCTTTCAACATGCTCCTTGTCATGTTCATGATTGTTCTGTTATTTTTCTCTACTACACCATTCTGTTGCGGTGTGTATCTGGTTGTAAATTTTCTTCTGATTCCATGTTGTTTGCAGTACTCATGGAATGCCTTCAAATCATATTCTCTGCCACAATATGATCTCAATACATTGATCTGTCGATCACTTTGGTTATCTGCTAAGGCTTTGAACTCTTTGAACTTTGCAAAAGTTTCAGACTTCTTCTTCAAAAAATAAACCCAAGTTTTTCTGCTATATTCATCAATAAAAGTGAGGAAGTAACAACTTCTACCAAACGATTGTATCCTCATAGGTCCACACAAATCTGTATGCACCAACTCAAGTAGTTTCTTTGCTCTGTATGAAACTCCCTTCGGAAAACTTTCATGGTGTTGCTTTCCAAAGATGCAACACTCACAAGTAGTAGCAGGTTCTTTGATGGGAGGTAATCCTCTGACCATCTGTTTCTGCTGCAACAATCTTAAACCGGAAAAATGTAAGTGTCCAAACCGAAAGTGCCATAACTAGTAATCATTAGAACATGCAACTGTAAAAGAACTAACCTGATCATTGTAGTTCATAATTAGAGGAAATATTTTGTTCCTCTTCATCTGCACCTTTTCTATCAACTGCTTGCTTGGAGATTTGTCATAAATAACACACTCTTGCCCCTGAAAGATAAATTTGTATCATTTATGTGTCAATTGACCAACAATTATCAAATTATGTTTGAGACCAAGAACATAATATACCTCTGAGATTGTCTTTGGCTGCCCCTACTTGGTCACAATGTTGACCACTCGTTTTCCATCTACATCCATGGTCTTGTCAGTGCCCAACTTTATCTCTATCTTCACATATTGATCCAAATTTACAACCAAATTCTTGTTGCCTGTCATGTGGTTACTGCAACCACTGTCTAATAGCCACACCTTATCAAACGGTTCATGCATGTTGTTGCATGCTAGGAACATGGAGTTAGTATTCTGTGTACTAACATTAGCTCTCTAGTTTCCTTGATTAGCTATCTTCTTCTTGCAATCACAATCATAGTGACCAAATTTATTGCAATAATAACATCTTAACTTCAATTTGTCAGATCTGTAATTGTTGTTGAAGCTTCTGACATTGTTTCTTTCACTTTCATGTTCATGTTATTCTCGACCATCTCTCTGACCACTATATCTTCCACCTCGTCCTCTGCCTTTCGATCAACCTCTTGAAATAGAAACTTAACCTCTGTCTATCCTTGCCTCATGCGATAGAAGTGACCCCATAAACTTATCAACTATTAGTTTTTCCAAATCCTTTGCTTCTTCTATGGCTGCTATCACAACATCAAACTTTGTAGACAAATATCTAAGGACCTTCTCAATCACTGTTCGATTTTTAATTTCTTCACCATAAAATTTTAACTAATTTACGACAGACATGACCCTATTCATGAAATAATCATTATCCTTTGTCTCCTTCATCTGCAGACTTTCAAAATCTATCTTAGTATTCTGCAATTTAACAATATTGACTTTTTCCATATCTTGATAGCTTGTCGCCAAAGTTTCTCATGCTTCCTTTGTTGAAGATGTTATCATTATCTTTCAGAATACTGCTCAGTCCACTCCCTGTTGGATAAGAAGCAACGCTTGTGCATTATTCCTTTTGTATTTCTTCCATTGTTCTCTCTACATTACTGAGAGCTTGTTCTTCTGCATCATCCTGAGGTTCTGCAAACCCAAACTTGACATGATCCCAAACATCATGCGTTTTTAACATGGTCTCCATCTTAATGGCCCACACATCATAATCTTTCCCTCTAAAAGAAATAAGTTGTAGTTGGAAGCTACTTGTTGCCATCTTTCGGGAAAAAATAAAAAAAATAAAAAAAATAAAAAAAAAATCACTTTGTTTATTTAACCCTAAATTTCTTCTTCTATAAGCTTTGCTAAGCTCAAAAAACAACCTTCTAATAAAACCCAAGATTTTTTTTATTTTTTTTTATATAAGAATTGTTTTTTATAAAAAAATTATTTATATCAAAAAAATCTTATTTAATAAGCCTTTTTAAAAAACTTATTATAATCTCCACTTCTAAAACAAAAACCTTTTTCAAAATTCCTATTCAAAAATAACCTTCGTATTATTCCAACACCATCTTCATTTTATTCAAACACCATTTTAAAAGGCCTTTTTATTTAAATCAAACTTTTTTTTTAAAGGTTGATACGTATTCACCAACCACGTATTGGCCAACGATTTGATTTGCTTCAAAACCTCTTAAACCGTAGTATTGACTTTTTTTTGTTTGAAGAAACCTCCTTTGATGCAAATACTAATGCGTTGTTAACTTATGAGGGCTACTTGTTTGACGATGTGCACGCTATAGTTGGTCGTGTGCTAACGTTGTGCAGGCAATGATTTACCTGCATTAGTTCCTTAACGCACGAAAATTCAAAGGAGCTTACGTGCCTCTAAAACTCGGTAAGCTTTCTCTCAGTAATGCGGCTCTTTGTTGAGCTCACCAGCGTTATATCGCTCTGATTATGAGTACCAGATGCATTATAGATTGTTAATGCGTCTTTCTCTGGTTCTTTGTAACATTTCTTTGATACCAATTTGTTGGAAAGACAAGAGTAAAAGCACAAATAACACAAATATTTCACACAATAACACAAATGAGTTGCGACTCTATATTAATCTCCAATCTCTCTAAATTACAATCAATGAATACAATGAACCCGACGAAGGGTATTTATCCTAAATCATTTAACATGCACACACTTACCAAACTAATGTATCACATAACTCTACTTGCTCAATGCTCACTTAACTGACTCTCTAACTAACTCACCAAATTCATCTATCACACAACTCAACGCTTATTTCACTGATTGTCTAACTCTGCATGCAGGAGTTAATTAACTATTTTAATAGAGGTGAACTCATTTAATCTCCTTGTCTGGATCTGGGGTATCAGAGTTAAATGATTTTATTCTCAAATGATAGGCTTCCTATGGATGGTTTTCACTCTCTAACCTGGTTTTTTGCACTGAATCTGGCCTGGAAGATTGTGGTGCTTTGATCCCGTGCTTGACTGGTGGGTGAAATAAAATTCAGATTTTTCCTGGTTAACGGGTGTCCATTGGAGGGGGATCAAGGTAGTAGTCACAAGGTGTTTTTATGATGACAATGTGGATACCACTGCAATCCTATTGGAATAATAGGAGGCAATTGGTCATCTAACGGATGGAGGACATGCTAGGCGATAATTGCATATGTACCAATGATTTTATTGAGTTAGCGGACTGCATTGAGAACACTGCTCATTTTCATGGGACTAACCAGCTGGGGGAGTCTAATTTACCGTCATTGCCAGTGATTTTGATTTTGATTTCGATTTAGTCAGAGACATCTACTTCTCCTATTTCCCAAAACTACTCTACTACGCTATCCTACGGTAATAAAAAGAATAAGAACAGAAATATCGAGCATTGAAGGCATTCTTTGGTGTGCCACCGCTTCTTCTGGGGGCTAATACTTTTCTAGATAGCTTGGAACGCTTTCGTTTAAAGGCTCTGGTGGGAAAGTGGCAATACCTGAACATGACAGGGGAGCATGAAGTCATGGGTTGAGCATTGTTGGCTCCCCAAACTCAAATATAGACCTAAAATCAACCTATTATCAAAAGGATGGATATGCTTCCACTTCTTGTCAATTGAGGATGTCGAAATCATCCTTGAAATGCCATGGGTCAAATGTAGGGGCTTCTTGGTACTATAGAGATGGAATGTGGGGTTTAATCCTTTCATGATGACTATAGACATGACTCTAGTTTGGGAAAAATTGTGAGGTTTTCCACTCAAATTATGGAGCGAAGTAGCCATTCAGAAGTTCGCTGACAGATTGGGATCCTTTTTTTCTGGGATGGCGGTAGTTTGGGCCAAATGGAAAAGAAGATGGCATGGGTCCTTGTGGATGTTGATTTCGACAATGGTCTGTTGGAAGAACTCGAGATTAAATGGGGACAATATATATCCTTATCTCCATCGACTATTGGGCAATCCCATTTAGATATCTTCTCTGTCATGAGACTGGATATTTACGTCGAGAATGTGGGAAGCGTTTCCCTAATGGGAAAGTATTGGAATCATCTTCACCTACGACGACCAATGGTAGGATGCATGGTTCGGACATTCCTAGGTAGCGACCTGACATCTCCTATAACTCACCAGGTACTTATTTAATACCATCCTCTTTGCTTTATGTAAATTAATTGGAGCTTGCTGGAGGATAGTGTTAGTTGTATCTAAAATAGGGAAGGTCGTAGGTTCATTCTAGAGAGAGTTTCCTCCCATGGCTGATGCGTTTTCTTGAGCTAATTTCTCCTTCTGATTGTGTCCTCTTTCGGCCCTGCTGGTTAGAATGAACACTGTATGCAAGAGAAAGGGAAATTGCAGCCTTCTGTAGGTAACTTCATACCTTAATTGCAATGATCCTTTGGTCTTATCAGCGTATCCAATGGAATTTGTCCAAGAAATTCACATGCTTGATATTTATGGATAATTACACCCCCTCTCTCGAAGTAAGGGCATCCACGTCCTCAAGTAGAAGAGAGATTTGATCAATCATGAATGCATATAGGGGAAATGTCAGGGTTCAGTAATCATAGTTTATATGTGAGAATGGAGTCTGTGGCTTTGGAGCTCAAGGAAAGAGGAGTGATTGAGTAATTATGAGCGCATGCAGTGTAAAGGTCAGAATTGGAAGTTATCATAAGTGTATCTCATGCAGAAGTGACCGGAGAGAGGAAGAAATCAATATAGCTATTCTTATGATAGGATGTCCTTCTTTAATGGTAAAGTGTGACGAAAGCATGACTGAGATAGATAATGATTGGTGTCGTCATCCCGAAGTTCAAACATGCAAGCATAGCGTGTTTATAGTTACTTATGTGGTAGAATATTATTATCACTAACTCAAGTAGTGGGTTTATGCTAAGAATGGAAAAAAATAGGAGATAAGGTATATGTAAGAGTAATTGGCTATCGTTGAAACATACTCTCATACCATAAGCAGAGGCACTACTGCTAGCAGGCATTCATAGCCTCGAGAGGGTTGCTATTTTAACCCGAAAAATGAGCCAGGATCCTTTATGTAAAAATAGTTATTCTGCCAATTTTGTGGAGAGATCACCATGCTGGTATGATAGCCAAATAGTCACAGCGCCACTCACTAGAGTTGTAGGAGAGTGATCAAGCCGACTCGTGATGAGACCTCCTGTCCTTCAAGAAGTTGAGAATATCATTACCCTAGTGTGATGGCCATTGTGGGCATGTCACCTGCTAAACTCTTATGAACATGGTAGCCTGGCTCGTGATGAGACCCCGTATCCTCTTTTAAAAATTTGCATATAAAGATAGTACTTATTTTTGAAAAGTAAGCATTTTGATTTATGAAGAGGCCAATGTGTTGGTATGATGGCTAGATAGTCACAGTACCATTCACTATAATTGTAACAGAGTGATCAGGCCGGCTCATGATGAGACCTCCTGTCCTTCAAGCAGTTAATAAGATCATTACCCTGGTGTGATGGCCATTGTGAGCACATCACCTGCTAAACCCTTATGATCATGGTAGGTTGGCTCGTGATGAGACCCCCTATCCTCTCTTTTAAAAATTTGCATGCAAACATAATAGTTATTCTTTATACATGAAGGGAGGCTCATTAACACCTTAAGAGTTAGGGATGGTGTGAGAAGTAAAAAGAATGCCAATATAATTAATACCCCTTATTCTTATTTCTTTATGTTGAAGGGAAATACTACTCGAGAGTGCAGAAAGATATACCATTATAATAATATGTATTGTGTGATAACATATTTGAGCGGGGAATGACTTAGCCCTTCATTGCATAGATGTACCATGTCAGCTTCTGGGTTAGAGATTATTGTCTTAAAGGATCATCATATTAGTAATTTTATTGTTTTCCTCTTCTTCAGATGTCAATTCCTACTCAGTGATGTCTTTTATAGCTAGGGTGTGGAATGAAGAGAGGATATGAACAAAAAAAAGAAGGATCGTGCATCTTTAAAGAGAGGAAAAAAAATCAGTTGTTCAATTAGGCAGTCATTCCAAGGTTTGAACAATAGAACAAAAACGCGAAACATGGTTGTTCAATTTGATTGAACAGAAGCTATTCAATTGGATTGAATAGTAGTCATTCAAAGACTTGAATAGCAAGGAGATAATAATGGAAAAACACGTTTGTTCAATCCCATTGAACAACAGCTGTTCAATTGGATTTAACAATAGTCGTTCGAATAATTTGAATAGCAATAAAAAACACAAAAACATGACTGTTCAATCCGATTGAACAACAGTTGTTCAATTGGATTGAACAACAGTCGTTCAAAGAATTTGAACAGCAAGGAAAAATTAAAAAAACACAAAAACACAGTTGTTCAATCCGATTGAATATCAACTGTTCAATTGGATCGAACAGCAGTCGTTCAAATAATTTGGATAGAAAGGAAAAATAGAAAACACAGGAGGATTAGAAAAAGGGTACAATTGTAAGCATGAAGAATGTACAACAAAATAAGAAACTAGGAATTGCAAGGAGATTATATACATTATTTACAAATGAAGGTAGCAAACTCTCATGTACTTGAGGTTGTGGGGTTATCACCCCTTTCTGCCACAACTTGGACGGTGGGATTGTTTCGTACCTACTAGCAGAAAGACTCCTTTGTGAGAGGTTTGTGATAGAGGCGCACTCTGTGCCTGTTGGCTCGAAATGTAGAACCAGACCCGTCTATGGTGGTCAAGGTGAGGTTACCATTGTTGTGTACTTCTTGAATTTCATATGGACCGAGCCACCTTGTTTTCAATTTTCCCGGAAAATCTTGGAATCTGGAGTCATAGAGAAGTGCCCAATCTCCTTTCTGGAATGTCTTTTTTTTTATGAGGTTTTCATGCCACTTAGCTCGTTGTTGTTGTATGTTTGTTGTGCGCTGCAGATCCAATAGCCGTATTTCATCCAATTCATTTATTTGCTGGAGTCTTTTAATCTGGGCCTCCGTCAAGTCCAACCCTACTTCCTGGGCTGTCCTTAGAGTCTTGAATTCGAATTCAATGGGGAAAATAGGCTCTATGTTTCTCCATGTTGTGCGATAAACCCATAGGGCCTCTGGTAGTCTAGTGGCCCAGTCCCGGCAATGTGTTGATAATTTTTTAGTAAGAATTGCCTCAAGGACTTTGTTGGTGCTTTCGACCTGTCTGTTTGCCTGCAGGTGGTAAGGGGACATGACTCTGTGGATGATATGGTGATTCTTTAGAGTGGTTGTAATTTTATTACCTACGAACTATGCCCCTCCATCGGTTATCACTTCCCGTGGTAGACCATATTGCACAAATAGCTCAAACAGAAATTTAATCACAGATTCTTCCATGGCTCTTGGTAAGGCTACTGTTTCCACCCATTTTGTTACATAGTCCGTGGCAACCAGTATGTAGATTTTCTGGTTTGATGGCGGGTTGAATGGCCCAACGAAGTCTAGTGCCCATCATTCGAACGGTTCTATTACCAATTGTGGTTGTAGTAGCATTTCGTCCGCTTGGCCTGGGCGGCCCATTCTTTGGCAACTATCGCAGGTTTGGACATATTTTTTTTCATCTTTGGAGATCGTACACCAATAATAACCCAATTGTAATACTTTGTGCCCCGTTCTGCGATCTGTGAAATGACCACCACATGGTTCATCATGACAGACCCGTAGGATATCATAAATCTCGTCTTCCCGGATGCATCTGCGTATATGCATGCTGACCCTTGTGTCGAAGAGGTATCCACCGATCCAGAAGAACCTAGCACTACGTTGTACAATCAACTTCCTTTCCCTTAATGTTAAATGCCTGGGCAGTTTCCCTACTACCAAGTAGTTTGCTACGTCTGCATACCATGGCGTTTTCACTTCTATGGCAAACATATGTTTGTCAGGAAACTGATTGTCGACTGCCAGTGTGTCATCTATCTTTGGAACCATGGATAGGAAGTCTGCGACCATGTTTTCTTTTCCTGGGTGGTCCTTGATGGTTATGGAAAATTCTTGCAAAAGCAGCAACCAACGAGTTATTCTCCCATTTTTGATTGGTTTATTGGCTAAATATTTAATGGCAGAGTGATCAGTATACAAGAGTATTTGATAGCTAGTTATATAATGTCTAAATTTATTAATAGCATAAATGATAGCCAACAACTCTTTTTTCTTCACTGTGTACTTTAATTCAGCAGGAGTGAGATTTTTGCTTATATACTAAATAGCATAGGGCTTTTTGTCTTCTTCTTGACCAAGAATTTCCTCTATCACTATATCAGATGCATTTGAATAAATGTGAAAAGGCAGCTCCTAGTTAGGACTGCATAATCTTGGTGTTGTCGAGACCAGTCTCTTTAAATCTACAAAAGTAGTGTCACATTTATCAGACCAATGGAATTCGACGTTTCCAGTCAATGCATACAAAGGTGCAACAATTTTTGTGAGAAATTCTTTATAAACCTGTGACAATACCTTTCATACCACAGAAAACTACGTACCTTTTTCTGTGTACAAGGTGTGGCTAATAAAAGGATTACCTCTATTTTGTCAGGTCTCCCTATATTCCAACTGCAGAGATATAGTGTCCCAATATTACTCCCTCGGTCATCATCATGTGGCACTTTTCATTGCTTAAACATAACTTAGTAGCAATACATCATTCCAATACCTTTTCTAGCGTTTCTAATGCTTGATCAAAGTCATCACCATATGGAGTGAAGTCGTCTATGTAAATTTCAAGCCCCTCATTTATTAAATTAGAAAAAATGTTGAGTATGGCTCTTTGGAAGGTTGTTGGGCCATTGCATAGTCCGAATGGTAGTACCCTGTAGGCAAATGTACCCCATAGACAGGTAAAGGTTGTTTTATCCTGGTCTTCGGGGGCTATTTGGATTTGATTGTAACCACTAAACCCGTCAAGAAAGGAAAAGAATCGCTTCCCTGCCAATGTATCAAGGACCTGATCAAAAAAAGAGAGGGGGAAGTGGTCCTTCTGTGTTGCCTTATTCAGTCCTCGGTAATCCACACAGATTCTCCATTTCCCATTCTTTTTAGGAATGACTACCAGAGGGGAGACCCATTTGCTGTCTGAAATAGGGTAAATGAAATTTACATCCAGCTGTTTTTTCAACTCCTCTATTACAATATCTTTTATATGTGGGTTTAACCTATGCTGGGGTTTCCGAATAGGCTGAGCCTGCTTGTCAGTATAGATGTGATGGGTGCATAGCTGAGGTTCTATGCCCTTCATGTCTGGGTCGTCCCAAGAAAATTCTCCTTCATACTTCTATAAAACCTTTATGAGCCTCTGCCTTTGGTTACTATCCAGATTTCCATTGATATTCAAAATTTTCCCTGGCTCAATCTCAACGGGTATGCTGTTGCGTATAACAGTTGTGGGTACACGTTGATCATCAAGGTCTGCCAAGGGATCCTCTTGTGTTTCATTTTCAAGAACTGTTTTTAAAATTTGGCATTTTAAGTTTCTAGACGTAGATGGCTTATTCATAAAGTTATTGATTACAGCATCTTCAGTTTGATACTTAAATTCAAGAGCTTCAACTAATGTCAGAGGTGGAGAGATGTTTTGCTCCCAATATGTATGCAGATGCTTGTGAATGTTTACCGTGGGTAAACTTGGTTTTGCAGGTGGGTAAATTATAATGTTCTTTATGGAATCTCCCCTAGAAATGGTCATGCTGCTTCTCTGACAGCCTATGTAAGCATCGATTGTTGCCAACCAAGGCCGCCCAAGAATCAAGGGGTGTCTGTCCATCCGATCCTTCAAGTTAATAACTAAAAAATCAGTTGGATACTCCCATGAGTCCACAAAAACCAGGATATCCTGTAATATTCCTTCTGGCCTGATAACAGACCTGTTAGCAAGTTCCAACAACGTAGTTATGGGTTCTAAATTTGATATGCCTAGCTTCTCGCAGGTCCCTATTGTTAAGATGTTAATGGCCGCCCCTAAATCGACCAATGTGTTTGGAAAGGAGTGGCCAGATATTTGTACAGTTACTATGGGATTCCATGGGTCGTCATATTTCATGGGGGTCTCCTTACCCAACAATAAGTCAGATAGTGCTCCCACCACATGAACGATGGGTAGAGTTTTTGTTCTTTTTGCTTGATTTTTTCCACACAGTTCTTTAATTGTCTTGGAATAGATGGGAATGTCTTGTATGGCCTGCAGAAGAGGGATTTTGATGTAAAGGTTTCTCAATTCCCCCAGAATATCAAAATCTGGAGAGACCATTGGTCTAGGCGGCGTTAACCTTTCAGGGAAAGGAGTTGGAGAAATCCTAATATTTTCAGGCTTATAATGATCCTAAAGACCCCCTTTTCTTCTATATGCAATATAGACATAAAATTTTGGAAATGGAGGGAAAAAGAGATTAATCCTCGTGGCGCAGGAGGAGGATATTCGAATGAAAAGTTGGGATATTTGGGTTGTTGCACGTTATGAAATTTCAAATTTTTTCATAAGAATGAAAATCTGTAAAATAAGGCCAATATGATTAGGGGTATATGGGATGATCAAGGACAATTTATAACTCACAATTCGATATTGAATAGAATTTCTTGGTCGAGACACTTCAAAAATATTTTTTTAAAGAAAAAGAACAATATTTTTTCTCTTAGATGGAATGCATTGCTCATTTCCAAGAATGTTTTCTATGGAAGACAAAATTGGGTAGGCCTAACTGGTTCCAAAGGTGGAATTAATTTCCGTCTTGAAGGATTGTGCGAAGGAGAAAATCCCAAGACCGGATGGATGGGGGGTTGAGCTATTCTTACATTTCTCTTAGTTAATGATGTCGAACCTTATGATAATAGAAGCATCAATATCTCTAGGGCCACATCTTTGGGGCCTTAAATGCTATGTTTATTTCTCTAATATCTAGAAGAGAGCCCAAACCTTTCCGGATTATCGTAGGTCTCTTTAGGCAATTGAATTGTACAAAATAATCTCAAAATTAATGGTAAGTGGGATGAAAGTGACTATGTCATTATTCATGTCCCTAGAATAGTTTGGGTTCTTCGAGCGAATGATTCACGATGCCATTTCCATTTCTCAAGAGGACCCATTCTAGATTCATAGAAGATGAAGGCATGTTTTTCTCAAATTTGACTTGATAAAAGCTTTGATTGTGTTGGTTAGGAATTCTAGAGGCTCGTATTTCATAAATTAGGTGTTAACCCACAAACATTCAATGGATTATGGCATGCATCATTGCTACTAACTGCATTGATCATTAATGGATTACCAACAAGTTTCTTGAGATTATAGGGGTACGAGAAAGGTATGTGCCTTGTCTCCTTTCCTATTCATTAAGTTTATTGATTTCTTGAGTTGTACGATGGGGGAGGTGAAGAATAGAGGCCTCATTTCTGGTGTTCACATTCCCCTGGACAATACCATTACACATTTGATGTTCGTGGATGACCTATTTTTGGGGGGGCTATTTCTTGATCAAATGGGTAATATTCACTTGGTTCGATGGGGAAAACATTAACTGGAGCGATTATGGAGGGTGGTTGGGGGATATTAGACACTCACTCATTTAATCGGGCTTTGATTATTAAAAATGGTTAGAGGTTATGCCTGGTAATGGTATTTGGACTCACATTTTCGAGAGGGAAATATTTGTTTGGTCATCAGTTCACATCTTGGATTAGGTGTGGGGCCCGAGAAGAAACCTTTCCCCACCAATCATTTAGAGAAGCATGATGAAAAATATACAATGGATGATTGCTAGGTCCCTATAATACTAGTGCATCCCCTTATTGTTATTGTTAGTATAGCCCCCTTATTGTTATTGGTGTGCCCATGTAGTCCCCATATTGTTATTATTGTGCCCCATAGAAGCCCACTATTGTTA
This sequence comes from Pinus albicaulis, assembly GCA_034641835.2. NCBI lineage: Eukaryota > Viridiplantae > Streptophyta > Pinopsida > Pinales > Pinaceae > Pinus > Pinus albicaulis. The sequence continues at coordinate 965,550,829 of CM076569.1, forward strand.
TTGTTGTGCCCTTACATTTTTATTGTTATGTCGACTAGGATTATATTGTGACCCATTAGACTCCTATATATAGAAATGAGGTTTTCCATTTGTATCATCCAAGAATTGTTCATTTATGTAATGTAAAGTTTCCCCCTCGAAGAGGGCTGATTTCTAAGTGGTTGATCTATCTATTATTACATGTTTTGTGAGTTGGTTTCATAACAATTATGAGTTTCTTGCATTGGGAAGTTGAGGATGAGGTTAAGATTGAGATTGGTTTGGATGCAATGAGGGGTTTCTTAGGGAAAAATACATATTGTTCCCCACTTTATCAAATTATCCATGGAAAAAGTATTTATCATCTTGAGCGGATACATTTCATTCACCATAAACACATCAAATCCAATTGTCACAGGCAAGGCACATGAGTTAAGAGACTACATCGTGATATTTTTTATTGAATGGGATTTGGCCATCTCTTGATTAGGTGTTGTTGATATATCCATCTCTGAACAATAGAACGGGATGGTTTAGGATGGGCAGATCAGAAAGGTAAAAAAAAATGGCGAAGGATGTTTATCCTTAACGCTTATAGGTAGGAAGAAACTTCATATACGCATGGTTTCGAAGTCATGAACATGGGAGATTCCACATAAGCTTAAGTGTTTTTGTTGGCTGGAAATTCATGACCACATTCTCAGCTAGGTGAATCTACAACATAGGGGCTTTATATACCCTGGTATATACCCTATGTGCACGTTAGAAAACAAGATATTGATCATTTGCTTATTAGGTGTCCATTTCTAAGGTGGCGGTACATGATAGGGTTCTAGATGTGTTTTATATTTCTCCTATTAGGACCCAATAGTCCTTAATGGCACCTACTTATATTATTGGTTCAATTCAATGTCCCCGGTATCATGCCCTCTTGTTTTACATTATATGGTCCATTTGGAGGAGCCCAAATGCATATATTTTCAAATAGAGAGTTGTAGTGGTGCGAGAAGTGGTTATTAAGATATTGTCTATTTTTTTTGAAATTGGACCGATGACAGGGGTAAAAAGAATAGAGATCAGGTATCTCGATATATGAAGGATTTTTTCCTATGGGGTTTTTCGATGGGGCATGCTTGCATGAACAATGTGGATGTGGGGCATTTATTGTGTTGGAGCGGGAAACTACTATCATTTTTGGTGGGAGGATGGCTACGGCACTAATAACATGGCAAAAGTTATTGCATTATGGGGAGTTCTTATATGTGGGAAGTGTGTTTGGGACTAGAAGGCATATATTTTTTTGGAATGCCAAGGGCATCATTTGCTTAGATGAAAAGGAATGGCAACATGTTTAATCACTCCATATTATCAAATTGGATGAGGTGGACAAGGAACTTGGTAAGTACATTCTACATTTTTATTTGGATCATATAAACATGTAACATAATCGGATAACATACCTCATTTCCAAAGAGGTGTTTCCAAGGAATCTCGTAAGATATACTTTGTTGCATTTTTACATGATGTTTTGATTAATGCGGGTAACATTAATTTCGGGTAGGAGATGATCATGGTATATATTTAGTTCTTGACTTATGATGTAATATTTAGGGGGATATGGTAAATGATACTTATGGGGAGCATTAGGGGAATTTTAGGTCTATAATGGGCCTGCAAGGAAATAATAAAATAACGACTAAACGATAAAATAATATTTATGAATTTACAATTCACTTTTTGCACCAAAATCCATGTAACCATGGTTAAATTCAATTGAAAAATTGTACCAAAATAAAATTAATAGAAAAATTGTATTGATGTGACTATAAATAAAAATGAGTTTTTCCAAGAAATTTTCATTATCATTGGACAACTAATGCATTTGTACTTTGTACTTAGTACTTAAATAACTTAAAATAAAGTATAAATATAAATTCATAAATTCTTAGTTGTCTGACATACCATTAATTAAAATTAAAATTATAAAGTTAAATTATATAATAACATGTAATTAATATACTATATAAAAATCAAATAATATAATAAAATAAATATATTATATTATTTTATGTATTAATTTTATATTACTTATTGAATTGATTTGATTTATAACATAAGAAAATAATATATAATATAAAAATTAATATGATATATGAAAAGTGTGTAAGGGCATGAAAATTGTATAGGGATATGCATTGTTTCTTTCAAAAGATATGAAATGAAAATAATAATAATTTAATCAAAAAGTGTGAAATGATATTTATTATGAGTACTTTACTTTGTGACTTTAAAAGTACTTAGAATACTACCATGGTTAACCATGAGTTTTTATCCACCATTGATAATGTGACAAGTAAGTACATTTAACTCAAGCAATGTCACCTCAACCATGGGGGATGATGTCATCCCCTAAAATGTGATTGATTCTTTTAAAGTGAATTTTGATTGTACATTTTCCATAGGATGCCCATTTTTTACCTCAAAATTCACCTAATGTTTTTTTGTTATTTTTGTGAACAATCTGATCGATCCATTGATCAAGGATCTGTTTTTTATTATAGTTGTGGATAGAGAAGAAGAAATACTACTATACAGGAACAAAATCATTCTGACATATGATGCATAGGAAAATAGATAGAATACTTATGAATAGAATCCTGGTCACGTACTCTCTTTTTACTTAATGAACCACATACTGAAAGCTACCAAGTAAACAGAAACCATGTCCCAAATAAAAGGTTATGTGTTCCATCTCCCAAATAGTATTTCTCAATTGTGACAATCCCATACAAGAAAAATAGCATATGATTGTGACCTAGATACCTTGCTGAACACCCCACTCTGCATTGTGACAATGACATACAAGAAAAATAGTTTGCATTGTGACAATTCCATACTGGAAAAGTAGTTTATGGTTGTGACTTGGATACCTTGTTGAACACCCAAGTTTGCTGTCATGGTTGATATCCATATACACAAGTAGGTTATTAGTTGAATGATTTTGATGTGGCTTTAGTGGTCTCAGTAACAAATTTTCTCATAAATCTGTGGGAAGTAGTTCTTATAGTGTTTTGTATTACTCGTTCCTTTGTTGACTCCAAATATCATTTATGTTCTTTCATGCAACCAAATCAAATCAGACTTGGAAATGTGATACTGGTAAGACGAACACAAGTGAATCATATTGGCTCAACGAAGCATTTTTTCTATAAAACAAAGAAAACAAAGACCAAAAATTTATTTTTGCTGGTCTTCCTGACCAAGTTTCACAACTGACAACTAGCAAACTTCTCATTTGTCCAGAGTTTGTGAAATTTTGTAGTATGTAGTATCATCTATGGAGTTTGAATGGAATTATTATTAGAAAGCTGTATTTATATTGATATGGCACGTTTTCATAATAATAGATTTTCCTCTTAAATCCAAATCAACAGACACTCCTTGACATCAGTGAGTCTGGTAATTGTACCTCAGGTAATAATGTCTTTTTTTTCTTTTATTTATTCAAATTCCAACTCCATTATTATTATTACATGCTCTTTGGATGGTTCCTATTTTGTTAATATTATATATCAAAAGCAAAATTTCATGTCATCCATTTCCCGCCTTTGCATTGGGGTTGAGCTAGTTCTTATATAAGGATTGTAAATTTTGTAAATTGGATAGACTTTAATGAAGACAAACATGGATAAACTTAATTTTTTTATTTTGTTTAGAAGTATTGATAAAATTAAAACTCGTAGTACTATTATAAGTGTTTTGATAACTAAATTAATAAATTGTGTAGAGTTAAAAATTGCAAATGATCATCTTTACATTGCTGGTATGGATTGCAAAGTTAAGAATTATGGATATAAAAATTGTAATAGGTAAATTTTATAAATGAGTAAAAATTGTAAATTGCATAAATTTGATACACATGAGCGAAGAGAAACATAAATATGTTAGAGAACTAATCCTTGGGTTAGTTTGTGTTAGGTAATCGGTTATTAGAGTCCAAGAAACCTAGGGAACTAATACAACAATTTCTTGATGTATTTATATGTGTACACATTGTACATCATTTTTTGAGACATTCATTAATATATTGTTGAGTTTGTATCCGTTTGTGTCTTATAGTGGTATCAGAGCGCTGGTTCAAGAAGATAAGCCACTAGTTTTGTGGCCATGAATGTTTATGCTCTTGAGGGCAGATGCTGGTGAGAAGCTGCCCCTATTGAGGACCCACAGTTGTGCGTTGAGTATGCAGGTATTTTTAAATGGGTTGAATGTTGTTTGAAGTCAATATTATTCATTGGTTTCCCTTCTGACCGAAAAGAGCATCAAGAAGAACAACAGAGGGCCAAGGCTTCACTGCGATGTTGTCATCAATAAAGTTAAGTTTCAGAGTTTCATTTTTATGAAAAAATGTGATTGATTGACGTGAACCAAAGACAGTTGGAAAACAGTTGAATTTGTCTTGGTGATTGATTGACTAGTGTGGTTAATATACTACATCAATATTTTCAGTGATACGTTGTCATACAAACCATTAAAGAAACATATTTGCTTCTAAATCCCAGCGCCTTTAATTTCAAAACCACTATGGCTCGATATTCAAACATTTTCTTGGACAACCTGGAGTCAAAAACTAAGAAATGCTCCTGTTCGTGGAAACCTTAGTTGTTATTTTCACGTGAGAACCGCTGGAAAAGTGAAAGAAATAGGTGTTCATTAGACCCACAAAATCCGATTCAGGAAATTTGGGGTCTTCTCATCAAGTGATACTGGTAAGGAAATCCTAAATTTGAACTTTTCATCATTTGATAGCCCAGTCAATGTGATCTCTAATTCAAGTTGTCGAGGAAAAAAAAAACTGTTATCAAGGTTTGAAGAGAAAGATCCCATCAGATAGTGTATCAGTCAGAAAGATTATATTATATCTTTGCAATTATGTTTGTATTTTGGAGTTTTTAAATACAATTTTTGGAAAATAAATTTCCTTCTTTACCCATTTCTACCGAGATATCCAGTGATTGCGGTACCATCTCGAGATTCTTTTTGAAAATTTTCAAACAATATATTGCTGAGAGTGTTGCCGTTCTCGTGAAATTATTTTGACGAGTGTTGGCAATGAGTGCTGACAGTGTCTAGACAATCTTCCGAGTAAAATCTCAAAAGCAGAGTTGACAGGTTCAAGTAGTTTTGGGCTTTGCAATGCGCTTCCATGTTCTGGGTAATACACAGTGGAGATGAATGTTGAATCTTTAATTTCGGAGAAATATTGAGAAAAGAATCTTGAATTTGGGGAAATGTTAATAAAATATTTAAATATCTTGAGTATACAACCTTCACTAACTAAAACAAGCATCTGAAGTTTTCCTTTGCATTTTCTGAAAAGGAAATATTGCATTGCCATTTTTTTGGTTGAGTTGCAAGGTCTGAGCATCATCGTTTTTGTTTTCTCGACATGACATAAAAAAACAGAGAATTTACTGAAATACCTTGTAAAAGGTTAAGGTGAAGGCGGAGGTTGGTGTTATGGCAGCAGAGCGGGAGCCTCTCAAACAGTTTCATTGAATCTTCAGTTTTAAGATTTTTTATTCTCTAGCCTGAAATTGAAGGACATAAGGTAATTGACTGAATTGCAAAAAATTTGAAGGTGTATTTCTATATATTTTAGAAAATCATTTTTTAAATGAAAAAACAAGTGTGGACTTAAGAATAGTTCTTGTGATCTTTAAAAGGTTGAATTGTTGCTCCATTATGAGATGACCGTAATAATGTGCTGAGATAGGAAACTAAAGGAATTATTTTTAATGTGTTGTGCGCGTGGAGAGGTTGTTGCAAAAAGCAACGGATTGTGTGTTGCTACCATCGTTGACTTATTTAAAGTAATATTTGGTTGATTTTTTAAAAATTGGTTCAAATCTTTGAGAGTTGGTGGGAACCTTGAAGTGTTTATTGGATTTGAGCGTTGAATCAGTGCTCTGCAAATTGAAAATTATGTTCGTCATCAGTCATCGTTGTTGTTTGTTATATTGGCATGATTCTGCTGGTTGGAACCTATAACAAATTCACAACTACCTATGACAATTTCACAACTGTGATGGTGCTTTAAATCTGAATCAATAGCAACAAACAACAAAGCCTAGTTTCAAAAGAAGGAAATTGCATTCCTGTGGTGGTAATATTGCAAAATTTGTGTTACTAGGGTAGCTTTAATATGGTTGGATTTTTTTCATTTTTTGAAAACTTATGAGCAAAAGATGAACCAATTGTTAGTTGGCTAGGTTTTCTTGTTGACTTGTATTGTTGATGGGTGCATGATCGGTTGAAATCGACACCCAGTTAAATCATTGTAAATTTGTTTGTATTGGGTGCATTTTCGGTGGTAGCTAACCCCCCTTTTTCAAAGTTGATTGCTGGTGAAAATGGCCAAAATCGATAATTTGTTACAATTATTAAGAAATTTAACGCTATCTATTATCCATAACGATGTACAAGTTAGGAAAGACATGCTCTCTGACATCCAATCGTGTTTGCAAAATGTTAAAAGAAAAAATTATTTCTTGGAGTTAGAGTCGCAGTTACATCGAGACGAACTTCAAAAGAAAACTTGTGATTCTAAACTAGTGTTTTTTCAGAACACCGATTTGTTGAGTTTGATCATCAGTCAAAGAATGGTCAGAGAAATGAAGTGATTTCAAGTGAAAATTTGGATGAAGTTAGAAGTGATGATGTGAAACCTGTTATAAGACCATGGGAAGAGATGACACACAATAAACACAGAACTGGTTTTGGTTATAGCAATTATGTATATTTTCACATTCCAGACTTCGCTAAACCTATCAAATTTCGAAGTGTGGTTTTTTTGGATGGTATGGTTCCAGAAAAAGTTGATAAATGCCAACAGTGTAACAAAGTTGGACATATGAAAGATCGGTGTTTTGATCTTCACCTGTGCGAGCATTGTGGAAAGCGAAATCACGAGTCAAACAGATGTTCCAAAAAGAAGAGAACTGCAAGAGAGAAGCTAAGTTTTGAATGGACTGTTTCTTGGGAATGGATGAATGCAGCCAAGAAGATCTACAAATCATATCAAAGAATTTGTTCGAGAGTGATGAGTCTTGCAGTGATGACAAATATTTCTCACCTTGTATCCGACAAGGGGGGATTTGTTGGTGGGTGGTTTGCTACAAGTTCGAGTTTGAGATGTCAAGCGAGCCTGAGTTAGTGATCCACATCCCGAGCCACAACCTCAGTTGATTGAGTTGTTTGTTGAGCAAGCACTTCCAGATTTGGAATTGTTTGAGGAACTGTTATGACAATTCCAGAGTTTGTGGTTATATTAAAACCACATTTTTTGTTCTGAGAACTGCTATGTAGGTTCCAAAATTAGTTTTGGTTGAGACATTGAGTTCTCCCATTTTTTGGTTTGTGATCATCCTTGAAAACCATTTCCGAGAGACATTCAACTCTTGGATGAGATGCATTTCTACATTCTGAGCTCTCATTCTTGGACTTTGATATATCCCTTCAGATTAAGGGGGGGATGTTAGACAACTAATGCTTGGGTTATTTTGTGTTAGGTAATCAGTTATTAGAGTCCAAGAAACCCGGGGAACTGATTCAACAGTTTCTTGATGTATTTATATGTGTACACATTGTACTTCACTTTTTGAGGCATTCATTAATATATTGTTGAGTTTCTTTCCAGTTTGTGTCTTATAAAATAAACTTGATTGTTAGATTTATCATGGTTTTTGAAAATTTTGAAATATTTCACAATTAACAATTAAATGTCTGTAATATTCCCTTTCTTGATCTGGTCAAAGTGGAAGAAAAAGATCCATGGTATTATCGTGGTATTTTCCCATGGTATTGGCCCATGATATTTGTTGACGATTTTCAAGGAAAAATAATAAAATAAGGTCCATCAAGCCTATAAAGGAGATAGAAGCGAGGCATTTAGATTCATTCTAGTATTATCTATCTTATTGTGTTTGGGTTGAGAACTTGGGTTGGCCAGTTCTAGCATTGATCCCGGGACGAAAACCCCGTGGTGAATTTGTCTGGTGGATCCATCTAGGGTCCATGATTGTGCTTCAGTATTGGTTTTCTGTTTTAATGAGCAGCCGAGCATGCCATTGCAAAGGCTCAAATATTTTTGTGTGGACATGTATCTTTGTTTTTAATTAATAATATAAATAAAAGATCTCGTCTATGTTCATGGTTTTTACTATATGAATTTTTATTGAGAACACTAGAATGTGCTAGATCTGACAAAATTATTAAGGTTTGGGATCTTACAGTGGTATCAGAGGTGGTTTTCCCTGCCAGAGTGTGGGTTTATTGCATAAATTCTGAAACTGATTGAGGACTTGAGGAGAAGCTAGTTTTCGGTGATCTGCCATAATCACCCTAGCTAGCACTTGATCAATTTCGGTGGCTTATTCACATACACCCTAGGTTGTATTTTCAGAAAGATCAATCAGTTTATTGTTATCTTAACATTTAATATTTTGCAGATCCATTCCTTTCTGATCCAGTTTATCTTTATTCTAGAATATGTTAGATCTGTGGAGCAAAGAGCTATTGCTTAAGTCCAAAATTAAAAGAACATTAGATCTGGGGTTGAAACTTAACACTCCAGCAGATATTATTGAAACCTGTAAGGCCGATCCATTACTGTCATAATTTTTAAAGGGCCACAGGTGGAAGTATTGGAGAGATGTGAGAACAATTCCAGGGTTTGACGTGCTTGCTGTTGTTGCAAAGGAAAAGGTTTTGCACCAGTAGATTATTAAGTTGACCAATTGCGTGGTGGTATCATTATCCACCTTAGTGATATCCAATTGAAATTATGTGTTACCCTTGATATCGGTCATCATATGGCTGATATGGTATTCATTGCCCCTTTGGTTGGACCAACATATGGTGCATCATATGGTCTTCATACAACATCACAAAGAGCCGCATAATCATCTGCGTGGACATCGATTTATTTAACATGAAGACGAGTTGTTGATTACTCTAGTGCTGAAATTCTTCAGATAAGAGGCCAAATAATTATTTTTGAGGGTCAAATTGACTCTCTATCTAGAGGTCAATTTACCCCATTTAAGTTCAGTCTTGTGCTCAGAAATTGACGCAGACCGAGAGCATAAATTGGAGGAGTTATTCATCAGTATGGTCAAATTCTGGGTTTATAATTAATATCTGAAGGGTGAAGTTGAAGTGCGAGAGGATCCATTTCTTCTTCAATGGAAGCTGCATTCAATACTAATTTCTAGAAGGTTGAGATTGGAAGTTTGTATTCATTAGCCTAGATCTGGCGAAATTTATTAAGGTTCTGGATCTTACTATGTAAATAGGAAGACAAGCCGTTGCAGCAAATAATATAGTACAGGAGCAGGAAACAAATGTGCATATACTAATGGTTGTATAGCATATATGCCACAGTTGAAGATCCAGGGGTTACTGTTCACGTAGAAGGGGGAACAACATTGTGATCACTCTGCAGAGAGGGATTGACGGGCAGCGCTAAGGAGACCAATAATGCCAATTGGATAAAATTTTCAATGAAGCATCCGAATTTCTCAAACTTGGGAAGCTACGTCGGTCCATCAGCATTTCAGAGAGATCAATTCTCTTGCTTCAAGGCCAATCCGTGATGAGAGAAGGACATAAGTTGCGGATTGAAGCCAGTCGGTCGAGGATCTGAGACACAAGATCATGGAGCCCTGTGCAACACTGAAGGGCCATTCATCACTGCATTTCCACTTGATCTATCCACTACAACAGAGAGAGTGCCATTACAATAATTCATGCACAATCAATTGAAGGATATCACAGCTCATTTTGGTGAAGAGGAGGGTGAACGATATGTCGCGCTAGAGCGAGGGACACAACCTCTGCGCATTATAAGAACGTGCCAATACACCATGTTGAAGGATGCAAGACTGCAGCCCACTATCACACTGAGTAGAGGAGCGAAGCCCTGAAAGATGATCTTCAGATCCCACCCTACAAAACAACTCTTTAGTGTAATGAGCTGTTGTTATAAGCTGCGGGCCAAATTAATACAATTGGGGGCTTATCTCTCATCGTATTGAAGCCATTCAACGTTCAACGTTCATAAGGGAGGATATATCCTTTACAGGTATTGGTTGGAATTAGGAGATATAAGGATTTAAAAAGGGTTTGATTGATATCCTTTACAGCATATGAGTTTCCATTGGTCAATAAGGCATACGTCAAGTATCCATATGGTGCATAGTATTAACACTTCTATTCAAAATAGAAAGGTCATTGATTTCCTTATGGAGGCTGAAGATTAAAGCCTAGTTCTCAAAAGGGTGTAAATCAGTTTTATTGAAGAAAGCTGAAGATAGAAGAAAAATTATTGAGATCCATTGATGACAAACCACAATGTGATCATTTTACTCTTGGAAACACCACAAGAATCAACATAAGGATACATCACACGATTCTATGGGCTACAATACTTCTGTGGATCACATATGGCAACAACATACATATCAAAAGCTAAATCAGAACAAGAAGCCTTTCTCTTGAAAGGTCCATGTTATCCTTCAGCAGTCAAAAGATATCCGGAAGGAAGATGTAACAAGCAAGTGTCTCCTCGAACTTGGATCCAAATTGCAGGATACAAAGTTAAAATATGTTCTCCTACAGCTAGACACATTAAATATGGCTTTGAGCTTGACAGAGAAATCATAATGGGAAGGGTCAAGTTGGGCCTTGAAGCCATCCATGCTTGCTTTGATACAACCTAGGTTCTTGGAGCATTCTTGTGAAAAGGTTAGGCTCACAGTCGCCTCTTGTCTCAGTAAAATCATAGCCTTAACAACACCGCTATTTCCCTACAATGATGACATCATGAGGAGGAATTTTAGGGTAATGGTAGAATCACTCCAAGGGTTGGACAACACCACCCTTATTACTTTTTTTCAGAAGCGCACAATTTTGGAACGCACGACGAAATTTAGATTTGGTATACTTATGCTGGATCTAGAGTGTGATCACTTAATCCTTCATATGATCCAATACTTTTGCACTAGAATCACAACATCTCATCCAAACTTCATCAAAACAGACATGCAAAAGATCTTGCCTCTGATCTTAGGAGAAGATAGGGCCATTTGTGAACAATTGAGATCCAAATTCTTGGCCATTTGGAGGAAGGAGCTAATTATATCACTTGCTGCTTATGAACTAGCTGAGGGGTTGATCAAACAAAGCATCAAACTACTTAGAAAGAAGTTAACCAAGGAGGAACTAACAAAGATTTGTGGAGACAGCAATAATGAACTAAGGAGGAAAGGCTTATGCTTTGTATGCAAGGGAGTTTGGGCCCTTAACCATTCATGTCAAGGTGATAAGGAGGCAACAAAGATAGAACAAGAGGAGATTCATTTAGATCATGGGGAGTCTTTTCTAGCTGGGTCTATTGATCTTCAAGATGGTGAGCAACATCATGACATTATTCAGGGAGGTTTGCAAGATGACAAGAATTTGGAAGTGCATGAGGAAATTCTACCTAATGGCATTGATGAGGTAGACTCCTATACAACTGAGTTCGTAGATCCCCAAGGGAATATCCATAAACAATATGAACAATCAAGTATAGATAAAAGTCCACCAATGCATCTATGTTCGACAGTTGAAAGGGATGAACATATTGTCTCCCCAGATGGAGGAGACCAGGGAGATTTGAGTGAGGATCCAGCCATAGTGAACCAACATGATGAGTATGATCATGAGGAGAAACATGACAAACATAATGTGCAAAATGAACCATTCCTAGAGAGTTGGTCAAAGGCTCAAGTTGAAGCTGTGGTCTTGGGGCATCCGGGGCAGTCAAATACAAAGACATTTAGCAAGGCACTAGAATTTCCAATGAAAGACTTCCAGGAAATGATCATGCATTTCAAGACAGATCTGATAATGTTGAAGCAGAGAATCGGGACAGTCCGATACATTGTCTTACAGGAGAACAGGAAAATTGAGGAACTCATAGGAGTATGTGCTGAATCAATGACCAAGCTATCTAGTATTGAGAAACGACTCAAGTTCCTCACAAGGTAGCAAGAGGAGTATAGTTTGGAATTCCAAAGCAACCCTCTACAGGAGTACATAGATAAGTCTTGCAACACTACCAACAACCCACCTTTATACATTGGGAAGAGTAGGGCAGAGTTCTCCAACAGCATCATGTTGGGTAACCAAGTAGAGAAGCATGAATTGAGCAGCGAACAACATCAACATAGTAGATTTGCAGATATTCATCCTTCCCCAAGTATGGATTGGTGAGAGATTATGAGTTGGTTTTCTATTGATAGGTTGATTCTTTGGAGGATACTCACAGCCGAGGGCATATTGTATCTTGGGCCCTTTGGTGTGGGCAGTGATGGAGGGATGAAATGGTACCATAACCCACAGGTCCCAGGATTTAGGTGGCGTTGGGATCCGGGAGAATCCATTGGGGCCAGGATTGACGAAAGGATTGTTCGGGATCCAGGTAAATCTACTGAGGGGAGGATTGGTCGGAGGATTGTTTGGGATCTAGGTATCGGAGGATCCATTCAGGACCATTTGACATGGAGGGATAGAATAATACATCAAGTTGCATGGTTTCCTGGTATCAATGTACAAATGCTTCTGTTGTGGATAAAAATGGATCGCTTGAGTATAAGCAATCTTTGGGCCAGAGGATTTGTAATATTCCCTTTCTTGATCTGGTCAAAGTGAACGAAAACAATCCATGGTAATATCGTGGTATTTTTCCATGGTATTGGCCCATGGTATTTGTTGACGATTTTCAAGGAAAAATAATAAAATAAGGTTCATCAAGCCTATAAAAGGAGATAGAAGCGAGGCATTTAGATTCATTCTGGTATTATCTATATTATTGTGTTTGGGTTGAGAACTTGGCTTGGCCAGTTCTAGCATTGATCCCGGGACGAAAACCCCATGGTGAATTTGTCTGGTGGATCCATCCAGGTCCACAATTGTGCTTCAGTATTGGTTTTATGTTTTAATGAGCAGTCGAGCATGCCACTGCAAAGGCTCAGATATTTTTGTGTGGTCATGTATCTTTGTTTTCAGTTAATAATATAAAACATATTTACCTCTGCCGTGGCCTAAAGTCTCATGACCCTGCTTGATATTACTATCTTCGCCCGAAAATCTGCTTTACAATGGTTAAAAACCCAAATTTAAATATATCGGGCCGAGCCCCTAAGAGTTTAACTCCCTCCCGCTTTGGCCTCCATATGACCCGAGTCTGAAAACCATAAGTCAAAACGAAAAGGGGCCTATTGTTTTAACGATCGGGCGCAATGGCGACCGTCCGATCGAAGTCCAAATCAACGGAGCGGTGAATGTTTCATATGGAGGGCCCGGCGCGCAGAAAACCAGTGGATTGCCCTCCGATGCAAGTTTAGTCGTTGATCTTGTTTTGAGATCGAACGGTCCTGAGTCAATCGCAGCCCTGCCCTCAATCGCAATCGGAACTTCCGAAATGTGCCACCCCAGTCTTCCCGCTCCGCTTTGCGATTGCGATTTCCGAATTGGGTCCCACCTCCTGCAGTCGTGTCATCATAATTTCCAAGTGTGCGCCGTGTTCCTCCTCCACCATTCATATGTTCCGGTTATGTGTCATATTTCAATGTTTATGTTATGAACCATTGCCCCGTTCATTCATTGTCGCTCCATTATATTCTGCATTGTCACCCTCCATTTCTCCATTATTTTTATGCATTTCCTGTCACCCTGCATCGTCTCAACATTTCGCCTAGTCCGTATCACCGCTTCCATGGCCGCTGTCGTATCCACACTCCCTGTCTCCGAGTCAATTTTCTCTAATTTTTTGTGGGTTTTGTAGGTTTTAAAACGACTTAGTAGGCGCTTTAACTTGCTGCCTCCGTTGCAAAGATCAGGAGCATACCAAAGGACATATTCTGCTGGCGAAATTAAAGGAAGAAGATGAGGGTAGGTGGGAGAGGTGACCGCCATTAAAGAAGACACAGATATGGATTCTCAGAACCCTCCAGATAAATTCGCCCCGCATTAAAGATCCATGATTCAAATCCAAAGCCAAGGGCCGAGAGTACAGTACAGAAATGCAGATTATTTCAAATCTCTTACGGCAGCAGATTTTCCCTCAGCCGCAGGCAACATATTGTATATATTTTATTATTTCTATCTTGTATATAAGGAGATTTTTATCTCCCAGCATTTATTTCCATAGACAGGTTGTCTAGTACAGTCATTTACAATTAGTCATTCGTAGAGTGGGCGCGAATGTTTTCTGCCATTTTATTCAAATTGAGTCATTAATTGTGTTTCAGCTACCTCCTCCTCTAGAATTCTCCATCATTCCTATAAAGACCAAAAAATAAGACATTGAAAAGGCTCCGGATTTCTATCAACAAACTGTGTAGCGAGAAAGACTTCTGTATACATTTTTGTAATATTTCTGTATGAAGCTTCAGAGCCCGTAGGGTCTCAGTGAGGAGGGGTTATAACTGTAATGAGGATTCTGGTCTCTGGTATTTCACAGTATGTAATTTCTCTTATGTGTTAATACAATATCTCTTTCATGCTATTTGTCTTCTTGTATCATGTTCTAGAATGCGAGTGGCTCACTAGTTTGCAGTAAGGATTCATCCTTTTTGATGCCCTTTCTGGAATTAGTCAAGCGCTTTAAATAGGCCTAGTCATGGTATACTGTTCCATGTTCACTCTTTTCATATTTTCTGCTATATTAGTTGCTTGACGAGGGTGCTTTTAAAACGCCATTGTCATATAAGGATTCGTAAATTGGTGCGCCCTTATGTGGTTCTGTTGTGTATCTGGGTATCAGTCTCATGCCAGCTAATATCTTCTTATGTTTCCTCACTGCACTCACTTCCTGATATCTGATTTCTGTGATATATTATCTGAATCGGCCCTCTTTACAGTAAGCGGTCTCTTAACTGTCTGATGCTTGCATGCTGAAGTTTTACATGATGTTCCTACATTATTCTTATCTTTGTATCAGCTTCTAAGAGAGATTGGTCCCATTCAAAACTAATTTCCTTGTTCAAACAAGAGATAGTAAGTGAGCTCTTGGATTGACAACCCAAACTATAAAGGGCTCCTTGCTATATTAAGATGTCCTAGGCACTGGTCTATGGCAACTCTAGGCTGTCTCTAGGAGGGTGACAAAATCATCCACAACATCTTTCTGGCGCCGTTGCCGGGGAACGAATTCAAGAATATCTGTTTCCCTGGGTTCGACATCTCATATTCACTCTCTAATCAGGTGAGCACAGAGAGGTGAAGAGTTGCAGATTTCTCACCTTGGCGACTCCACTGGTCTTTATTTGATAAATTTTATTGGAAGTTCTGGCTTCCCGGAAGCCCCATTTGAGGTCGGATACCTCACAGCCAAAAACACCTGTGTCTGATCCGGAGAAGATATTTCATAAAAGAGTTTGGAAAGAGAAGAAGTCAGTTCGTTCTGAAAACCCTGAATATTCCGTTGAAGATCATCTGCCCTCTTCTTCTCAAGAAGTTAGAACAGAAAAACCCGAGTTTTACTCAGAAACTCCACGTAGAGGAAATACCTGGATTGAAGGAGAATCTCATCCTGCTTTCGAGGCTGAAGAAATTAAAGAGGTCACAGAAGTAGCTGCTGTTAACCGTGAGTTATTCCCATCTACACCTCAGGCTTCTGTGCAATATATTCCCATTGTTATTCATACTCTGCTTCCTCCTACTCCTCTCCCTTCATCTGTATCTCAAATTGTTGTGCAACCCCTGCCTCCCCCAATGGCCAATGTTCCTGCTTTTCTATTAAATAAATATGCTCCTCTGGCCTTGCCCCAAGTGCTAAATGATATGCCACAGGATTACTTGAAGATTTTGCCAAGATTTAATGGTGAGAATGAAGTTGATGCTCAGAAGCACCTCGAGACCTTCTGCTCTTTTGCAGAGAACTTAAATGTTGAACATCTGGATGTGGTCCTGAGGTTATTTGTGCAATCCTTGGAAGGCGAAGCCAGAAAATGGTTCAAGACATTGGCAAACCATTCAATCACCACCTGGGACCAGATGGAGAATGCTTTTCTCAGGAAGTGGGGAGAAAAGAAAGATCACGGGCAGTGCCTCGTCGAATTCAATACGCTAAAGAAGAAACACAACGAGGGGGTGGCAGAATTTATCAAAAGGTTTAATAAATTATATCTGAACCTTCCTGCTGATATGAAACCTCACCAAGCTGTTGCCAAAGTTGTTTTCATAGCAACTTTTGACTCTGATTTCGGTTTCTCTCTGCGGGAAAGAATGCCTGTCACCCTGGATGATGCTCAGACAGATGCTCTAGAGTTGGAGGCAAATTTTGCTGCCACTGGGAAGTTAAAAGGAAAAATTGAATAGGAAATTAGAAGAAAAGGCAAAGAAGAGGTTTCTACCTCTAATCAAGAAAAGGATTCAGATAAAATGGATGAGATAAGCAAGATGATAAAGAAGATGGTCAAGCTAGAACTGGAAGCTAAGAATGCAGCTCCCAAGAACTATTATAATGCTCCAAACAGAGGATATTATCCTCAGTACAGAAAGCCTCCATTGCAGATATTGCCAAGGGAAGCGAAAGAACAGCAAGATCAGGTACCTCATCCCTTGTACCTGGAAGGACCAGCAGATGACTCCACTGGAGATACAGCCTACGGATTTGAAGATTCAAATCTGGCTTTTTCGAATAATGATGACATGGAGTGCCCGCTGCAAGAAGAAGACGAAGAAGAAGAGATTGACCATTACTGCAAGCAATTTGCCGATTTCATGGAAGCACAATTCAACGTCAAATATGATCTCAGATCCTCAAGGAAGAGGACCAGAACTCAGGAGCAAGAAGAAGAACCACCTCAGAAAGAAGCATCTGCTCAGAAGGAATCAACAACAAAGAGATGCATAGAAAAAGGTAAGAATCCTCTAAACAACCCCTTGCAGTCTAATGATAAGATTCCCTCTTCTTCTAAAATAGTCAGTCCTCCTAATGCTGAGCCAGTGTCAAAAGAAGTCAAGTCTTTAGTTGAAAATAAGGAGTCGAAAGAAATTGTGACAGAAAAGCTCCCATCTGCTTTCAATTTGCAAAAAGAACTTGAGAAGATTAAGATTCATGTCCCTCTGACTGAGTTATTAAAACAACGTGCATATCAGTCTCAAGTTACCTCTTTTATACTTCCTCCTGAGCTACCAATTGTACCTGATAGTTTAAATCTTCAAGAAGAAAGACCCATGGTAGTCTTTGGCCCACATGTCGAGGAGATAGACCCTTCTACTCCTCCTTTTTATGTATCCCTAGTCATTCATGACCTGCTGTTACATAATTGTATGTTAGATTCTGGGGCTTCCCATAATCTTATGCCTTTGTCTGTCATGGAACAACTAGGGCTGCAAATTACAAGACCATATAAAGATTTATATTCATTTGATTCTAAAAGGGTTAAATGCTTGGGAATGATTAAAGATTTAGTGGTCAATTCGGCTCAAATCCCAGCAAAGAGTGTGGTCATGGACATTGTGGTTGCTGATATCCCAGCTCGCTTTGGCATGCTGCTGTCAAGGTCCTGGGGTACCAATATTGGGGGATCAATCAAATTGGATTTAACATATGCTACTGTCCCAGTCTTTGGAGGTCAAGAAAGGAGGTTATACAGGGAGACTAGATTTGTCAAGATGGTAACTAAGGTTGACTGCTCAGATAATTCCCTAGTTTATAACAAAGAGGGAGACTTTTCATGTTTAATGTTGGAAGAAAATCAGAATTATGCACATGAGCCCCTTTTTGGTCAGATTCAAGCTGAGCAGCCTAAAGAAGAGCAGGAATCAGAAATTTGGACTTTACATTTTGATGGAGCTAACTCAAGAGAAGGCAATGGAGCTGGGGTATTGTTGATTTCTCCTACAGGGAAATGGGTGCCACTGTCTTTTAAACTGGAGTATGAGGCTACAAACAATGTAGCTGAATATGAAGCACTATTATTGGGACTGCAAACAGCTAGGAACATGGGCATCCAGTGTCTGAAAGTGTTTGGAGACTCCGAGCTGGTGGTAAGGCAGATAAAAAATGAATGTCAAACTAAGCATCCACGGCTCAGAGCATATAGAAATGAAATATGGGACATGATAGAGAATTTCTTCTCAGCATTTAACATACAGTTCATGCCCTGGGAGCAAAACAGAGTAGCAGACTCTCTTGCTGTGGCTGCCAGTACTTTCCGTCCTCCTCAGAATCCGCTTCTAAGATATGAAGTGGAGGTACGGTACAGACCATCCATTCCAGATAATATAAAGCATTGGCAGGTATTCGAAGATGATGAACAGATGAAAAGATTTATGGAGACTGTGGGAGAATTCTCCAATATGGAGATTGATGATAATGAAGAGGAAGAAGCTGAAAATATTGTTGAAAACAAATGGGAAGAAAGAATAGCAGGTAATAAAGTGCTGCAGCTGAAAGGAAATGTTATACCTAGAGGGTTGGTACCTCTAGAAAGGTTATTCAATAAAGATGATGTTCCAATGCAGCCAAACAAAGTAGTAGAAGAAGATCAAGTGGGAGATTTGAATCTGGGTACTTCCGCTGACCCCAAAATTGTTAAATTATCCAAAAGAGTCCCAGAAGAATACAAAGAAAAATATTTGAAGTTATTTCAATCTTATAGAGATGTTTTCGCTTGGTCCTATCAGGACCTAAAATTTTTTGATGTAAATATAATACAGCACAAGATTCCACTGAGGGAAGACGCAAAGCCTTATAAGCAGAAGCTCAGACAGATCAATCCTCTGCTGCTTCCCTCTATTGAAAAGGAAGTCAAGAAGTTACTGAAGGCCAAAATAATTGTGCCTTTGAGGTACTCAGAATGGATAGCGAACCTTGTTCCTGCTCGAAAGAAGAATGGAGAAATAAGGTTGTGTGTGGATTTCAGGAATTTAAATAGAGCATCTCTCAAAGATAATTATCCACTGCCTAAAATGGATCACATCCTGCAGAAAGTAGTGGGAGCATCCAGAATGTCAATGATGGATGGATTTTCGGGCTAGTAGCTGTGTTCCCATAAGACCAGAAGAAGACTGCATTCACTACACCATGGGGAACCTTTATGTACGCCAGGATGCCATTTGGATTAATTAATGCAGGAGCTACTTTTCAGAGGGAAATGGACATAGCCTTTGTCGGAGAATAGGACAAGTTCTTGGTCGTGTACCTTGACGATATCACAGTGTTTTCAAAGAATGATGATGAGCATATTGAGCATTTGAGAAGAACTTTTGAAAAATGCAGAAGGTATGGCCTTTCTCTTAACCCTCAAAAATCTTTGTTTGCATTAGATGAGGGAAAACTCTTAGGGCACATTGTGACTAAAGATGGTGTGAAAATTGATCCTAAGAGAGTTGAAGTGATAAACATCATTCCCTTGCCAAGAAATAAGAAAGAAGTACAGGTGTTTTTGGGCCGAATAAATTTTTTGAGAAGATTTATTCCTAACTATGCTGAGATAGTTAGGCACATAACCAATATGTTGAAAAAGGAAAATGAAGTAAAATGGTCCCAGGAGTCTAGAGATGCATTCACAAGGATAAAATGGGCATTTGCTGAAGCTCCTGTGCTAGCAGGGCCAGATTTCAAAAAGCCATTTATGATTTTCTCATTTGCTTCACCTCATACAATTGCTGGAGTGTTATTGCAGAAAAATGAAGAGGGATATGAACAGCCCATAACTTTCTTCAGTCAAGTGCTTTATGATGCTGAATTGAAATATAATATACTGGAGAAGCAGGCATATGCCCTGGTAAATTCCCTTAAAGCTTTTAGAGTTTATGTTTTGCAATCTCACATTACAACTTATGTCCCTACCGCAGCAGTCAAAGACATTCTGGTTCAGGGAGACAACGAAGGAAGAAGGGGAAGATGGATTGCAAAAATCCAAGAGTATGATTTGGATATAAGGCCTACTAAGTTGGTGAAAGGACAGGGACTTGCCAAGATGTTATCTGAATCAAATCATCAAGCTTTGGGCATTAATATATCTGTGATAGCAAGTGAAGAATCAGAAAAAGAAGAAGAGCAACATGGACTAGAGATGGCTACTCAAAAAATACACACGAAATATTTAACTAGTCCCTGGTATAAGGAAATAATTGAATATCTTTTAACACTCAGCTGCCCTTCGGGCTGTGACAAAGTGAAATACAGAGCTGTAAGGATGAAATCTCAGAAATATGTAATTGCCAATGGACAGCTCTATTGGAGGGACCCTCTCGGTATATTGCTGTTATGCCTCACAGAAAATGAAGTGCAAAATGTAATGACAGAATTTCATGAGGGGATATGTGGAGGACATTACAGCTGGAGGGCCACAACTCATAAAATCTTGAAGGCTGGTTTTTACTGGCCAAAATTGTATTCAGATACTTTTTCTTGGGTCAGAGCATGTGACAAATGCCAAAGATTTGCAGAAAGACAGAAATTAGCAGCATTGCCCCTGATTCCCATTCATGTAAATGAACCATTTCAGAAATGGGGATTAGACTTTATAGGAGAAAGACATCCCCCATCAAGTAGCCAACATAAATGGATACTGACAGCAACAGACTATTTTACAAAATGGGTGGAAGCCATACCTACAAGAAATGCTACAGATGCTGTAATCATGAGGTTTATAGAAGATAATATCATATCTAGGTTTGGCTGTCCTGCAAGAATTGTAACTGACAATGCACAGGCTTTCAAGTCTGCCAGGTTTGTAAATTTTTGCCAAAGATATAACATCATCCTGACTCATTCTACATCATACTATCCACAGGGAAATGGTCTAGCAGAGTCATCCAATAAAACCCTGGTGAGAGCCCTGAAGAAGACAATAGCTGAAAATCAGAAAAACTGGGACTCTCAATTAAAGTTTGCTCTATGGGAAAATAGGATAACCAACAAAAGAGCAACAGGGAAGTCACCTTATGAGCTGGTGTATGGGCGGGCTGCAGTGTTTCCTTTGCAATTGGCATCGCCAGTGGCACGTTTTATGCAGGAAAACCAGGAAGAACCAGATGACATGATCCGAAGAATTAATCAGCTGGTAGAATTGGAGGAAACAAGGAACCAGGTAGATCAGAGATTGATAGAATACCAGGAAAAAATGAAGAATGTCTTTGATCAGCACGCAAAGGATAGGAATTTTCAAGTTGGAGACCTGGTTCTTAGATGGGATGTTCGCAGAGCAGAAAAGGGCAAGCATGCTAAATTTGATCCATTGTGGTTCGGGCCATTCAAAATAGTGAAGCTGGGAAGAAACAACACCTTTTCTTTAGAAAATCTACAGGGTGATTTGTTGGATGCACCCGTGAATGGCCAATTCCTCAAGCCGTATTTCCAATTCTGACCCAAGCGGAGAATACCTGATTGTATATATTGTATATAGTTTGTTTTGGCTTTTATTTTTATAAAGGAAAAGAATGTTGATAATTACTTGAAGTAAGAGCACAGGGGAATTGAAAAATAAGATGAAATATTTAATGGTCTGCGTGTTCTCGACATGCCCGAGGACGAACATGTCGTCCCCAGATGGAGCCGATGTTGTACATATTTACCTCTGCCGTGGCCTAAAGTCTCATGACCTTGCTTGATATTACTATCTCCGCCCGAAAATCTGCTTTACAATGGTTAAAAACCCAAATTTAAATATATCAGGCCGAGCCCCTAAGAGTTTGACTCCCTCCCGCTTTGGCCTCCATATGACCCGAGTCTGAAAACCATAAGTCAAAATGAAAAGGGGCCTATTGTTTTAACGATCGGGCGCAATGGCGACCGTTCGATCGAAGTCCAAATCAACGGAGTGGTGAACGTTTCATATGGAGGGCCCCGCGCGTAGAAAACCAGTGGATTGCCCTCCGATGCAAGTTTAGCCGTTGATATTGTTTTGAGATCGAACGGTCCTAAGTCAATCGCAGTCCTGCCCTCAATCGCAATCGGAACTTCCAAAATGTGCCACCCCGGTCTCCCCGCTCCGCTTTCCGATTGCGATTTCCGATTTTGGGTCCCACCTCCTGCGGTTGTGTCATCATAATTTACAAGTGTGCGCCGTGTTCCTCCTCCACCATTCATATGTTCCGGTTATGTGTCATATTTTATGAACCTTTGCCCCGTTCATTCATTGTCGCTCCATTGTATTCTGCATTGTCACCCTCCATTTCTCCATTATTTTTATGCGTTTCCTGTCACCCTGCATCGTCTCAACATTTCTCCTAGTCCGTATCACCGCTTCCATGGCCGCTGTCGTATCCACACTCCCTGTCTCCGAGTCAATTTTATCTAATGTTTTGCGGGTTTTGCAGGTTTTAAAAAGACTTAGCAGGCGCTTTAACTTGCCGCCTCCGTTGCAAAGATCAGGAGCATACCAAAGGACATATTCTGCTGGCGAAATTAAAGGAAGAAGCCGAGGGTAGGTGGGAGAGGTGACCGCCATTAAAGAAGACACAGATATGGATTCTCAGAACCCTCCAGATAAATTCGCCCCGCATTAAAGATCCAGGATTCAAAACCAAAGCCAAGGGCCGAGAGTACAGTACAGAAATGCAGATTATTTCAAATCTCTTACGGCAGCAGATTTTCCCTCAGCCGCGAGCAACATATTGTATATATTTTATTATTTCTATCTTGTATATAAGGAGATTTTTATCTTCCAGCATTTATTTCCATAGACAAGTTGTCTAGTACAGTCATTTACAGTTAGTCATTCGTAGGGTGGGCGCGAATGTTTTCCGCCATTTTATTCAAATTGAGTCATTAATTGTGTTTCAGCTGCCTCCTCCTCTAGAATTCTCCATCATTCCTATAAAGACCGAAAAAGAAGACATTGTAGAGGCTCCGGATTTCTATCAGCAAACTGTGCAGCGAGAAAGACTTCTGTATACATTTTTGTAATATTTCTGTATGAAGCTTCAGAGCCCGTAGGGTCTCAGTGAGGAGGGGTTATAACTGTAATGAGGATTTTGGTCTCTGGTATTTCACAGTATGTAATTTCTCTTATGTGTTAATACAATATCTCTTTCATGCTATTTGTCTTCTTGTATCATGTTCTAGAATGCGAGTGGCTCACTAGTTTGCAGTAAGGATTCATCCTCGTTGATGCCCTTTCTGGAATTAGTCAAGCACTTTAAATAGGCCTCGTCATGGTATATTGTTCCATGTTCACTCTTTTCATATTTTCTGCTATATTAGTTGCTTGAGGAGGGTGCTTTTAAAACGCCATTTTCATATAAGGATTCGTAAATTGGTGCGCCCTTATGTGGTTCTGTTGTGTATCTGGGTATCAGTCTCATGCCAGCTAATATCTTCTTATGTTTCCTCACTGCACTCACTTCCTGATATCTTATTTCTTTGATATATTATTTGAATCGGCCCTCCTTACAGTAAGCGGTCTCTTAACTGTCTGATGCTTTCATGCTGAAGTTTTACATGATGTCCCTACATTATTCTTATCTTTGTGTCAGCTTCTGAGAGAGATTGGTCTCATTCAAAACTAATTTCCTTGTTCAAACAAGAGATAGTAAGTGAGCTCTTGGACTGACAACCCAAACTATAAAGGGCTCCTTGCTATATTAAGATGTCCTAGGCACTGGTCTATGGCAACTCTAGGCTGTCTCTAGGAGGGTGACAAAATCATCCACAACAATAAGCATGTCCCACATTTCTTTAGGTGATTCATAATTCATAACTTTGGTGGATTATGAGTTTTACATACCACTTGTTATAGAATTCAGGGCTTAGCATTTGCTACATGTGATTTCTTTCTGTTTAGGTATATTGGTAGAGGAGATGGGATCTTATATCCATCTGTAACTGATTTCCATACTTCAACTCCAAGGGACATAAGATAATACTTCATATCGATTTTACAAAAAGAGAAATTTGTTCCATCAAAGTGAGGAGCCTTAAGTGCTTCATTGCTAGCCTTTACAATTCAAAAATCGTTCTTCCACATGTTAGGCTAATCTTGAAGAAGTTGGCTCTAATAGCAATTGTTAGAAATACTAAGATGGGGGTGGTGGGGGGGGGAGTGAATCAATGTTTCATTCAATTGTTTATTTTATTAGTTAATTTTTTTTCACAATAAGGAGCACAAATTATGCCGTAACACTAGAAATAATGCAAAATAATAACTTATATAAATATCATTCAAATAACAATGATGGGGACACTAATCCTATTTTACAAATTCAGGATCCAACTTGTAAGATAAGATTTCCAATTCTACAAGGAACCAACCTTGAATGAGGACATCAATCCTTTTAATCAAATCCTAGCACCAACTTGGTCTATATGAGGAAACCTATCCTCTTCAGGCACCAAATCGATCAAAATTCAAGATTAACTCCAAAATATAATCAAGAAAGGGTACAAAATCAACTCCAAGAATGCTCCACATATGGTCTCAAGATATGCTTCAAATATGGTCTCAAAAACTGCTTCACATATACTCTTCAGGATACTTTAAAATCGAACAAATCCAACTCCAAAAACAATCCCTGCAAGTCATAATTCTATGTCAATTGGGGGGCCAAAATATGTGCCAAAAAGAGCTAAGTCATTTTCCAAAATAGGGCCGAGTTCTATCCTTAGGAGGTCGAGATATGTCCCTCACAATAGGCCTAAATTCTGTCCATAGGAGGCCAAGTTCTGATCCTACAAATAGGCCGAGGTCTATGCCACAAGAGGGGCCAAGGTATTTGCTACAAAAAGGTTGAGTTATGAACAATATATTGCTCCAAAATCTGATCATAAAACCCTCCAACCCTTAATACAAAACATGATTAGAAGCTATGAATTGCTCCTTCAATATGCTTTTAGGTTCATGAGATATGAACCATTCACTCTTCTCCACAAGTTTGAATTGCTTGTCTTCTTTCTTGATCGAGTTGTTGGCCGAATTGAGGAGAGGAATCACATATTTATACTGTTCAAGTCACCCAAACAGGGCCAACTTGTCCTTAAGTAGGGTTGACTTGATTGGGGGCAAGATATGTGGTTTTTTGTCTTAAAAAATGCATTTCTCTTCAATGGGGAGGAATTAGGGGGCATGTTATACCTTGTTGGAAAGGGCTTAAAGAAATATTTAAGCCTATGCCATTATTCTCTTAAGTTGGAAAACCTTTGACATTAATAACAATTAATTTCTCAACAAATGTCTCTCTAACACAGAGGTCCTCACCGAATGGGCTGATTGGGTTCCAAACATCAGTCACACAAGATAATGTTTCAACCAATACGTGTAAACAATGGATCTTTATTAGCAGATGAAATTCCTTCTAGGCCGCACCCTTATAGACATACATGAGCACCAAACCAATGTTATTCATTCCGCGGAGCACCTTCACCAACATTTAAGAGACTTGGATCAACGTATGGAGAGAATAGGACAATATCTGGCCATTCCTTCATCAAATGAGAAAACATCTAAGGTCTATAAGGAGCCCATCAAGGGTGGAGGTTTTGATTCAGATCGTTGTGGTTAGTCTTTGTGATGTCTATGTGTTTTGTTCCCTATGGTGTTGACTATGTTCTACAAAGATGTTTTGGAAAATATCTCTGGTTCACTATGTTTACATTTATCTCACCTTGCACTCCAATGACTATCTCCTCCTTGCGAAGAGTGAACTTTTGGACATGGTCAGGCCTCCCTAGTGAGACAATGACCTGAGTATTTTCAACATCTTTTGTAAACTCATATTTCCAAAGGCAATACAAATTTTCACCTGACAAAGAAAAAACTATAAAGTATACATTTCATTAGGACTAGATTTTGTTTTATTTTATTCTGAACAAAGAGGGAAATTTAAAGGTTCTCAAGCAAACTATTAACCAGAATTGAGTTCAGCATACCTCTTCTATTTTTATTTTTTATGAAGTCATTTTTCCTTTGTACTCAATTCATCAAAAGGCAGTCATGTGATTACTAATGGCTTGCACACATTTTACTACAAATTGGAATGACAAATGTTATTGGAAATATTTTGGTCATGTAAATAATTTTCACACAATTAAGAAATGTTTGATTCAAAGGTTTTTACTTATTTTCACACCTCACTAGTCGTGTAGAGATTTTGCACACAAATAAAAAATGCTCGATTCAAAGGGTTCCGCTTATTTTCACACTTTACTTCTAGAAGTGTCATTCTGTTTTATACATTTCAATAGAAGGGAAAATTTGAAGGGTTGTATTACAGGGAAATGTAATTAATAGGAAAACATAAGAAAGACCTCAATTATGATAATATGATGATATCATTTCTGGCCAAATTAATGTGGTAATCCATATCAGGAAAATTATAAGGAAGGGTTCAATTAGGATCAGATGATGACATTGTTTTTGGCCAAATTAGTGTGGTAATCCATGTTAAGAAAAAACATAAGAAACACTTCAACTATGATTAGATGATGACATAGTTTTTGGCCAAATCAATGTGGTAATGCATATGATGTTTGACTCTCATGCTATTACTTTTGATAATTGCTTGTGATGTATTTTACTTAACTTGATTAGCAAATTCTTGTTGCTTGATTATAATTAGTGTTATTATCATCAAAAAATTACCAAGAAATAAAGAACAATGAGACAAGAGGACACAAGATGTAGGTGATTAACGAGGGCCAAAACCTCTCCACTTGAGAGGAAAACCCACAAGAACTATTTTCTTCTTATAGAACTTCAAATGATGAATTCCAAGACCTATGACCCTTGACCAAAACCCCTCCAAGACCAAGTAAAATCACTCATGGATGAACTCCTCTTCCACCAAGTCAATGACAGTCAAACTGTTGACTGTGAATCTCAGCCCTCTTGTAGAAACCCTAACTTGCACGTGTGACATAAATATGGTGAAGATAATCTATATTCTCCTTCTCTTGGGCAACAAATCTCTCTCCAACAATTCAAATTGGATACAGGTGCTTCTTTAACCCTTCATATCGATTCTTAGCGTGATTGTAATTCAAACTTTTTGTAGGTGAGATGATTCCCTAATTAGAGTCCTCATGTGTGAGAGGTTACCCAAAATAGACCTCAAGAAATCCGTCTCCTTCTTCGTTTTGTCTTCTCCTTTCTTCGTTGGATATTCTAGTTGTTGATATTTTGGGGTGGCATCGAGTGTGCTCTAGCTCCGAAACTTTATGGAGGGGCTGGAACACATGAGATCTCCAAGACCCATAAAGCATTTGGAGAAATTCCATTTGGTGTAAAATTTATTCAAATAATTAAAATTTTTAATGGGGACCCTAAGTCTAACTTAGGGAAATTAAAAAATTAAAGTGAATTAATTTACACATGTGACGAGAACATTCTAAGTGACGTGGATCAAGCATTCTTTTAATCTTAACCGTTGATTAGAGATTAGATCACGACTGTTGATGTGTCAACGAGAAAACTATAAAGGAAGGGCTTGGGGTCAGTTGGAGGACACATACAGAGTCTAAGAGATCAAATTGTTCTAACGGAGCAGTGCTTGGATGAAGATCAGAACTGAGTGTCTTAGAGTTGTAGTGAGGGGCAGATGTAGTGATTGGCCAGGAGGGCCAAGAGTACAACACAAAGCAAGGGCAACAAATACGCAGTGGAGGCAACGCAACCATCAGAGGGTGTGACACAGTCCCTTAGCAGGGTGACGCAGGCCCACGCAGGGCTCACGCAAGGGCATTGCAGTGTCTCCAAGTAGAAGTACGAAATTATGCCAGAAGCAAGGCTTTCTGAGCTAGAAGGGCTGAAATCGAGATCCAGGAGAAGCAGGTCCACACAGAGAAAGGGTGACATAGTCCCTTAGCCTAGGCTACGCAGGCTGACGTAGTATCTGCACAGAGCGAGCTGGGGTTTCACCAATTGCGCATATGGATCAGCCGGAACTTGTGAGAGTGAGGCATATCTCACATTTTCTCCATTTTCCAAGGTTTTCTTTGTTGGGTGAGCCGAGTTTATGGCACCCTAGATGTACTCAAAAGTTGTTGCTTAATAATAATAAACCCTCATATATGCTGCACCGGTTTTCCTGCATTGGGTTTTTTCGGGGACATTTGTCCTAAAAATCTGTGTGTGATTTGTCATATGTGTGTGTTGTTTATTAAATGATCTGTATTTGTGTAGGCTGCTATTTGTGTTTACTTCGAAGTTTTTCTGAATAATCAGTTAAATAACTTGTGTAATAAATCAAGTAGGAGAAGTAAATCAATAGGTAGTAGTAGGATTTCTGTAATAAGGCTTTAGAAAATTTCACATGGTATTAGAGCATTGCATATCAAGTTGAACCACCAGCAAAGCAGATGAAGATATTTGCTACAGGAAGGGTAGTTGAAGTAGCACTGATCCGGAAGAAGGCAACATAACACCAGAGGGACAACAAACCCTGCAAGGGTGACGCAGAGTCAATCTACTCACGCAGAGGCTGACGCAACTCCGAAGAGGTGATGTAGAGCCAATCTGCTCACGTAGAGGCTGACACAACACCAAGAGAGGGACGCTAAGCCAGTCTGCTCATGTAGAGGTTGACGTAGCACCACGAGGGTGACATAGTCCGAGTTGGTGAATTGATGTGTAGTTTGCCGAGGCCGGAAGTGTAGTTTCTGATCTTCAGAATTTGCTGGTGTGGCATAGGTTCTATCGGTGTAGAACAATGCCTAGAAAAGGTGAAAAAAACAGGAGGAGAACAATCGCTCATCAGATTTGTGCCAAAGAAATCTGAGATTCGATCAGGAGGGTGATCATATAGGACTGATTCAGGAGATTTGACGGAGGATTTTAGGGAGGGAATCATTTGTCAGAGGGAGCATCTACTCTAGAGGGTTTCTATTGCCAAGAAACCCAAATCTGGTCTTTTGTTGAGTGGAGTAGTAGTAGAAGGGAGAGGAGTACCCGCTTCGACTGATTTTGAGCTAGATGGCCCCGTACAGACTGCGTGATTAGGATAGGTTGGAAAGTGTGTCCAACTTCACAATCTAGAAAGCTAGAATATTATCAGTCTTAGAGGAGTACGACATCAGAGACCACACAGAAAATATCTTAGCTGTGTTGACCGATGCAGACGCTCTGAAGAAGTTTAACAAGAACCAGGCATAGACAAAGTGCTTGATCATGGATGGGGTGAAGGATCACGTGGTCCCACACATTTCTGAAAAAGAGGACAACACATGAGATGTGGACATCCTTAACCACACTGTATCAAGGCAGCTTCGTCCAACGGAAGATGCTTCTGGAGAACCAGATGAGGATGTTCCAGATGCATAAGGGGGAAGAGATCAATCCGTTCCTCTCTAGATTGCAGACGACTCGTGACCAATTGATTTCCATGGGGTCAAATCCGGATGAGAGGCTCTTAGTAAGGACTTCCCTATATGCAGTCACTGATGAATGGGAGACCTTTGTCCAAAGCATTTTGGGCATAGCACAAATTCCTAATTGGGGTGACATGTGGGCTATCCTTAGACAGGAGGAGATCCAGCGGATGACCAAGAGGGAATTCAACAACAAAAGTAGCAAAGTGAAGAAGGAGGAGGAGGAGGATGTGACCCTTGCATCAAAGGGACAACATCAACAAGGGAAGAAGAATAAGGACCTATCAAAGGTCTAGTTCTTTAGGTGTGGCGAACTTGGACACTTTGCCAACACTTGTCCTAAGAGGAAGGACAGGGAACCTTTTGATTCCAAGGCAGTAGCAGCTAGAGGGGATAGTGGTAGTGAGAATGATGTGGTTATGAGTGCTCATGTGCCTCAAGAGAAGAGGTGGGGCGATATTGATATGTATAGAAACTACAGATCGTGAGGCAAGATCTTTGAGGTGCCCAAACTCTTGGATCACATACGAGCTACGGGAGCCTTAAGACAATAGCAGGATGATTGGAGCAGCGGGTACAGAAGATCACAGTGAAGTAGAGGCATAGCTAGGACGTTGTAGATGGGAGCTGCGCAGTGTAGAGGAAACAACAATGTATAAGCAGCAACAGTGCAAAGGCTGATGGGACTTCAACATTGCAGAGGGGCAGTGCTTACCTAGTGCAGAGCAACAATAACATAGTGGCTTCAAAGAGACAGCGCAACACAACAACCGAGGGAGCTTCAGTGATGAGATGCAACCCGAATGACTTGTATGTCAGTGATTGGGTAGAGGTCCTTCAGTTGCTTACTTCTCAACATCTAAGTTGTAGTGCAACAGTTGGAAGCATGATGCAACAATTTGAGAGGGACTGCAGTACGTATCTGGAAGTGTTAGTCACAGTGACATAGGCAGAAGTACATAGAATATTAGCGCAGTGGATGAAGGGCAGCAGGCCAAGGATCAACACAGAGATCGATGCTAGAGATCAGGGCAATGCTTCAGTGTGGAAGTATTGCTAGAGCAAACTCCTCGCTAAGAGTGAGTGTTGAGATTTTGGGGTAGCATCGAGTGTGCTCTAGCTCCGAAAACTTATGGAGAGGCTAGAACACGTGAGATCTCCAAGACCCAGAAAGTGTTTGGAGAAATTCCATTTAGTGTAAAATTTATTCAAATAATTAATTTTTTTAAAGGGGACCCTAAGTCTAACTTAGGGAAATTAAAAATTAAAGTGAATTAATTTACACATGTGATGAGAACATTCTAAGTGGCATGCATTCTTTTAATATTAGTCGTTGATTAAATATTGGATCACGACCATTGATGTGTCAATGAGAAAAGTATAAAGGAAGGGCTTGGGGTCAGTTGGAGGACACACACAGAGTCTAAGAGATCGAATTCTTTTGACGAAGCAATATTCAGATGAATATCAGATTTGAGTGACTCAGAGTTGCAGTGAGGGGCAGATGCAGTGGTTGGCCAGGAGGGCCAAGATTACATCACAGAGTAGGGGAAACAAAGACGCAGTGGAGGAAGCGTAGCCATCAGAGGGTGTGACACAGTCCCTCAGGAGGGTGACGTAGGCCCACGCAGGGCTCACGCAGGGGCACCATAGTGTCTCCAAGCAGAAGTTCGAAATTCTGTTGGAAGCAAGGGTTTCTGAGCCAGCAGGGCTGAAACTGAGATCCAGGAGAAGCAGATCCACACAAAGCTAGGGTGACGCAGTCCCTCCGCCTAGGCTACACAAGATGATGTAGTAGCTGCGCAGATGCTGCACAAAGCCAACTGGGGTTTCACCAGTTGCTCATCCAGATCAGCGGGACTTGCGAGTGTGAGGTATATATCACATTTTATTTTTTTGCTGAGGTTTTCTCTATTGGGTGAGTCCAGTTTATGGCACCCTAGATGTACTCAGAAATTGCTGCTTAATAATAATAAACCCTCATATCTGTTGCACCGATTTTCCCACATTGAGTTTTTCCGGGGACATTTGTACAAAAAATCTGTGTCATTTGTCATATGTGCGTGATGTTCAGTAAATGATCTATATTTGTCTAGGCTGCTATTTGTGTTTACTCCAAATTTTTTATGAATATTCAGTTAAATAACTTGTGTAATAAATCAAGTAGGAGAAGTAAATCAATAGTTAGCAGTAGGATTTCTGTAATAAGGCTTTAGAAATTTTCACACTAGTGTTTTTGCGCTTCAGGTTGAGCTACTTGCGTGTGCTTGGATGCCCTCAAAAGTGGTTGACTAGCCTCATATATATATGCTTCCTGTTCTATCTTGAAGGCCGACTTGTCACTAACTATAGGACGACTTGACACTTGGAAAGGCCAACTTGTTTAGGAGCATTATGATGAGGTCTTGGAGGGTCTTTTGACTCCAAATTTTTTTCTTTACAATATACATCATGCCCAAAAGGGTCTTCCATACATGATAATGACTCAGTTGACTTGTAGACTAAATGAAAAGCCCTAGAAGCACTCAATGGGTGCTTGACCTAAAATTAAATTTCCCTTGAGCATGATACCCATGCCTCAAGAATGACAATAATACATTTATTTTTCTCTTTACAAAATATATATATAAAATCATGATTACATATGCCATTATGAAGACCAGACCTAGTTACATATGTCAACTCTCCCTCTTCACTAGGGAGGTATTCATAATCCATATAAGGTCCTTGGAAATTATCAAACTGAATAATTCTCATAAAAAGATTCAGATTGGTAAGCCATCTCATAAGATACTTCCTTAGCTTATGCTAGAGCATCTCATCATACCAACCAACATTGTGACATAAAAAGGCATTGACCAAAAAATATATCTCTCCACAAGATCAAAGCACAATGCTGGTGAGACCAATGATTGATAAACACCATCATCATTGTCTCTTAAGGCACATACCCCACCCAAGTGTTCACAGGCATGTCCTTTTAGGAAAATTCCTATCCCTGAATAACGTATCCTCAAGGAATTTCCTCTTCGACTACTCTTACATCTTGGATGCCTTACCACATCCTCAAAGAGTATCAGAATCAATCTCTTACCCAATCCTTCATTCTTTCTTCACAATATGAGGACAAGAATGATGTGTCTATCTCTCCCTCTCAACTAGGGAGGATATAATCATTCTTATAAAAGGAATATACCCAATCTCCCTCTTATCCAAGGACTTGTCCAAGTTCCCTCTTAACCAGGGACTTGATTCCAAGCTCCCTCTTAACGAGGGGCTTGTTTCTAACAACAACTCTATACTCTTTGGTGGGGATCATGGTACCTTTAGCTGCTTGTAGAGCTCTTCCTTTTGATGTCATGAATTTATCTTCATCATTATGGAGCCTTCAACTTCTAGGTTTTCTTCATAGGGCATCGACCATCCATCACTTTCCTTCACGAACTATATCAGTCATGTCATCCTTCTCTTCACCGGAAAGTGATATTCTAGTCCACACCTGGCTTTCCTTCATCCAACTACGTTTTCCAAGTCATGTTACTTTTAGGATGTTCCATCCATTCTCGGTTGTAGGTGACATCTCCAACTCTCTTTCGGTAGCCCTGTTTCAACCCAACCAAATATTGTTCAGAAATCAAAATGAACGTTAATTAAAGGTTACCTTTTATGATGGCCTTTCATCATGACATATGCTTGCTTGCAACATCAACATTCTACACATTCATAATCACATCTCCAAGACATTCAATGCCAAGGAATGCCTTCTACAGACTTTATCAGAGTCTTCATACCTTCTCCATGGAGATGTCTTAGCCAATTATTTTAGTCATCAGATGTTGATCACTTATCTTATCTTATGTGACCATAGTTACATTTTTACCGAATTCTTCTTCCTTTCTTCACATATTTCTACCCAGGAACTTCTATACATAGTTCCTTCACCTTTTTCAACCACGTCATATTCCATATGAGGCCATATTATGTTGATTTCAACTTGTAAATATGTGAACTAGCTCAAGACATATGCCTTCATGCATCTTACCAAAGGAAGAGATCCTTCTTATTCAATCATGCTCATGAGTTAGAGCATTCACCCATTCTATCTGCAACTATATGATGACATGACTTAATCTATCAAATATATACATACCTCTTTTCTCCTTTTGGTCATCTAGACTTCCTTTTCTTGCTTGCAAGTTTTTCAACCATTTTTACATGATGACTTCTTTGTCATCAACCTTCTAAACAATGGAGCCCACACAAGGTGGAATGATTAACAAGACACTTGCTTCTTCCAAGTAGTGGTGAACCTTCTAATGAAGATTCCAACTGAGTATCTTGATTATCCTCATCTTGCAAATGCTCTCTCATAATGATGACGATGTATGATGAATACTTTCTACCTTCTATCATGCTAAATGACTTTTTTTCAACCATATTTACACTTTCAATGAGATTACCAAGAGATCATTCCTTTCTATGATGACTATTACATCCATGTAGACTTCTACTTCAATTATCCTTTCAAGTTTCTATAATGATGTCATGAGCTCTTGCTGTAAGCACATGCTTTTAATATGTTGCCAAATCCTAATATGATGCATCCTGTCATACTTACAATGCTTCCTACCATGATAGCAATATTTAACAATAGTAGAGGTCTTTTCACCTCCTACCTCTCCTTTCTATATATCTGAGGAGACCTTAATAGTGAAGATATATCCCTTCTTGGATTTATTCTCATCAGGTTTTTATACTTCTTCGGTGATACGGGCTTCAATTCTTTCTTTCCTTTTATTGCTTTCCTTCTTGAGTTTCAGAACATCTCTCTTGAAATTCCCATAATCTTGACAACCATAGCATTGGATCTTTGACATATCGATTTTTTTTTTGAGGACCAAACTTTCCTTCAACCTGGAAGCAAATGATTGAACTTGTTTTCTTGGTCCTACATCACTTTTTTCTTTCAACCTGGTTTCTTCAACCTTACACAATGACTAGAGTTCACTAAATGGGGTGGCTTCCTTCTTTCCATAGATGCTTGATACAAAGTTTCCCCATTCATCAGGTAGTGCATTGAGCAACACGGTGGTCATCTCTTTGTCAGACATCATTTCCCCCAACTCTTGCAGTTGGTCTCTTATTTGTGCCACCCTCATAAGATATGAGGTTATCCCTTCTTCCTTTGATACCTTCATTTTGTATAGCTCGGTTCTCAAAGATATCACTTCTCCTGTAGTGCTCTTGGAGAATAATTCTACTAGCTTGTCATAGATGTCTTTTGACTCCTCCAATTTTGCTACATAAGGGATGAGAGAATCCTTGATTTATTCTATAAGGATTCTTTAAGCCCTTATTTACCCCTTCATATACTTTGCTAGAGCTTGAAATTATTCCTTTGGCGATTCAGTTACTGAACCCTTAAGATGTCCAATGACTTCATTTTATATGAGGATAAAAAAAGTCCTCTTCTTCAATGCAAGAAAATTTTATGACCTAAACAATTCATTGCTCTCATTGCAAATTAAGTCATTTTGATAGTAGATTCAATCATAAGTATAAGGACACTAACTTGCCAAGTGAAGATTGTCCTTTGATGGTGATATATTCAACTTGATGCCTTCTTGATTTTGATGATGATGTTTGCTTCCTTGAAGATGATATTGCTTCTTCTAGAGATGTATTTCTTCAAATATGCTTGTGATGTTATCCTTTCTTCAAAGAGAGGGAGATCAACTTGATTCTTTTTTTATGATGATAACAATGCTTCTTCTTGCTTCCTTGAAATGAGGACTTCAAGATGGTTTAAATGTGCAGTCCTTTATTTGAGTGGAGGTGGGGTCCTTGAGGTATTCTTCTCCTTGTGATGATGATTGTAAAATGTGTGAGCTTCCCAAGAACACTTCAAGTGTAGAACCCTTCTGTGGATGAGCTATGATTTTGAGGTATTTCTTAATTCCTTCCTTCAAGATGATGAGTGTTAGTCCTCCTTGATGATTTTCTTGTATTCGGCCCTTGTGTATCCCTTCTTGATGGAATGCATGTTGATATTTTATGTATTTGGGGTAGCATTAGATGTGCTCTAGCTCCCAAATTTTGTGGAGGGACTAGAGTACACTTGATCTACAAGACCCAGAAGGGGATTTGGGAAATTTCATCTGGTTTGGGAGCTATTTAATTAATTAATTATTTTAATGTATTTCCTAAGTCTAAACTTAGGGAAATGAAATAATTAAAGTTAATTAAATTAAACATGTGATGAAATTGTCTTAAGTCACACGAATCAAGCTTTCTTTTAATCTTAGCCATTGATTCAAGATTTGATCATGGCGGTTGGGTTCCCAACAAGAAAAGTATAAAGGAAAGGCTTGGGGTCATTTGTAAAGACACACAGAGGCAGAGCACTGAAGCTAAGCTGAGATTCTAGGGCAGGGTTTGCTAAGAATTCTCAGAAGTGTTTCAGCTGCAGAGAGGGGAGTTTAGACAAAGGGGATGGTCTGATCCCAGTGTCTAGAATCAAAAAGAGACAGACAACAGCTTCAGAAAGGTAGCGCAGAGAAGCAGGAGCATCAGTAGCAAGAGGGCAGCAGCTACACAATGCAGGGGCAGCTTCAGCTACGCAGGTGCTACACAGTCACTCCCAGGGCAGCGTAAGGCTGCTGGAAACCCTCAGAGGTTACGCAGAGACCCTTAGGGGCAACGTAGGGACTGCATCACCTAGTCTGGGGTAACGTAGCCCTTTCCAGGCCAGTGCTGAGGGACACTGGGGCTACAGAGGCTAACACAGGGGCTTCAGGGGTAGCGCTGGGGTTTCTAGGGCCTAATTTTGGATGAGTCCTGTAAATCCCATTTGAGGTTGTGGATCAGTTAGTATTTTGGCTTCAGAACAGCCAGTGAGTTGTAGATCTATATTTTCTTTATTGGGTTTTCCAGATTTGGAACCCAGATTTGTTGTATTAAGAAATACTCTTAATAATAAAACCCTCCAGCAGCCAGCAGACCAATTTTCCCGCATTGGGTTTTTCTGGGGACTATTTGTCCAGAAAATCACTGTGTCACTTTGTCTATGTGTGCATGTACTTTTTCTAAATCTGAATTGGTGAAAGTTTGTTATGTGTTTTGCTTCGATATTAATATGAAAATTTCAATTAATACCTTAATTAAGTAGGAGCATAACCAGATCTAACAATATATTTTTGCATAATAGTAACATTTAGAAATTTTCACATGGTATCAGAGGAATTGCAGATCTAGGAGGGTCACCAGTAGAAGACTGAAGGATCTTGCTGCAGAAAGCAACAAGAAGTGCAACAGAAGGGAAAATCTGAAGGGACAACGTAGTTTTCAGAGAAGTAGAGTTACGCAGAGGGTAGGGTGGCGCAATCTAACGTTGTCTCCCAGTAGGCCCACACACTTACTGCGTAGAGGCAACACAGAGACAACGCTAAGATTGTCCGAAGCCAACCAGTGTGATGCAGATATGAATTTGTCAGATCCTTAAGAGTCTGAAGTAGAGCTGCATAATTCAAAAGGTACTGGTGGGGTTAAATTTCTGAAGTTTTCAAATTTTTAGCCTAAGCACTAGTGACAAATAGCGGGAGGAGATCAAATTCTTAGAGAGTTTCTAGCCAATTGAACTTGCAGATTGATCAGAGGATCAAAGAGAGTTGAATCATTGTTGATTTGGCAGATTTCTAAGAAGGGAAATCAGTTGTCAGAGGGAGCAGAAGGTGCCTGTATCGCCAAGGGCCTTAGATCCAGATCTCTAGCAAAGTTAAAGGAATCTCCCACACATTTCTGAGCAGATGGCTCCTCATGGACTGTGTGATCAAGACAGATTGGATGGCCTATCCAACTTTTCAGTTTGGAAGACTACGATCCTAATAGTCCTAGAGGCATATCATTTAAGAGACCATGCCGCAACAAGTTCTGGCCACACCGATTGATGCAGATCTCTTAAGGAAGCATAATGAAGCTGCTGGACATGCCAAGCGATTGATCATGGATGGAATTAAGGACCATATTGTCCCACATATAGTTGAAAAGAAGACAACTAATGAGATGTGGAATGCCTTAAATTCCATATATGAGGGAAAGTATGTCCAAAGGAAGATGCTGTTGGAGACTCACATGCAGTCATTCATGATGACCAAGGGAGAAGACATGGAACATTTCCTCTTCAGATTGTAGTGGATTAGAGATCAGTTGACTGCAATGGGTGCTAAGGTGGAGGATGAGCTGATGGTCAGGACTACTCTCAACGTAGTCACAAAAGAGTGGGAAACCTTTGTCCAAAGCATCTTGGGCAGAGCAGACCTCCTAGATTGGGACAACTTGTGGGCAACTCTACGTCAAGAAGAACTCTGCAGAATCACCAAGAAACAATATAGCTCTGGATCAAGCAAAGTGAAGAAGGAAGATGAAGAGGATGCAACCTTGGCATCAAAGAGGCATCAGGGAAATACGAAGAAAGATCTTTCAAATATCAAGTGCTTCCAGCGTGGTGAATTAAGACATTTTTCCAACAATTGTCCTCAAAAGAAAGAGGACAAGGAGGCTTCTTCTTCCAAGGCTATAGTGGTGGATTATGGGTCAGAAGATGATGCAACCATGAGCGCTCATGAACCATGAAAGTGGGGCGACATGGATCTGTAGAGGAGCTACAAAATGGTGGCAGGATCCTTGAGTAACTCATCTCTTGGATCACATCTGAGCTATGAGAGCCTTAATACAGTAGCGGGACAAGTGGAGTAGTGGGTGCATAGATCATAGATGAAGTAGAGGCAGATTTGAAGGCTGGAAGGAGCAACGCAGTGCAAATGCAACAGCAGTGTAGAGGCAGCAATAACGTAGGGGCTGATGTGACTTCAACAATGCAAAGCAGAGTTGCAGCTGCGTGGAGGCTTCATGAGGACAACACAACAAAACAACAACATGAAGGATAACAACACAAGGGGCTGATGTGACTTCAGTAGTGCAGAGGGAGTCTACTTATGTAGTGCAGAGCTATTGCTGTGCATCATCCTTCAGATGCCAACACAGATCAACAACCTATGGAGCTTCAGTGATGAGGATGCAACCCAATTGACTTGTCTGTCAAAGATAGGGCAAGAGATTCAATTGTTTGTCTCAACAACTGAAGTTGCAGTGCAACAAATCAACAGTGGTAGTGCTATGAGCAACATGGATGCAACAGATTGAGTGGGAGCTGCAGTACAGATGTGGCAGTGGCGGTGGCATCGTCATGGGCAGCAATACAGAGTGGCAGCAAAAATGCAGAGTTGAGTGGCAGTAGGCCA
Source organism: Pinus albicaulis (assembly GCA_034641835.2). Classification (NCBI taxonomy): domain Eukaryota; kingdom Viridiplantae; phylum Streptophyta; class Pinopsida; order Pinales; family Pinaceae; genus Pinus; species Pinus albicaulis. The sequence goes on from CM076569.1 coordinate 965,589,475, forward strand.
AGCATCAACATCACAAAACCAGTGCCCAAAATCTTGTAATGCATGGTGTGATGTATTGCTAGAGCACACTCCTGATGCTAAGAGGGAGTGTTGAGATTTTGTGTATTTTGGGTAGCATCAGATGTGCTCTAGCTCCCAAATTTTGTGGAGGGACTAGAGTACACTTGATCTACAAGACCAGAAAGGGATTTGGGAAATTTCATCTATTTCTGGAGATATTTAATTAATTAATTATTTTAATGTATTTCCTAAGTCTAAACTTAGGAAAATGAAATAATTAAATTTAATTGAATTACATGTGATGAAATGGTCTTAAGTCACATAGATCAAGCTTTCTTTTAATATTAGCCATTGATTCAAGGTTTGATCATGGCCGTTGGTTTCCCAATGAGAAAAGTATAAAGGAAAGGCTTGGGGACATTTGTAAAGATACACAGAGGCAAAACACTGAAGCTAAGCTGAGATTCTAGGGCAGGGTTTGCTAAGAATTCTCAGAAGTGTTTCACCTGCAGAGAGGGGAGTTTAGACAAAGGGGATGGTCTAATCCCAGTGTCTAGAATCAACAAGAGACAAAGAGCAGATTCAGAAAGGCAGTGCAGATAAGCAGGAGCATAAACATCAAGAGGGCATCATCTGCGCAGCGTAGGGGCAATTTCAGCTATGCAGGTGCTGCGCAGTTACTCCCGGGGCAGTGTAAGGCAACTGGAAACCCTCAGAGGTTACATAGAGACCCTTATGGGCAACGTAGGGACTGTGTCACTTAGTCTGGGGTAACACAACCCTTTCCAAGCTAGTGCTGAGGGACGTAGGGGCTACAGAGGTTGACGCAGGGGCTTCAAGGGCAGCGCTGGGATTTCTAGAGCCTAATTTTGGTTGAGTCCTGTAAATCCCATTTGAGGGTGTGGATCGGTTAATATTTTGGCTTTAGAACAACTAGTGAGTTGCAGATCTATATTTTCTCTATCGGGTTTTCCAGATCTGGAACCCAGATTTGTTGTATTAAAAAATTCTCTTAATAATAAAACCCTCCAGGGGCCAGCAGACCGATTTTCTCGCATTGGGTTTTTCCGGGGACTATTTGTCTAGAAAATCATTGTGTCACTTTGTCTATGTGTGCATGTACTTTTTCTAGATCTGAATTGGTGAAATTATTTTATGTGTTTTGCTTTGATATTAATCTAAATTTTTCAGTTAATAACTTAATTAAGTAGGAGGAGCATAACCAAATCTAACAATAGATTTTTGCATAATAGTAACATTTAGAAATTTTCACAATGCTGTCCTCTTTGATGTCTTGACCTTTCTTGATACTCTTTTTGATGGTTATTCTACAAGCTGCCTTTCCTTGCCTTGTCAGCTTAGCTCTGATACCATGTTGAGAAATCTAGGGCAACTAGATTAGGTGAATTCTCTTACTTTTGATAACTGCTTGTGACATATTTTACTTAACTTGATTAGATTCTTCTTGTTACTTGATAATAATTAGTGCTCTTATCATCAAAGAATTACCAAATAATAAAGAACAATGAGACAAGAGGACAAAATATGTAGGTGATCAGCTAAGGCCAAAACCTCTCCACTTGAGAGGAAAAACCACAAGAACTCTTCTCTTCTTATAAAACTTCAAATGATGAATTCCAAGACCTATGACGCTTCACCAAGACCCCTCCAAGACCAAGTCAAACCACTCATGGATGAACTCCTCTTCCACAAAATAAATGATAGTCAAACTAGCCTTCCAACAACTGCTTGCTTCTTCTTTGACCTCAATTACATACCTATACTGTTGACTGTGATTCTTGACCCTCCTGTAGCAACCCTAAGTCACACGTGTGACAAAAATATGGTAAAGAAAGTCTCTGGTCTCCTTTGTTTGGGCAACAAATGTCTTTCCAACAATTTAGGTTGAATATAGATGCTTCTTTAACCCTTCATATGGGTTCTTACCATCACTGTAATTCAGTCTTGCTGTAGGTGAGATGATGCCCTAATTATAGTCCACACGTGTGAAAGATTACGTAAAATAGACCTTAAGAAATCCGACTTCTTCTTTGTTCTGTCTTCTCCTTTCTTCACTGGATCTTCTAGTGTTTTCTATGCTTTAGATCAAGCTACTTGTGTGTGCTTGGAATGCCCTCAAAAGTAGTCGACTAACCTCATATATATAGGCTTCCTTTTCTTGTTTGAAGGCCAACTTGTCACTGTCTCTAGGCTGACTTGACACTTGGAAAGGTTGACTTGTCTAGAAGCATTATGACAAAGTCTTGGAGGGTCTTTTTAATTTAACAATTTTTATGTACAATATACATCATGCCCAAAAGGGTCTTTCATACATGAAAATGACTCAATTGACTTGTAGACTAAATGAAAATCCCTAGAAGCACTCAATGGGTGATTGACCTAAAAATAAATTTCCCTTGAGCATGAAACCCATGTCTCGAGAATGACAATAATAAATTTATTTTTCTATTTACAACAAATACATAAAATCATGATTACATATGTCATAATTTATGAAGACCGAACCTAGTTACATATTTCAACACTCTCATGTAGCATAAATCATATTAATTTTAAATTGTTAAGAAGTTGAATTCCTAGTTGTTAAAATGTGACAAAAAGAAAAGGTAAAAACATTTTAACCGATTTAAATGTTGTGGTTATTCAGTTTCACGAACGAAAAGATAGTTATCGAATTATTATAATGGTGTTACTTCATTTTTTATCATTCAAATATATGAGCAGGTTGTATGTGTGTTGTGTAAGCCTGAATGTAATAATTCTCATGAAGAATAAATATTTGCGTTGCCTGTGGAGGTTTCCTTGAAAAATCATCAAGGTTTTACCATGTAATTTTTGAGTACTAGTGCACGTTTTGTTTGCCATTATTCTTGTGAATGATTTTTGAATACATACTCTGAATAAAAAGTGTATCAAAGCATAGTTACCTAATTTATGTTGATTCCCAAGGGTTGTGAAGAACATACTGTGCATAGAGGAGGAGTGAGGGATGCAGATACTAGTGGAACCAAGATGTCAAGGGGAGAAGAAATTTGAGGAAGAGCGAGGCCCGTAGTGAGGGTCGTGGTTTCAACTGTTAGAGGAGGTATTCGACCTTGACCCAAGTGACGTCGCAACTTAGGACCCACACGATAAGCACCAACAGGACGATTCAAAACGATTAGACTGATATGCACAAGAAGACACATACGCAAAACATAGAGAACCATCAACCAAATTTTTGTTATGTCGTCGTCGACCGAAACCCTAGCCATCGTTAGTCGAATCTTTGATGTGATGCCATCGGTCGAAACCCTGGCTTCTGTTGGCCAAATCTATGTTGTGAAGAGGCCACTCTGTGTGCCACAAAGGGAAAAGATTGCCCCCTGTCCGAGAAGCACATGACTACATAAAAACTAGAAGCTAATCCGTCATAGGTCGAGCTCGTCGATGTGCACAAATGTAAATACAGAGAAGTCACAATGAAAGAGGTTGAAAGAATTTCGGGCAGAGACCAAGCCAATATACATGCCAAACATTAGAGAAAAGCTTAGATGCGCTGATTTCGTAAGGAGTCAGGTATGTTTTAAAATAATCTCGAACAATTTTTTTGTGTAGTGCAAGTATAAACCCTAGTGAATTTATGTGAAGAAACCCTGGTTCATAAGAAAATTGTGGTGTTTCAAAGTAAAACTTTTTTTTTTTTTTTAATCAGATTGAAAACAAATTTGAAACAAGGTTTATAAGGTTTGAAAAACAAATTTTTTATTTTAAGAACAACAATTTCTGAAAGAAGGGGTTTCTAAAACAAATTTTATAAATTAAAAAAATGAATTAGGGGTTCATGAAATAGGAAACATAATTTCTAAACAAGATTTTTTTCAAAGTGATTTGCCGCACTTAATTTTTCAAAGTTCGGAAGGAGAGTTTGTGTAAAGAATTATGGAAATGCAAAATTTGAGGTTGAAAAATTTAACAAGAAAAACCATTTTGAGTTGTGGAAATTAAAAATATGGGATCTACTAGAACAACAGAGGTTGCATAAGGTGTTAGGTGGCAGGAGTAAGAAGATTGTGACAATGATCAATGATGAATAGGAGGACTTGGATGCCAAAGCCTTCAGTACACTTTGGTTGTGTCTCACTGATGATATTTTATTTAACATCGTCAGAGAAGTGACAATAACAAGCTTGTGGACCAAGTCAGAAGGTTTATACATGTGTAAATTTTCGTAGATGTTCTATGCTTGATGCAACTTTACTTTTATCCCCAATATCAAACAACAATCACATAAACAAGAAAGTAAAATGCTGATAGAACATACCAGTAGATCGACACAAGAAAAGCCAAAAATACACTTAACTTGATCAACAAAATATATGTGTTGTGGTGCGTTACGACGATCAACAAGATGCTTCAACCAGCAAAGTATCAATACGGTCAGCCAACCAGAATGTGTCACACAACCTTCTCAGACAGTTATACCAGTCAACCCAAAGTCAACAAAATTCAATGCTGTCCTAGTCAACGGTCAACGCAAAAACAACAACAACAAAAGTCAACGCAGTCCGGTCAGAGTCAACGTCCAGCCTTGATTTCTGTGCCAATAAATGCAGACTTCATAAATCGGATTTTTGAGAGTTTAGGGTTAGTTTGACCATGTGTTGACCAAAGTCAACACTGGTCAAATTTGCGTTGAAACCCTAGGTCAAAATAGAAATGTCCTTTGCTGAAATTTTCCCACTTGTGAGAGAAGAAGAGACTCCAAGGTGTTCGAACCAATTAGATGATGAGAGAGAATGGATGATGATGTGATGGATGAAATGACCTCCAATTTTGACCTATATATATCCATCAGTGAGGGTGTGTGACACATCTGCTAGGGCTTCAAGCCTACATTTCAATTCTGGTAGACCTTGCACATAAGTGGAATTAAATCAAAATAAATGTTCCGCTCATCGGATCAAGATGATCTTTAGATCGATCTTGCACCTCTCTGAAAGAGGAATCCAATAAAAATATTGGCATCTTCATCTGAGCATCACAAAATGGAGTTTGGACCTAGTTGTCCAAAATTAACACCCCCCTCAACTAGGGAGAACTCCATCCACCCGTGCCATCCAAACATCGTGCGTCATCCCGTTGTAACTTGCTTTGTTGGCTTCTTTATTTCAGAACAAAAGGGTGAGTCACAAAGACATCACTCCCGGCTGAAAAATTCAGCCCAGAGGTCTGAAACCTCTATAGGACTCAAAAGAGTCACATACCAACCCGAAGTTGGTTTACCTGACCCGAAGTCAGTTGGAGGTTCGAAACCTCACTAGAATTGATCCCAGATCAAGTGGTTGGACATGTGCCATCCTAGACATAGACAGTACAACAATCTCCGATGCATCCATCGGTCTTTTCTACTGGTCTCTAGCTTTTCCCACCTCATTATCCAAATGAGAGGTACTTCCCATGAGTCCGGGACTCAATGGGTAGGATGCATATGGGGCACAGAACATGAGAGGTGAACCAACTCAACATCATAACGGTGGGGAATAAGCACACCAACAAGGTTCGGCAAGCCTAGCCTTATGGTTTCTTATAGCTCTGAGGAGCTATCCCCAAAGCCCCCTGGAGCTCCCAGAGCTCATCTTCCAACATGACCCTCAACATAGGGTCGTTCCACGATTCTAAGATTCTCACGGAAGGTTAGGAACTTGACCTTCCCCAAGGGCTTTGTGAGAATATCTGCGACCTGCTCATCAGTTCCTATATGATCGAGCCTTACGGCGCCTCACTGTACCATATCCCGGATAAAGTGGTACTTGATATCAATATGCTTGGATTGATCGTGGACAAGAGATTCTCGGACAACCGAATCCCACTCTGGTTATCACAGAGTATCACGGTGGTATCTAGCACATGCCCGAACAACTCACTGAAGAGCTTTCGCAACCAAACTGCTTCACAATAGGCCATACTTGCTGCAATGTATTCGGCCTCAGTGGTGCTCAAAGCCATTGAATTCTACTTCCTGCTTATCCAAGATATCGAAGCAGACCCAAGTGTGAAGCAGCATCCAGATGTGCTCTTGCGATCCACCACACTGCCAACCCAATCAACATAAGTATATCCATGGAGTGTCACACTCCCGACAGTGTATCTCAGCCCATGGTTTATCGTGCCCGAAGATATCTCAACAGATTCTTGGCACCAACCCAGTGAAATTGATGAGGTTAAAACATATGTTGACTCAAAGTGTTCACTGCAAAACATACGTCCAGACAGGTGTTCACTAAGAACATCAGGGCCCCTACGAGTTGACGATACTCAGTAGGATTTGCTAGCACGGGCCCAACAACGCTACCACTCAACTTCTTAAAGTTTAGCTCCATTGGTGTCGACACAGACTTACAATCCACCATTCCAAATCTTTCCAGCGACTTCACAATATATTTCCCTTGAGAAAGGAAAATCTCGGCAGGTCTCTGCCAAACCTCTAGGCCTAGGAAGTAATGCATCAGTCCTAGGTCCTTCTTCTCGAACTTAGAAGCGAGCTCCCTCTTACACTGATGAATGAGAGGGTCAACACCTGTCAGGAAGAGGTCGTCCACAAACAAAACCAGAATGAGAGGCTTTTCTCTATCAACCTTGAAGTAAAGGTTCAGATCAACATTACTACGAGTAACGCCCAGCTTCATCAGGTAGTTATCTTTCCTCTCGTACCAAGCTCTGGGTGCTTGCTTCAACCCATAAAGGGCTTTCTTCAACCAACAGACATGGGTTTCCCGATCCTGGACTTCGAACCCCAGAGGTTGCTCCACATAGACCTCTTCCTTTATCGCACCATGTAGAAATGCGGTCTTCACATCCATCTGATGAAGATTCTATCCTTGTGTAGCGAGCAAGGGCTATGATAGATCGGATGGTGGTATATCGAGCCACAGGTGCAAATATATCATCATAGTCTACGCCTTCCTTTTGAGAGAAGCCACGGGCAACGAATCTTGCCTTGAACTTTTCAGCCTTACCATTAGATCCATGCTTGATCTTATAGAGCCATTTCGAGGTGACAACTGCTTTGTCCTCCGGTGTCGGAACCACATCCCAGACATCATTCTTCATAATGGACCCATATTCTTCGTGCATAGCATCCTTCCAGACTTGATGCTTTACGGCTTATTCAAAAGATCCAGGCTCAAATTGTACGATTCTACTCATGGCTGCTAGATACCCTTGGTATCTATTCGACTTCTTGCTTTCACGGAATGTCCCCCTTGGGGCCATATGATTCTTGGAATCCTCGAGAGTGTCCTGAGCCATGATGGTCTTCTCTTCATTGAAGGAGGTGGATCGATAGGGTCCATCGATCCTTCAACATTGAGCAATGTCTCATCCTTCGGTTCTTCTTGATTACTAGGCCTTGCTTAATGATCTTCCTCAGATCTCGGAATATTGATTTCTTTCCTTAGGGAAGCATCTTTGTCAAAGGTAACATCGTGGCGTATCTCCACTTCCCTTTGACTAGGCACATAGACTCTATAGGCCTTCGAAGTTTCGCTGTAGCCCACAAACATTCCCTTCTTTCTAGAAGCATCCAGCTTGCTCCTCTTCTCTTTCGGCACATGAAAATAAATGGGACAACCAAAAACTCTAAAATGTGAGACGTTAGGTTTCTTATCAGAGAAAACCTCTTTGCGAGTTTTGGATTCTAGAGCGAAATGCGGGCATCGGTTTTGTATGTACACAACAATGTTCGCAGGTTCTCCCCAAGGTTCGCAGGTTCACATAACATGGCACGTGCAACTTCCACAATGGTCATGTTCTTTCTTTCAGCAATGCCATTTTTCTCAGGAGTATATACGGTTGTGGTCTCCCTCTTGATGCCAGCTTCTCTGCAAAAGTTCTTGAACTCATTTGTTTCATATTCAGTGCCATTATCGGTCCTAAAAATCTTGATCTTCTTCCCTGTTAGATTTTCTACCAAGGCTTTGAAGGTACGGAACCACATGAAAGCCTCATCCTTCTTCTTCAAGAAGTATATCCAGGTTTTGCAAGAGAAGTCATCTATGAACGTCATATAATAAGAAAATCTTCCCAAGGATGTCACGGGTAGCATACCAGACAAATCATAATGTATCAATTGCAAGACATCATATGTCTTTGTGACACTTGAGGGGAAAGGTCCCCTTATATGCTTTCCTTCGACACAACCCTGACATACACCTTCATGATCATTTTTGACTCGGGAATCCCCGTCACCACCTTCCTTGCTTCGGGAAGGGCTTTGTAATGAAGGTGTCCAAACCTTCGGTGCCATAGTTCAGTCTGTCGAATAGTATCACATGTCATCACTCCCAATGGAATTCCTCCAACTTGGTAGAGTGTATCAACTCTAAACCCAATCGTGATAGCTTCCTTGAAACTCTTCTTACAGATACGCACCTTCCCATCAATGAATTCCACATTGAAAGCTTTTTCTTCCATGGCAGAAATAGACACACGGTTCTTCTTCAAATTAGGTACATATAGTACATCTTGTAAGCAAAGGAATTGACCTTGAGACAAGTGGAGGGTCACAGTGCCTGTCCCTTTCATGGGATATGTGGCGTTATCTCCAAGGATAATTTTTAGATTAACATCGTTCTCAACCATATCAGAAAGTGCTTCCTTGAACCCAGTGATGTGCCTTGAGGCACCACTATAGATCAACCAGACATCCATAGTGTCGGGTGGAGATGCAGCAGAGAGGGCAGATACAAGAATGACTTCATTTATTTTATCATCAAAAACATTAGATTCCTCATACTTGGAATTTCTCGACCTTTTGAAAGGTTGCCCATTTCCACTTGAGGGAGCCTTCCTCTTCCCTTTGAACTTGTTTTTCCTTTGATTTCCATTCCTCCGGTTGTTGTTGTCATCATCATAAGAAGAATCCTTCTTGAAAGGACATTCTCGATCATAGTGGCCGATCTTGTGACATGTGTAACATTTACCTTTCTTTCCTTAGGCTCATGCTCTTCCTTTGTTCCTCGGACCACCATTGTTCTTCTTCTTAGCATGAGCAGTGAAGGCAACATTTCCTTCATTTTCATATTCCTCCATCCTTGTCTCTTATAGTACGCATCTAGACAGTACTTCGTCAAAATCAGGTATCACATTGTTGTTTAGAATGGTAGTATTGAATACATGCCATTCGGAGGAGAGGCATCCAAGTGCGGTGAGAACCATTTCTCGATCAACTATTGTCTCCCCATTGGCCAGAATATTATTTTTGATTTCAATCAATTTTAGAAAATATGATTGAACGGACTCATCCCTGCCTTTCTTCAAATTCTTCAGTTGGTTCTTGAAGAAAAGGACTTGATTTGCATTGTTGGCCTTGAACATGTTGACCAAATTATCATACATCTCCTTGGATGTGCCCAGCTTAGAGATGTAGGCAACCAAACTCTTATGAATTGAGTCCCTGATCATCAGCTTTGCTTTTATTTCCCCCTTCTTATATTTTGACTTGGTGGCAACAGGTGCAGTGGATGGAGGCTCTTGGATTTTACCCTGTGCATAGTCCATGACATCTTGGTCTTCTAACATAAGATCCAAAGTCATCTTCTAGGCATGGAAGTCTTCCTTCCCAGCCAATTTGTCATCAACTTTGAAGCCATTGTAGTTTGAGGTACCCATGCTCTTCTTCGATGATTGCTACAAACTTGGGCTTTGTCTTCACCTCAGCTCCGATACCATGTAAATTTTCGTAGTTGTTCTATGCTTGATGCAACTTTAATTTTCTCCCCAATATCAAACATCAATCACATAAACAAGAAAGTAAAATGCTGATAGAACATACTAGCGGATCGATAGAAGACAAGCCAAAAATACACTTAACTTAATCAACAAAATATATGTGTTGTGGTGCGCTACGGTGGTCAACAGGATGCTTCAACCAACAAAGTCTCAATACGGTCAGCCAACCAGAATGTGTCACACAACCCTCTCGGACAACTATACTAGTCAACCCAAAGTCAACAAAAGTCAACGCTGTCCCAGTCAAAGGTCAATGCAAAAACAACAACATCAAAAGTCAATGAAACCAGGTCAAAGTCAACGTCCAGCCTTGATTTATGTGCCAATAAATGCGGACTTTATAAATCGGATTTTTGAGAGAGTTTAGGGTCATTTTGACCATGTGTTGACCAAAGTCAACGTTGGTCAAATATGCACTGAAACCCTAGGTCAAAACAAAAATTTCCTTCGCTGAAATCTTCCCACGTGTGAGAGAAGAAGAGCCTCCAAGGTGTTCGAACCAATCAGATGACGAGAGAGAATGGATGATGATGTGATGGATGAAATGACCTCCAACGTTGACCTATATATATATCCATCAGTGAGCGTGAGTGACACATTTGCTGGGGCTTCAAGCCTACATTTCAATTTTGGCCGACCTTGCACATAAGTGGAATTAATTCAAAATAAATGTTCTACTCATCAGATCAAGATGATCTTTAGATCGATCATGCACCTCTCCGAAAGAGGAATCCAATAAAAATATTGGCATCTTCATCTGAGCATCACAACATGGAGTTTGGACCTAGTTGTCCAAAATTAACAACACGACTAAATCCTTGATGAACTAAATCTACTTAAAGAGGCAGTGGTACATCTTGAAAATGAAAGAAGGTATGAAAACAAAAGATCACCTAAATGTATTTAATATTCTTAATTTTTAATTAAATAATATAGATGTCAAATTTGATAGCAAAGATGATACAGTTACATTGTTGTGTTCACTGCCTAAATCATGGGACCATTTGTAACCTCCGTCAACTTAAGCACAACAAAAACTCTTGAATTTGATGTTGTTGTTGGATCTATGTTGTCTAAATAATTTAGAAGGAAATCAAGTGTTGAAACCTCAATGCCAGAAGTAATGGTGGCTAGAGTTCGCTCCAAAGAAAGAGGAGATAAATCAAGAGGTTCATCTAGGTCAAAATCAAAAGGCAAGAAGAGTAAAATGAGATGTCGGTTCTACAATAAATCAAGGCATCTCAAGAAACACCGTTGGAAAAGACAAGAATCTAGGGAAAATTCAAAAAAGGAGCAAATCCAATTGAATCAAGTTTAAGTGTGATCGATGCAGTATTGTCAATATGTAATGTTCCTAAATATTATGAAGATTGGTTATTAGATTCTCACGCATCTTATCACATGTGTGTGGAGAATTTGGAGGGCTAGTGATTAACACAAAATTATCTTCTTGATAATTACTTGTGAGCTTACTTATGTATTCTCTTCTTTAGCTTAGTTAATCTTTCATCAAGTCAATTATCAAAGTACACGAGACACACAAGTTAGGCTCCTAGAGCCAGGGAAAAACCTCTCTCTCTTGGAGAGGAAAACCTGCAAATAATTCTTCTTATAGGTCTTCAAATGACAAGTACCATGACCAAGACTCAGACCCTTGACCTAGATATGCTTCCAAGACCTTGTCACAACTTCTTCAAACTTAATTCTTATCGTCTACACCAATCTCCACTGTTATGCACTGGGACTAGAGAACTCGGTCTCCAAATTACACTTCTTGATGCTCAGTCAAATGTAGGGACAAAATTATCTTCACTTGTGACTGAATTCCTTGAAAAGTAGTTTGGAAGGTAAATCTCTGATTTACCTTCCTCACTTTCTCCCACCTTTAGATCTGCCTTTCTTCTTATAATCATTGTCTTGACTTCATAAAATTCTTCCTTTAAGCAGACTGCCCTTAACTTTATCTTATAGGATCTTTTCTTAATTCTGGAATCACACATCAAACAACCATAGTATACACATCCTTTTCCTTGCTTTAGGGTCCGAGATAGGTACTGAGACAACGTTGATAAGTCCGCACATTATATCCTGTACATAGCTCCTGAAGTCTGCATTTCATACACAATAAAAACCACACTTTTCTCCACGCTGACTTACCTTATCTATATGCACTTGCTCACCTTAAAATTTCGCATTTCTCTTCTTTTTGAACCAACACTATTTTTTGTCTTTCACCCGCACTGTATTTTTAGATAGATTCGCACTTGCTTCTTGGAGATGTCCACATAATAATCTTTGATATATCCGCATTGTAATATTAGATACATCCACATCATAATTTGTGTGATATCCACATTGCTTACTCAATGATGTCCGCTGTGGGTTTAGTGCAATTCACACCTTTTGACTAAGACATACCCGCATTAATTTCTTCGTGTCCCATTCTCTGCATTATATGATGTACCTTTTTGGCATTGTAGTTTAGAGGTAATTCCGCAATAGGTTCATATACATCCGCTCCTTTTAACTCAGATAGATCCGTAGTCTTCCTTTATCCGCACTGTAGACTCAAAGGTATTCGCATTGATTTCTTCAGTTGTGACCACATACCATATGTGTATATATATATATATATATATATATATATATATATATATATATATATATAGGGCACATCCCCTTAAGCAAGCCGACCATATAGCTGTGACTGAGGCTGACTAGATAATGTTTATCTCAGCGTTGATGAGGTACTTCATTTCTTGCATTTTGAGGCTTGTCTTTCATCGTTGCATTGAGGGCTGTTGTGAGCTTCTTTCACAAGGTCCTGGAGCATATAGCTAGACTAGATTTGACACTTAACTCAAATCTAATGAACATCAAGAACAAGTCCATCTACTTAATATAATCTTTCTCATGAAACCAATGAAGCAAGTACACCAAAAGTACACTTTATTATCTTTGTCTTCTTCTTTTCATAAATACATAATAGCCAACATGAAGACCGACCTAGTTACACTTTTCAACACTCCCTCTTAACTAGGAAGGTATTCATACAGGTACATGGTCACTTTCAAACTAAAGAATCTCATAAGAAGAATCGGATTGGTAAACACATCTGTATAGCATCAAATCAACCAGCATTGTCCTAGTGCAAGGCCTTGACTAACAGCCCCATGTCTCAATGAGACAATGGGCTACAATGCTGGCGAGACACATGACTAATAGACACCATAGTCATTGTCTCTCCAAGGTACATACCCCACCTATGTGTTCCCAGAGTATGACCTTATTGGACTATTCTTCTCTTGAGTAGCCAACCCTCAAAGAATATCAGTCCATGACTACCCTTATCTCAAATTCCCTATCTCATTCTCAAAGAGTATCGAATGCCAGATGATTACCCAATCCTCCATTATGTCTTCCAGGTGAAGACCAGAATGATGTGTCTATCCATTCTCTCCACATGGCCTTCACTAAGGCATACGACTGTTAGTCTTGGTCTAGTGCATGACACATGTAATAGAGAATCACATAGGTCACTCCCTCTCAACACAAGAAGGACATATTTCAAGTTTCTTCCAAGTAAGAAACTTACCACCAAGCTCCCTATCAACCAGGGTCCTGCAGCAGCAATCTAGCTACTCATGAAGAATTCCTCCCCTCGATGTCATGGTTTTCGATATTGAGGAATCTTCAACTTTTGGCTTCATAGGGCATAGATCATCCATCACTTTCAGTCACGAGTCATGTCCAATATCAGAAAGTGATTCATCAATCTTTCTCATCTGGTCCACCGTTATGCCATGCTACTTCCCTTTGAATAATCTCCAAGGATCATACATCCTTTCCCATGATTAGCAGCCCTGCACAAAATCATCCAGATAAACATATACATATGAACTTTTAAAACAAAAGTTACCTCAGTGACGATCTTTCACCATGACGTCTTCTAGTAGGCATCGACATCCTTCATACAGATTGACACATCTCCTAATGATATGTTTTGTCAAGGGTCTTCTTCTTTATCAGAATTCCGTCAAAGTCTACATATCTTCCCAGGAGATCTCCTAGTCACATCTTCTTGACCTCTGGATGATAACTGCCTCTTGACATGGCTGCATTTCATGATCTCTTCCTTTCTGCACATTCTCCATTTCCAAACTTTCTGTTTCTCGTTTATATACAACCACCTCATATTCCATGAGGACATATTATGTTGATTTCATCTGTTAGTGCATCGAGAGATCCTTCTTCTAAATATGGAAGTCTGCAACCATATGACATGACTTCACAACATATAGTGTCAACATATAAGTATATACATACCTCATACCTTTTTCCCTTGAGTCATCCTGTAGCATTTTTTCTAGAATGAAGAGATTCATTCCCTTGGCCTGCTCCATCAATATGTCATCACATCTCAAAATTCCATTTTTCATGATGACCCTTGATCTTGATGATTGCCTTCCATCAGTATTGTTATTAGAGAGGTTTTCCAGGAGTTGTTTTACCAAGAACTCCTACCATGCTTTGATCAGGATGCTACACAACCAACATAAATCACTTAAAGGAGAAGATGATCTTGATAATAGTGGAGATCCCTCGCTTCTTCTTTCTTAGATTTCTTTACATCAGGTTCTTCTCTCATTTCTAAGACATGGGCTTCTTCCCTATTTCTCTTCTTCTTTTCAAATTTTGGACAATCTATTCTATAATGCCCAAGTTCATCATATCCAAAGCATCGTGCTTTTTCCATACTATTTTGAGGACCAAACTTACCAAATCTTCCTTCCTTAAGTGAAGGTTTCCCATTCCCTCGGCAGAGCATTCAACACCACTATAGTCATCTCAGAGTCAAACATTACTTCTCCTAGTTCCTGCAGTTGATAAGAGAGATTGCTTCTCTTGCAGTACTCACAAAGAATAGCTCCACCAATTTCTCATATATTCATTTTTGATGATTTGATACATCAGAGATGAGAGAGTCTTTTATGGATTCTGTAAGAATCCTTTGGGCTCTTATATCTCCATTCATGTATATGGCATGACTTCATTGTCCTTGTTTGAGATAGTGGCTTTCTCCTTCACAACAACTTCCTTGATGATGTTTTGAAGATGAAATCAAGAGTTTCTTTTAAGAAATAAATATTCAATGTGGATGTTCTTGAAACCTTGATGGTAAAGGATTACTTACTTGAATGAGTTGATATAGTTAGAGAGTCTTCCTTGCAAAATGATTTGTTTCTTCAACCCAAACTTTGATCTCTGCTTCTTGTAGTGTCTCCTTTGTCAAGCAGCCCTTATGTTCAGCACCTTAGCTCTGATTCCATGTTGAGAATTTGGAGGGCTGGTGATTAACACAAAATTCTCTTCTTGATAATTACTTGTGAGCTTACTTATGTATTCTCTTCTTTAGCTTAGTTAATCTTTCATCAAGTCAATTATCAAAGTACACGAGAGACACAAGTTAGGCTCCTAGAGCCAGGGTAAAACCTCACCCTCTTCGAGAGGAAAACCCGCAAATAATTCTTCTTATAGGTCTTCAAATGACAAGTGCCATGACCAAGACTCAGACCCCTGACCTAGATATGCTTCCAAGACCTTGTCACAACTTCTTCAAACTTAATTCTTATCGTCTACACCAATCTCCACTGTTCTGCACTGGGACTAGAGAACTTGGTCTCCAAATTACACTTCTTGATGCTCAGTCAAATGTAGGGACAAAATTATCTTCACTTGTAACTGAATTCCTTGAAATGTAGTTAGGAAGGTAAGTCTCTTATTTACCTTCCTCACTTTCTCCCACCTTTAGATCTGCCTTTCTTCTTATAATCACTGTCTCGACTTCATAAGTTTTTCCCTTTAAGCAGACTGCCCTTAACTTTATCTTATAGGATCTTTTCTTAATTCTGGAATCACACATCAAACAACAATAGTATATACACATCCTTTTCCTTGCTTTAGGGTTCGAGATAGGTACTGAGACAATGTTGATAAGTCAGCACATTATATCCTGTACGTAGCTCCTGAAGTTTGCATTTCATACACAACAAAAACCGCACTGTTTTCCACGCTGACCTACCTTATATATATGCACTTGCTCACCTTAAAATTTCACACTTCTCTTCCTTTTGAACCCGCACTATTTTCTATCTTTCATCCGCACTGTATTTTCAGATAGATTCACACTTACTTCTTGGAGATGTCCACATACTAATCTTTGAGATATCCGCATTGTAATATTAGATACATCCACATAATAATCTATACGATATCTGCATTGCTTACTCAGTGATGTCTGCATTCCTTAATTAGTGATGTATGCTGTAGGTTTAGTACAATTCACACCTTTTGACTAAGACATACCCACATTACTTGCTTCCTGTCCCATTCTCTGCATTATATGCTGTCCCTTTTTGGCATTATAGTTGAGAGGTAAGTCCGCAATAGGTTCATATACATCCGCTCCTTTTAACTCAGATAGATCTGCAGTCTTCCTTTATCTGCACTGTAGACTCAGAGGTATTCGCATTGATTTCTTCAGCTGTGACCGCATACCATATGTGTATGTATATATAGGGCACATCCTCTTAAGAGCTGACCATATAGCTGTGAGTGAGGGCGACTAGATAATGTTTATCTCAGCGTTGATGAGGTACTTCACTCCTTGCATTTTGAGGCTTGTCTTTCATCATTGCATTGAGGGTTGTTGTGAGCTTCTTTCACAAGGTCATGGAGCATATAGCTAGACTAGATTTGACACTTAACTCAAACCTAATGAACATCAAGAAGAAGTCCATATACTTAATAAAATATTGCTCATGAAACCCATGAAGCAAGTACACCAAAAATACACTTTATTATCTTTGTCTTCTTTTCATAAATACATAATTACATAGCCAACATGAAGACCGACCTAGTTACACTTTTCAACACTCCCTCTTAACTAGGGAGGTATTCATATAGGTACATGGTCACTTTCAAACTGAAGAATCTCATAAGAAGAATCGGATTGGTAATCACATCTGTATATCATCATATCAACCAACATTGTCCTAGTGCAAGGCCTTGACTAACAACCCCATGTCTAAATGAGACAATGGGCTATAATGCTGGCGAGACACATGACTAATAGACACCATAGTCATTGTCTCTCCAAGGTACATACCCCACCTAGGTGTTCCCAGAGTATGACCTTCTTGGACTATTCTTCTCTTGGGTAGCCAACCCTCAAAGGATATTGGTCCACGACTACCCTTATCTTGAATGCCCTATCTCATTCTCAAAGAATATCGAATGCCAGATGATTAACCAACCCTCCATTCCGTCTTCAAGGTGAAGACCAGAATGATGTGTCTATCCATTCTCTCCACATGGCCGTCATTAAGACTTACGGCTCTTAGTCCTGGTATAGTGCATGACACATGTAATAGAGAATCACATAGGTCACTCCCTCTCAACACAGGAAGGACATATTCCAAGCAAGAAACTTACAACTAAGCTCCCTATCAACCAGGGACCCGCAGTAGCAATCTAGCTACTCATGAAGAATTCCTCCCCTCGATGTCATGGTTTTCGATATTGAGGAATCTTCAACTTTTGGCTTCATAGGGCACAGATCATCCATCACTTTCAGTCACAATTCATGTCCACTATCAGAAAGTGATTCATTAGTCTTTCTCATTTGGTCCACCATTATGCCATGCTGCTTTCCTTCGAATCATCTCCAAGGATCATACATCCTTTCCCATCATTAGTAGCCCTACACAAAATCATCCAGATGAACATATACACATGAACTTTTAAAACAAAAGTTACCTCAGTGACGATCTTTCACCATGACGTCTTCCTGTAGGCATTGAAATCCTTCATATAGATTGACACATCTCTTAATGATATGTTTTGTCAAGGGTCTTCTTCTTTATCAGAATTCTGTCAGAGTCTACATATCTTCCCAGGAGATCTCCTAGTCACATCTTCTTGACCTCTGGATGATAACTGCCTTTGACATGGTTGCATTTCATGATCTCTTCCTTTCTGCACATTCTCCATTTCCAAACTTTCTAGATTCTCATTTATATACAACCGCCTCATATTCCACGAGGACATATTATGTTGATTTCATCTGTTAGTGCACCAAGAGATCCTTTTCTAAATATGGAAGTCTGCAACCATATGACATGACTTCACAACATACAGTGTCAGCATATAAGTATATACATACCTCATACCTTTTTCCCTTGAGTCATCCTGTAGTATTTTTTCTAGAATGAAGAGATTCATTCCCTTGGCCTGCTCCATCAATATGTCATCACATCTCAAAATTCTGTTTTTCATGATGACCCTTGATCTTGATGACTGCCTTCCATCAATATTGTTATCAGAGAGGTTTTCCAGGAGTTGTTTTACCAAGAAATCCTACCATGCTTTGATTAGGATGCTACACAACCAACATAAATCACTTAAAGGAGAAGATGATCTTGATAATAGTGGAGATCCCTCGCTTCTTCTTTCTTAGATTTATTTACATCAGGTTCTTCTCACATTTCTAAGACATGGGCTTCTTCCCTATTTCTCTTCTCCTTTTCAAATTTTGGACAATCTATTCCATAATGCCCAAGTTCATCATATCCAAAGCATCGTGCTTTTTCCACCTTATTTTGAGGACCAAACTTACCGAATCTTCCTTCCTGAAGTGAAGGTTTCCCATTCTCTTGGCAGAGCATTCAACACCACTATAGTCATCTCAGATTCAAACATTACTTCTCTTAGTTCCCGCAGTTGATCAGAGAGATTGCTTCTCCTACAATACTCACAAAGAATAGCTCCACCAATTTCTCATATATTCCTTTTTGATGATTTGATACATCGGAGATGAGAGAGTCTTTTATGGATTCTGTAAGAATCCTTTGGGCTCTTATATCTCCATTCATGTATTTGGCATGACTTCATTGTCCTTGTTTGAGATAGTGGCTTTCTCCTTCAACAACTTCCTTGATGATGTTTTGAAGATGAAATCAAGAGTTTCTTCTAAGATATAAATCTTCAATGTGGATGTTCTTGAATCCTTGATGGTAAAGGATTACTTACTTGAATGAGTTGATATAGTTAGAGAGTCTTCCTTGCACACTGATTTGTTTATTCAACCCAAACTCTGATCTTTGCTTCTTGTAGTGTCTCCTTTTTCAAGCAGCCCTTATGTTCAGCACCTTAGCTCTGATTCCATGTTGAGAATTTGGAGGGTTGGTGATTGACACAAAATTCTCTTCTTGATAATTACTTGTGAGCTTACTTATGTATTCTCTTCTTTAGCTTAGTTAATCTTTCATCAAGTCAATTATCAAAGTACACAAGACACACAAGTTAGGCTCCTAGAGCCAGGGAAAAAACTCTCCCTCTTGGAGAGGAAAACCCGCAAATAATTCTTCTTATAGGTCTTCAAATGACAAGTACCATGACCAAGACTTAGACCCCTGACCTAGATATGCTTCCAAGACCTTGTCACAACTTCTTCAAACTTAATTCTTCTCGTCTACACCAATCTCCACTGTTCTGCACTGGGACTAGAGAAATTGGTCTCCAAATTACACTTCTTGATGCTCAGTCAAATGTAGGGACATAATTATCTACACTTGTCACTGAATTCCTCGAAATGTAGTTAGGAAGGTAAATATTTGATTTACCTTCCTCACTTTCTCCCACCTTTAGATCTGCCTTTCTTCTTCTAATCACTGTCTTGACTTCATAAAATTCTTCCTTTAAGCAGACTGCCCTTAACTTTATCTTACAGTACCTTTTCTTAATTCTGGAATCACACATCAAACAACAATAGTATATACGCATCCTTTTCCTTGCTTTAGGGTCCGAGATAGGTACTGAGACAACGTTGATAAGTTCGCACATTATATCATGTATGTAGCTCTTGAAATCTGCATTTCATACACAGTTAAAACCGCACTATTCTCCACGCTGACTTACCTTATATATATGCACTTGCTCACCCTAAAATTTCACACTTCTCTTCCTTTTGAACCTGCACTATTTTCTATCTTTCATCCGTAGTGTATTTTCAGATAGATTCGCACTTACTTCTTGGAGATGTCCACATACTAATCTTTGAGATATCTGCATTGTAATATTAGATATATCCACATCATAATTTGTATGATATCCGCATTGCTTACTCAATGATGTCTGCATTCCTTAATTAGTGATGTCCGTTGTAGGTTTAGTGCAATTCACACCTTTTGACTAAGACATACCCGCATTACTTGCTTCCTGTCCCATTCTCCGCATTATATGCTGTCCCTTTTTGGCATTGTAGTTTAGAGGTAAGTCCGCAATAGGTTCATATACATTCGCTCCTTTTAACTTAGATAGATCTGCAGTCTTCCTTTATCCGCACTGTAGACTCAGAGGTATTTGCATTGATTTCTTCAGTTGTGACTGCATACCATATATATATATATATAGGGCACATCCCCTTAAGCAAGCTGATCATATAGTTGTGAGTGAGGGCGACTAGATAATGTTTATCTCAGGGTTGATGAGGTACTTCATTTCTTGCATTTTGAGGCTTGTCTTTCATCGTTGCATTGAGGGCTGTTGTGAGCTTCTTTCACAAGGTCCTGGAGCATATAGCTAGACTAGATTTGACACTTAACTCAAACCTAATGAACATCAAGAAGAAGTCCATCTACTTAATAAAATATTGCTCATGAAACCCATGAAGCAAGTACACCAAAATTAACCTTTATTATCTTTGTCTTCTTCTTTTCATAAATACATAATTACATATCCAACATGAAGACTGACCTAGTTACACTTTTCAACAATGTGTTTGCATAAAAATTGGTTTTCAACATATGAAATTGTTGATGGTGGATTTGTCCTTATTGGTAATAATATTTCCTATGAGATTGTTGGGGTCAGGAGTGTCAAAATTGAAATGTATGACGATATTGTGAGAACATTAACAAATGCAAGACATGTGCTTGAGTCGAAGAAAAATCTAATTTTTTTTGGAGTGTTAGATTTGAGTGGGTTATAAGTTCACGAGTCAATGTGGAATGTTGAAAGTGTCTAAGGGCACTTTAGTGGTCATGAAGGCTATGAAGACATAGAACCTTTACAAGCTCATGGGAAGTACTCAGATTAGCGAAGCAGTAGTGGCATCTAAGGAGGTGACTAAATCCACATGCTTATGGCATCATTGACTAGGTCATATGAACGAGAAGGGACTTTAGGTATTGATTGACTGCAAGTTACCTCCACATTTGAAATCTCTGAATTTAAGTTTATGCAAACATTGTATATTTGGGAAACAAGGTAAAAAAAAATTTAAAGCAGGAAGTCATAGTAGTAAACTTATTCTTGACTATATTCATTCTAATGTTTGGAGGCCATCCCCTACTGTTTCTTTTGGAAGATCGTCATATTTTGTGCCATTTATAGATGATTTCCCTCAAAATGTATGAGTATATGTATTATAAAGAAAAGATGACATGTTTAAAGCTTTTAAACAATTTAGAATTATGGTAGAGAAGAGCACTGACAAGAAAATCAAATGTTTAAGAACATATAATGGATGTAAGTTTACTTCTTTAGAGTTTGAAGAATATTGCAAGGAGGCTGCGATTGTGAGACACAAAACCACAATTATACTCAACAAAATGGTGTGGTAGAGCACAAGAATAAGACTCTTGGTGAAAAGAGCAAGGAGCATGCTAAGTAATGTCATTTTGCAGCAAGAATTATGGGCAGAAGCAGCTAGTATTGCTTGTTGTTTGGTGAATCAATCACCATCCGTTACAATAAATTGCAACATTCCTGAAAAGGTATGGGCAAATCATCCATGTGATTATTCAAATTTAAATATTTTTGGTTGTGATGTGTGTGCTCTTATTCTTAAAAATCAACGTTCTAAACTAGACTGTAAATCAAATAAATACATCAGTGTTGGTTATGATGATGTTGCTAAGGTATATAGGTTGTAGGATCTATTACCCACAAAATTGTCATCAACAAAGATGTGATATTTGATGAATCTTCTCATACTAAATCATATCATGTAGAAGATGTTGTGAAATAGGAACATAGACCAAATAAACAAATTCAATTTGAGATTGAACCATCTACAAACTCATGGAATCAAGAAGAAGCTTCTGGAGATAAATAAGTTGTAGACGCTGAAGACACTCAGGAAAGTGTTGAAGTTCCAAAACCTACATCGAGAAGATCTACACGAGGGAGAAAAGCTTTGAAAAGGTATACTGAATTAGTTTCATTTACTACTTTGGTTATTGATGTTGGAGGACCTTCTTACTATCAAGAAGCGGTAAATGATATCAATAGTGACAAATGGAAAGCAACGATGAAATAATAAATGATTGCCTTGGAGAAAACCAAGACATAAGACTTGGTAGTACTTTCGAAATATATGAAGGTTGTTGGATGCAAATGGGTCTTCAAATTGAAAAGAGGCAATGGTGGTAATATTGAAAGGTATAAGGCCAGGCTAGTTGCAAAAGGCTACTCTTAGATGGAGGTATAGATTTCCATGAAATCTTTTTGCTAGTTGTTGAATTTGTTTGTATTACGCATTGTATGGGCACTAGTTGCTTTGCTTGATTTGAGTTAGAGAAATTAGATGTCAAAACATCATTCTTACATGGAGATTTGGATGCAATTTATATGGAACAACCAGAAGGTTTTGTTCACATAATGGAAGATTAATTTGCAAGCTCAAGAAATCACTGTATGGCCTAAAGCAGATACTTAGGCAATAGTACAAGAAGTTTGATGCTTTCATGATGAGCCAAAATTATACTAAAAGTGAATATGATCATTATGTACTTTAAAAGTTTGAATGACATACTCATTATCTTAGTGTTATATGTTAACGATATGCTTGTTGTAAGTAAAAGCATGGATGAGATCAACAGGTTGAAGGCTCAGATGTCTAGGGCATTTGATATGAAAGATCTAGGAGCTACAAAACAAATTTGGGCATTGAAATACACAGAGATGAGAAAAATGGTAAGCTCAGGTTTTTATAAGAAAGTATGTAGAGAAATACTTGAGAAGTTCACGATGAACAATGTGAAACTAGTTCATATCCCTTTCGCTTCCTATTTTAAACTTTCCTCTGGCCTATGTCTTAGTGACGAAGAATAAAAGGAGTATATGTCTCATGTACTATATGTTAGTGCAGTAGGAAGTATGATGTGTGCAATGGTTTGTATTAGACGTGATTATTCAAATTTAAATATTTTTGGTTGTATGTCTCATGTACTATATGTTAGTGCAGTAGGAAGTATGATGTGTGCAATGGTTTGTATTAGACGTGATTATTCAAATTTAAATATTTTTGGTTGTGACGTGTGTGCTCTTATTCTTAAAAATCAATGTTCTAAATTAGAATGTAAATCAAATAAATACATCAGTGTTGGTTATGACGATGTTGCTAAGGTATATAGGTTGTGGGATCTACTACCCAAAAAATCGTCATCAACAAAGATGTGATATTTGATGAATCTTCTCTTACTAAATCATATCATGCAGAAGATGTTAAACATGAACATACACCAAATCAACAAATTCAATTTGAGACTGAACCATCTACAAACTCATGGAATCAAGAAGAAGCTTCTGGAAATAAATAAGTCGTAGATACTAAAGACACTCAGGAAAGTGTTGAAGTTCCAAAACCTATATCGCGAAGATCTACACGAGGGAGAAAAGCTCTGAAAAGGTATACCGTATTAGTTTCATCTACTACTTTGGTTACTAATCTTGGAGGACCTTCTTGTTATCAAGAAGCAGTAAATGATATCAAGAATGACAAATGGAAAGCAACGATGAAATAAGAAATGATTGCCTTGGAGAAACACAATACATAAGACTTGGTAGATCTTTCGAAAGTTATGAAGGTTGTTGGATGCAAATGGGTCTTCAAATTGAAAAGAGGCATTGATGGTAATATTGAAAGTTACAAGGCTAGACTAGTTGCAAAAGGCTACTCTTAGATGGAGGTCTAGAATTCCATGAAATATTTTTGCTAGTTGTTGAATTTGTTTATATTCGCATTGTATGGGCACTAGTTGCTTTGCTTGATTTGGAGTTAGAGCAATTAGATGTCAAAACATCATTCTTGCATGGAGATTTGGATGCAATTTATATGGAACAACCTAAAGGTTTTGTGCAACATCATAATGGAAGATTAATTTGCAAGCTCAAGAAATCATTGTATGGCCTAAAGCAAATACTTAGGCAATGGTACAAGAAGTTTGATGCTTTCATGATGAGCCAAAATTACGCTAAAAATCAACAGGTTGAAGGCTCAATGGCTAGGGAATTTGATATGAAAGATCTAGGAGCTACAAAACAAATCTTGGGCATTGAAATACATAGAGATGGGAAAAATGATTAGCTCAAGTTTTTACAACAAAGTATGTAGAGAAATACTTGAGAAGTTCAGGATGAACAATGTGAAACTAGTTAATATCCCTTTCGCTTCCTATTTTAAACTTTCTTATGGCTTATGCCTTAGTGATGAAGAATAAAAGGAGTATGTCTCATGTACTATATGTTAGTGTAGTAGGAAGTATGATGTGTGCAATGATTTGTATTAGACATGATATTTCACATGCAATTGGTCTTCTCAGTAGGTTCATGGCAAATCCAAGAGCATGAAATGGGTGCTTCAATATCTTAGGCACCAATGATTATTGTATCACCTTTAATGGTTGTAAATGTTATGTTTGTGGATATGTTGACTTAGATTTTGTAGGTGATCTGGACAAGAGGAGGTCCACTTCAAGTTATATCTTTACTCTTGCAAGGGGATCCATCAATTGGATGTTGAAGCTTCAAGAAATAATTGCTTTATCCACTATAGAGACAATACATTGTTGTCGCACATGCTTGCAAATAGGCAATTTGTTTGAAGGGTCTTCTAAGTGAACTTAGGAGAATGCAAATCTAGCTTACCATAACAAGGCCAAACATATTGATATAAAGTATCATTTAGTAAGACATGTTATTGATGGAGGTGGAGTAGATCTCAAAGAAATTCAGACACAAGAAAGCTGTGCAGACATATTTACAAAACCAGTGCTGATAGAAAAGCTTCGGTGGTGTCTCATTTCTTTTCGTTTACAAAAACAGTGATAAGGCTTTGGCAAGACATTATGAAAATTGTTGTCAAGGTGGAGATTGTTAAAATGTGACAAGGAAATGTAAATATATTGTATTCGATGTAAATGTTGTTGTAGTTATTCAGTTACATGAACAAAAAGATAGTACAGTTATCAAACTATTGTAACAATGCTACTTCATTTTTTTATCATTCGGAGAGATGAGGAGGTTGTGTGTGTTGTGTAAGACTGAATGTAATAATTCTCCTAAAGAATAAAATCCTACTTGCCTTGCTCGTGGAGGCTTCCTTGACAAATCTTCATGGTTTTACCACATAAATTGTGTACAAATATATATTTTGCTTGCCATTATTCTTATGAATGAGTTTTGAATACATACTCTAAATAACACTAGTGATCATAAGATGTATGTACATTTTTATTGTTCAATCATGAAATATAAGAAGCATCCTTTCAAAAGAATGGTTGAATGAGGTGAAATCTACAAATTATGCCTTTAAGATTAAAGTCCTTGGAAAAATCACAAAAATCAGTCGTGACAACACAATGAAACTTGGGAAAAAATTCGACAAACATGGTCAAACATTGTCAAATTTGGTCAAATTCAATCAAACTTGCCACACGTTAATTCAATCAAACTTGCCACACATTGATAAGTTTGAATAAGTGAGATTAAGCCTTTCCCTTCTAAGTAGAATCTGTTCGTTTCAAAGCCAACTGAGTTGACTTGGAAAGTGTGACATGTACTTGCCAAGTTGCAAAATTTCACAAGTGTAACATGCAATCACCAAGTTGTGCACCATGATCCTTGTTTGGCAACGATCAGTCCAGGGTCTCCCTAGCAAACACACACTAGATGAAACTGGCATTTCAGATTTTGTTTATACAGCATCGTAGAAAACAAGATTTTGAAGTTGTAAGTTTGCCCACTAGTTTTTGACTTCGTGTTGGCCAATGGTTTCATTGAATATTCTGCGGACTTATTAGATGAAAGTTATACTTAGCAATGCATAGATTTGTAAGCATTCTGCATGCCTCTTCTGGTTGAGCTTTGATAATTCCAAAGAATTTCCTTTGAAAACTTACATGTAATGCAACCTCTGGTAGTTCCAAAGAAGACTTTCCTTTGAAAACTTACATGTAATGTAATCTCTGGTAATTCCAAAGAAAACTTTTGCAGTTTGGTCTTTCATAGATTCCTGGATGACTTAGCTACTCAAGATTTTGCTATGTTCTTATTGCTTACAAAACGTACCATGTATCCAGATTGTGGAGGTAAATCAGAGTTTCATGTCTTTCTTGTTTGACTAGTTTTCTTGCAATGATAAAGAACAATGTCAACAAAAGCACATAATAGTAAAAACATGGAAGAATTAATTAGCTTTATTATAAACCGAAAATTGTCATGGAAACTGAGGAAGAGTTATAGCCACCTTAGGCTTCCAACTTCAGAGTCCACATAAATGCATCTTCTTACTACTGATGCTGATTTTTTGCGATAGTCATCTGTTCAGAAATTGATTGGTATTGCAACAAGAAAAGAAGTTCCATATCTTGCATACGATACTTAGAAAGCCTCAAGACTTTCCCAGTCAAGATATGCAACGAATCATGGTAGTCTCTCAACTTGAAAATTACCTTTAGGTGTGCTATGCATGTCAAGGTGCACTGGATGATTACGCATATCTTGATAAAGAACAATTTCTTATACATGCAGCACACGAGGTACATGAAATGTCACAATGATAGAATACACTAGGCAATCTCACAACTTTGAGCTGTTGCCAGGGGGACGTAATGGGAGAGACTTTGACCCTTGACCTACTACCACTCCAGCCTGATCTTCACTATACTTTGGACCTTGTGTGCTTCCAAATCGAGTGGCAGAGGAAATTGATAACTCATTTGATTTTACCACAGAATTAGGTGAACAGATCCATGGTGCAACAATAGTCGCAAGTGCTTTCACATCTGCTGCTGTATGTGCAGCAGATAAAGTTATTCGCAACCTGAAATGTCAAAAAATATTAAAATGGACTCATTAGATCAATACCGATAAGTTATAACATTAATAATTAAAATACAAAGTAGAAAAAAATTACAATAAAATCTCATTAATGTCTTTATATAACTAAAAGGAAACCTAGTTAAGGGAAAATCACCTGCATGATTTGGCAGGAACAGTGGGAGGCCTGATAGCAGAAACATGAAAGCCAGATTCCAGCAGATGCCTGTTAACGAAGGAAATCATAAAGATATATGTCTCCATGTTTAAAACAATGAATGCTAGGGACAAACTCATATGGAAACAAATGAATTGTAGTCTATATCAGATATGCAATATCCTCAGAAAAAATTAACAACTTGAAATTTGTCTCCTTTTCCCTTACTTGCTAGCTTGAAGTGCCTTCTCCTCATCTCCTATAACCAATGGAATAATTGGGCTCAAAAATTGCAACCCTGTTGCAATAGAAAACTCTTTAACTCTCTTCCAAACTGCTTCTTGCCTCCATTTCTCCTCATGAGCCACAAGAAGAGCAGCTGCAAGAAATTTCGTATTCAAGACAGTTTTTATGGTTTCCATCTGAGGCCAACCTTAATAAATATTTGAAAGGAATGCAGTACATCTGAATCCAAAGCCCATGATAACAAAGGAATTTGATGCTCTGAACATTATGAACATTTCACTCATAATAAAAAAAAACATAACCATAACAATATCCAGTATGTAATTCTACAAGTAAAATAAAGTACCACTCCACTGACTATAAAGAACAAAGAAAACAGAAAATGATAACGAGTAGGAATAGCTGTGATGAAAAAAACAGTCAAACGTAGACAAAAAAAAAATTACATGGCCACAAACTACATGAAGCTATGTGATAATTATGAGGGAAAATAATGTGTTCTATGCAATTCATGAAATGCAGCAGAACCCCAAAATGAAATGCAGATAATATTGAGGTTATAAATTGACATGGTTACCGAGAGTGGTCTATCCATCTAGACATAGTTCAATTATAGAGCAGGATGGAAATAACAGCCTTATATGATACAACCATCTTTGTAAGTAGGCCAAACCTCCAAGTGGGTCCAGATGAGGCCAGGTTCATGTCCTGGGTGACTTTGACAGCAAAAATACACCTCTCATAGCATGGAAGGTTAGCCACAGAGATTCTCTAAGTATTTCTTAAAAAAATAAAAAAGCAAAACCTTCACATTCTGAACAACAATATAGACCTTTTAATCGAAGTGAGATCTTGCTTTCTTTTCATACAATATTTTCCTTGAAAATGATGATTCGATAGTGAAAAATCTAGTATTTTACAAAGATAATATTAGCTGAGAGGGTATTACAATCTCTGCAAAAGGCCCAAAAAAGTGGACAGCCTCATACTGAACATCCTAAACCACCAGTATGTCGGTTCAAAAGACAATAAAATTGACCCTACTATATAATCTAAAGTTCTAAACTATATTGTGACAAAGAGTCACCAAAAATTGGGACTGAAGTCCAATGTTTAAGTGTCTAAAGGCATTAAACCAAATGAACCCCCTTAACAGCATCCAACTGTAGTACAGACAATAATTAACCATTTTGCATGCATGGAAATTTCAATATTGGGTGCATCACTGCCCCATGCCATAACCACCTCTCTGTCCTTATTTAAACCCAACCCTGAGTGATCTCCAGAACTTCCCACAGCATTGAGATGGGCCAACCATCAGCATCCCGTACTTCAGGCCTCCCTGCTGTTAATTTCCTGCAGGTAGCACCTCCCCAATTATCAATGATTCGGCACATGGGGACTAGAGCCTCCCTACTAGTGGAACGCCTGCTTTGGGACTGTTACTACAAAATCCAGCACCTTAGTGCAAAGCATCCCTAAGCAATCTAGATTGAAAGCAACAATAGAGAAGTCATAACTGTCACCTTAGCAACTACTCCCTTGCTTTCTATGGTTGGAGACAATCCCCACAAGGGAGGCTTCCCCAGTAGATTTTAGGGATTAAGTTACCCAACTGGTCTTTGTTTAAATCTCCCCTAAGGGTTCTACTACAAGATTCACCCAAGAAGAAGAATTCAATGATTAGTTTTTTAAGTGCTTTAAGGCGTAATTTCAAGAAAGTGAGTTCAAAGGTCCCTGTGGCATATCTAGAGGGCATGATTAGACCTAAAAAGGCTCAAGTAGACACCCAAACACATGCAATCAAGAAAATACACTTTGTTGTTAAAAATTAGGGTTTTAACCAGCAATTTACAGAATGCAAATATTTTCTAACAAAAAACAAGAAAACAGCACCAAAATCTATAATAAACAAGTGGAAACTTAGAGCTATTCAATGGGTAAACAAGAGAATAAAATACACCAATCTCTAGTTGTTGAAAACACATATAACAACAAGAGAAACCCTAGAGGTCAAACCTAATCAATGACTGAAAAATATATGTAAAATGATATTTTTACTTTTCCAAATAAATGCATATAAAGTCTAACCCTAGGACAATAAGTTCAAAGGTAAAAAATGCTGAAATATGCAGATTTTGCTGTAATCTAACCCTATAAAACATAAAATGCAAAAATTTAGGGATTTATTTATTTTTATTTTTATTTTATGGATTGGCACAAGAGATAAGACTAGTGATTTTCTCAATGAACAGGCTAATGGAGTCTAGGGCTATAAATCTACGAAATAGGATTGATGGAAGTGATTTCAAAGTGAGAGAGAAAGAGAAGCTCGTGTTTCTCAATTCCTTAAACCAACTTCTACCTTCTTTGGAGATTAAAAGGGAGGAAGCTATACTTAGGTTCCTCAATAGAAACTTGATGAAAATCTTGTTCAAGGAGATATTAGAGCTATAAAACATCAACAACACGTGAAAATTTCATTAAACCCTAATTCATCAACGAATACAAGATGGAGGAAAATAACTTGCATGCAAAAGCACATATAATCATAGAATCACCAACAATCATCCAAGAGAGAGAGAACCATCCAATCACAATATCCTCCCCAAGAAAATTCTGCTCAACTAGTGCTCCATAAGAGAATAGACTAGCTAGTGCGCATTAATCTTCAAGTATGTCACAATGATCTAATAGAAATAGACCTCCCTCTATTTATATAGGGGAAACCAAGTCGATTTTCTCTAAAATTAGTTTAAAAGCCCTAAAATAATTATTAATTATGATTACAAGTTGGATAGGTCACAAGCCAACCTGCAAAGGAAGCCAACTCAATGAATAAACATAAAATAAGCCTCATTTCAACCCACACATGTGAGCTAAAATCCTTCCAAGGGTGACGTCATCTTCAAAAAGGTTTGTCTCTCATCAAAAGGTACCATGGCATCTCATCCCAAAAGTTACATCTCATCAAATGGTGTCCAATCATCATGCAGGATTCTCTCATCAACAAGTCATCCTCAAAATTATCCACATCATCAATCTAGGCACCATGAAAGGGATGTCATGGATCTAGGGAACGATGTTATCATGCAACATAGCGTACCATTCCATCCATAGGGGTTTCAAGTCATCATCATCATCAAATCATCTAAGAAATATGACAACATCTATCAAATAGGTGCAATGCCAACTTAGGGGCATCTTGTCAACTTTGGGGCACACTGACTCTCTAAGCAATGTCCCAGCTCTAGAGGCTATCATTTAAGGTCTTGGAGGAAGAGAAGAGTGTCATTAATTGTGGTTAAGGCATCCCAAGGTCAGTGTTCCTCAATAAGTGGTCAACGTCCTAGGTCAAAGTGCCTAGTGGAGTCATCAAGTGGGGTTGGACATTCTCTATGAAGTGTTGGAGAGGTATCATACAATCCCTCAAGGGATGACAACTGTACCTGGAAGCAAATATCTAACAACATACTCATAGAATCAAGTGAGATCAACATCATAGGTGCACAAACCACAAGAGTAATGGGGTGGGCCATATTCAATGGAATCATCTTCAAATGTCTTTCTAGCTTATGACTTGTAAACAAGTTACCTTGCCTAGGTATGGGAGTGTCATGACAAGAATTTATTAAGTGCTTCCAACCCTAAGGGGAGGATCGGTTCCTAGGCCAACCCATCACTCAACAGGTACAAATGATCAATGACATGACATGGGGTTTACTACATGGAGTATGCCATTGTCTTGTACTAGCTATGAAATTCCAACATCCTTGAATGTTATCATGATATAAAGAGGGAGCAATCACTGGACTTGAGTTACTCCTTTCCTCGACCTATTTTTACCATCCCTCTTGTGCACCTTTTTCATCATTAATTTTCCTTTTTTACATGCATAGCTTGGGTTACAAGCTTTCATTGATTTATCATTGACCCCTTAAAGATAACGCATTTCCTTGCTCATTGGGGTCGGAATATTCAAATTTCCTTTCATTATATAGCACATGATTTAGCAAGGAACTAGGTGAGGGCTAATGAAAGGGGATAAAGCTCAAGATAGGCTTTTGTCCATGCACTTTCATTTATCCTTGCCAATCTTTTTCATCTTAAAATATGGCTAATGCTCTTTCCTTTCTTTCTATTGCATTGTCCTCTTAGGGCAAAGTTTCCAGGTCCCAACTCAAGGATGAGGTAAATACGGAACCAATACTGGTGACAAATGAAAATCACCCCAAAGATGGGATGTGGATACATGGAGAAGATGGAAGGTGTTAAATATGGATTACCATGGACAAATAACATCAATAAGAGCCTCTTATGTGTGCCTATTACCCACCAAAAGTGGGTAACCCATAGGAAAAAAAATTCTCCTTCTTTGTCAGCTAGCAAACAACCCTATGATGGCATAAAAAAAAGCTTTACATTCCTACATATAGCTTTACATTAGAGCTCTCCACTTATGCTTTGGTCAATGATCTCTCCCATCTAACATACATTTTGAAGGAAGGTGGGTCATCTATTGGAAGTTGCATTAACCATTCTTGTAATCATGTGCTTTCATTTAATATTTTGGGGCATACTAATATGGATCACAGGCCAAGTTGAAAGATCGATCACTCTTGATTGTGCCCTTGTTCCCATGCTTAACTCGGGAGGTTATCCTTTACCCCAAATCTAGTGTGACCTCCCTGAGGTCCTTTAGGAGGGGCACTGATAGGGAGTACTGATTGAAGTAGAGAACTCAAGGTACTCCATACCTACCACATTCCATATTGTCCTTATTATCCACATCCATTCTTAGGGTTGATTGTCATTTGTCATTGGCACTGGCACCCTTTATCCTCATCTTTGAGTTAGGGCCTAGGAACTTGCTCTAAGAGGTTAATGCAGTTGAAGGAACAATAAAAACATAGGATGCCACAAGTACAGAAAAGAAAAACGCAAAAGATGCTGGGACATAGTAAACACGTGGGAAAAATCCTAGCATGAGCTCTACCCCCTCATTAACCATCACCTAGTTTCTCAACATTCCATGCCACATCAAAAAGGAACTCTTGAATGTCCCAAATTGATAAGTGAGAAACTGGTACATCTTTAAGGGAATTGGAAAAGCATAAAGCAAGCTTGGTCTCCTAATCTCTACAAGAAGAAAGATAAACCATCGAAGTAAAATGCCCACTAGAGGGGTGGAAAAAGTAAGGCAGAAGAAAGGGGTAGCTCATGGCTCCATGATAGCTCCCTATTCTCATTATAGTACTTGGAGATGTTGGATCTCCTCTAGTTGGTACCATGGCTATGGCCATATTCCTTAAGTCTATCCCACTCCATCACCATCATTATCATACGTACATATGGATTGATGGGTCCACCTATGACATGTCCTTCCCCTTGGGGGCTAGAAGCACCTGATAGTGTTGAGAAATGTAACTAGTATCGGTCTTCATAATTGAATTTCAATCATAATGTAATGTATTTGTCAAAAGAAAGAAAGAGGAAAATTATTTGTAAAAGAGAAATTATTTATTAGCATGGGTTTCATGCTTATTTATTTTATTTCTAGGTCAAAAGCACCCATTGAGTCAAAGTCTAAGTCATGGTGTAAAAGACAATTCTTGGGCTCATTGTGTCAAAGAAAGAAAATTATTCTATGTAATTTGGTCATTCAATACTCCACCACCAAGTCGGCCCGCCCTTTCTCTTCAAGTCGGCTTAAAAAAGGAGTTTCGAACAACTATAAATAGCGATGCATTCGACCTATTGGTAGAGGCATCAATCAATCAATTCGATCTGAAGTTTAGAGAGCAGAAAGAAGAGCGAAGAAGCCTTGAAAAGGAGAAAAGAACTAAAGCGAATGAAGGAGTTGTTACCCACCACCTATGGGTAGTGTATATAGGAGAAAATTTTTCTCCTAGATGGTCCTCAGCTGACAGTCCCTTGCAGCCACAAGATAGCTCAATGTGCCATTTTCTCTGCCACTTGAGCCAACCATGTGGTCCCTCGACCATTTGTCATGAATGTATGTTTGAAGGTGGGCCTCCTGGCCCCAAAGGAATCGCTTTTCATTGGTATAGTTGAGTAATTTTCCTTACTTTTCATGGGCACTTTTGGGCATGGATTGGTGGGGGGATTCGACAGAAAGAGTGGGTTAGGCTTGTATTCTTGTCTCCACTTCCCGATTTCGTGGTTACCCTTGTATTCCAGTCTTGTGGGATCTCCTTTAATGACCATTTGGCTTTAGGGCTGGCACTACATGGGAAATCCAGACTTTGGTTGTGTGGTCCCACTTCATGATACCACCTACATTACTTCCCTTCCACTCATTTTAGTCCCATTCATCCTTTTTCCCATCCGGGTCCACATGTGTCCACTGGTTCCACATAGGGTTAGCCTCCCCCTCCCCTTGTCCACACCTTAGGTCGGGCCTGGAACGATGCTCTGAAGGTTGATGCAACTAAAAAGAAAAGAAAAAAACATAATTTGGCCACTCTCAACATGAAATGTACACCACAAAATGCAAAATATGGTTGGGACATGAGTTCTACCCCTTATCCATGGCCATCACCCTGGTTCCTATGGACTCTAGATGAGCTCCCTCTATCATTAAGGAACCCATAATTGTCCCAACCCCTAGTGGGCGATGAACCACCCCACCTTAAAGGGGTTATCCACTGCTACATATTACACATCATGCTCTCATCCCTTGAAGCCCCGAGCAGTTATGAAGAAAAATCAATAAAAGGCAAAAGGCATATGAAGAAGGGTGGAAAAACAAAGATCGAGGTAACTCATGTACCATGATTTTCTCCCTCCTACACTCATATACCCAGGTGTGGGCTTCCCTTATTTTAGCTAACCTGACACCTTGACATGTGGTCTCGATGTTTTCCCTGATCCCCACTCCATTCCATCATTATATCATTTGCCACCTACCACTTAAGGGATGTACCATGGACATGTCACCTCCTTTAGAGTTTGAAACCACATAATAGGGTCCTTGGATAACTCCCTTTTGAGCTTGGAGACACTTGTACATGCTGAAGCCCACTATGGAAGGGCATGCTACCATGAAGTGCCCCATTGATTCCATGACTTGCAAGCTCTTTTACTCGATTATTCTGATGATTTGTTGTATTGGAGAGAAAGGGGATGCATTGGATCTTATGCAGGATTGTAGGTGGGTCTCCATTTGGGGCTTGGTTTCCCTATACGGGGTCCTAGCCCTCCAGAGGATCACATTAGCACTTGTAAGGTGAGCGTTGAGAGCCATGGGCCTCCAACATAGCAGAGATTACTTCATGGATCCGCAACAACGCTCATGGATTGTTCGTATTCTACCTTTTGGATGAGGATGATGCACTTGGTTCACCATGCCCAGCCAGCTCCACAGTTGCACCATACACTTGGTAGATGTTCCAAGATCTAGAGGGTTGTCCCCCGTTGTAGAGGAAGGGCTTATGTCATCGTCCTAGCCCTTATTGATGGGCTACAGGCATATTCGATCCATTTGAGACCCATGAGGATGTCCTTGATGTCCCTACACCCACTTGGGAGCACCACAAGTTCTTGCTTGGAAAACATGGGACCAACCCCTTGTCCACTATGTTAGGAGTCCATTTCTTCATCATGGCATCTCTTGGATTTCATTAGGCCTTCTCAAAGGCCCAACAACTCATTTTATTCATCATTTGAAAGGCTTATTCATGTATTATTGAGCGATTTGGTGGTTTTGTCACCAAAAGTATTGTTATTATGCACATTACTTTATTTTAGGGGCTCAATTAGGCCAAATTAGTTAAATCAAACTCATTAGACATTGTATAAATAGATGAGAGTTGATTCATTCTCTCATCATCACTTGGATTGGGTCTCTCTCTCTTGTGATATTTTCGCTATCCTTCTTGGATGTAATGGATGAATTTTGATTTTTGGATATCTCTCTTTTGTCTTGGAGCTTCATTATTGGCATAATATGATGATTGGACATACTCTTTCACACATGTGAGTACTCTTTTCATGCTTATTCTTGTAGTCACTTTATGACATTGATGTTGTTGGGATTTTCGCTATATTAGATCTCAAATTTACTGCTTTTCTTATGCGAAATTATGGAAATTTAGTCTTTATAGCATTGCATCATCTTATGTATCATGTGTAAAGGGGTGAATATTCCCAGAGATTGTTTCTATTGAACATATCTTGATAAGTCATCAATTATTTCACATTGAAGTATAAACTCTCCTAGCAGCTACTCTCATGCCCTTCTTGCCATGCGAAGTTGTCTAAGAGGCTCCTTGATTGGGTGAAGTTCTTCTAAACAAAATTTTTATCTTGAATCCATAGTCCCTAAAGGATTAGGCACTAATCCTCCATTGGTGATCACTCAAAAGCATATTTTTCTCACCTTTCTCTCTTTCTTTCTAGGCGTAGCCTCCATCGTTGACCTAGGGCATCGATTTTCTCACGATTCACCCACCAAAAAAGTTCGATCTCTTGCCCACTACTGCATTGGTGTGTCTCCTAGGTGCCCTCCAAATTTCATGAAATTTTGACGATGGGATCTCGAGATATTTCAAGCCCTAGCTTCGAGATCGATTCTTGCCCTTGGTTTCCTTTGGCTAGTAGCCTCATAGGGATCATTGCATCAAAATCAAAGATAATTTCTCCTTTGATCCCTTTCTCCTCCTCAATTAGGTCAATCATACCCTTGATTGATCAATTATGTCCCCTTGACCTAATTTTGGGTCCACTTGGTCTCGTCTGGTCCCACTTCTTATCAAAGCCAATTCTTCAAAGACCATTTAGAAACCAAGTTTCCACAAGGATTTTGAGGTCTAGAGATCTCCCTTTATGCCACACGTGCAAGTTTTCTGAAGTGTTGTAGGGCCGAAAAATGCAGGACTGAACAAACCAAAATTTGCAGAAATAAAAGAGAGGGCCAAGACCCTAACTGATATGATTTGAGATGTTTTTTCTTGACTTCATCTTGGAAGTTTGACTCGTCTTCATGGGAGGCTAAATTGGTGGATTGGAGGAGGTTATTTGTCTTGGTCTTAGGTATTGGTTGTCTCATTTGATTTGGTTCATGAAAGAAGAGAAGAGGTTTTGGGTTTTCCCCTAGAAGAGGGGTTTTGCTCTGGCTAAGAGCCTACATATTGTGTTCTTGATCTTCATATTTATGGTTTTGGTAGTTGCTTGATGATTAGAAGTTAAAGAAAACATAAAGAAGTTAATAAGAATTTTGAGGATATCACAAGTAATTATCAAAGATAAGAAAATCTTTTTGCCTTTATGATTTTCCAACATGGTATCAAAGTTGAGGTGAAGGAGAAGAGGGAAAAGTAGCTTGAAGATCAAATTGTCCTCATCGCATTAAGAAGGGATCAAGTAAGATCATTAGGAGAAGAAGAGTCTCATCTTTTGACCTGTAAAAATCAAGAAATATCTCATTGTGAATTAAAAAAACTCCAAGTCTTGACAAGGGCGAAGGTCCTGTAAGGAAGACTGAATTGTAACCACAACAAAAAGAGAAGATGGCTGAATCACTAGAAGGAATTATAAATACAATTCTGAGCATAACTAATAATTAGAAAAATGAGAATATGCTACAATATATGGTTGCAAATCTATATAAATCATGAAATCTGTAAGGATCCAAAACCCTGATTTCAAATATTGGATCTTTACAGATTTCATGATAAGGATCCAAATAGAGCCCTAGTAGAGATTGATATAAGTTTCTAAGGTATGATAATGAAACCCTAGATGTAAAATGCTTTTGCTATGATTGAATTCAGTTGCTAATATCTAAAGTTTGGTTTTGGTAAAGGAATCTAGGGTTTGTGACAAAACCCTAACATATATTGTTGTCAAAGTCAAGGGCATGAAAAGTGTAACCCTTGTTGATTGTAAACCTATCTATATTTAGGTCTTGATATCTAAAGTCTGATTTACTATGCTCCCTTTGTATTGATAGAGTTGACTTCATGCTCTTTATTTATGCTTGGTTGAACTTGTTGTTGAAGATTTGCCCATACATAGTCTTCAAGATGTTGAAGATGCTTACCTACCTCATATTTGATGATGATTTCGAGCATGATGGAAAGAGGGAGCTGTAAATGTTGAGAAATCTAGGGCATCAAGTATTAAGTGATTTCTCTTCTTAGATAGCTGCTTGTGAATGCTTTTTACTTCTTAAATTAGGATCTTCTTTTTCTTATGTTATTATAGTGTTCTTCTTCATCAAACAACTACCAATGCATAAACATAAAGAGACAAGAGACACAAAATGTAGGCTATTAGCCAGGGCCAAAACCTCTCACTCTTTGAGAGGAAAACTCGAACAAATTCTTCTTCTTCTAGAGATTCCAATTGACGAATACCAAGACCAAGACCTAGACCCTTGACATAACAACCTTTCCAGGACCAAGTCACAAGACCCTTCTTCAAATTTCTTC
The DNA here is from genome assembly GCA_034641835.2 of Pinus albicaulis. Classification (NCBI taxonomy): domain Eukaryota; kingdom Viridiplantae; phylum Streptophyta; class Pinopsida; order Pinales; family Pinaceae; genus Pinus; species Pinus albicaulis. The sequence goes on from CM076569.1 coordinate 965,627,287, forward strand.
TTCCTCTTGACAAAATCTACTTTGATCAAACTGATTTCTAGCACTCCTGATTTCGGTTATTCGGAATTTCGGCCTTCTTCCACAGACCTGCAACTTTCGCCCTAACTGTACCCTTGCAATACACACGTGAGGACTGATTTGGAGATACTTTGCTTATTCGCTTGACAAGGAGTCTTATCCTTGTGACCTCAACTAGTAAGTATGTTGATGTAGTAACCTTCCTTTTCGCTTCTTTGTTGGCAGATGAAACCCTATAGTAGAACCTTAATCATTGTCACAAATGCGAGGTAGAATGTCCAAGAACAATGCCAAAATACTTCTGATCCTCTTCTTCCTTTCAACGCTGAATATGAGGCTTCTATATCTCCCTTCTTCACACTTGTGTTTTGATGCTTTTTCGAGATGTCTTCAAATGGATGTTGAGTCCTCTATATATACTGGACTGTCTTCTCAAATTTGGGCTGACTTGACCTTGTACTTTAGGCCGACATGCCGTCTAGAAATTTCTTTATTCCTTGATGGAAGACCGACTTGAGGTATATCTTGTGACAAGGTCTTGGAGGGTAATACACAAAATCAATTTTTATTATGTCTTTGATACATGACATTGACTTCCTAGACTTGATGACTTGATGACAAAACCTAATAGCTCTTAATGGGAGCTTCTACGAAAAATAAAAATTTCTTGCTCATGAAACCCATGAGACAAGCATTACAATAAATTTTTTATTTTTCTTCTTTTCATCAATTACATAAAATCATAATTACATGTCATTATGAAGACCGAACCTAGGTACTTTTCAACAGTAAGAATCTTGATGGCATTAAATATTAATAGATGCAATTGTTACCATGTGAAGTTAGAAGGAGTGATGTTCTTGAAAAAAATGAAGTTTTGGAAGGTCAAAGTTTTCCAATTAAATGATGATGCAAAAGAAAGAGCTTGTGTGGTTGGAATAATAAAATTGTTGATGAACATGTCCCCTAGTAGAGAAGAAGTTTGGATAAAGAAAAGTATATCTCCTTAGTTGAGAGGGAGTTGGGTTGAAGAGAAGTGAATCTCACCCATAGTTGAAAACATGATGTGAAGGCCATGAGGATGTTTGAGATCGAAGAATAGCTAATGCACTGCTGATGATTATTTGTGATTAATGAAGTTGTGAACAAGGCTTGGATGTTTTGAAAGAAGTGTTGAGATGTTGCTGAAAAAGTTGAAGGCGGGAGCTTCCATCAAGATGTGTTTGGATATTGTGATGACCTAATTAACATCGTAATAGTTGAATACCTCGGAGTTTCGTGCTAGCATACAAGAACATATACATTGGAAGTTTGATACTGGTTGGGGTTGTGAAGCTACTAGATGTTCTAATGGTTGAACATGTAGCTGATGTGTGGATCTCCCCGAGAAGTTTTGAATATTTAACAAGAGATCTCTCCTCGAGAAGTTTTGAATATTTAACAAGCATGCTTGGATTGATGATTGAGAGGGAGATATAAGTACCATAAAACTGCCTGTTTGATGGTACTTGGGAGGACATTTTGGCCGGTCGTTGATGATGTTTGGATCTTAGTAAGGGAGGGTATCATTGGTCTTGTGGAGCTTCGACCTTGGAGATGATACCTAGATCCATGAGGGTTGGTCTCAGGGCATGGAGGCCTAGATGGTATCTGTATCCTGTTGGATGGATACTAGGGTTGTAGCCTGATGGTACTTATAGTGGCAATTGCCTAGATGACACCTTAGTCCCTGTTGGGAGGATATCTTGGCAGTGAGGGTATCCCTAGCATTACATTTGTTGTTGTACTCTTCTTAAGAGCATTTCAAATTGAGGTCAACCTTGTACCGATTGAACAATTATGAATATCTCCCTAGTTAAGAGGGAGTGTTGAGAAATGTAACTAGTATCGGTCTTCATAATTGAATTTGAGTCTTGATGTAATGTATTTGTCAAAAGAAAAATGATTTATTAGCATGGGTTTCATGGGTCTCATTGAGTCAAATTCCAAGTAATGGTGTAAAATACCATACTTGGGTTCATTGTGTTAATGAAAAAAAATATTTTATGCAATTTGGTCATGCAATACTCCACCACCAAGTCGGTTTTCCCTTTCCCTTCAAGTCGGCCTCAAAAAGGAGCTTGGAACAACTATATTTAGCCATGCATTCGACCTATTGGGAGAGGCATCAATCAATGAATTTGATCTGAAGTTTGTAGAGCATAAAGAAGAGCAAAAAAGCCTTGAAAAGGAGAAAATAACTAAAGCAAATGGAGTGACACTTGTCAAAAGAAGGAAGTCGAAAGTTCGGTCTTTATGCCACACGTGCGAGTTACACGCCAACCCAATAGCTCAACAAAATAAAATATGCCATCAATTTTCCACACGTGTGAGCCTTAAGGCCCCTTTAAGCATGATGTCATGCCCTTTTAGGGCTAAAAATGCTCCAAAAGTGCAATGTAAAGGCAATATTTGTCTTCAACTATCATGATCAACCACAATTTGAGAAAGGGTCCTCAAATCGAGCCTCAAAACATATCCATGTGCCCAAAAGCTAGCTTTGAGTTCCTAGTGTCATCTCCATGGGTCTATCTAGACAACATAATGCACTCTCTCTAGCGTTGGGGCTCTTCTTAATCATCACAAGGATGATCATCATCATCTGGGCTCCGGATCAAGGCATGCCCATTAATTAGTGTCAAGTCCAGCACGGGGGCATGTTGGGTCCATTGGGTACATCATCAAGAATCCTCAATGCCAAGGAAAATGAGCATAGTGTTTTGGCATCTGAGGGTGTTATGGGGTATCAATAAATGAAATCAACCACTCATTAGAGACAATAACCATAGATTCATCAAAGTGGACCATAATTAACTATTAAGAGCATGGTAAAACTTCAAACGAGAATCACCTTCAAAGTCCCATAAAAGTGTTCCGTACCTTTTTAGAGGTGGTTAAGTAATCAACCCTACTAGGTGCTTCTATCCCCTAAGGGGAGGTGACATTTCCAAGGTAAACCCTTCAATTCATAGGTGTTAGTGACAATGGGTGGTAATGGAGGGGAATGACTTCATGGCTAAGTGCCATGCCCAAGGGACCAACTGAAGGAGGTCCACATCTTGAGTGTATAGATGTAATGGAGAGGGCAATCATGGAAGCATGAGTTACCCCTTTCTTCGATCTGTTGTTTCCACCCCTTTGGTGCACCTTTTACTTCTTTTTGATAATGTGTTTATATGGTGAATAGCTCAAGGATCCAAGCTTGCTTTTTGTAATATAGCATTTATTTAGTACTTTAAAATGAGGTGATTTCTCGCTCATTAGGGTTGGGACACACAAGGGTTTCTTATGATGGGATGGAGCATCGAGTGCTCAAGAATCAGGTGATGGCTAATGAAGGGGGTAAAGCTCATGTTAGGCTTTTTCCCACGTGCTAATTATGTCTCGACCATCTTTTGCATTTTAACTTTTCTTTTTCTTTTGTTGTGGCCATCTTATGCTTCTTCAGTCTTATAGTTGCATCAACCTCTAGGGCAAAGTTTTCTAGCCCTACTTAAGGATGTGGATGTGTGGATGCCAAATCCCAATGAAGCAATGACAATTAACCTGAAGGATGGATGTGATAGCAAGGAAAAGATTAAAAATGCTAAGTATGGAATGGTAATGGACATGCTACTTCAATCCAAGTTTCCCAACTAGTGTCCCTCCTATAACCCTATGGCCTTAGAGGAGGTTCCACTAGATTAGGGCTAAAGACTGACCTTCCTAGTAAGGTGGGAGAACATGTTTACAATCAAGATTGGTCAATCATCTAAATCACCCCTTTATCCATGTTAGAATGCCCAAAACATCTAAGTAAAAGAACTTGATTGAAAAATGGTTAAAGTACCTATTGAGTGGTGGCCCACCTTCCTTCAAGAGAAATGCTAGATGGTGAGGGGTGTGTGGCCCATGCTAATGGTGAAGGAATGTGTCATATCATCATCATTGAGCAATATGTGGGCTTGCTGGATGGCTAGCTATCTCATATAGGAGAAAACTTTTCCTCAAGACAAATGACCCTCAAGTCTTCCTTTATAGTCTTCTCTTTGACAAATCAATGGTCGAGATTAGGTCTCCAATCAACGACTAAGATTATATTTACTTGATCTGCTATATTTAGAAGATTCACCCACAGTTTACATATTAATACCGATTAATTATTTTAATTTCCTAAGTTAGACTTAGGGTCCTCTTTAAAAATAATTAATTTTTATTATAAAACTGTTTTTGGGTGGAATTTCCCAAAACGATTTCTGGGTTATTTGTAATGCATGTGTCGAAGCCTCTCCACAAAGTTTGAGACTTAAAGCACATTCGATGCTACCAAAATCCAACAATCTCCTCCTAGATGAAATCATCCCACATCCTCCTCCATTGTAGAAGATGCTCTCTAACAACAATGCCATCTATGAATCCATCCCACTTCTTGGGAAAACCACTCAGCGTCGTCATGACCAACTGGCCATCAGGGATAATCTCTCCCACTACAGTTAACTCATCCATCACCTGTGTGATCTTGGTAAGGTATGAGGTCATTGTGTCAGTCTTGGTCATCTTGGTGTTTCTTAGTTTTTCACACAACACCATCTTCCTATTCTCATTGGTGCTCTAGTAACGTGTAAACAAGGACTCCCATATCTCATACGCAAACTTCTTCCCTGACACATGAGGTATGAGGTGGTCTTTTATTGCATCTAGAAGAATCCTCCTACCCTTGGCATTCTGCTTGAGTAGGTGGAACTACTGCACTCTCTACAATATCCCACAACTCAAACTCCTCGAGAAAAAAAAACTATCCTCTCCTTCTAGGGACCAAAATTTTCATCTCCACTCAACCTATCTTCCACTCTCAAAACCAATAGCCATCTAACCCTCTCCCTCTCAGCCAACATAACTTTTGAGCACTAAAAAAGAGCAAAAAACCTCCCTTTCAACCACAAATATCTGCATATATAGGATGGTAATGCTTGTTGGTTGCACTTTATCAGTTGTAGGTTGACTTGGTGCTTTGATACCATGTAGAAAATTTGTGTCCTGTAGCCCACCCCAGTTTCAATTTGTTTTGCATAACAAGTTTAATGCCCACATCCCATGGTTAATTGTTGATATAAACTTGAAATACAAATTGCAATTAAAACACCAAAAGGCTACCACTACTCTTTCACTTTCACTTTCAACTGATAAAAAAATCAAATGCATACACACAAATTTGGGCATTGATATTTTTGGTCAATCACTGACCCTAGAAAAACCCCAACGGGAAAACCAATTGGAAGAGGGATTTTATTTGCTTACATCTCAAAGAAATTTACAACATTAAATACATATCAAGAGCACTTATCTCTCCCTTGAAAATCGGGCCATTCCTCTAGAAATTCATGCCAATGTCTGGGAATGTGTGTTGTTAGTTTTTGGTAGAAACATACAGGTGTTCTAGTCTCTATAGTGTCTAGGAGGCTAGGAACATAAGATCTTCAAAACCCAGAAAAGGTTTCACAAGAAAAGCCTTAGAAACACCTAAATTAGATTAATTAGCCAATAATTAAGTATTCCCCTAACTCTAACTTGGGAAAATTGGTTAATTAAATCAAATTTATAGAGGAAAATTAAATTTTCTCTAGAGACTTCTGGAAAAGTTATTTGATGGAGTAAAGATGTTCTTAGCCATCGATTGTGATTAGATCATGGCTATTGGTTTCTCAACGGGAGACTATAAGAGCAAGTCGATGCAGCTTGGAGAAGACACAACACTTGAGCAGTTCGACTTACCCAATTGCAGCGAATTCAGTTATTAACGAGAGCGTAGTTGAAGCAGAGGGAGACACCGACAACAAGGGTTTCAACAGAGATTTGGGAAGAGAATTCCAAGGAGGATTTCCACAGATTTTCAGTATTCCAGTGACAGAAAAGGAGGGCGATTTATCTGCATAAGAGGAGGCCAATTCAACTAATGCAAGTAAGCCAATTTACCTAGTGCATATAGCTAGAGCAGTGTTTCCACTTCCAGTTGTCGGAAGAATTGTTGAAGGAGGTGCGAGCAGCTTCAAGAGGTAGAGGGAAGCAGTGTTACTTGCAAGCAGTGATTCTCGAAGGCTGTGCGAATTTTCTAGAGTAGGTAGTGCATATTTCTAGGCAGCAGTGTGAGTGCTGGGGAGGAGTTTGAGTTTACTGGAAGAGGCAAGATCAATTTGTAGAGGAGAATTTGTATCTCTAGATCAATTTGCCAGTGGAGATCATTATTTGTCGAAGCTTTGCCATCATCAGGCAAGGAGATCATTATACTCTTAAATTGTTGAAGAATAATAATAAAACCTCATCTGCTGCACTGGTTTTCCCTTCGGGGTTTTTCCAGGGTCAATTATCCAAAAATATTGGTGTCCAATTTTATGTGTGTGCATTATTTCTCAGTTCTAGTATAATTTTGTGAAGAACTGCAGTGGTGAATTGATCGTTATTTGACATAATATTTCTGACATCAAATAAATTGCTTAAGTTAGAAGATAAATTATTTGTGGAAATTTCACACGTGCCACTATCCACTAATCACTACCTTGGAAATTGTGCCATTGTTTAGACTTTTAGATCTCGAAAACCATGCCACTATTCAACATATAGACCTCGAAATTTGTGCCACTGCTCAAGAAATTCCTCCTCAAATTTCGTGTTGACAGACTTATAAATCCTCGATCTGCGTGTTTTCTAGATATAAAAATTTCCTCAAATTTCGAATTATATGACCTCTGCAATATCCTCGATTTTTGTGTTAGTCAGACCAACAATTAATGCTATGACACCTCCCCAAAATTTGAGTTGAGTCTGCACTTCAACCCCTTGAAACTCGCATTGTCTGAAGGACTGTTGTACCTCGGTTTGTGTGCTTATACTTGCTTGGGAATTCAGGCTTGTGTGTGAATTCTCCTTGCTGTTGTGTGTTCTCTCCTTCAACAAATGTCATGTCAGCCTCTCCTCCTCCTCTTCCTCTCCTCTTCTCTTCTCCAACACTTTCACATGAAGAATGAATGAGTTCTCTGCCTTTTTCCTCCTTTTTAGTTTCATAATGATGAGAAACCATATCCCTAGCATCAAAGGCTGAGATAGATCTCAACTCTCCTTAATCAAGGATGGAGATCTAATCTCCCATTGACCCCCTCTTATGTCTCCCCCTTCATTAATGAGCCTCCCTAGTCACTTTAATAACTTGTTTTTGTACCATGTACTTTTTCTCATAAAGTCATTTTAAAAACAAAAGGCCACTTAATATAATAAAGTACAATGTACTTTCAGTACCTCATATATTGACTAAAATGTCACATGACATTGATAACTCATAAAGTCATACTAAAAATGTGGTTTCTCATGTTTTTCTATGCTAAGGAAAAATCCACTAGGAAACACCTCCTTGGTACTATTTTCAACATTTTGTGCCTTAGAAACCCTAACCCTAGCCTAGATTCGACTTGGTGCCTATTTCTAGGGTTTGATCTATTGCTTTGTTGACTTAATTTTCTAGAAAACCCTTTCTTTGACTTTTATATGTCTAGGTATTCCATATTGTTGCATATCAAGAAACGTTATCTTATAAAGGCCTTTATCTAGCCTAGGTGTGTGATACATTGCTTTATGAAGAAGAAGAAGATCTAGTCGATGGCGAAATCAACCCTCTTAACAGTCATTACAGTCAACTCAAGAGGAACATTGGGGGTTAAAACTAACCATTTGGTATTCAAATGGACCATTGGACCATTGCGTGGACCAAAAGTATTTATTGCAAAGTAAAATCATTTTTTTTTTTAAACAAAGAAAGATTCCATGGACCAAGTTGAATTGCCAAGGACCAAATTAAACCAAAGTTATTAGGGCATGCCACTTCAACTAGTTGTTGGAGTCTTCAAGGTGGAATGTTGAGCATCTTTTGACTATTATTCATCTCTTTTCTCTTCTGGGCTCAATGCAAGTTGGACTTTGGACTTCTAAGGGACAATGAGTCAGTTCAAACCACTTAGTGGCAAATCATTGTAATTAAAAATTATTTTTGTAATTTACATAGATTTGGACATGTGGATGAAAAATAAAAATTATTATTTTTGAGGTTGAACTAATCGTTAGAAGAGAAATTATAAAAGGCCGACCTCTCCTCTCTTTCAAGTTGTTGTTTTGTGAGATCATATCAGACAATAATAAAAGAATTCATTTTGCAAAACTTTACGTAAAATGTGTGGGTTGGTTTTTTCCTATATTTTTCTTTTCCGCAATAACAATGATTACACAACAATTGAAGGGACAATCTATTGAGAGGCTACATAGCCATGCGGAAAAGGTGGACTGCACATTAGTCTATTCATCTTTTTGTTGTAGGAGGATGGCTTGGGTGAAGGTTGGACCAATCTTTTGAGGAGGTAGCATCAACTAGGAGAAGAGTAACATTCACCACATGGTTGACCCAAAGATCAGAGATGCCATGCTAGAAGGCCACTCCTAGTTGGATTTGAAAGGTGTGGATATTTTTAGACATAGATGGGGGCGATATTCTCTTTTCAAGACCAAGCCCACCCCATTGCCCAAATTCCATAATCGACTTAAGAGGTTGTGGTTCACAACCCGACAACTTGAGGTAAAACATTGTGGCAATGGTAAGTCTTTCTTCAACAACTATTTATTTATTAAAAAACTGGAAACTTTTATTTTACTGTTTTAGATTAGTTTCATTTACTAGCCTGCACTTCAAATTTCTATCATTAATATCTAGTCAAATGCCTTGTGATTTTAAGCAATAAAGTCATATTTTAGCCAGGGGCAATATACCATATTTTGAGCTTTCTTTCCATACATATTTCACGATGTATTGAGTTGTTTTGTTGCTGATTTACATTATTTTCTTGCTTTAACATAAAATATTCAGTGGGTTTTCCAAGTGCTCTCCAAGTAAGTATTTTACAATGGAACTTCATAAGTAGGCTCTATATTAATTAAATTTGCTTATATCTCATATCTAGAGTCCAAAAAACATTGCTTTCCAACTATTATAAGTTTAATTTCTTTGCTGAAAATTTTATGGATAGTGTTAACCAATGGGATTTGATCCCCTGACCTCAACAAATCAATTTCCAGACATTGCATTTTGTTGTTGGTAATAGGCTTTGGAGTGACCCTAAAGGATCTATCTAACATCTCCTAGCCTCCCCACCCCTAGATATTTGATCTAGAGTGCTAAGACACTCTTTGGGTGGCCAATTTCAAGGGGATTTGCTGTTGTCACTGTGTTTTTCTGTTGATTTTACAGTTTGCAGTTGCAGGACAACAAGCAAAATAACAAGAGAAACCCTTTAGTCAAAGCTGGAACCACAGAAATAACTATAGATTTGGTTATCGCATTTTTAGTACACTCATTCTAACTATTTACATTGATATATTTATTGAATTTGAGTGTCACATCTTGTTGGTTATAAGTATTTCCTGCAGATTTTCCACAATAAACTAGTAAGTTAGCAAAAGTTAACTCCTCCACTTCATCTATAGATCCCATTTAAGGCACTGATCCTCATTTGGTTGTGTGAAGTATTCAAAGGGAATCCTCCCATAACCTTTAAGGAGGTATTTGGGCTTAAAGAGTGGGAATTTGGGTTGAGGTGACAGTAGTCCCTCATCCTGTACGTGTCAATCATAGTAGGTTACCAGGACTTTAACAACTCTGCTAAATTGATGGGTAACATTGTTTGGAGCCGTTATTGGAGAGAAGGTCATTTAACCCTAGTTGTACATGACAACAACATTGCTAAGCTTTTCATTTTGAATTTGTACTTCACCAGGTATTTGTTGAAGGATTAACTTGCAGGATCTCATCTGGCGACTCCATTCAACAAAAGCTTAAGAGGTACAATATAAAATGCTACTTTCTAAGGTAAGAATTAAGGTAAATATTGGCAAATCCACATTTATGGTAATTGTTTCAATTTACGGAATCATCATCCGAATGTATGAAGTATGGGTTCTAATAAAAATTTGTCTATTTACTTTGGGTTTGTCATGGATTCTGAGATCCTCATTCTCCCATCATTAATTTGCATATGCGTGTCCCTAAGTTTAATGGAAGTCCATGGCTAGCTCTAGATTTCTTAGAGTCTTTTATGAATTATATTGCAGATACTAACAATGTCTTTGAAGATGACTTAATCAAAGCCTTTGCATGGGCAATGCAAGGATATGAAGTATGGAAATGGCAGAGCAACTTTGGGCCCAAGGAGACAAAGTCATTTCCTCAATGCATTTAATTTTTTTTTGAGCCGATGGATCTACAGTTATGAAGAGATTGAAGATATTTATGTCTTCATTGATATGCCAGGAAGAATGCAAGAAAAGATTAATGACTTGATTGTGGAATATGATAGGTATCCCTCCTACGATCTCCATGTGGAAATAAAAGAGAGGGAGAATGCACTAAGTTTCCTATTAGACTATGTCAAAACAAAATATGTTGAGCCTTGTGAGGAGGAGTTCAAGGAAATAGTGGTTGATTGTGGAATATGATAGATATCCCTCCTACGATCTCCATGTGGAAATAAAAGAGAGGGAGAATGCACTAAGTTTCCTATTAGACTATGTCAAAACAAAATATGTTGAGCCTTGTGAGGAGGAGTTCAAGGAAATAGTGGTCGCAGAGATTATTCCAGATCTTATCACTCTATTAACCCAACAAATAAAAGAGCACCAAGAATGAGATGTGACAGATTCCGAGAGAGTGGCGACAAAATCAAATAGTAATACATCAAAGGCTCTTAGAGTTAGAAAAAAATTGTGCTTGTGAATAAAAAGATCTTCATGAAGAGGTTCACCCTTCTCCTCCCCCCATAAGCCAGAAAACAATGATGGGTGGATGTCCCATTTGAAATGGTCAAAGAAATGCATGAGACAATTAGCAAACAAGATCTTATTAAAGAAGAGAACCAAGAAAACTTTACAATAGAGTTGAGTGTGACTCTTCAAGAAGAGAACCATAGTAAAGGGACCCACCTCATTGAGGATAGAGTGGTGGAATTGGAAGAATATACTTCTATTCTTATAGATAAAGAAGATGAATACATTGAGGCAGATAACAATGAATCTTCTTATTTTCCCATCAAGAACCAACAAATAATTGAAGAACAAGAGTATAAGGAGAACCTTGATGTTAGGATAATACAAGGACCCACCCTCCCTCCCCTAGATGAAAGCACACATTCAACATCCTACACTTCTTTCAAAGCAATTGATCTGCATGACACATCTCCTACTAGTTTGGAAGAGGAGGATTCAATAATCAGGCATGCTTTTGAAGAGGATGGTGACCACAAAGAAATGGAAAGTATTGAAGCATTCATCAAAGGTGACAGATGTAAGTGATATTTGAGATGTTCTTTCTTTCCCAGTGATCCTCATGAGCAACTGAGTTGTTCCATGGATTATGAACAACCATATCAACTCATACAAGAGCATATATAGAAATGGGAATTCTACATTCACGATACAACATAATCTCTTGAAAAATGGATAGCCTTGGCATGTAGTTCTTAGGTATACAAAGATCCATTTGACAGGAAGGACATGAACCATGCAGTAGCAGGCAGGCCACATCACACTCACTTTCAGACATACTTCATAAGCTCCGAGTTTCTCTTAATAAAACAACTAACTGTAAGTTGTGGTTCCCAAAATATTTTTGATTATCATGAATTTTCTCATCATTTGTGTGAATGTGATTAGAAGCATCCAAGGAGGATAGTAGTCCTTGTATAGACTCCAGTTGGAGCTACCATTAAAACTTCCCTTGCTTACCAACACAACAAAGAACAATAATGAGTGGTCTTGTCCTCATGATTGGAAAGACTATCATATCAGTCCAATTGATCAGTGGATCAAAGAAGCATACAATGGTACAGGTGAACCATCGCATTTCTTCAATCTTTTTCCACATGATGATCATCTTATTGCAGATTTGCTTCGACCTATGAAGCAAGTTCCAAGGTACACCTATTGCAGATTGATGTTTTACTGTTTTGCTTAGCAACCAAGCACAAAGGTGAAACCCAAGGTAATGATAAATTTATCTGATGGTTGCATTGCCTATATGATTTTACTTTAACATGCTCCATTTCCTTTAGCTTAGAGTGGGATGGGATGAATAAGCTCTTTAGCATGAGCATTAGATTAGTTTAGCTTCTTTTCAGATATAGCAATTTCCTTTTTAGAATGACTTCAAATTTTGCTTGTATGATTACATTTCATTGATGTGATGTTATTTATGCTTATTAAATTAATTATGTAATTTGTCCTATGTTATTTCTATTTTCATTAGTTATAAAATTTTGTTTAGTTGTTATTTCATTTTGATTTTTGCTATCTTAGAAAGGGATAGAACTTTGGTTCGACTCTCGCCCAATATTTTATATCTATTTGGTGAGCTTATTTCAGGTAACAGGTGGAAGCTTTTGGGGTTCTCATATCCTTCCTGGTAAAGCATGTGTCCCACAGTTGGAAACAATTGTTTCCCCTTATGTCAACAAAGATACACATAACTTTTCACATTGCACTTATCACCATTATAAGCCCAAGGTCACAAGTTTAAAGCCTTGTAACAACCATGTGAGTCATGCATTAGGTGTCCTAGACCTTGTGATGATTGGCTATGGTCTATCCTTTTGGGTATAGGATCAGGGGATTACGGATGGATCTCAACGGGAGTCATGGTTTTAGAGGAGCCTAGCTTATATAGGGGTGAGCACCAGTGCATGGGCCAATCCAGCCTATGTCAAATTGTATGGGTCAAAGAGCACCTATGTCTTGCTGCAAGGTTATGAGTCATTGGGTCTATATGTAGCATTGACATTGGTGCAGTATTTCTCAAACGGTTCTCAACATAGCAGTCTCACAAAGTCAACATTTTCACATTTCCTGAGGCAATTCATGTTTCTCGATACATGTGTTCTCGGAAGTCAAAATGTCAACTTAGTCTCAAAATGCTCAACAAAAAATCTAGATGACATGGCACATTGGAATTTTTCCAAAATATGAAGGCATCATCAAGAAAATGGTAGTCAAAGGTGGTCTAGAAGTATGTGGGGCTTTTAGGTGGCATAACAAGGGTAGATCTTGACAGAATTTGACATGCAATATGACAAAAGTGGTCTACCAAATTAGTTGATTGTTGGACAATACCCGAGTGTTAGCTTCTCCAAATTCTTCAGGGCATTGGAGAACCCTCTCTAGGGATGATGACATGGCACACATGGGTCAATAGACTTGGTATAAAGGGGCATGCAATACATCAAAAGTCATGTAAAAAATTAGATGGACAAAATCGAAGTACCAGAATGTTCAAATACCCAAGGGTGTTTAAGATCTAGCCAATGGCCAAATTGACCCTCTTGCTAGCCGTTAAGGGTCAATTCAAGAGGATCACTAGAGGTCAAAACTAGCCGTTTGGGATTCAAATGGACCGTTGGAAATTGTATGGACTAAAAGTAGTTGTTCAGAAGTCAAATCATCTTCTTTTCAAAGAAAGAAGGTTTCCATGGACCAAATTAAACCAAATTTAGTGGGAAAGACACTTCAACTACCCGTTGGAGCCTTCAAAGTGGAATGTTGAGCATCTTTTGACTACTATTCTTCATCTTTTCCTCTTCCGAGCTCAATGCAAGTGGGACTTTGGACTTCTAAGGCACAAATGAGCCAAGATGAACCCCTTAGTGGGAAACTCAATGTTATTAAAAATTATTTTTGTAATTTACTTAATCTCCGACATGTGGATGACAAGTAAGAAATATTAATTTTGAAAGGTTGAACTAGCCATTGACTAGATGTTAGAAAGGAAATTATAAAAGGCTAGCCTCTTCTCTCTTTCAAGCAGTTGTTTTGTGAGATCATATTATGCCATAATAAAAGAACTCATTTTGCAATGTAAAAGCTTTCTGTGGGTTGGTTTTTCCCTATATTTTCTTTCTTGATTTATGTTGTAACATGGCTTAACATAAAATACTTCCACAATAAGTAAGATTACACAATGTTGGAGGGATGACCTATTGAGGGGTGATCCAGGTGGATATTGGTGGCCACCCGCCTATTCCACCTGGACCTCTAGTTAGTTTCATCAACTTCCTTGATTATAACACAATTTACTAATTTTAGCAGTTTTTCGGGTCCTGAACTTCCGAAGCTGTTTTGTGTAATATCCCAAGTTGGGAACAAACAATACTATAAAGCATGCAAAGACTAAAACTACATCAAAACAGAAATATCCATTAAAAACATCATAATAGAGCCAAAAACATCTGAGCCATTTTATTATGTTTTTGCTGGGAAAAAGTACAATGAGGTGCTCAAAAAGGTAGCACTTGGGCCTGCACGAGATAGGCTGAAATATCCCTCAATCTCGGATAGAAAGATCAGTTGCTCCGCAGCTCTGCGTGGCTCCTCCTCTGCGCTGCCAAAGTTGGAACTTTTGTTGCTCGCTGGAAAGACCCTGTGTGTTGAGGTTGATCCTCTGCTTAGAAAATTCTGGGACTTGGACACCAGACTCCCCTCAACAAACCCACAAAAACCCATAAAGGGTTTTAAGAAATCCCGACCCCGGAAATTAGTTCCCTTGGGCTTGCCACGCTGCTCTGCAAGGTGATATGGTTCTCTAGCTATATAGTTGGAAGGAACTACAGGAAATCTGCCCAAAGCACTAATAGGAAGTGGCTAACCTCCTCCCCAAGGCCCTGGACTAAAATTTGCACTCTATCCCTCACTCCCAACTCTCTCCTTTGCTGAACTGCGTACTCCCTACACTACCTGTGTGGCCTCTACGCTGTCCTAGAAGGACTGCGTATGCTTGGACGCTTCTTGGTGAATCTCCCTTCGAACACTAGTGGAACTCCTCTCCTAAGCGGGCACTCGAAGTCCCCTGATGTTAAGGTTGAGATCTTCGCTCGGAAATCTCTGTGCTAAATAGCACTCGCAGAGTCGGCTAAACAACTCAAGTGTGCTACTATCTATCAGACAGAAAAATCAGTTATTGAATGAATGAGGAATGAGTTGCTCTCATCCTCTTTTACCTAGGCTGAGCCCCCAACGTTCCCTTGGGCCCACCTTGACTACGTTGCCTCTCTGCCAACCAATCTCTGCGCTGCGACTGTGCTGCTACCTCTCCCACGCTGTCAATGCACTGCCTACATTGCTGCCTCTCTTGCATTGCCACTAGGACGCTGTCTTCTACGTTTGGTTGGTCTCAGGGGCCCCACTTCAGCTTCTAATATTTGTCTTAGTGACTTTAGGAAAGTGAACTAACCATATAGTTTTTTTGTGGGTCCCCTCACCCACTTTATTTCCTGTTAAACATTCGAAAAGAAAAAATTTAACAAAATTAATATTCCAATTAGCTAACTGCTAATTTGGAATATTACCGTCCTCCCTGCCAAAGCGTTGCTTGTCCTCAAGCAACTACAAAGATGGATGCTGCAAGATCTTCTCCCCCTCCCAAGTGGCATCCTCATCTAGAAGGTTTCTCCACCTTATCAGATACTCATTCACTACCCTGCTCCACAAATTTCTCTTATGAGTGTCTAAGATGGCCTCCAACTGTAGCACCAAATGCCCCTCATCATCAGGCGAAAGCTCCATGGTTGTGGTCACCTGTTGTCCCAAAGCCCTCTTCATGCATGAGACATGGAAAATGTTGTGAATCCGACTCCCTGATGGCAATTACAGCTCATATGCCACCTCTCCAACTCGCCGGATCACCCCTGTATGGCCCATAGAAGTGTGGCTTGAGCTT
This sequence comes from Pinus albicaulis, assembly GCA_034641835.2. NCBI lineage: Eukaryota > Viridiplantae > Streptophyta > Pinopsida > Pinales > Pinaceae > Pinus > Pinus albicaulis. Next base: position 965,643,113 of record CM076569.1, read on the forward strand.
TTCAACTCCTTTCTACTTCAGCATGGACTACTTGTACGACTGAAGGCAGAGGTACACCCGGTCATCCACCTCAAACTGCCTCTCCACGCAGCCTCTATCTGCGTACAACTTCTGCTGGTTTTGGGCTGTGGCTAAGTTATCCTTGAGAACCCAATGTATGTCCTGGCTCTCTTGGATCCTGTCTTTGGCTCTAGGAGCCTTGCTAGCTCCAAACATCAAATCAACAAAAGTCAAAGCATTATAACCGTACAAAGCATAAAATGGAGACATACCGATCGACATGTGGAACGTCGTGTTGTAGCAGTATTCCCCCAAGTGAAGCCTGTGAAAATTTCTGAATATTACTTATGCAAAAACCCTACTGTTAAATCTTGATTTACTTCTCCTACTTATACAAGTTATTAATCTGAAATATTCAACATGAACATCGCAGTAAATACATTAACGGTCTACACAAATAAAGATCTAAACTGAGTACATGCACAATGACAAAGTGACACATAGGACTTTATGGACAAATGTCCCTAGAAAAACCCAATGAGGGCAAACCGGTCTTCTGGCTGTTGGAGCGTTTTATTATTAAGTAGATTCTAAGTACAACAAATCTGGGCACCAAACTGGTTAACCTGACAGAAAAATAAACAATCTGCAGCAATACTTTTGTTCCGGAGACAGAAAAATTAATTGATTCACACCCTCAAATGGGATTTACAGAACTCAGCCCTTTTTAATCTTCAGAAACCCCAGCACTGCTCTGAAGCCCTCTGCGTCAGCTCTGCTAGCCTGCATCAGCCCTTGCATTGCTTAGGAAGGGCCCGCGTCACCCCAGACTGAGTTACACTGCACCTGCGTTGCCCTAGCTGGAACTGCGTCACCCCTGCTTGCCTCCTGTTGCCTTTGCGCTGCCCTTTTTGGGCCTGTGTAGCCTCTGTGTAGCACCTGAAGCCTTTGTGCTGTGCAGCTGCTGCTCCCTTTGCGCTGCTTAGTCTGCTGCTTCTCTGCCTCTTGTTGCACTCTTGACTTGGGATCAGATCATTCCTTTTGCCAATACTACCCCTCGTTGCAGTTTAAACACTTCTAGAAATTCTTAGCAAACCACGCCCTAGAATTCCAGCTTAGTCTTAGTGCTCTGCCACTACGTGTGTTCTCCAACTGACCCCAAGCCTTTCCTTTACACTTTTCTCGTTGGGAAACCAACGACCGTGATCTAATCTTGAATTGACGACTAAGATTAAAAAGAATGCTTGATCCGTGTGACTTAAGTCATTTTCATCACATGTTTAACTTAATTAAATTTAATCTTTTAATTCTCCTAAGTTAGACTTAAGTTTTTTAATTAAAAAGATTAATTAATTAAATATCTCTTAAACAGTATGGAATTTCTCAAATCCCTTTCTGGGTCTTGGAGATCTCATGTACTCTAGTCCGTCCACAAAGTTTGGGAGCTATAGCACATTTGATGCTACCCCAACACTCCCTCTTAGCGAGGAATGTGCTCTAGCACAACACTTCACCTCGAAGTTCTGCACTGATCTCTGGTGTGGGTCTCTGCGTTGATGCTTGGCCTGCTGCCCTTCATCACTGCGCTGTTGCTGCTCTCCCGTACTGCTGCCCATGACGCTGCCACCGCCACTGCTACATCTGTACTGCAACTCCCTCTCAATCTATTGCATTGTGCTGGCAACTGCTGCACTACAACTTAGTTGCTGAGAGAAACAACTAAAAACTCCTGCCCAATCTTTGAAAGACAAGTCAGTTGGGTTGCATCTCATCATTGAAGCTCCATAGGTTGCTGCTTCGTCCTGTCACCTGGAGGCTACTGCGTTGCTGCAGCTCTAAATTGCGTAAGCAGACCTCCTCTACGCTGCTGTTGTGCCACGCTGTCCTCCTGAAGCCTCTGCGCTGCTGCAACTCTGCACTGCGTTGCTGAAGTCACATTGGCCCCTCTGCGCTGCTGCAACTCTGCACTGCGTTGCTGAAGTCACATTGGCCACTCTGCGCTGCGGTTGCCACGCTACTGCTGCATCTGCACTGCTCTGCTCCCTCTCAGCATCCAACTTTGCCTTTGCTCCATCTGTGATTCTTTGCACCCACTGCTCCACTTATCCCGCTACTATCTTAAGGCTCCCGTAGCACGGATGTGATCCAAGAGTTGGGCTACGCAAGGATCCCGCCACCACTCTGTAGTTGCTCTACAGATCCATGTCGCCCCACTTTCGTGGTTTATGAGCGTTCATGGCTACGTCATCTTCAGAGCCATCGTCTGCCATAACAGCCTTGGAGCTAGAAGCTTCCTTGTTTTTCTTCTTTTAAGGATAGTTGCTGGTGAAATGTCTTAGTTCGCCACATTGGAAACACTTGATCTTTAACAGATCCTGCTTCTTTGACTCTTGCTGCCTCTTTGATGCCAATGATGCATCTTCCTCTTCTTTCTTCTTTACCTTGCTTGAACCGGTGCTGTACTGTATCTTGGTGATCCGATGAATTTCTTCTTGTCGAAGGATCACCCACATATTGTCCCAATTGGGAAGGTCCGCTCTACCCAAGAGACTTTCGACAAAATTTTCCCAGTCCTCTATGACCGCATTGAGAGTAGTCCTCACCATGACATCATCCTCCACCTTCACCCCCATGCTAGTCAGCTGATCTTGGATTGCTTGTAGTCTGGACAGAAAAGGGAAGATCTCCTCTCCCTTGGTCATCATGAATAACCTCAACTGACTCTCCAGAAGCATCTTCCTTTGGACGGATCTTGATTCATATAGTGTGGTTAGAGCTACCCACACCTCATGAGTCATTTTCTTCTCAGCTATGTGTGGAAACATATGATCTTTGACCTAGTCCATTATGAAGCGCTTGGCATGTGTCATTGCATCATCATGCTTCGCTAGGAGAAGAGCATTGGTTGGTGTGGCCAAGACTTTCTCTGCATGCTCCCTTAGACTGTATGCCTCCATGACTACCAGGATTCTGGCCTTCCAAATTGCAAAGTTGGACAGGCCGTCCAACCTATCCTGATCACGTAGTTCGTGAGATGCCATCTACTAAGAAAATTTGTCGGAACGAATCCTCCTCTCTATGCTAGAGACTTGGATCTAGGGTCCTTGGCGAGAAAGGCACCCTCTGCTCCCTCTGACAACTGAACCCCTCTCTTGGAAGTCTGCCAAACAAAAACGAATCAGCTCTCTTCGATCCTTTGATCGATCTGCAGATTTCTTTGGTTGGAAATCTTCTGAGAAGTTGTTCTCCTCCCGCTCTTCGCCAATTTAGCTTACGCTAAATTCTGCATTGACATAAATTTAACCCCACTAGCAACTGCTGAAGCTCTGCGACTTAGCTTCCGGCACTTTGAACAACACTCAGCTTCTGGACTGCGTCACCTTGGATGGCCTCTGCGTGAGCAGACAGTCTCAGCGCAGTGTCTGCGCTGCCTCTGCATGGAGGCTGTGTCACCTTGGCCTCTGCTTGGCTCTACTTCCTTCTGTTGCTGTGCTGCCTTTTCTGATCCGGATTTTCTGCTGCTATTGCTGCTTTTTGTAGCACAAATTATTCAGTCTTCTTGCTAGAGATCCAGGCTAGATTTGCAATCGCTCTGATACCATGCGAAAATATTTGAATATTCCTTATGTAGAAACCCTACTGTTAAATCTTAATTTACTTCTCCTACTTAGAAAAGTTATTAATCTGAAGTATTCAACATTTACATCGAAGTAAATACATTAACAGTCTACACAGATACAGATCTAAATTGAATACATGCACAATGACAAAGTGACACATACGATTTTTTGGACAGCTATCCCCGAAAAAATCCAATGTGGGAAAACCGATCTTCTGGCAATTGGAGGGTTTTATTATTAAGTATATTCTAAGTACAACAAATCTGGGCACCAAACCTGACAGAGAAATAAACAATCTGCAACAATACTTTGTTCCGAAGACAGAAAAATTGACTGATTCACACCCTCAAACGGGATTTACAGAACTCAACCCTTTTTAGTCTTTAGAAACCCCAGCGCTACTCTGAAGCCCTCTATGTTAGCTCTGCTAGCTTGCGTCAGCCCCCACGCTGCTCAGGAAGGGCTTGCATCACCTTAGACTGGGTTACGCTGCCCTGGCTAGGCCTACGTAAGCCCTGCTAGCCTCTTGCTACCTCTGTGCTGCCCTTTCTGGGCCTGCGTAGCCTCTTCATAGCACCTGAAGCCTCTGCGCCGTGCAACTGCTACGTAGCTGCTACTCCCTCTGTGCTGCTCAATTTGTTGCTTCTTTGCCTCTTGTCACACTCTTGGCCTGGGATGAGATCATCCCATCTGCCAATACTACCCGTTGCTGCAGTTGAAACACTTCTGGAAATTCTTAGCAAACCACGTCCTAGAATTCCAGCTTAATCTCAGTGCTATGCCACTGTGTGTGTTCTCCAACTGACCCCAAGCCATTCCTTTATACTTTTCTCGTTGGGAAACCAACAACCGTGATCTAATATTGAATCGACGACTAAGATTAAAAGAAAGCTTGATCCATGTGACTTAAATCATTTTCATCACATGTTTAATTTAATTAACTTTAATCTTTTAATTTTCCTAAGTTAGACTTAGGGTCCTTAATTAGAAAGATTAATTAATTAAATATCTCTTAAATAGGATGGAATTTCTCAAATCCCTATCTGGGTCTTGGAGATCTCACGTACTCTAGTCCCTCCACAAAGTTTGGGAGCTAGAGCACATTCGATGCTACCCTAACACTCAAAAATCTTAACAAAGCCAACGTAGCCAAGCCTTCTGCTGTCTCGTGACATAGTTCCTCAAGTAGCCCTCTAGCCAATTGTTCACTATCTTTGTTTGCCCATCTATCTGTGGGTGGTAGCTGGTGCTAGGTGTTAACTCTGTGCCCACCAAACGAAACAACTCCTGCCAAAATCCTCCCATGAACCAACTGTCCCTGTCACTGACTATGGTCTTTGGCAATCCATGGAGTCTAACGATGTCCCGGAAGAATAACTCAGCCACTTGTGACACAGTGTACTGAGCTGAAATGGCGAAGAAATGAGCATACTTCATCAACTGGTCAACCACCACGAAGATGCAATCCTTGCCCTACACCATGGCCAATCCGGTGATAAAGTCCATAGAAATGCTCTCCCAATTCCCCTTTGGAATGGTAAGTGGCTACAACAACCTTGCTGGATGGTTCAACTCCCCTTATTCCGCTGGCAAACTATGCACTCACTGACATGTTGGAGTATGTCCTCCTTGAGGCCCTTCCAAGAGAACCTCTTGCTGATGGTCCTGTATGTCTTGGTGAATCCTTGGTGGCCTGAAAACAGTGAATCATGGGCCACATGTAAAATCTTCTCCCTCAGCTAGGAGTTGCATGTCAAAAAGATCCTGTCACTATAATAGATGACCTCATCCATCACCCGATACTGTGTTGAAAAGTGTAACTAGGATTAGTCTTCATGCTGACTATGTAATTATGTAAAGAAGAGGACAATGATAATAAAATGTATTTTTGTTGTACTTGTTTCATGGGTTTCATGAACAAGATTTTATTATATAGGTTATGGACTTCTTCTTGATGTCTTCTAGGTTTTTGTCTTCTTCTATAATTAAGTGTCATATACATGAAGGTTTTAGTTTATATGTTTATGCTCCAAAGACCTTGTGAAGAAGCTCTCAACGGCCCTCATATAACGTTGAAGACAAGCTCCAAAATATAGTGAAGAGAACCTTCAACGATGCTGAAGAAATACCTCATGAAATGCTGAAGAAATTACACCTCAAGTCGGCCTACAAATTGTGTTAAAGTCGGCTGGCATGTCGGCTTATTAACTGATTGCAACCACTATATATACCTAGCTGAACTGCGCAGAAAAACACAGAAATTTGTGGATTTCTCTGCGGTGTTTACAGAGTTTAAGGTGTAGAAATTTTCGGACAAGTAAGTTCATAAAAGTGCAGGTCTGAAGGTAAATGCGAAAGTCTAAAGTCTGTTGATAAAAGAAAAGTATAAATCTGAAGATAAATGCGAAGTTTGAAGGTCTAAACTCTGAAGGTTAATGTGAAAGTCTGAAACTCTGAAAGTAAATCCGAAGTGCTGAAGGTAAATTCAAAGTGCTGAAAAAAAAATGCTAAATGCTGAAGGCGAGGTACTAAAGTTTAATGTGAAGTGCTGAAGTGCAGAATTGAAGTGTAATACTGTTAACAAAGAGACAACATCTTATACAACAGAAAAGGAAATTGAGGAAAGGTATAGAGGTACAAGCTAAGGTGTGGACAAGTGCGGGAAAGTGTTAATTCAGGATAGCTGATTTGAAGAAAGAGTTTATTAAAGATAAGACAGTCATCTCAAGGAAAAGAGGCAGCAAGCAAATTGTTGAAAAGAAGAAACAAAGTTGAAGAAGCAAGGTCTTGGAAGCATATCTAGGTCAAAGGTCTACGTCTGGGTCATGGTACTTGTCATTTGAAGATCTATAAGAAGAATTCTTTGCGGGTTTTCCTCTTCAACAGGGAGAGGTTTTTCCCTGGCTCTAAGAGCCTAACTTTTGTGTCTTGAGCATTTTGATAATTGACTTGATGAAAGATTAACTAAACTAAAAGAAGAAGAAGACATAAGTATCACAAGTAAGGTCACAAGTAATTATCAAAGAAGAGAATTTGGAGGGCTTTGTATTAACCTACAGCCCTCCAAATTCTCAGCATGGTATCGGACCTAAGGTGCTGAACACAAGGGCTGCTTGTCAACAAAGACACTCAAGGAAGCGTAGATCTAAGTTTGGGTTGGAAAGTCAAATCAGTCTACAAAGAAGACTATCTAGCTACTTCAAACATCCTCTACCATCAAGAATTCAAGATCACCTAGATTGAAGAATTCTATCTTGGAAGAAATTCTTAACCTCTTCGTTATCATCAACAAAGCTGCTGCAGAAGAAAGTCACTCTCTCAAGTAAGTATCTATGACTTCATCTGAATTTGTCCAAATGACTTATTGTTTAGAAAGCAACAAATTGGTTGGATTATCTAACCTCAATGCATGGAAGAAAAGGATAGATCTGAAGCTAATTGAAAATGAAGTCATGGGTTTCATAGAACGATCTACAATACAACCTCCAAAAGAAGATATTCTAGCATATACCAAATACATGCAGGGAGATATAAGAGCCCGAAGGATTCTTATAGAATCCATAAAAGATTCTCTCATTCCCTATGTATCAAAGCTAGAATCCTCAAAAGAAATATATGATAAATTGGTGGAACAATTCTCAAAAGGTTCTGCAAAGGAAATAATGTCCCTAAGACAAAAACTATACAAATTGAAAATGTCAAAGGAAGGAATAATTCCAGATTTGATGGAGATTTTCACAATACGAGAACAACTACTAAAATTGGGAGAAATATTGTTCGATAGAGAAATACTCACTATGGTGCAAAATGTCTTACTGAAAGAATGGAGAGATTACTCTTCCAGCATAGATGGGAAAGAAGAAGCCATGACATTCCAAAGTCTAGGTAAGATAGAAGAATCAAGATTGAAAGAAGGATCAAGAAAAGAAAATCAAGCCTTTGCCACCATGTCTGGGAAGAAAGGAAGATTCAGTAAATTTGGTCCTCAAAATAATAAGAGAAATGTGAACAAAGCACGATGCTTTGGGTGTAATAATTTTGGGCATTATAAACAAGATTGTCCTAAACTAAGAAAGGACAAGAGGAAAAAGGAAGAAGCCCATATGAAAGAAGAACCTGATAAAAAGAAATCTAAGAAAGAAGGAGGGATCTCAACCATGATTAGGATCTTCTTCCTCTTTAAGTGATTTCTGTTGGTTGTAAAATAGTATGATAGGGAGCAATGTATATTATAGCATCATGATAAAAGCAAGATAGGAGCTCCGGGGAAAAACCTCTCTAATAACATTACTAATGGAAAGCAGTTATCAAGAGCGAGGGTCATCATGGAAACAAAATTTCTGGATGTGATGACATATTGATGGAGCAGGCCAAGAGAATGAAGCTCTTCATTCTTGAGAAATTGCTACAGGATAACTCAAGGTATGAGGTATGTATACATTATATGCTAACATTGGATGCTGTGAAGTCATGTCATATGGTTGTAGGTAATGAACCTCTGTATTTAGAAGTATGATCCATGGAGGAGTACTCTAGTGCACGAACAGATGAAATCAACATAATATGTCCTCATGGAAAATGAGGTGGTTGTATATGAACAAGAAACTAGGAAGGTTGCAAGTTCCTGGGAATGGAGAATGTGCAGAAAGGAAGAGATCATGAAATGCAACCATGTTAAGAGGTTGTTATCATTTGGAGGCCAAGAAGATGTGACTAGGAGATCTCTTGGGAAGATATGTAGACTTTAACGGAAGTCTGGTAAAGAAGAAGACCCTTGGAAAAACATATCATTAGGAGTTATGTCAATCTGTATGAAAGATGCCGATCACTACAGGAAGATGTCATGGTGAAAGATCATCTCTAAAGTAACTTTTGTTCTAAAAGTTCATATGAATATGTTCATCTGGATGAATTTGTTGAGGATTGCCAATCATAAGAAAGGATGTATAATCCTTGAGGATGATTTGAAGGAAAGCAACATGGCATAACGGTGGATCAGATGAGGAAGACTGAAGAATCACTTTCTGATAGTGGACATGAATCATGACTAAAAATGATGGATGATCTGTGCCCTATGAAGCCAAAAGTTGAAGATTCCTCAAATATTGAAAACCATGACATCGAGGGGAGGAACTCTTCATGAGTAGCTGGATTGCTGCTGCAGGACCTTGGTCGATAAGGAGCCTAGTGGTAAGTTCCTTGCTTGGAAGAAACATGAAGTATGTCCTTCCTATGATAAGAGGGAGTGATGTATGTGATTCTCTATTACATGTGTCATGCACTAGACCAATACTAACAACTGCAAGTCTTAGTGAAGGCCATGTGAAGGGAATGGATAGACACATCATTCTGGTCTTCACTTGGAAGACAGAATGGAGGATTGGGTAATCATTTGGCATTCGATACTCTTTGAGAATGAGATAGGGCATTCGAGATAAAAGTAGTCGTGGACCGATATTCTTTGAGCGCTGGCTACCCAAGAGAACAATAGTCCAAGAAGGTCATACTCTGGGAACACCTAGGTGGGGTATGTACCTTGGAGAGACAATGAATATGGTGTCTATTAGTCATGTGTCTCGCCAGCATTGTAGCCCATTGTCTCGTTGAGAGATGGGGCTATTAGTCAAGGCCTTGCACTAGGACAATGCTGGTTGATATGATGCTATTACCAATCCGATTCTTCTTATGAGATTATTCAGTTTGAAAGTGACCATGTACCTGTATGAATACCTCCCTAGTTACGAGGGAGTGTTGAAAAGTGTAACTAGGATCGGTCTTCATGCTATGTAATTATGTAAAGAAGAAGACAATGATAATAAAATGTATTTTTGTTGTACTTGTTTCATGGGTTTCATGAACAAGATTTTATTATATAGGTTATGTACTTCTTCTCGATGTCTTCTAGGTTTATGTTTTCTTCTATAATTAAGTGTCATATACATGAAGGTTTTAGTTTAGATGTTTATGCTCCGAAGACCTTGTGAAGAAGCTCTCAACAACCCTCATATAACGTTGAAGACAAGCTCCAAACTATAGTGAAGACAACCTTCAACGATGCTAAAGAAATACCTCATGAAATGCTGAAGAAATTACACCTCAAGTCGGCCTACAAATTGTGTTAAAGTCAGCTGGCATGTCGACTTATTAGTTGATTGCAACCACTATATATAACCAGCTGAACTGCGCAGAAAAACACATAAATTTGCGGATTTCTCTGCGGTGTTTACAGAGTTTAAGGTGCAGAAATTTTCGGACAAGTAAGTTCATAAAAGTGCAGGTCTGAAGGTAAATGTGAATGTCTAAAGTCTGTTGATAAAAGCAAAGTATAAATCTGAAGTATAAATCTGAAGATAAATGCGAAGTCTGAAGGTTAATGCGAAGGTCTGAAAGTAAATCTGAAGTGTAAATCCAAAGTGCTGAAGGTAAATTCAAAGTGCTGAAAAAAAAATGCTAAATGCTGAAGGCGAGGTACTAAAGTTTAATGTGAAGTGCTAAAGTGTAGAACTGAAGTGTAATACTGTTAACAAAGAGACAACATCTTATACAACAAAAAAGGAAATTGAGGAAAGGTATAGAGGTACAAGCTAAGGTGTGGACAAGTGCAAGAAAGTGTTAATTCAGGGTAGTTGATTTGAAGAAAGAGTTTATGAAAGATAAGACAGTCATCTCAAGGAAAAGAGGCAGCAAGCAAATTGTTGAAAAGAAGAATTAAAGTTGAAGGAGCAAGGTCTTGGAAGCATATCTAGGTCAAAAGTCTACGTCTGGTTCATGGTACTTGTCATTTGAAAATCTATAAGAAGAATTCTTTGCAGGTTTTCCTCTCCAACAGGGAGAGGTTTTGCCCTAGCTCTAGGAGCCTAACTTTTGTGTCTTGAGCATTTTGATAATTGAATTGATGAAAGATTAACTAAACTAAAAGAAGAAGAAGACATAAGTATCACAACTAAGGTCACAAGCAATTATCAAAGAAGATAATTTGTATTAACCTACAACCCTCCAAATTCTCAACATATTGGTCATCCGTCACCTGCCCATCCTGTAGTTTGCATGCAAACTGGCCTTTGGTGTACTCCAACAACAGCTGAGCCCTCCAATCTACGTCAATGCTCATCAAGGATAGAGTTGTAGATCTTCATGACAATGCATTTGCTACCATGTTGTTCTTCCCCTTGACATACTCTATATCAAAATCATACGCCTGGATCTTGCTGACCCATTTCCACTGCCTCTCCTGCAATTGTTTCTACTCAAAGAAAAATCTAAGGATGTTGTGGTCGATCCCCACCCGAAACTTGTTCCCCACAAGGTACTACTGAAACTTGGCCAACACATGCATGATGGCCAGCATCTCCTTGTTGTAGATGGGGTACAATCTCTCATGCGACAGTAGATTCCAGCTCTCAAAAGCTATGGGATGCCCCCCCTGAATCAGTACTGCGCCTACCCCCTCTCCTAAAGCATAACACTCCAGCACAAATGGCTGCATGAAGTCGGGCAGGTCTAATACTGGACAACTCCTCATCACCTACTTGAGCTTGTCGAAGGCCCTTTGCGCAGTCTCTGTCCCGCTGAAAGCCCCCTTTTTGGTGAGGTCTGTGAGGGGTGCTGCAAGCTGTGAAAACCCCTTCACGAACTTCTAATAGCATGTAAAAATACCCACAAACCCCCGAAGCTCCGTCACATTCTTTGGCTTTGGCCAATCTTGGATGGCCCTGATCTTCTCCTCATGGACTCTCACTCCATCCACTCCAATGATATGCCCTAAATAGAGCATCTCTGTCAGCCCAAACTCGCATTTTTTCAAATTGGCATAGAAGTGTTGCTCCTCCAAGATACGCAACACCCTCTCTATGTGCTACAAATGCTCCTCCCATGAGCGGCTGTATATGAGAATGTCGTCAAAGAATACCAGCACAAACTTCCTCAATTGACCACGGAAAATGTGGTTCATGCAAGACTGAAATGTAGCTGGAGCATTGGTCAGCCCAAAGGGCATCACCAAGAACTCGAAATGGCCATAGTGACATCTAAATGCAGTCTTGGGAACATCCTAGTCCCTCACCTTGATCTGGTGGTACCCCGACCTCAGATCAATCTTGGAGAAGAACTTCGCCCCCCTCAGCTCATCCATCAACTTGTCGATCCTGGGAATAGGGTAGCGGTTCTTCATGGTCTTCTTGTTCAGAGCCCTGTAGTCTATGCACATCCGCAATGTGTCGTCCTTCTTCTTCACCAAGACCACCGAAGAAGCTAATGGACTTGTGTTGGGCCTGATGTGCCCCAATGTTAAGAGCTCATGAATAGCTCTCTCAATCTCATCCCTATAGGCCTTGGGATGCCTGTAGGGGGTGGTGATCACAGCCTAAATGCAAAACTCCAACTTGATAGTGTGCTCAAACCCCTGATCCGGTTGCTGCCCTGGTGGAATGTCCCCAAAAACCGTAGACTAATGGTCTAGAAGAGTCTGCACATATGGGTGCGTAGGCTGGCCTGAGACACCTGCATCTGAAACTCTCAACTCCACAGCCCATGTGAAAATTTCTGAGCACAGAAATCCTACTGCTAAATATTGATTTACTTCTCCTACTTAATTTATTATACACAAGTTATTTAACTAAAATATTCAAAAAAACTTCTAAGTAAACACAACTAACAACCTACACAAATACAGATCATTTATTGAACAGCACGCACATATGATAAAGGACACACAATTTTTTCGGAAAAATGTTCATGGAAAAACCCAATGCAGGAAAACCAGTGCAACATATATGAGGGTTTATTATTATTAAGCAGCAATATTTTGAGTACATCTAAGGTGCCATAAACTGGCTCACCCAACAGAGAAAACCTCGGCTACAGAAAAAAAAATGTGAGATATACGTCACTCTCGCAAGTGTCTGCTAATCCGAATGAGCAATTGGTGAAACCCCAGCTAGCTCTACGCAGTCTCTACGCTACCACTGTGTAAGGCTGTGTGGCCCTGGCCGAGGGATTGCGTCACCTTAGCTCTGCGTTGATCAGCTTCTTCTGGAGTCTGGTTTCAGCCCTGTCGGCTCATAAATCCTAGTCTCCAACTTAATTTCAGACTTTCCTTGGAGGTTCTACGCTGCCCCTGCGTGGGCCTGCATCACACCCTCTAATGGCTGCGCTACCTTCACTGTGTCTCTATTGCCCTTGCTCTGTGTTGTACTCTTGGCCCTCTTGACCAATCACTACATTTACCCCTCACTGCGTCTCTGAACCACTCAGATCTGATCTTTGTCCGAGCACTGCTCCGCCAGAAGAATTCGATCTCTTAGATTCACTCTGTGTTCTCCATCTTACCCCAAGCCCTTCCTTTATACTTTTCTCGTTGACAAATCAACAATCGTGATCTAATCTCTAATAAACGGCTAAGATTAGAAGTAGCTTGATCCACGTCACTTAGAAAGTTCTCATCACATTTGTAAATTAATTCACTTTAATTTTTTAATTTCCCTAAGTTAGACTTCGGGTCATCATTAAAAAATTTAATTATTTGAATAACTTTTACACCAGATGGAATTTCTCCAAACGCTTTCTGAATCTTGGAGATCTCATATGTTCTAGCCCCTCAACAAGTTTCAGAGCTAGAGCACATTCGAGGAGTGTGCTCTAACAATACTTCCATACTGAAGTACTGCCCTGATCTCTGGCATCAGTCTCCGTGCTGATGCTTGGCTTGCTGCCCTCCATCCAATGCGCTGCTGCTCTCTGTACTGCTGCCCATGTCACTGTCACTGACATTGCCACATCTGTACTGTAGCTCCCTCTCAAATTGTTGCATCATGCTGCCAACTGCTGCATTGCAACTTAGTTGCTGAGAAGTAAGCAACTGAAGGACCTCCACCTAATCACTGACAGACAAGTCAGTCGGGTTGCATCTCATCACTGAAGCACCACCCTCTGCTGCTGCTCTGTGTTGTCCCTCTACAGCCTTTGCACTGCTGCTGCTCTACACTACGTAAGCATTGCCCCTCTGCGGTGCTGAAGTCCCATCAGCCTCTGCGCTGTTGCTACCACTGCACTGCACCGCTCTACTCTCTAGCGTCCCAACACTGCCTCTACTTCTCCATGATCTTCTGCACCCAATGCTCTAGTCATCCTGCAACTGTCTTAAGGCTCCCATAGCTCATATGTGACCCAAGAGTTTGGGCATCTCAAGGATCCTGCCTCGCCATCTGTAGCTGCCCTACAGATCTATATCGCCCCACCTCTTCTTTCGAGGCACATGAGCACTCATCGCCACATCATCCTCACTATCACTATCCCCTCTAGCTGCTGCTACCTTGGAATCTGAAGATTCCTTGTCCTTCCTCTTAGGACAAGTACTGGCTAAGTGTCCAAGTTCGCCACATCTGAAGCACCAGACCTTGGATAGGTCCTTCTTCTTCCCTTGTTGTCGCTGTCCCTTTGATGCTAGGGCCGCATCCTCCTCCTCCTCCTTCACCTTGACACCTCTGCTACTGAATTCCTTCTTCGTCACCCTTCGGATCTCCTCCTGTCGAAGGATAGCCCACATGTCACCCCAATTTGGGAGTTGTGCTCTACCCAAAAGGCTTTGGACAAAGGCCTCCCACTCATCAGTGATTGCATTCAGGGCAGTCCTCACCAAGAGCACTTCATTTGGAGTTGCCCCTATGGCAATCAGCTGATCTCGGATCGTCTGCAACCTGGAGAGGAAGGAATCGATCTCCTCTCCCTTGTGCATTTGGAACACCCTCATGTGGTTCTCTAGAAGCATCTTTCGTTGGATGGAGTTGCCTTGATACAGCGTGGTCAAGGTTGTCCACATCTCATGTGCCGTCCTCTTCTCGGCAATGTGTGGGATCACGTGATCCTTCACCCCATCGATGATCAAGCGCTTTGCCCGCGCTTGATTTTTTTTGAACTTCTTTAGAGCGTCTGCATCGGTCGGCACAACTAGGACATTTTCCGCGTCTCTGATACCGTACTCCTCTAGGACTGCCAGGATTCTGGCCTTCCAGATTGCAAAGTTGGACACACTGTCCAACCTGTCCTGATCTCTCAGTCCGTACGGGGCCATCTCTGCTTAAAAAAACTGTCAAAGCGGGTACTCTTCTCCCTTCTACTGTTGCTGCACTCAACAAAAGACCGGATCTGAGTTTCTTGGCGATAGAAGCCCTCTAGAGATACTGTTCCCTTTGACAACTGATTTCCCTCCAGGAAATCCTCCGCCAATTCTACTGAATCATCCCTCTACGACCACCCTCCTGATCGAATCTCAGACTTCTTGGCAAAAGTCTGATGAGAGACTGTTTCTCCTCACTTTGTCACCTTTGCTAGGCACTATTTTGCACCGACAAAACCGATGCCTCACCAGCAACTTCTGAAGATCAAACGATGCACTTCCAGCCCCGACAAACTACACAACGTCACCCCCTTTTGGACTGCGTCACCCTCTTGGTGCTGCGTCAACCTCTGTGTAAGCACACTGGCTCAACGTCCCTCTCCTTGTGCCGCGTAAGCCTCTGCGTCACATTTCTGGAGATGCGTCAACCTCTGTGTGAGCAGCCTGACTCTGCATCAGCCTTGCAGGGTCTATGCTGTCCCTTTGGTGCTACGCTGCCTTCTTCCAGATCTGTGCTGCTTCAGCTGCCCTTCCTGTAGCAAATATCTTCAGCCCCTTTGCTAATGGTTAAGCTTGATCTGCAATGCTCTGATACCAACACATAAATCCTACTACTAAATATTGATTTACTTCTCCTGCTTGATTTATTATACACAATTTATTTAACTGAAATATTCAAAAAAACTTCAAAGTAAACACAAGTAGCAGCCTACACAAATACAGATTATTTACTGAACATCACACACATATGACAAAGGACACAATTTTTTCGGACAAATGTCCCCGAAAAAACCCAATGCGGGAAAAACCAGTGCAGAAGATCTGAGGGTTTATTATTATTAAGCAGCATTGTTTTGAGTACATCTAGGGTGCCATAAACTGGCTAACCCAATAGAGAAAACCTCAGCTATAGAGAAAAAACTGTGAGATATACCTCACTCTCACAAGTCCTGGCTGATCCGGATGAGCAACTAGTGAAACCCCAGCAAGCTCTACGTAGTCTCTATGCTACCACTGTGTAAGGCTGTGTGGCCTGGCTGAGGGATTGCGTCACCCTAGCTATGCGCTGATCAACTTCTTCTAGAGTCTAGTTTCAGCCCTGCCGGCTCAGAAACCCTAGTCTCCAGCTGAATTTCAGACTTTCCTTAGAGGCTCTGCGCTGCCCCTGCGTGGGCCTGCGTCACCCTCTCTAGGGACTGCGTCACACCCTCTGATGGTTGCGCTGCCTCCATTGTGCCTTTGCTGCCCTTGCTTTGCATTGTACTCTTGACCCTCCTGACCAATCACTGCATCTCTGAATCACTTAGATCTGATCTTTGTCCGAGCATTGCTCCGTCAGAAAAATTCGATCTCTTTGATTCACTGTGTGTGTTCTCCAACTGACCCCAAGCCCTTCCTTTATACTTTTCTCGTTGACAAATCAACAACCGTGATCTAATCTCTAGTCAATGGCTAAGAATAGAAGTGGCTTGATCCATGTCACTTAGAATGTTCTCATCACATGTGTAAATTAATTCAATTTAATTTTTTAATTTCCCTAAGTTAGACTTAGGGTCCTCATTAAGAAATTTAATTATTTGAATAACTTTTACACTAGATGGAATTTCTCCAAATGCTTTCAGGGTCTTGAGATCTCATATGTTCCAGCACCTCCACAAAATTTCAGAGCTAGAGCACATCTGATGTTACCCCAAAATCTCAACAACCCACTCTATGTCTCCCTTTGGGAAATCTGCCTCCATCCTATGCGTAAAAACCGTCTAAGGAGAGTAAGTGTGCACGCCCCTAAGCATCACATGCTTCCCACTCTTTTTTTCCACAAACTCCATCTCTAGAGTCTGTCAATCTGTAGTGACCTTCCCAAGAGTGATAAGTCGCTGGACTCCTAATACTAAGTTGGTGTTTGGGATGTCGACCACGAAGAAGTGATCTGTCAATGTGTACTCTCCCATGGTCATTGATAATGTTGGAACATAACGCAAGAACTGCATGGTGCTGGCCCCTAGAACCAACAGAGAAAACCCATCAAAGCCCTCTATCTGTATGCCTCTTCTCTGTACCAACTAGGCATCAATTGAATTGTGTGTAGCCCTGTTGTCCACCAACATTGAGACACGCTGCCCTTGAACTGTCCCCGGACCCTCAGCATTAGGTACTTGGGTAATCCCTGCAAGGATGCAAGGACTCCTCCAGTTGGTGCAAACGCTGACCCTCTTGCTGCTGGGGAGCTGGTGGTGAAATATGTTGATATTTTGGGTAACATCGAATGTGCTCTAGCTCCGAAATTTTGTGGAGGGGCTAGAACACACGAGATCTCTAAGACCCAGAAATTGTTTGGAGAAATTCTACCTGGTGTAAAAGTTATTCAAATAATTATTTTTTTTAATGGGGTCCATAAGTCTAACTTAGGGAAATTGAAAAATTAAATTCAATTAATTTACACATGTGGTGAGGATGTTCTAAGTGACGTGGATCAAGCTTTCTCTAATCTTAGCTGTTGATTAGTGATTAGATCATGGTCATTGATTTCTCAATGAGAAAAGTATTAAAGGAAGGTTTGGGGTCAGTTGGAGAAGACACACAAAGTAGCAACACTTGAGCTAAGTCGAAATTTTGGGTGTGGTTTGCTGAGAATTTTCGAGTGAGCTTGCAATGCTAGTGAAGGGTAGATTGGTAAGGGATGTTCTGATCAGAGGCCGAGAATACATACATCAAAGAGGCAGTACCGTACCAGGCAACTCATAGGCCAGCAGGAGGGACGCAACCCAGCCAAGCTGACGCAGACCCTTCTGGGTGACACAGAGGCAGTGCAGAGGCTGCGCTGGGCTAGAGGGGTTGATGCAGAGGCTGGAGGAGCTGCGCTAAGGGTTCTAGTGGGTCAGAAAGGCCTCGTATTCATTAATTCCTGAAGGGTTTGAATCAACCATATTTTCTGACTTCGAGTGATAAGGTACCATTGTCGTGAATTTCTCTATGGGGCAAACCACTACTGGTGCCCTAGATGTATTCAGATATTTTGCTTAATAAATAAAACCCTCAAAGAGTTATTGCATCGGTTTTCCCGAATTGGGTTTTTTCTAGGACATTTGTTCGAAAAATCATGTGTCCTTTGTCATATGTGGACTATGCTTTAGTAAATGATCAGTAAATGTGTAGGTTGCTAGTTGTGTTTACTTCACTATTTTCTGAATATTTCTGAAAATAACTTGTATAATTAAAACACAAGTAGGAGAAGTAACTCAAGATACTGCAGTAGGATTTCTATAATTTTGTATTCAGAAATTTTCACAATTATCTCCTAGTGCTTCGACATCTCCTCCCATCTCCTCACATGACTCCTCTTCTCCCTCACTGTCGGAGAATACCTCAATGTAATGTGCCTTCCCTTCGGCACATCTGTGACCCGACGCCCATGGCTCCTGACAGGTGAAGCAGAGCTTCCTCTGTCTCAAATCTCTCTAGGTGTCATCATCCAATGGCTCTCAGCCCTAGTTCCCTCTCGAGGGTGGGGCTCTCACGTCCCTCCCTCTTTGCTAGAACGTTGGTCTATTGGGCATGGCAGCCCTCGTCCTCAACAAAGCATCTTGCAAATCTCTGGTTCACCAATAAACATATAACCATCACCATATATATATATGCAAATCTCTGGTTCCGTCAATAAACATATATATCCTCCTAGTCACGGACAAGTATGGAACCATCACCAAAAGTCTCAAGAACTCGAAAATGTAGGTTTCTGGGTTCCCCATATGTTTGAGCTTCGTTAGCTCAACAAAATGCTCCTCCAGATCTTTCAGATCAAACCGCTCTATCAATCTCCGGGTGAACTCATCATACACTGTCAGTGACCAAGCGTAGCCATCCCATGAAACCACCAGTCATGGGCTTCTCTTTCAAGAAGCAGGCAACTAGCTTGATGGCCTCCATCTCTGCCATCTGATTAAGCTGGAAGTAAATGTCCAGTTTCTCTACCCAATCTTTGGCTGACCATTTCGATGTCCCATCGAATGTAGGCAAGAAAAGTTTTCCCACGATACATTGCAGGTCATTGCCCTACGTGTACCCTCCTCCTCTGGTTTGGCCTCATGGTTTGTTGTTATTCTTCAACTAATATAATTCGTTGAAGGTGAGGGCATCTGTAAACTCCGCCCCATAAGACTGATACTTAGCGAAGTACTCCCCATAGTGAGCCACCTCTGGCTCTTATGGCCCTCATGCTCCTGCTCCCGAAGCCAGGAATGTGGGTATGGTGGAACGTTGTGGAGTGCATGGCACCATCTGCTAGGCAACGTTAGGCTCAGGTGGGTGATGGGAGGTGCCAGATCCTTCTCCGATCTGGAATTCCCTTGGAATTTCCCTTTGCTTGTTATCTCCAACGAACTTCTGCCCCATCTCCTCTATCCTCTTAGTGAGCTCATGCATTGACTTTAGAAAGAGGTTAGCAAACTCCTTTTCATCGTCTCTTTCCTTTGCCATATGTGCCTTTACCCTTTCTTCTTCCACCGGAACGTTGTCTACTTGATCTGGTGTTATTTCAAGCCTTCTTTCTCTACTTCTATACCCTACTGCCTTCGGTATGTGATGTTCTGCCTATCCTCCGGTGTCATAGACCAAGTGCTCCACAGGCTGAACCAAGTCTATGAGCTCTAATACCACTGTAATATCCCAAATTGGGAACAAACAGTAATATAAAGCATGCAAAGACTAAAACTACAACAAAATAGAAATAGCCATTAAAAACACCATAATAGAGCCTAAAACATCTGAGCCATTTTATTATGTTTATGCTGGGAAAAAGTACAATGAGGTGCTCAGAAAGGTAGCACCTAGGTCTGCATGAGACAGTCTGAAATATCCCTCAATCCCGGACAGAAAGCTCGGCTGCTCTGTTGCTCTGCGTGGCTCCTCCTCTGTGCCGCCAGAGCTGGAACTATTGCTGCTCGCTGGAAAGACCCTGTGTGTTGATGCTGGTCCTCTGCTCAGAAAATTTCGGGACTTGGATACTGGACTCCCCTCAACAAATCCAAAAAAACACAGAAAGGGTTTTCAAAAATCCCGAACCCGGAAATTAGCCCCCTTGGGCTTGCCACGTTGCTCTACTGGGTGATTTGGTTCTCTGATTGAATAGCTGGAAGGAACTACAGGAAATCTGCCCAAAGCACTGATATGAAGTGGCTAACCTCCTCCCCAAGGCCTTGGACATGAAATCTGCATGTTGAGATTTTGGGGTGTTGGAGTAGCATCAAATGTGCTCTACCTCCCAAACTTTGTGGAGGGACTAGAGTACATAAGATCTCCAAGACCCAGAAAGCGTTTTGGGAAATTCCATCTTGTTTAAGAGATATTTAATTAATTAATCTTTTTAATTAAAGACCCTAAGTCTAACTTAAGAAAATTAAAAGATTAAAGGTAATTAAATTAAACATGTGATGAGAATGACTTAAGTGACGCGAATCAAGCATCTTGTAATCTTGGCTGTCGATTCAAGATTAGATCACGACCGTTGAAGTTTCAACGAGAAAAGTATAAGAAGAGGGCTTGGGGTCAGTTGGAGAACACACACATTGGCAGAGCACTAAAGCTAAGCTGGAATTCTAGGGCGTGGTTTGCTAAGAATTTCAAAAGTGTTTCAACTGCAACAAGGGGCAGTATTGGCAAGGGGGATGGTATAGTCCCAGGCCAACAGTACAATGAGAGCAGAGAAGTAGCAGACCAAGGCAACGCAGAGGCAGTAGCTACGCAGAGGAGCCGAGGGCCCAATAGCGGCAGTGCAGAGGCAGCAGGAGGCCAGGGGGGCTAACACAGGCCCTTCCTGAGCAGTGCAAACGCTGACGCAGGCTAGCAGGGTTGACACAAAAGGCTTCAAAGAAACATTGGAGTTTCTAGAGGCAAGAAAAGGCTGAGTTCTGTAAATCCCGTTTGAGGGTGTGAACTAGTGAGATGTTCTGTCTCCGGAATAGACATATTGCTGCAAATTTATTTCTCTATCGGGTTAACCAGTTTGGTGCCCAAATATGTTGTACTTAGAATCTACTTTATAATAAAAACCCTCTAGAAGCTAGCAGCATCGGTTTTCCCACATTTGTTTTTTCTAGGGACAGTTGTCCAGAAAATCCTTGTGTGTCACTTTGTCATTGAGCATGTTGTTAAGTGTAGATCTGCATTGTTAATGTATTTACTTCGATGTTAATGCTGAAGATTTCAGATTAATAACTTATGTAAGTAGGAAAAGTAAATCAAGAATTTAACAGTAGGGTTTCTGTAATCAAGATTAAGAAATTTTCACACTGCACTCTATCCCTCACTCCCAACTCTCGCCTCTGCTGAACTGCGTAATCCCTACGCTACCTGTGTGGTCTCTATGCTGTCTTGGAAGGATTGCGTATGCCTAGATGCTTCTTGGTGAATCTCCCTTCAAACACTAGTGGAACTCCTCTCCTGAGCGGGCACTCGAAGTCCCCCGAGGATGAGGTTGAGATCTCTGCTCGGAAATCTCCGTGCTAAACAACACTTGCAGACTCGGCTAAACAACTCAAGCGTGCTACAATCTATTAGAAAAAAAAATCAGTGATTGAATGAATGAGGAATGAGCTTCTCTCATCCTCTTTTACCTAGGCTGAGCCCCCAACGTTCCCTTGGGCCCACCTTGATTACGTTGCCTCTTTGCTAACCAATCTCTGCGCTGCCACTACGTTGTTGCCTCTCCCACGTTGTCACTGCACTGCCTACGCTGTTGCCTCCTGCGCTACCACTAGGATATTGTCTTCTATGTGTGGCTAACCTCAGGGGCCCCACTTTAGCTTCTAATATTTGTCTTAGTGACTTTAGGAAAGTGAACTAACCATAAAGTTTATTTGTGGGTCGCCTCACCCACTTTATTTCCTGTTAAACATTAGAAAATGCAAAATTTAACAAAATTAATATTCCAATTAACCGACTGTTAATTTGGAATTTTACATTTTGACACCCTAAACGGTGTTTTTTTGAGGTCCGTAGTAGCCTGCCGCAAATCTTATAACATTTAGAGAGACCTTTCTAACAAGGTATCGTACACACCAAACAGAGATCATATGACTAAGTTAAAACCCCGAGAAGCTTGCTGCCCAACTAACCCCAACGGGGCCCACAAACTCTTGGCATTCCATCTCCTTGGGTTAGGGTTTTGGTTGTTTAGTAGGCTTTCCCTTTGTTGTTCAATAATAAAAAGACCCTTGAGCCTCACGGTAACACAGCTCAAAGGCATGTAGCCACCACATCTCTTCAAGCTACCATCACCCGAGCTAGTTTATTTCCATTTTGTATGTAAGCATCTTTCAGTTCTTTGATATTAATGAAATGAAGATTTAATTCTGCTGCATCTTTGTGTTTACGTTTATATTTGTATTCTGTTGCATTCCTGCATAAGTCCGGATTAGTGGTATCAAAGCAGTCTGCTCTTTCTCTATTTTTCTTTGCATGTCCCCAACAAGGTTGGGGTATAAGGAGTTAGGGCTCGAATTGGTTGAACCTTTGGAAGAACGGCCTCACAAACCCCGATGGCCTCCCATGACGGAAGAAAAGAAAGATGAGGTAGCAGGAGATTCTTTCAAAATATTGCTCGAAGAAGCCCTCGAGCGACAAAGGAACACGATGATGGACAACTTTGCCCAAATCCTTCAGCTGATGCCCACAGGCGGTGCATCTTCATTTGGCAGCCACTTTTGAGGCGCCGTTCCCTTCAAGGTACAAGTCAACTTTGACATTCCCATATTTGAAGGCCTGATAGATGCAAATGTCATAGATAGATGGTTAAATTTGTTGGAAGGATAATTTTCGGTTCATGATTTTTCCAATAGGGAAAAGATTACTTTTGCACTCCTCGAAGTCGCTCCCCCATGTCAAGGATTGGTGGGAAACCTATTATGAACAAAGAGACGAGAGAGAACCCTCACTGTTTTCAGCCTCACCCACTTGGAATTCTTTTCGAGACGCCATCAAGGAACAATATTACCTCGTGAGGAGCTATGAGGACAAGTACATACAATGGACTACACTGCAACAACAAAGGGATCAAGATGTGCATGAGCTGACGAATCTTTTCCATACCCTGCGCACAAATTTGGGTATCAAATATTCTAAGAAACATCTGGTGCTCAAGTACCGTTGGACATCTCCTCGCTTGGTGCAACATATCATTATTCTGCCAAGATTGAGTAGAAATTCAAGCAGAAAAAGTGAGACTGTTAAACCATGCTATGTCAAACACACACACATAAGAAAGATAAGCATGAGATACTATTACCATTAACATGACGTATATTTATAATACAATGTGGTGACCTTTGGATTCCACATTCCAAGGTCACTTGGACTCCTCTTGTCCATTCGCCTTCCACACCTACCCATTGAGGATTAGGTGTCCAACATTTCCCCCTTTACTCCGAAGGCGTATGTGTGAGCCCAAGAAGAGAGTTGTAATAGAAATCTGCAAAGTATGCATGGCAACAATTAGGCTGAATGAGCTCTCTAAAATGTTGGCATAAAGAGGTGGTTTAAGGTTGACCACCAACACTGGAACGCTTAGTGCAGTTCCTAGAACTCTTCCAAATCTGGCAAGAAGCTGAGGTCTTTTGCTAGAGGATGTGCTCCTCATATTTTGAGGGAGACCTTCAACCTAGAAGAAGGGAGGTCTACAACCTGTGATGGTTTAAGGATGACCACCAACTCTGGAATGCTTGATGCATTTCCTGGAACTCTACCAAAACTGGAAAGAACCTGAAGTCTTCTGCTAGAGGAAGTGTCCCGAATTCTTTGAAGAGGAAGAATATCAACCTCGCATAGATGGTTTAAGGCTGACCACCAACCAAAGGCATGCTCATGGGCATATGTGTCTCTGGCTACAACTCTGAATCTGGAATGACAGATTGTGGCTTAGGCTTGCTTGAACTGCTATGTCTCTGGCTACAACTCTGAATCTGGAATGAGAGATTGTGGCTCAGGCTCACTTGATGTGCTGTGTCTCTGGCTACAACTCTGAATTTGGAATGAGAGATTGTGGCTCAGGCTCGCTTGATGTGGCTTCGAAACTTGTAGATGACCACCATTTTCCCTCATGTCAGGTACAGGGTGAGATGATGGCGAAAACTCAACTGCAAGATTGTTCAATATTCTAGAACAAGTTCTGACATATGACTTAAACATCTTCTTGGCTATTGATGCCCATTGCCAAGAAGCGATCCATCCAAGATGAATCTTTGTTCTTGCAGGAGGCTTGTTTCTGAAGCATTTGCGTGAAGAATGTGTATGTCGACCACAGTGCTTGCATGGGTGAAGATCGAAACAGTGATCTTTCATATGGTCAACTCGATCACAGTGTTGGAATTTTACAATACGCTATTGTTGCTATGGAGGAGGAGCGAAATCTAGACCAGTTGTAGGTGAGCTATCATGAAGAAGTCAGGTACTCTAAAATTTGATGGGCTTGGAGTAGTCCGAAATATGAAAAGACAACTCCTTGTCATATCCAAGACCAGTTTTGTGCTTGTTATGGACAAGCTCTTCCCAAGGTTTTATGATGGGTTTGGGAAGTGCAAGCTAGATGTTTTCTTCTGCATGCAAATCTACTCTTGTACAAGGAACATGATGGGAGTCAACCTCAATGTTACTGACTTGACCATTTGTTCGTTGTTGATGGGCGTCATGATGCTTATGCTGCTGTAACTCATCTTGCTGAAGCTGAGACTCAAGCTGCAAAAAATCTATTTTTTCTTGTGCATTATGTAGATAGCTTTGGATGTCAAAGAGAGTGTCTTTGTTGATGTTTTCCATCCCATCAACAATGGAATGTATTAAAGTATTCAACAATTCTATTGCATCATCAATCCTAGCCATCTTTATTTTTATTTTTATTTTTAAATACAAACTCTCCTTAAGAAAAATCTTCCCACAATAGACTTAATATAGAAGCAAAGCAGGCAAAGCTAAAATATTTCATCCAAGCAAGACAGAGGGATGTATCAACATATTCCGATCTTTAAAAAATAGTCAACAGATATTTTCATATCTCAAATCAGTTGCAACATATACCATACAACGCCAATTGTAATGCATACCATACAACGCCAATTGTAATGCATACCATACGAATCTGTATCAAATTGGGTAAGCGGTCATCCAATGCAGTACCATTAATAATGGAAATCGTAGCATACCATGCATACACAACGTTTAGTCGAATACAGTCCTTCAGGGGAATTAACAAAAAATAAAAAATAAAATCCAACGCTTATACAGTCCTTTATGCTAGAATAGTTCCAATGCACCCTTCGTTGTATTGGTGTCTTGTTGCGCGAAGAGTGAGAAATGTATGGAAACGCAGCATTGGGAGGGAGTGGCATATGGAGACTACATTGTAGAGAGGAGCAACGTATGGGCAGGAGGTGGCAATGTGTAGTGGGAGTGACGGTGCTGCAGTGGGAGTTGTGGGAGGAGGTAATGCCGCTGGCTATGCCACTATTGGAGGTGTTATACGAGCAAAGGGAAGGTGGTAATTGACCAACACGTAACTACACAATCATGGGGACAACGCAGAGAATGGAAGGGCCAGTGGTACTATAACACTTCAGTGAGGTGTATGTGTTATATAATCGAGCAGTATGGTGTTATTTCCATTCAATAAATCCACAGAGGAGAGAAACATACCACACGAAGCCGCAATTCCAGAACAACGGTGGTTGTCGGTTCAAATTAGCCAGCCACCACTTCTAAAGCCCATATTAACTCCATTTCTTGAACCTTTGCTGCAAGCATTAAACGAACTTAGATACGAATACAACAATAACTGGCAGCCTTTTATCTGGAACCCTCTGACTGGCTTCCTCCAGCAAAGCGAGGACGGAATCGAAATTGAAGCTCTGACACAAAAATGATTCGAGCTGCAAAGAACTAGGGTATTCGATGCCTTTCTTTGTTTGTAGATCCTTAATTTGAAATGATTTGTATCATTATGCTCGTTCTAATTGCTGGAAAGGACCTCTCCTGACCACCTTTCATTCGATTTTTTTTTCTTTCATCAGTCCCATTTTACAAAAAGAAGGTGAACGGTCACTAATAGAAACATGAATAGTCACTAATAACGCATGTACAAAATTTATGAGTTATGGTAGACCAGGGTGAGCGCAAAATTTCTGAGCGATGGCAAACAATCTATGAAATTGGCCAAGGGAATGTCAGAATACACAGCGTTGTTCAAGTTAGGAAGAGCGCAGTTCATGAGCAAACATTAGTGTAGCAGAGCCTTGGAACAATAACAGAGGGCGTTGAATGTGCAGAGAATATGGGAGAGAATTAGGATCGGTGGCAAGACTGAAATTCAGAACATGCACACCCAGGTGTGGAGGCCAGTGGCTCAAATTGGAGCAAGGCCAGAATTCACCCACTCTAATACCATGTTAAACCATGCTATGTCAAACACACACATATAGGAAAGATAAGCATGAGATACTATTACCATTAACATGATGTATATTTATAATACAATGTGGTGACCCTTGGATTCCACATTCTAAGGTCACTTGGACTCCTCTTGTCCATTCGCCTTCCACACCTACCCATTGAGGATTAGGTGTCCAACATAGACTTTGGATATGCGAACCCAAAGCAGAGCAAAGGCGCCCCCAAGACACGGAGCAAAGGCGTCCCCAAGCCACAAAGCAAAGGGCAGAGTTAGGTCGCGACCCCCCAAAACAACTCATCGAAGCCACAAGCCAAGAATAGTGGGAAGGCAAAGAAGGACACCGACAAGTGGTACGAGTTCCATAAAACTCCCACTCACAACACAAACGAATGTCACGTAAAGCAGGCGCTGGTGGTTGAGCTGAAAGACTCAAAGACGGATGCATGCTCTGATTCTGAGCCAGAACTCGACAAGGGAAAGTAGATCATTGACACAAAACCCACTACAACGGGAGCCACCACCAAGCTCCAAAAGGCATAACCTGAGGATCCAGAGGAGGGGGACTGCCTCTTCCATTCGCAGATGTGGGTAAAGGGTTTGTTGGTGCAGTTCATCATTGACAGTGGGAGCTAGAAATACCCGATCTCAACCGAGATCGTTAAGAGATTGACGTTGCCAACAACACCGCAACCACAATCGTACACCATCGGGTGGCTCCGCCAAGGGCGAGATATCTGCGTCAGCCAGCAGTGTCGCTTGCCTTAAAGCATCAAGTCCTTTATAGATGAGGTATTGTGCGACGCTGCCCCTCTTGAAGTCTGTGATGTTTTATTAGGTCAACAATACCTATGGAAATGTCATGTTGTATATGAATCTAGGCCTCGTTCTGTTATTATTACTTTGGGTCAGAAATTGTACAGGATACCAGACGTAGCGTTGCCTACCGCCTTTTCTTTGAACTCTGCTAAACAATGCAGTAAGATCATTTCCCAGACTAGGAAATTTGTCTTCCATATGATTCGCCATCAAAGCAAGAGGAAGATTGTAGCCACATCCACAACCTCCAAACAGGGCTCCTCTACACGGCAACAGCAAATGGACAAGGTCGTGGAGGAGTACAGAGACATCTTCACCTCACCCACAGGGGTACCCCTACACTGTCAGGTCAAGCACTCCATCGATCTGACCCCGAGCGCGCCGCAACCCAATGGACTGATCTACTGACGCTTTGTTCTAGAGAACGATGAAATCAACAGCCACCACTTCTCAAGCCCATGTTAACTCCATTTCTTGAACCTTTGCTGCAAGCATTAAACGAACTTAGATACGAATACAACAATAACTGGCAGCCTTTTATCTGGAACCCTCTGACTGGCTTCCTCCAGCAAAGCGAGGACGGAATCGAAATTGAAGCTCTGACACAAAAATGATTCGAGCTACAAAGAACTAGGGTATTCGATGCCTTTCTTTGTTTGTAGATCATTAATTTGAAATGATTTGTATCATTATGCTCGTTCTAATTGCTCGAAAGGACCTCTCCTGACCAATGTTTTAAAAAACGGAATCGGTCAGGTACCAGGCCGAGGTAATGACTCGGTAATGACTCGGAATCGGTAATGACTCAGTCCACTCGGTTTCAATGATTCGGTTTTGTAAAAAGTACATTAAATATTAATTTTTTTGTACAAAAACATAAATTTAAAGATTTTTATTCATGTTTCCAAACACAAAGCATTACAATATCGACAAAAGACAACATATGATCAAAGTAGGCTCATGAATATATCCATTATATCAAAATTGCACCCAGTGCACTGTCCAAGGACCAATACATGATGATGATATAGAGATCAAAACAAAAAACATAACTAAGGAGGCTCCAAATGGCCTCTACAACAAAACATGAATAGTCACTAGTAACTAGTAACTACTGCTAGTCATCTGACTCTAACAAGCCAATGTCCTCTTCCTCAAACTCTGAACCATCGGGGGAAGATGCTCGCTCCGCCTCCTCCTCTGAATCAACATCCTCAACTGGAACTATACCCTTGCCCTTACCACCTTGAGAATCAGATAGACGAGCTATGCGTCTTCGTCGTGGCTGACTAGAGGAAGTGCCTGTACCTGCAGCGGCTGCAACTGGATGGCCTGGGACTGGGTCTGCTACTAATGGATCTACATTGAACATAGTCGCCTCCATATCTAAATCGAAGTCAAGTGAACTCTCCCTGTCAAACTCTGGTGGACAAGACTCCACTACCCAATCTGATGTTGGATCAATATCCTCCAACACAATGGGATCTGAATCAGGTCTTTTGTTCAGCAATTGGTACCGTCTTAGTCGGAGGTTGTACTCGACAAACACTAGATCATTTAACCGTTTTTGCTCCAAACGGTTTCTCTTGTGTGTGTGAATCCTCTCAAAGACAGACCAATTGCGCTCACACCCAGAAGCACTGCAAGTTTGACTCAAAATTGTTCTTTCAACTGCTTCCTAATTTCCCCAATATTTTCTGCTTCACATGCAGTAATTTGGCCTTTAACACCAGCCAAATGTAGTTTCAGTCTATGAATGCCCCCTCCACCCTCCTTAATTTTTTTCTTGCAAAATTTGCAAAACATTTGATCCCCAACCATTTCATCATATGCCCAAGCAGAGTCTTTTGCTCTAGGGGCCATTTTGGACTGAGTTTTTGACTTGGAAATAAAATGTTTAAATCTGAACATGAAAACAAAAAAAAAAAACTATTCATTCTATGTTCATTTCTTTCACCAAATGGCAAATGCCACAAACTATGCAAATGCAAATGACAAATGCTAGATTTGCTAAATAAATAAAACAAACAAAGGCAGATTTAGAAGAGAAAAAATAAATACCTCTAGCCTCTAGCTTCCTCTAGCTCAATGCTGCTCGAAAGCTTGCCCAATAAGCTCCTCACTGTTGCTCCAAAACTTGCCCAATAAGCTCCTCACTGCTGCTCCAAAACCAACTCCACAACTCTTCAGAAAACTCTCACAAATGCTCAAGCAAATTGAATGAGAAAGATGTGAGCTCAATAGAGGGGATGGGTTAGTTAAATAGCATGGGGAGGGCTTAGACAACCTAAAAAAACCCTAACAGCGAATTAAAATCGATTTTCAAGTCCACAAAACCGGGTTTTTTGGGCCCACCGGCCGGCTGTTTTGGCTCGACCTGGTTGACCGGTTTATTACCAAGCCGGCTGAGCCGTTACAAAAACCGGCCGGCTCGGTAATAAACCGGCCAAACTGGCTGGTTTTCTGCCTGGTCGGACCGGCCACCCTAACGGCTCGGTCGACCAGGCCTAGTCGGTTTCGGTCAGGACGATTTTTAAAACAGAGCTCCTGACCACCTTTCATTCGATTTTTTTTTTCTTTCATCAGTCCCATTTTACAGAAAGAAGGTGAACGATCACTAATAGAAAGATGAATAGTCACTAATAACGCATGTACAAAATTTATGAGTTATGGTAGACCAGGGTGAGCGCAAAATTTCTGAGCGATGGCAGACAATCTATGAAATTGTCCAAGGGAATGTTAGAATACACGGCGTTGTTCAAGTTAGGACGAGCGCAGTTCATGAGCGAACATTAGTGTAGCAGAGCCTTGGAACAATAACAGAGGGAGTTGAATGTGCAGAGAATATGGGAGAGAATTAGGATCGGTGGCAAGACTGAAATTCAAAACATGCACACCTAGGTGTGGAGGCCAGTGGCTCAAATTGGAGCAAGGCCATAATTCGCCCACTCTAATACCATGTTAAACCATGCTATGTAAAACACACACACATAGGAAAGATAAGCATGAGATACTATTACCATTAACATGATGTATATTTATAATACAATGAGGTGACCCTTGGATTCCACATTCCAAGGTCACTTGGACTCCTCTTGTCCGTTCGCCTTCCACACCTACCCATTGAGGATTAGGTGTCCAACAGAGACTTTGGATATGCGAACCCAAAGCAGAGCAAAGGCGCCCCCAAGACACAGAGCAAAGGCGCTCCCAAGCCACAAAGCAAAGGGCAGAGTCAGGTCGCGACCCCCCAGAACAACTCATCGAAGCCGCAAGCAAAGAATAGTGGAAAGGCAAAGAAGGACACCGACAAGTGGTGCGAGTTCCATAAAACTCCCACTCACAACACAAACGAATGTCACGTAAAGCAGGCGCTGGTGGTTGAGCTGAAAGACTCAAAGACGGATGCATGCTCTGATTCTGAGCCAGAACTCGACAAGGGAAAGTAGATCATTGACACAAAACCCACTACAACGGGAGCCACCACCAAGCTCCAAAAGGCATAACCTGAGGATCCAGAGGAGGGGGAGTGCCTCTTCCATTCGCAGATGTGGGTAAAGGGTTTGTTGGTGCAGTTCATCATTGACAGTGGGAGCCAGAAATACCTGATCTCAACCGAGATCATTAAGAGATTGACATTGCCAACAACACTGCAACCGTAATCGTACACCATCGGGTGGCTCCGCCAAAGGCGAGATATCTGCGTCAGCCAGCAGTGTCGCTTGCCTTAAAGCATCAAGTCCTTTATAGATGAGGCATTGTGCGACGTTGCCCCTCTTGAAGTCTGTGATGTTTTATTAGGTCAACAATACCTATGGAAATGTCATGTTGTATATGAATCTAGGCCTCGTTCTGTTATTATTACTTTGGGTCAAAAGTTGTACAGGATACCAGAGGTAGCGTTGCCTACCGCCTTTTCTTTGAACTCTGCTAAACAATGCAGTAAGATCATTTCCCAGACCAGGAAATTTGTCTTCCATATGATTCGCCCTCAAAGCAAGAGGAAGATTGTAGCCACATCCACAACCTCCAAACAGGGCTCCTCTACACAGCAGTAGCAGATGGACAAGGTCGTGGAGGAGTACAGGGACATCTTCACCTCACCCACAGGGGTACCCCTACACTGTCAGGTCAAGCACTCCATCGATCTGACCCCGAGCGTGCCACTACCCAATGGACTGATCTACCGACACTTCGTTCTAGAGAACGATGAAATCAACAAGAAAATTCATAAACTATTGCAAAAATGGCTCATCAGGCCAAGATATTCAGCCTACGGGAGGCCGGTCTTGTTGGTACAAAAGGATGACGAAACCTGGAGGCTCTGTATTGACTATTGGGCGCTAAATAAGATCACTGCCTGGAATAGGTATTCAATCCCACGGATCTATGACCTTCTGGACAAGCTCAAGGGGGCCAAATATTTCAGCAAGATTGACATAAAGTCCAGTTATCACCAGGTACCAATCGAACCTTCCGATGTGTGGAAGATTACCTTCAAATCCAAGGAGGGCCTTTTCGAATGGTTGGTCATGCCTTTTGGGTTGACGAATGAACCCGCAACCTTCATGAGGTTGATGGATGACATATTGTGGCCCTTCACCAACTCATTCATGGTAGTACATTTGGATGACATCCTAATCTTGAACCAGACTTGGGAAGAGCACCTGCACCATATTCGATAGTTCCTCCAAACCATGCAACAACATAAATTGTGTGCCAATTTGGAGAAATGCACTTTTGGTATGACCCAAGTTCAATATCTGGGGTACATCGTTGATGAGCGGGGTGTGCATGTGGACCCAACCAAGATACAAGTTATTCGAGATTGACGAGCTCCAACTACTCTAACAGAGCTTCGAAAATTTCTAGGTCTTGCTAATTTCTCCCATAGGTTCGTGTTGGGATTCTCTCATATCACTTAGCCATTGAGTCAAGTCACCAAGGGTGGAGCAAAAGCAAAGTTCTTTTGGTCTAAATCCCAACAGAAGGCATTTGTTGAGTTGAAGCATCGCCTCTGCTTTGCACCAATGCTCACTTACCAAAACTACAACAACCATTTGAGATTGATACAAATGCCTCTGACTATGCTATTGGTGCATTTCTTACTTAATAGGGGCATCCAGTGGATATCACAGTGAGACACTTTCAAATACAGTCCAAAAATATCCCACCTATGACAAAGATTTATTCCATTGTGCAGGCCTACCGACAATGGAAGCATTACATTCTGGGGAAGGAAACGGTCATCCACATAGACCACCGACCCCTGCAGTTCATACAAACACAAGGAAAGTTGCAGAATGATCGCCATAAAAAATGGTCGACATATCTGTAACAGTTCCATTTGAACATTAAGTACAAGAAGGGTAGCACCAATAATATTACACACTGCCTCAGCAAACCGCCGGTTATGGCGCTGACCACTATGCTCGACTCTTGTGGATACAAGACTTCAGAATGGCCACATTTTTACAAGAGTGATCCAAAATTCTGCACCACATACCATATGCTCCTAGAAGGTAAGCAAGTTCCAGATTTTCACCTCCAGGATGCACTGTTATGCCACTAGGGACACCTTTGTGTTCTTTCGAGCGAGTGTGCCAAGATGATTTGGGAGGCTCACTACAGTCGAGTCATTGGACATTTTGGGGTAGAAAATATAGTGGTAGTGTTGTAGAGTATTTTTATTGGCCGAACCTTCGATGGGATGTTGGGAAGTACATTAGATCCTGCACTTCTTGCGCCATTGCCAAACCTACAATCAAGAAGCAAGGCTTGTATACTCCTTTGCCTACTCCAAGCCGATCATGGGAATCCATCTCCATGGATTAAATGTCGGGCCTTCCTTCTACCAAGCATGACAATGACTGTGTTTTCATGGTCGTCGAAAGATTCACTCATATGGCCATTCTGACGGCTTGCAAGAAAAGTATCACAACAGAGATCCCGCATTCCATTTTCTCAGATCGAGACAACAGGTTCCTAACTGCATTCTGGTCAAGCCGTTGGTCGTTGTTGGGTACCAAGGTCACTAAATCCACGACCTTCCACCCCCAAACTGATGGCTAGACAGAGGTCGTCAATAGGATGATCATGCACATCTTACGTATGTACAACTTGAAGCATCCACACACATGGGATGAAAGCCTCCCCTATATCCATCACAACTACAACGGAGCTCTCCACAACTCAACTGGCCATAACCCCTTTCAGGTGGGACTGAGATTCGAGCCACTACGTCCCATTGATGTTGCCATACCACTTGCAGCTACTCAGGTAGATTCGGCTCATGTCCAGTCCGAGGCTGACAGAGCTAACAACTTCATTTAGCGCATTCAACACATCCACTAGCAAGTCCATGACTTATTGGACAGAGCAAATGCTAAGTACAAAAACGTCATGATCAACATCGGGTGCCACAAAAGTTCCAAGTGGGTGACAAAATTTGGTTACATTTGCAGAAGGAGCGCCTCAGTGGGGCCCACCGCCAGCTTCCCCCACTTAGATATCAGCCTTACACCATCACTAAGGTTGTAGGGGAAAATGCTTTCGAGCTTAGCATTCCACTGTTCCTTGTCTTGCACCCAATATTCAATGTGGACTGGCTGCGGCCTTACTTTTCCCCATTGTTGGACACATCAGACATTGTTGAGCAGCTGACACCAACAAAGCTAAACCCACATTGCATCGAATAGGCCACAACTGATAGGATCATGGACACACAAATCAAGAACACTTGCTAATAGAAGATACAACTATATCGAGTTGTCAAAGCAGGCCAACCCCTTCACCAGGGCAAGTGGCTCACTAGGGACGAGGTTCAACAAAAATTTCCTCACCTCATGTTGGCTCTACACGCAATGGGGACCATTGCTTCCTAAGGGAGGAGAACTGATCTAGGTGGATATAGGTGGCCACTCGCCTATTTCACCTGGACCTCCAGATGGTTTCATCAACTTCCTTGATTATAGCACAATTTACTATTTTTAGTAGTTTTTCAGGTCATGAACTCCCGGAGTTGTTTTGACCAGGGTTGCGGGGAAGCTTCGAACCCCCTTCGCTCCCGCTCCGGAAACTCGCTCCGTGCGGGAGCGTTTCGGAAACGCTAGGAAACGCGCTTCCGAAAACGCTTCCTGTCGGGAGCGTTTTTCGGGAGCGCATTTCCGACCTGAAAAAACGCTCCCTGTTTTTTCGGGAGCGTTCGGGAGCGAACGCTCCCGGAACGCTTCCGACGTTAAAAAAACGCTTCGGGAGCGTTTTTTAAACACGGGAAGCGTTCGGGGAGCGTTCGCTCCCGAACGCTCCCCGGCAAAAAAAACGCTCCCCGCCGCGCGGAAATTTTTTTATGAAAAAATTTCGATTTTTATAAAAAGGCGGGGGCGGGGGGGGGGGTTTCATTGTTAGTTATTGTTTGTTAGTTGAGAATTGAGATTGAGCGAGAAGGAGAGCCGAGAGCGCAAGGTTTGGTTGACGGCAATCAGGAGAGCAAGGAGCAAAGCTGACAGGAGAGCAAGGAGCAAGGCTGACAGGAGGATTGCAAGAAAGAGGTAGGCCTTCTAATCCAATTTTGTATTTTCTAAGATGAATTTGTAGATTGTTAAATTGTTTGAAAATGAAAACTTGAATTTTTCTTGAATGTTGCATTTTAGTGGATTTAAAACTTTTAAAATGAGTTGTTTTTTTCATATGTTGCATTTCCTATTCCCATTTGGCATTTTTCCATTTGTTTTGCAGGCTAGATTCTAGAAACTTGAAACTTGTTTCCATCATGGCTATATGGCTAGGAATTTTCCTCATGTTGGTTCCTTTCTTTGTGATAATGGTGTTGGAGAGTGCTAGAAGAAAGAGACAAATCAAAGAAGAGGAGGATGAAGAGGAGGGTTATGGTGGATCTGAAGAAAATCCTGAAGAGGAGGATTATGCTGAGGAGGAAGTGGGGAGTGGAGACCCTGAGAACCTAGAATCCCCAACTAAACAAGACCAATATCCTTTGTGGAAATATGTTCATAAACAAGAAGGAGGGAAAGGTGGTGGAACCACTAAATTTATTTGCCCCCATTGCAATAAACAATACCATGGTTCATACACCCGTCTGAGAAGGCACCTTTGTGGGATAATGCCAGGAGATGGAACTAAAAATTTTGGAATCAAAGTTTGTACTTATGTGCCAGCACCACAGAGAGAGATATATAGGAAGGAAGAGGGGGTTGCCATACAGAGATCATCTAAAAGATCTAAGGGTATCGCTGATTCAGGCCCAACATATTCAACTTCCACCCATGCCAGTGGTTTCGGAAGCAGTGGCACTGGATTAAGGCGTAGAACCATATCCGATTTCCTAGACGAAGGGTGTAGGAATGATGTGGATTCAAAAGTTTACCGGTTTCTATATGCATGTGGGGTGCCATTCAATGTTCTTCGCTTACCTTATTGGCATGAAATGGTTTCTGCCATTAATGATGCCCCCAAAGGATACAAAAGCCCTGGGTATGACAAGGCCAGAACCGTGGGTCTTGATCATGAAAGAGCTAAAATAAATCATTCTTTGGCTAGGTTCGTGGAATGAGCATGGGTTGTCCATTGTCTCTGATGGATGGACCAATGTAAAAGGAAAACCATTGATAAATGTTTTGGCTGTGTCGGTTAGTGGTGCAGTCTTCCTGGCAGCTTATGATTATTCAGAGAAATTCAAAACCGGCATTAACATTGCAAAACCATTACTTGATATAATTGAAAAGACTGGGCCATACAATGTCATACAAGTCATCACTGATAATGCTGCTAACTGTAAGGCAGCAGGAGCAATTGTTGAGGATAAATACCCCAACATTTTTTGGTCTGGGTGTTTGGTTCATACAATGAACCTTTTGATGCATGATATCATAAAAAACAAACAACCTCAGTTCAAATGGCTTGGTGATTTGTACAAGAGAGGTAAGAAAATGATCAAATTTATTACAAATCATAGCAATACCCATGGGCTTTTCCGTACTCACTCCAAATTGGAGTTGTTGAAAATAGGAAAAATTAGATTTGCTAGTTATTACCTCACCTTCAGGCGCCTTTTGAAGGTAAGAGAGTCATTGGCTGCAATGGTATCAAGCCCACACTGGCAGCTATTAAAGGACAGGGCGGCAACAGTGGTTGACAGGCAAAGTTTTGAACATGTGGAGGAGACCGTCCTTGACCCTCAGTTTTGGGCACGTATGAGGGAAATTGTGAGTTTTACCAAGCCCATTTATAACATGATTCGCTTTGCAGATACTGATAAACCAGTGATTGGAGAGGTTTATGAGCAGATGGATAGCATGTTGGGGCAAATAAAAGATATTGTTAAGGATAATGATCCCAACTTGTATGCTATGATTCATGACCGTGTGTGTGCACGGTGGAATAAACTCAATGTTCCACTACATGCTTTGGCATATATCCTTACGCCAAAATATTACTCTCCATCTTGGTTGGGCCAACCTACACCTGGAGGTGGGGTTAGGGTGAAACCTCACACAGATCCAGAGGTACAAGAAGGGTACATGAAGGCATTGGACAAATTGGTACCTGACAGGGAAGAGTGTGCTAGATTGCGCCTTGAATTAGGCAAATACTTCAGTTGCACTGCTAACTTTGGTTCATTCCATGCAATGGAAGACATGGACAGATTCGATGCTCTCACATGGTGGGAAGCATATGGCGGCATGGGACTTTTGCCAAAGTTGGCTAAAAAAGTTCTCTCACAAGTTGTGAACACTTCTTCTGCAGAGAGGTGTTGGAGCACCTACAACTTTATACACAATGTGAGAAGAAACAGGTTAAATGAAAACCGAGCTGAAAGCTTGGTTTATGTGCATTATAACTTGAGGTTGTTGAGCCATTACTGTGATCGGGCAAATGAGGATCAATCATACAGAGTCTGGGACAACAACCCAGAGGATGATAATTTGGAGGACGACACGTTACATCTAGAAGAATTGGAAGCAGAACTTTATAGGGATGATGATGAAGCATCAGCAGCACCGCCACACACAGGGCCAGTCCCACCATCTACTGGTAGCAGTGCGGGTGCCAGTGCCAGTGCCACTCCTCGATATCACACCATTGTTCCTTTGCAGATCCAGCCTCCACCTTCTGGTCGTGGTCATGGTACTCCTGAGAGTACTAGAAGACCAACAGTTCCTCGTGGCTCACAGAAATTAGACATTTCTCGTGGGCGTGGCAAGGGGCTAGCCAGATAAAATATATTTGTTGTTTACTATTTTCTATTTGTTGTTGACAGTTGAACAGTTGAAACTTGACTTGCTACTGATTTCATATATTTAAATTTTTAATGAAGTTGGCATTTATAAGTTTATTGTTTACAAGTCATTATGAATTATGAATATGATGCTTCATGAAAGTTATATGGTGATCAATGAATCAATGATGATAAATGTTATATATTGAATTTTGAAATCAATGAATCAATAATGATAAATGTTATATATCAATGATGATAAATGTATATTGAATTTTGAAATCAATGAATCAATGATGATAAATGTTATAATATATATATCAATGATGATAAATGTTATAATATATATATCAATGATGATAAATGTATATTGAATTTTGAAATCAATGAATCAATGATGATAAATGTTAGATATTGAAATTTGAAATCAATGATGATAAATGTTATATATTGAATTTTGAAAGCTTGAAACCTTCAGATTGATGATTTGCGAGACTCAAGAGTCAATATGTTCTCTGCTTCCAACTCGTGGGCGTGGTTTATGAAGATTATAACTTCTAGATGATTGATGTTATATGATTCAATCTATGTTTTTATGTTTTTTATGTCTAATTCATCATTCTACATGTTTTTGTTGACATATATGCATCAAAATATAAAAAATATTAAATATATATATATATATATATATATATATATATATATATATATATATATATATAAAAACGCTCCCGAAAACGCTCCGGACCCGGAAACTTTTAAAAATGGCGCTCCGCGCTTCGCTCCCGCTCCGCGCTCCCGCTCCCGCTCCCGCTTCCAAGTAACCTTGGTTTTGACCCCCTATATGACTTTTTTTGAGGACCATAATAGGCTCGTAGCTGCAAATCTTGTAGTACTCGGAGAGACCTTTC
The DNA here is from genome assembly GCA_034641835.2 of Pinus albicaulis. Taxonomy (NCBI): domain Eukaryota; kingdom Viridiplantae; phylum Streptophyta; class Pinopsida; order Pinales; family Pinaceae; genus Pinus; species Pinus albicaulis. The sequence continues at coordinate 965,681,241 of CM076569.1, forward strand.
TAACAAGGTATCATACGTGCCAAATGGAGATCATATGACAAAGTTACAACCCCGGGAATTTGGCTACCTAAGTAACCCCAACGGGGCCCACAAACCCTTGGTGTTCCATCTCCTAGGGTTAGGTTTCTGGTTGTTTAGGGTTTCCCTTTGTTGTTCAATAATAAAAAGGTCCTTGAGTCTCATGGTAGCACAATTTAGAGGCATGTAGCCACCACATCTCTTCTCAGAGATAAGCTACCATCACTCGAGTTAGTTTTATTTCCATTTTGTATGTAAGCATCTTTTAGTTCTTTGATATTAATGAAATGAAGATTAGTTTTTACTGCATCTCTGTGTTTATGTTTATATTTGTATTTTGTTACGTTCCTGAATAAGTTTGGATCAAGGGGCTACATAGCCTTTTTGTTGTAGGTGGATTGCTTGGACGAAGGTTGGACCAATGTCTTGAGGAGGTTGTTTCAATCGAGAGAAGAGTAACATTCACCACATAGTTGACCCAAAGATAAGAAACGGCAAACTAGAGGCCACTCCTAGTTGGATCCAAGAAGTATGAAGATTTTTAGACATAGGTGGGACGATATTCTCATTTCAAGACCAAGCCCACTTCAATATTCAAGTTGCATAATCAACTTAAAATGAATTGTGGTTCACAACCCAACAACTTGAGGTAAAGTATTGTGGCAACAGTAAGTCTTTCTTCAACAACCACTTATTTATTAAAAGTTCAAAAACTTTTATTTTTATTTTTTAGATTAGTTTTATTTACTAGCCCGCACTTCAATTGTCTATCATTAATAGCTAGTCTTGTGCCTTGGGGTTTTAAGCAATAAAGTAATATTTTAGCTAGTGGTTAATATACCATATTTTGAACTCTCTTTCCATAAATATTTCATTGTATAATGAGCTTTTCTGTTGCATATATGCATTACTTTCTTGTTGTAGCATAATAGATCTTGTGGGTTTTTGAAGTTCCAAGCGCTCTCCAAGTAGTGAAAATTCCTAGATCTGACAATCCAAGGAATCCTACTACAACTATCTGAGTTACTTCGCTTGTTATGTAAATTGCATTTACAGAATTAATTCAGAGCTGAATTATTGAAGTAACTATGGAAGCAACCTACATTTAATTAAAATGATTTTGAAACAAGGACGCTGAGCAAGAAATCAATCACACATAGGACACCTTTATTTTGGACTAAGTCCCGGGAAAAACCCAATGTGAGAAAACCGGTGCAGTAGAGCTGAGGGTTTGTATTATTAAGCAGAGCTGAGGGTTTGTATTATGAAGCAGTAGCAATTTCTAAATACATCTGAATACCTCAAGGGTTATTTAGTTACGGAGAGAAATATTGGCAAAAAGAAAAGTGTGAGAATACCTCAATGACTGGAAAATCCGGTTGATCCGGACACTAGAGAAGTTGCCCCTAGAGGTCACTGCGCAACCTCTGCGTAGGCCCTGCGTCACGTCCTTTAAGCACTACATCACCCCAACTGTGGATCGATCTGACTCCCATAATCACAGATCTCAGCCTCTTGGTCTCACACCACGACTTTCGGCTTTTGGATCAGTTTCGACAGTGAAATCTAGGAAACCCTCTGAGCCCCTGCGTGGCTTTGTGCAGCCTTTGTGTCACCCTAACTGGCTCTGTTGTACGTCTCTCTACCTTTCTCTGCTGATGATTCTCCAACTGAGAAAATCTCTCTCCGGATGTTATCTCTGCCCCTCACTGCATTGAATCACTCAGATTTGATCTTCGTTCGAGCACTGTTCCGTCAGAAAAATTTGATCTCAAGATTCACTCCGTGTGTCTCTTTCCAAATGACCCTGTTGTCGCACAGAAAGTCTAGGCACTGCAACAACGGCTCAGATCAAGGGTTGTCACTCTAATCCCCAATCTCTCTATTTAAGTTGTCTCCTTATAGCAGACTAAGGAGGGTAGACGCTATGGAAATGGAATGAAGGAGAACTCGTTGGGAACCAACCACTTCGAGAGACACAGTTAAACGACCAAATACTTGTTAAAGATATAGCAAGATTAAATGATCCGATTGAATTGGAAAGATTGATAACAGTGCCTTATGGAGTCAACTATCCTGCTAAGGAAATTACAACCGAGTACTTGATGAGAAATTGTTGCTATGCAATGTTAATTTAGAATGTAGAATGCAAGGAAAACGATTTGAAGGAGCGAGATGAAGCAAGCTTCAAAGATGAGAGTTAACGTTAAAAAGCCTAAAGCACTTATTTATAAATAATCTAATCTAACCACTGAATACTTAAGCGAGAGTGTCAATTATGAAGATGCCAAAATCATTCGATTAAAAGATATACAGATCTACAATAGAGCTCTCAAAATCAGAGATCAATCACACTTCAAAAGATTTCCCAAACATTAGTATTCAATAAACATCCAGTAATTCAAGTAAATGAAACAAAAGTTAATTAAACATTAGGCAATTTTAATTGATAGAACACGTTTCAAAACTCAAATGTTAATGATCATCAAACCCAATTGAAACACAGATGAAATTTACTAGTACTTGAATCTCAGTAATTATTCATCCAGATATATCATGAAAGTATAATGCTATTAAAACCACTTCATCAAGCAATTTATGGATTAAATGATGTTCTTAAAAATGCAAATCCAAAAATTAATTTTTCTCCTATAGTCAAACTTACGATATATTTTTCAGTAAGATTTCAGATCTGAAATATAAATTACAGCAGTAATTTAAACAATAGATCAGCAAACAAACAATACCGGCACCAATGCCCAAAATGACTAAAAATAGTAAAAATTGTTGAACTTGAAGAAAAATCAATTTTTAAGGCTTGATTAAGAGAAATTTCAGATCTGATATTTTTATTTCAGTAGTGAAACAGTGATAGATCAGCAAGATAAAACTGCCCAAAACAGCGGCCAAATACTTCCGGAAAGAGCAAAAATATATTAAAACTTGAAAATTTCAATTTTAAGGCTTTAAGAGAGTTTGATTCAGTAATTTTTAGAACTAATAAATTTATAACAACAGTAAATTGATAACAAATGAGTAAACTAAAAATACTGAAAATGACCCCCACTATGTCTAAAAATAGTAAGTTTTGCCGAAAAAATTGAAAATTCAAATTTTTTAGACCTTATTTAGGATATACATCAGAAATGTTCAAATCTATTTTTTCACAGTTATGCAGTAATTTCCAGCAAGCTTTAAAGTCAGATCTAGGCAAAATTAAAGATGCCCAAATGGCCAAAAATTCTGAAAATGAAGATTTTGCAATTCTAAACAATTTTGACCATATAAAATGTGTTTTTAGAGCCTAATTATTTGTGATTTGCTTGTTGTAATAAAATTTGCAGAAAATAAGAGATAATGTTCCCACTGTTGAAAATTCTTGAAATTTTGGGATAATGTTGCCGCTTGAAAATTAGAAATTTGGAGACCAAAATCTTGTAAAAATAGCCTCAAAAGCCTATGCGTCCTCAAGGGTCTAGATCTGGCTCAGATCTGAAGATTTCCTTGGTTGAATTTTCAGATCTATTACTGCAAACAAATATTGAGCTCAGATCTTGCCCTCCAGGGTCTAGATCTGGCTTAGATCTGAAGATTTCTTTGGCTGATTTTTCAGATCTATTCCTGCAAACAAATATTGAGTCCAGATCTTGCCCTCCAGGGTCTAGATCTGGCTCAGATCTGAAGATTTCCTTAGCTGATTTTTCAAATCTATTCCTGCACAAGTGAAAAAAGAAAAACCAAATACCCAATATGTACAATAATAGAGAAAATCCTAAAAAAACCCAAATGTTAGAATTCAAAATTATGTTACAAAACTTCAGATCTACACATGTAAATTAGAGATCTATACAATATATTTACAAATCTATGCACAAGAGTTGCAGATCTGAGGAGCATAAATCTGACTTCGCTCCTAGATCTGAAGATCTAACGTTGTTACTAGCCAGATCTAACTTTAAATTCAAAAAAATAAAAATAATTTTTTTTATTTAGGCACAAGCTCTAGAAAGACCCTGCAAAAAATACTCCGTAAGATAACCTTAGAAATTATTAAACAATGGGCTTTTTCGGATTTTCTGAAATTTGAGAGTCCGCTGATCTAACTAAAGATAGCCCCAAATGCTCAAATCTTGAATAATGATCTCTGCACACGTAGATCTGAATTTTAGATTGATAAATATTTAGAAAATAGCCATGAGACCTTTCAAAAATACAGATAATTGATATTTCTGTCAAATTAAAATGCAATTTAAGAAAACCCAGAAAACTGCACAAGGTCAATCCATAAAGGCCATCAACCATCAAATGCCAATAAAAGCAGCAGAGTTTAGAGACAATATCGCCACATAGATCTGGAAAAGGAACACTGAAGTTTGTAACCCCAAAGTCTTAATGCTTTATTGATAAAAAAATTACAAGAGCTTCTGAGAACAAGTGCACCATCCAAAGATTGGATGATTGTAAGACTAATAAAGACCTCTAATTTATAAGATAAAATCTCCAACGGCTAGTTCGATTGATCCATGTCAAAGTAATTTCAACCGTCGAAAAAGATTTAATCATCTTTTAATCTTGACCATCGAAATTATAAATTTTTGAGGAAATTCGAATTTATCATTTAATTCCATTTTAATTAACTCAAAAATCAAAATTTTGACTTTGACTTAACCACCAAGGCCCAAGGGTCCAAAATTTCTTGAAATTCTCAATATTCCCTCGGCCTGGGACCTTTAAAAATTTATTTTTCAAGGACCCACGAATTTTGCCTTTGAATAATTTTAACTCACCTAAGACTTAAAATTAATTAAATTTTTGACTTGGGATTTTTAATTAATTTGGCCAGAAAATTTAATTAAATGACTGAGAGGAGATTTAATTATTTTTCCAACCCTCTTTACATAAGATAAATACATTTAGACACATAAAGGGGGAATACCCATTCGTATAGCCCCTCAAATAGTTACCCAATTTTGCGACTCAAAAAATGATCTAGTAGACCCAGCAATCTGTAATAAAATGATCTAGCCAATTAGCTAAGATCATTCTCAGATTACTTTACAAAGACTCGATAGAAAACACTAGGACTCACTTAGCATCTTGACGACAAAATCCACCCTAGCTTTAGGGTGAGGTTGGAGAGAAAAGCTTTGCCGATCACTTGTGTCGAGAAACACAAATGAATCAGTGAGACAAAAAACCTCCTAGGATAGAAGTCGTCACCAAAATACTAGGCTTACCTAGGTTGTTATATACATGATGGTCTTACTTAGATCATTTACATCATAAACATGCAGAATGGGTTTACATCGTTTAAAAAACTGTCGACTGATGATGGAATCTAAATGGCGTGAACACGTCGAACATGATGGATCCCATTTGAAAAAATGGGGGTGTATTGCTATGGGGTCGTTGACAAAGTGTGATCAACAGACCCTCAAGCCTTCCATTATAGTCTTCTCATTGAGAAATCAACAACCGAGATTAGATCACTAATCAATGGCTAAGATTATATTAGACTCGATCTTTTCTTTTTCTAGATCATTCACGCTCTATTTTATTAATGCCCTTTAATTATTTAATTTCCCTAAGTTAGAATTAGGGTCTCAATTATTTTAATAAAACATGATCTGCGTGGAATTTTCACAAACAGTTGATGGGTTCTTTGGAATACCCATGTCTAAGCCTCTCCACCAAATTTGCTGCTTAGATCGCTTTCCGATACTACAATAAATCACTCCCTCTTAGCGAGGAAGGTGCTCTAACAATATGCCTGTTGCATACTGCTTTGTCCCTGAAGCATCCTCTGCGTTGCTGCTACCACTGTACTGTTGCCCATGACACTGCCACTGCCACTGCTACATCTGTACTACAACTCCCTCTCAAGTGTTGCATCTGCTATGCTGCTAGCACTGCCACTGCTAACATTGCATCTACACCGCAACTTAGCTGCTAAGAGAAGCAACTAAACTTACCCAAAACTGAACAAGTTTTCAGTGGATGCACCTCGGTGTTGAAGACTCTGACTGCTGGTAACTACTGCGTTGTTCCTCTGATGCACTGCGCCACTGCTGCTCTGCACTGCACTCTTGTGCATTGCGCTGATGCTGCTATGCTTTGCGTTGCTCAGAATCTGGCCCTGCTACCTACTGCACTGTCGTCTCCATCACTCCTCGGCTCCTACTGAAAACTCTCCATCCTGCTACTACAAATATGGGCTCTCGTAGCAAGGTACTAATGCATGCGGTGGGCTCCTCAAGGATCCTACCCAACTGAAGTTGAGGGTGAACTACAGTTCAATGTCACCCCACTTCTCTCCTCGAGAAGCATAGGCACTCATAGCGAACTCATCCTGTTCGATATTTACGGCTGCAACCTTCAAAACATGCTTCTCATCCTTGTCCTTTTTCTTCAAGGGGCACTGTGATGCAAAGTGGCCCATCTCACCACATCTAAAGCATTTTACCTTCGAGACATCTCTCTTCTGTCTCCGTTGCCCTTGTTGCCCCTTAGATGCGAGGTCTACATTATCCTCCTCCTCCAGACTCTTAGATCCACTCCCGCTGCTGCCGTCAAGTTTGCACTTGACTAGATCTCTCCTCAGCTCTTCCTCCTGAAATGCTGACCACATTTGCTCCCAACTAGGAAGCATAGCCCAAAATGCTTTGGAAAAAAACTTGCCATTCCTTCATGACTACGTTAAGGGCTAGCCTCACAATAGTTGTCGAAGATGGGGTGGATCCCACGGTTGCCAGCTAATATCGAATCTCTTGAAGCCTTGTAAGGAATGGAGAAATGCGCTCCCCCTTCTGCATCTGGACCAACTGGAACTTCTGCTTCAAGTAAATCTTCTGCTACTCAGAAGTTCCTTTGTACAACAAGGACAAGGCCTCCCACATCTCCCTGGTGGTGTTCTTTCCAGCTACATGAGAGACTATGTGATCCTTGACACCTCGACTTTCGACTTTTGGATCAATTCCTACAGTGAAATCTAGGAAACTCTCTGAGCCCCTGTGTGGCTCTGCGTCACCCTGATTGGCGTTGCGCTGACTCTGCTGGATGTCTCTCTGCTGATAATTCTCCGGCTGAGAAAATCTCTCTCTTTAGATGCTATCTCTGCCCCTCACTGCACTGAATCACTTAGATCTGATCTTCGTCCGAGCATTGCTCCGTCAGAGAAATTCGATCTCAAGATTCACTCCGTGTGTCTCTTTCCAAATGACCATCAAGCCTTCCTTTATAGTCTTCTCGTTGAAAAATCAACCGTCGAGATTAGATCTCTAATCAACGGCTAAGATCATATTAGACTTGATCTTTTCTTTTTCTAGATCATTCACACTCTATTTTATTAATGCCCTTTAATTATTTATTTTAATAAAACATGATCTGAGTGGAGTTTTTACAAACAATTTCTGGGTTCTTTGGAATACCAGTGTCTAAGCCTTTCCACCAAATTTGGGGCTTAGAGCACTTTCCGATGCTACAAAAATCAACATTTTACATTGAAACTTCATAAGTAGGCCCTACATTAATTATATTTGCTTATATTTCATATATATAATATAAAAAAAACATTGTTTTCGAGCTGTTACAAGTTTAATTTCTTTGCTAAAAATTTCATAGGCAATGTACCTAGTGGGATTTGATCCTTTGACCTCAAAAATCAATTTCCAGCTTGCTGAAAATTGCATTTTGTTGCTGGTATTAGGCTTTGAAGTGATCTTTAAGGATCTATTTAACATCTTCTAGCCTCCCCACCCCTAGATCTTTGCTCTAGAGTGCTAAGACAACGTTTCGGTGGCCATTTTCAAGGGGATTTTCTGCTTTCTCTGCGTTTTTTCTGCAGATTTTATAGTCTACAGTTGCAGGACAACAAACAAAATAACAAAGGAACCCCTCCAATCAAAGCTCCAATCATAAAAACAATTATAGATTTGGCTATCACATTTTTAGCACACTAATTCTGACTATTTACATTAATATATTTGTTGAATTTGAGTGTCGCATCTTGCTAGTTATAAATATTTTCTGCAGATTTTTCACAGTAAACCAGTAGGACAGCAAACGATTAACTCCTCCACTTCATCCATAGTCCCCATTTAAGGCACTGATCCTCATTTGACTGGGTGATGTTACCAAAGGGAATCCTCCCATAGCCTTTAAAGAGGTCATTGGGCTTAAAGAGTGGGGATTTGGGCTGAGGGTGACATTGGGCCCTCATCCTGTGTGTCAATCATAACGAGTTGCTAGGACCTTATGTTAAATTTAGATAACCATGGTGTGTTCTATGCTTAATGCAAAATTTAGTTCATTCTTTCTTAGGCCCGATTCAATTTAGCAATGACATAAACATGAAAGTAAAATGCTGAGAACACAATAATAGATCAACAGAAGACAAGCCAATAATATAGATCTGATTTTACAATTCTTCTTGTCCAGCAAAGATATAGGATAGTGAGCATTACAGCAATCAACAGGATGCATCAGACAACAAAGTCTTTCTCAACATCAGATTAGCCAACCCTCCAAAATGTCACACACAACCCTCAAAGACAGCTCATCAAAAGTCAACGTTGGTCAACCAAAGTCAACACAAAAAGTCAACGCTGCAAATTTAGGGCTTCGGTCAACTTGCTCCTTTTTCCTCGATTTTTGTGCCCAACTATACAACCTACAAAAATTGGATTTCTAGCAAAGTTTGGAGGTCAAATGGTCAAGAGTTTACCACGGTCAACGTTGGTCAACGCACGACAAAACAACCTTAAAATAGGTTTGCAGATTTCCCTAGCTTCAGCTCCGCATGTGTGAAGGAAAGAGACCTCCAAAGGCTATTGAACCAATCAAATCACAATGAGAGAATGTGTGTTGAGTTGATGAGCAAATGACCTCCAAGTCTCTCCAATTTATATCCATCAGTGAGGGTGTGTGACACATCTATTAGGCTTGTGAGCCTACATTACAAATCTGGCCGACCTTGCACATGTGTGGAAAATAAAATCAAAATATATGTTCTGCTCATCCAAACAAGATGATCTTTAGATCAATCTTGCACCTCTCCGAAAGAGGAATCCAACAAAAATATAATCATCATTGTATGAGCAGTGCAACATGGAGTTTGGACCTAGTTGCCCAAAATTAACACTTCCTCTCAACTAGGGATAACTCCATCTATCCACCTGTGCCATCCAAAGATCAGAACCATCGTGAATCATCATATAGCATTGTGCGTCATCCTGCCGTAATTTGCTTTGCTGGCTCTTCTTCGCAAATAGAACAAAAGGTGAGTCACAAAGACATCACGCTCAGCTGACCCAAAGTCAGCGTAGAGGTTAAAACCTCTCTTGGACTCAAAAAAGAGTCTCATACTAACCCGAAGTTAGTTTATTGACCCGAAGTCAGTTTAGAGGTAAGAACCTCATCATACTTGATCCCAGATCAAGGTGTTGGACACGTGCCATCCTAAACATAGAGTACGACAATCTCCGATGAGCCCATCAGTCTTGCTATTGGTCTCTATCCACATTTCCCACCTCTTTGGCCAAATGAGAGGTACTTCCCATGAGTCTGAAATTCCATGGGTAGGATGCGTGCGGGGCATAGATCAAACAGAGGTGAACCAACTCAATATCATAACGATGGGGCAGAAGCCTCGTGTGTGCTTATAGCTCCAAGAAGCTATCCCCAAGCCCCCTGGAGCTCCCAAAGCTCATAGTCCAACTCAAGCAGGACCCTCACAATAGGGTCTTTCCACGATTCCAAGCTTCTCAGGGAAGGTTAGGAACTTGACCTTCCCCAGGGGCTTCGTGAGAATATTCGCGACCTGCTCATCAGTTCCTATATGATTGAGCCTTACGGCGCCTCGCTATACCATATCTCGGATAAAGTGGTACCTGAAATCAATATGCTTGGATCAATTGTGGAACACGAGATTCTCAGAAATACGAATCCCACTTTGGTTATCACAAAGGATAACGGTGGTATCTAAGCACATGCCCAAACAATTCACTGAAGAGCTTTTGCAACCAAACAACTTCACAATAGGCCATACTTGTTGCAATGTATTCGGTCTCGGCAGTGCTCAAAGCCACCGACTTCTGCTTCCTGCTCATCCAAGATATCGAAGCAAAACCCAAGTTGATGCAACATCCAGATGTGCTCTTGCGATCCACCACACTGCCAGCCCAATCGGCATCAGTATATCCATGGAGTCTCAAACACACGGCAATGTATCTCAGCCCATGGTTGATTGTGCCCCGAAGATATCTCAATAGATTCTTGGCACCAATCCAGTAAATGTGATGAGGATCAACCATATGTTGACTCAAAGTGTTCACGACAAAACATACGTCCAAACGGGAGTTCACTAGGAACATCAAGGACCCCACGAGTTGTCGATACTCGATGGGATTTCCCAGCACGAGCCCAACAGTGTTTCTACACAACTTCTTAAAGTTGAGTTCCATCGGTGTTGACACAGACTTACAGTCCACCATACCAAATCTCTCCAATAGCTTCACGACATATTTTCCTTGAGAAAGAAAAATCTCGCCTGGCCTCTGCCAAACCTCCAAGCCTAGGAAGTAATGCATTAATCCCAGGACTTTCATCTCAAACTCGGAAGCTAGCTCCCTCTTACACTGATGAATGAGAGGGTCAACACCTGTCAGGAAGAGATCATCCACATAGAAAACTAGAATGGAGGCCTTTTTCTATCAACCTTACAATAAAGGTTTGGATCAACATTACTTCGAGTGAAGCCCAACTTCATCAAGTAGCTATCTATCCTCTCATACCAAGCCCCGGTGGCTTGCTTCAACCCATAGAGGGCTTTCTTTAACCTACATACATAGGTGTCTCTATCTCGGACTTCAAACCCCAGAGGTTGCTCCACATACACCTCTTCCTTTATAGAACCATGCAGAAAAGCAATCTTCTCATCCATCTAATGGAAACTCCATCCTTGCGTTGTAGCAAGGGCAATGATAGATCAAATGGTGGTATAACGCGCCACAGGTGCAAATATATCATCATAATATATGCCTTCTTTTTGAGAGAAGCCTCGGGCAACAAATCTTGCCTTGTACTTTTCAGCACTACCATCAGATCCATGCTTGATCTTATAGAGCCACTTCGACATGACAATAGATTTGTCCTCCGGTCTCAGGACCACTTCCCAGACATCATTTTTCATAATGGACCCATATTCTTCGTGCATAGCATCCTTTCAAACTTGATGCTTTATGGCTTCTTCAAATAATCTAGGCTCAAATTGTACAATTGTACTCATGGCTGCTAGGTACCATTGGTACCTATTCGACTTCTTGCTTTCACGGAATGTCCCCCTTGGGGCAATATGTCTCTCGGCATCTTCGAGAGTATCCCTGAGTCATGAGGGTCTTCTCTTATTTGAAAGAGGTGGATCAATAGGATCCATAGGTCCTTCAACATCAGACATCGGTTCATCCTTTGGCTCTTCTTGCTTCCCTACTTCTTCAACTTCTTTGTCTTCCTTGGAGCTAGGAAGATTTCTCACTTTCTTGTGGGCAACATCTTCATTGAAGGTGACATCGTGGCGTATCTCCACTTCTCTTTGACCAGGCACATAGATTCTATATGCCTTAGAAGTTTCACTGTAGCCCACAAACATTCCCTTCTTTCCAAAAGCATCTAGCTTGCTTCTCTTTTCTTTCGGCGCATCAAATTAAACAAGACAACCAAAAACTCTAAAATGAGAAGCATCAAGTTTCTTACCAGAGAAGACTTCTTCGGGAGTTTTGGAGTCCAGAACGAAATGTGGGCATCTATTTTGAACGTACACAGTAGTGTTCGCAGCTTCTCCCCATAGAAACTTCGGAAGACCTTGGTCACATAGCATGGGGCGGGCAACTTCCACAATGGTCCTGTTCTTTCTTTCAGCAACACCATTTTGCTCAGGAGTATACACAGTTGTGGTCTCCCTCTTAATGCCATCTTCTCTGCAAAAGTCATTGAACTCATTTGACTCATACTGGGTCCCATTGTTGGTTCTCAAAACTTTGATTCTCTTCTTGGTTTGATTTTCCACCAAGGCCTTGAAGGTACGAAACCATTTGAATGCTTCGTCCTTCTTCTTCAAGAAATATATCCAGGTCTTGCGAGAGAAATCATCTGTAAAAGTCATGTAATAGGAACATCCTCCCAAGGATGTCACGGGCAACATACCAGATAAATCAGAATGTATCAACTGCAAGATATTAGTTGTCTTTGTGACACTTGAGGGGAATGGTCCCTTTGTATGCTTCCCTTCGGCACAACCCTGACATATACCTTCATGATCATCTTTAAATTTAGGCATCCCTGTCACCACCTTCCTTGCTTCGGGAAGGGCTTTGTAATGAAGGTGTGCAAACCTCTAGTGCCATAACTCTGTTTGAAGAGTTGTATCACATGACATAACCCCCAATGGACTTCCTCCAACCTGGTAGAGTGTATCAACTCTAAAACCAATAGTAAGAGCTTCCTTGAAGTTCTTCTTCCAGATACGTACCTTTCCATCAACGAATGCCACCTTGAACCCTTTGTCTTCCATTGCTGAAATAGACACAAGGTTCTTCTTCAAATCAGGTACGTACAACACATATTGTAAGCGGAGGCATAGTCCATGTCCCTTTCACGGGATAGGTGGCATTATCTCCAAGGATAATTTCTAGATTTGTATGCTTCTCAATCAAATCAGAGAGGGCTTCTTTATAACTAGTGAGGTGCCTTGAAGCACCACTATCAATCAACCAGACATCCAAGGTGTCAGGAGGAGATGCAGGAGAGAGGGCAGATAAAAGAACAAATTCATTTCTCTTATTATCAACAACATTAGACTCATCGAACATGGAATTTCTTGACCTCTTGAAAGGTTGCCCATTTCCACTACGATCAAGGGGAGCCTGCCATTTTCCTTTGAACCTATTGTTCCTTTGATTGCCATTCCCCCTGAAGTTGTTGTTGTCATCATCCCTAGGAGAGTCCCTTCTATTACGGCACTCTCTTGCATAGTGACCAAACTTGTTACAAGTGTAACAACTTGCCTTCCTTTGGGCCCCGCTCTTCCATGGTTTTGATTTCTTGGACCTCCATTGTTCCTCTTTTTTGCATGAGTAGTGAAGGCAGTAGGGTCACCTCCATTTCCATTAGAGGGATGATCTCTCTCCATCATTCTTGTCTCCTCTTGAGTGCATTTCGTCAATATTTCATCAAAATCAGGAATCACATTATTATTAAGAATAGTGGTATTGAATACACACCAATCACGGGGGACACCTCAATGAGAACCATCTCTCGATCAACTATTTTTTCTCCAATAGCTAGAAGATTGTTCTTGATATTAGTGAGCCTCATAAAATAGGATTGAATGGATTCATCCTTTCCCTTCTTGATATTCTTCAATTGATTTTTGAAGAAAAGAACTTGATTAGCATTACTAGCCCTGAACATGCTAACCAGCTTATCATACATCTCTTTAGATGTGCTCAACTCAAAAATGTAAGCAACCAAGCGCTTATGAATAGAATCCCTGATAATCATCTTTGCTTTGATTTCCCCTTTTCTATACTTCGTCTTTGTGGCAGTAGGTGCATTTGATGGAGGCTCTTGAATCTTTCCCTGCACATAGTCCATGACATCTTGATCTTCTAATGCCAAATCCAAGGACATCTTTCATGCATGATAATCAGACTTATTAGTCAATTTATCATCAGACTCAAAACCCTTATAGGTTGAGGAGGCCATTGGTCCTTGATAGGATTTCTTCTTTAGTGATTGCTTTTCTCACTAGCTTGGGCTTTGTCTTCACCTCAACTCTGATACCATGTTAAATATAGATAACCATGGTGCGTTCTATGCTTAATGCAAAATTTACTTCAATCTTTCTTACGCGCGATTCAATTTAGCAATCACATAAACATTAAAGTAAAATGTTGGTAGAACACAATAATAGATCAACAGAAGGCAAGCCAATAATAGAGATCTGATTTTACAATTCTTCTTGTCTAGCGAAGATATAGGAAAGTGAGCGTTACGGCAGTCAACATGATGCATCAGCCAGCAAAGTCTTTCTCAACATCAGATCAGCCAACCCTCCAAAATATCATACACAACCCTCAAAGACAACTCATCAAAAGTTAACATTGGTCAACCAAAGTCAATGCAAAAAGTCAACGCTATAGATTTAGGGCTTCGGTCTACCTGATCCTCTTTGCTCGATTTTTGTGCCCAGCTGTACGGCCTACAAAAATCAGATTTCCAGCAAAGTTTGGAGGTCAAATGGTCAAGGGTTGACCACGGTCAATGCTGGTCAACACACAATAAAATAGCCCTAAAACATATCTGCAGATTTCCCTAGCTTTAGCTCTGCATGTGTGAAGGAAAAAGGCCTCCAAAGGCTATCGAACCAATCAGATCACAATGAGAGAATGTGTGTTGAGTTGATGAGCAAATGACCTCCAAGTCTCTCCAATTTATATCCATCAGCGAGGGTGTGTGACACATCTATTAGGCTTGTGAGCCTACATTACAAATCTGGCTGACTTTGCACATGTGTGGAAAATGAAATCAAAATATATGTTATGCTCATCCAAACAAGATGATCTTTAGATCAATCTTGCACCTCTCCGAAAGAGGAATCCAACAAAAATATAATCATCATCATGTGAGCAGTGCAACATGGACTTTGGACCTAGTTGCCCAAAATTAACACCTTAGCAACCCTACTAAATCAATGTAGCACGACACTTATAAGACCCACGAGTACCTGCAGGTCTTGACGGGTTTTATAGCGAAACAGGTCACTCGCATAAGACCCGTGGATTCTACTCGTACCTGCCAAAACCCGCATAAAACTCGGCTACCTGCATTGAACCCGTGAAGCACCGCATATGACCCACATAAGACCCGTGGAGACCCTCAAAATTCAATTTTTTTTTTTTTTTTTTTTTTTTTTGGAGATCATGTGGAGGGAAAGGGAAAATGGAGGCCAAGTCTTATACGGGTCGTCGAGTCAATAGCCAGACATGTCTTATACGAGTACGAGTTGAGCAACATTGTGCTAAATTGATCGGTAACAGTCCCTTTGTTAAATTGTGTCTTGAAGTTAATTAAATTAACATCATCATCATTTATTTATATGTATTATATTCATTACATTGCCTCTCCCTTCAAAGATGCCTTGTCCTCAAAGAATAATTTAGAAAAGGCTAAGTCTTATTCTTGCATTGAACACTTTTACTTCATGCTCTGTTTGTGATGCTGTCATGGTTGAAGAATTGAAACAATATGATTTCCAAAGTGTTAAACAAAATTGTCGCATTGTATATGGATCAATCTATCTCACATCAATCTTCACTGGGACCAATGTTGCAGGATCCGTCCCCCCCCCCCCCAAGGTCAAGAGGCAAAACCGCATCCCGTACAGATCTGCGACCGATCCATTGACGAATTGGAAAATCGGATCCGTGGGGGTCCGATCCGCAATTTTGACTGCCTGATCCACAAATCCGAAAAGGATCCACTGTGGATCCGTGGAGATTCAGCCGTGTATCCGTAGTGGATCCAAGAGAAGGTGGACGGTTCACAGAGTTCCGCGTGGCTTTTTTTGGTCTTTTCTTGGAAAATTCGAACTGTTATGGGAGGAACTATGCTTTCTAAATACTCCCAAGGTGACCCTTGATGCTCCCTAGATGCTTCCTAGATGCTGCTTATGGTAATGTTAATTTTTTACAGTAAAAGTGACTTTTTCATTTCATCCTTTATCTTTCATTTTCATCCTTTTGCTTAAATTTTCAACAATACCATGAAATGACTCAGGATGTTTGAGAGTGGTTCCAACCTCATCAGACTTCATATGGAGAAAACAAAATTTCATATCCCATTCAAAATTCAACAAACTTAACAGTTTTCAAGATTAATGGGATGGTGGCCTTTCATTGGATTATATCATGTATGAGGGCATGTGATTGGCATTTAATAAAGAGCAACGAGCACTATATGTACCCTAGTTGTTGGTGTTGTTGAGTGTTGAACTCCTTTTTCATGGCCTTAGCAAAAATTTACCCTTCACTCAAGTAAAAATCATTGATCATGCATGATAAACTTTCTCTACCATATTATAAGGCTTGGATTAGGTCGTCTGATCAAAATTGGGCAATGTTGACTAATATCCCTAGAGACTAGACAAAGAGAAGAGGAATCTAGATTCTAGATGGTTGATGTTGGAATAATTAATCATTGATGTACAATGGATGCCATATCTATCTTGATTTATGTAAAAATATGCATGTTTTCATGTCTTCTACAACTATTTTGGTATTTTGGATGTTTATTTTGAATATAAATGCAAATATATATATATATATATATATATATAGTAGACACTTTTGAGATGCTTTGCTTCCTAGATTTTTGGGAAATGACGCTTCTGCGGATCTGCTTACAAAATACTTCCCTGCTTCGTGCAACATTGATTGGGACTTTTTGTTGGTCAATTGTTTGGATGGAACTTCTCTTATGCTTTCAAGCAAGTGTTGATTTCATCCCCATCCTTTTTTTCATAATTGTTTCTTCTGTATAGAGAATATTGCTTGTAGTTGTATTCATATTGATTTTTTCTTTGAATACAATGACTCGTATGATTTGGATGACAATAAGGCATCCTTCTATTCTGTGTCTTGATTTCAATGTCAAAACATTCATCATTTGTTTCTTTTGGTGATTTATCAGTTGCTACCATTCTAACACAAGCATCACTCTAATTTATGATATCAATTGGATCAGTATTGGTTTCTTTCTCTAGGGTCTATGTACAATTGAAGACTTCTCTATCTCAACTAGGTTGGTTAATGTTTCGTTATCAATCACTGATTTTTTGTTGACGAGTTGATCTAACTTTTTCTACATTGTTTTATTTTCATCCTTTAAAAACTTGATTTGCTCAAGCAAATCAATGTAATGGACAATAGTTTATATCTATGAAAATACCCAACCTAGGAATGAAAGATACTTGAAATCCATAAAAGATAATAATTATATAATTGATAAATTGAATGAATGACATGATTATAAAATGAGCCTGGTAATGGTATACTTATATGCATTGAATAGTCACGAGGGTGAGAGGTTGCAACCCTTATCAGGTTGCCTCTTAGTTAATTAAATGAATATCATCATTGTTAATATTGTTTATATATTATATTCATGACAATTGTCTCCATTTCTTAAAAGGAACTTGCTTGTACTTTCGGTCTTTCCTATTGAATTTTCTACAGGATACAGAGTAGAGTTCTATTTTCTGCCATATAATTACTTCCTAATGATTTTCGTATAGTATTCTTATGCCACTGATATCATTGAACAATTACACTTCAGAAAATATCAATAATAAATGCAGAGAAAATAGTAAAGATCATAGAAAGACAACCATGCACAACAGAGACAATATGTTCACCTTGGGAAACCCAACCTTGGGAGAAAACCCATCAACTTTTCTTTAGGTGAAATTATTCTTCAACAAGGTTTACAAATCAACAATTTGTCTATAAATTTTTGCCAATATCCAAGTCCAAATACCAGTCAAACCTAGTCAAACTCCAGCAAGTCAGCACTGGTCGAATTACCCAAAATGATTAGAAGTCAATGTTGGTCAAATTGTCAAAGTCTGATCAAACCAACCTAGTCAAGCTCGGACCTGCAGTCTATGGCCAATGGCTCCTACATAACTATATCCCCACAACCTTGTCTCTCGTTGTGGCCCTTTCTCTTGTTACCCTCTAACTCGACCTCCTTATCCTTGGTTGCTGCTCTTCGTTGCCCTTAGAAAGATGAAGAAAAATTCGCTTACTTGGTGATAAGAATGAAATGTCACATCATGTATTTATACTCGTCAAATGGGCTAAAATGAGCCAAGGGACACACCCCTTCACTTGGCTAGGTCAACTTGCACTCCAAAAATACAAAATTTATTTTAATTTTCTTAAGCCAACTTGGAGGCCTATTTGGCATGTGGGATTCAGGAATACCTCTCGATGCTACAAAAAATCAACATTTCTAAGCAAAAGCATGAAGGGTAATCTGAATGTAAACTGAGTTTTCTGCCTTCCTAGATACCAATTAGTTTCTCTTCATTCAATAAGTACTCTAATTCCTTTTATAGGCTAAGGAATTGTCTATTTTTTACTTTACAACAGAATGCTTGTAACTTCGACAATGTTACTAGAAGTGTCCTCCTAAGTAGCACTCACACCCTCAAATTACACTTCAAGAAGGAGCATCCAGGGAGCACTCTTAGGTGTGCACTACAATCCCAAATGGCACACTTCTACCATTGTTGGGAGTGTGATGCTCCCAAACCCCAAAACCATGTTCCCTAGGTGCTCCCTCCCATGCTCCCAACTCTACCTCTCATACTCCCCTCGTGCTCTCAAGAAAATGAAGGAAAAGACCATTTTTAAAAATTTTGTGTTTTGGACCTTCAATTTTCATACTACAATTAAATTATCATTTCAGAACTTATGCAAGTGGCCTGTATTGTAAACATAATTCTTTGATCATGTTGATAGTTGGTGGATAGCCAATTTCATTCCATAAATCACAAGTCTACTTCCTAATATATGGTTTAAGAATTTGTACATTTGTAATTGATAGATAGTTGATGCTTGAATGATGAATCGTTAATCTACTATGGATGGCATTTCAAGTTCATAATAATGTAGCAAGATCTCCTCCCCTTTCTTCAGATGATAAAAACAAGGAGCACTGCCCTTGTGCCCTCCTTTGAGGCATTTCCCCCCAAGGAGTATTTTTTGTTTTTTTGGTATCTAGAGGAATAGCCAACTGGTCTAGTTTCATACTCACGTGATAGTTGATTTTGACTGCTACCGCTATAACCTCTAGGTGCCTATGTATGCCCCTTCCACAGAAAAAGGTTAATTGGGGGGATTTGAACCTCAAATTTCATAGTTAAAATAATACTTCATAACACGACCATTACCAATTGAGCTTCCCCCTGAGGGATTTTTGTTTTTATCTTTTAAACCCTTAGTTATTCTTGTATATATCTAGCCCTTCCAATAACACTTGTTTCTTTCCTAGTTTAGAGAGTTTACATCTTAGATTAGATTTGTCTTTCGACTTTTATGGGAGTCGTCGTTGTGCTCCCATAATGTATTAACAATTTCATATTTAGTAGTCTCATTGACCCTTTTGTGGTTATTTGTTGGACATTAATAGAATTATCTTATCTACAAGTAGCACAAATATGTATATTGCTACGTTGCACGGGTTCCCGCACCGGGTTCCCGCACCCAAGTACCGGATTCTCCGCACCCAAGTACCCTGAAGAACCCAAACGAACCGGGTTCTTCTCAGAAGAACCGGGTTCTTCAAAAAAAAAATTCGGGTTCTTTCTTTTGGTATGAAGAACCCATCGTTTTTCAGTCAAACATCTGAGGTGTATCCATAACCATGCAAATTAATTTTGAATGCTTCCATATTTGCTATGCATTTCCTTTGCTCTTTTGTATAAAGAACAAGAAACTGATATGGTGTTTTGACCCTTCTCGATACAGTTACACAATGGAAGAAGCAACTTGTATGCTAGGATGCTTGAATCCTGTCAAGTTATTTGAAATCCAGTATGCTGGCACTTTATAAGATGCTTTTGTAAATAGTTGCTTTTAGAAAGGGTTTTAATTATTCATTACCAAAAAAAAGTTATCTGCTTACTCCACAACCAGCAATTTGTAGTGGACAAGAGCATGAATGCATGCTTTGAGATTTTGGAGTTGTTTTAATGTACTGACAATATACCTATCCAAAATTTTACTTGCCTTTGTGGGACTTTCAATAAAAGGAAGTTTGATCAGTAGACAGCATGCAAAACAGCCTGTCTGCCTGAGTTTTCATAGTTAGCAAAAATCAATCATCTGAGTATCCGAATTACAATACTAATAGGCCTACTTCATCAAGTGTATGTGTAGATTTCAAAAATCACATTCCTCATTAAATTTATGGGTAGGATCTTCATCAAATTTATGTGTAGATTTTGAAACAGTTGTTTTTTACTGCCGCAGGAAACTTGTGTGGATATTGCAGCAATTTTTTTGTTGCATCATTTTTCAGTTAATGAATGATTGTTTTCTAACGTTACCAAATCTGTGTCTGCATGGCAGGCATGACAAGCTTAAGAACACTGAGTGGGAAAAACACCCCAGATGTTTGACTGATGCAATTCTGATAAGAATTCTGATGGTAGCCGTTTTCTTAGAGTTTGTTTAGTCGTAATTTTCATTAAATTTATAATTTATAAATTTAATTTATAAAATATAGTATTATATATGATATATAAATTATAATTTATAATTTATAATATATATTAATATAAAAATACCCAGACGAACCCACGCACCCTGTTTCAAAAAATGCCGTCCCCGTCCCCGTCCCTGTCCCCGTCCCCACACCCGCACCCACGTTTCCTGGCAACATAGGTATATTGTATTACATTATGGCAATAATTTGGCATTCTACACTTTTTAAGAATAAATGCATTGTAATATATAAAAAACATATTAAATAAAAAAGGATCCTCTAGTGCTTCGCTCTCGATATTTTTTTGGAAATGGTGCTCCCATGTAAAAGTAATTTTTTTTGTCCTAGGGCTTCTTATTCAAACTAGTATTTCCTCCAACAAACAACAGAAAGCATAATAATATGATTTCTTTTAGGAAAATAAGTATAGAACTCAACAACAATACAATTCTTTAACATTGTTCTAGGGCTCACTGCCCACTGTACAAAATTTGTATCCAACCAGCAATTCAATTACTATAGTTCACAAAACAACATGTAATTGATGCTACATCAATTTCTATCACTAATAATGTCTATTACACATAAATTTGTCTTACTACTTCATGGACCGAGCTCCTCTCTATAGCAGTTGTATCCACAAGAGCACTCTTGAACCGAATTTCTCTTCTGTGGAATTTTCGTAGATGATCCTTGTTTCAAGGGCGCCAAGAAAATACCTCAGAGAAACCCCGATCAAATTTTGTCCCAAATGTATTTGAACTGCCTCCGGAATTGGTCAAGCTACCTCAGTGAAATTCACCGACTTGCCTCAAGAGTGACCAAACTGCCTCAAGAGAAATCACCAAACTCTGCCTCAGGAAAGATTACCAAACTCTGCCTAAGGGAAAATCACCAAACTTTGCTTCAGAAAGAGTAAATTGTCTCAAGGAAAGTCATCAAACTCTGCTTTAGGAAGACCGAACTATCTCAGGGAGAGTCCACCTGATTCTGCCTCAGAATATACTCTCACAACATCAGGAAAGATTTCGGGTTCCTGCCCCAAATTGCCACCGAACTTGTTGTCTTCCAGATAGGTGAATCCCACGATTTCCAGAACATAACAGAAAATAAATTAGAAATTTACTAACTAAAATGGAATCTTTCACCACCGAAATTAGTAGAGAAAAGGGATCTTAAAACCCTTATAGCCACAGCTCAAGAAAACAAATTTATTTGATCCAATTTGATGATGATAATTTGATTCCAACTCTCCTCTATTTATAGGTTCCTTCATGGGCTCCCAAATGTGAGGGGTTGTGAATGCAACCCCCAATTTTGGGTTTTTTGCCATGTTACCGGAAAATTTGGGTTTTACACCATGTTACCGGATCTAGCCGCTGGGGGTCCAGGATCCACGAATCCGATCCGGATTAACCTAGATCCATCCTTGAAACGACGACGTGGCAAATTGATAATTTTTGGAAACACATCCCATGCTTGAGGAAACAGATCCTGTATTCAACAAACATATCTGGGCTTTTTAAAATTGTGTCTGTCGCCCGTGGAGGTGTATGCCCACCCGTATACCTGCCTATCTTACCTGTACACCCCCCTACCAGCCGACCTTACTTGTTTGCCTCAAATATTTGCTCTGTGAATGGGTGTGTTGAGAAAACATGGAGCCCAAACCTTACTTGTCTGCCCGCCTACCTACCTATCTTACCTCTCTGTCCTGCCTCCCTTACCTTAACCTTATGGTGTGTCGCGTGCTGCCCTTACGGTGTGTTTGTTTAGTGTTTTGTGCTGCGTGTTGTGTTGATCGACATAACAGAAAGACTTGAGAGTATTGTAATTACAGAGCGTATTAAAAATTTATTACAAAGCATATTACATTAAAATATGACACAGGTGCACTTTGACAATAAAACACATATGTTACCTAGATGCTAAGTCAAATTTATTAGTTACATGTTACATTAAAATATAACAAATATTATATGTTACACTTTCTATATGTTACATTAGAATGTTATAAATTATAATAATTAAAATATTAAAATTATATATTAAATTTATTAACATTAAAATATTAAATTTGTATATTAAATTTTTTAAAATTTTTAAAATATTCTTATATTTTTTGTACTTGACGTATCCTTGCCATATCTGGGTCTTGGATTTTAAAAAATCTAGCAAATCCAGATTTAGATCCAAATCTTGGTAATTTAGGTTTTACCCCTTTATCAAGACTATAGCCAAAAGCGTTGGATAGGCTATTTCATCCTCCCTTAGCCAATCAATTGGAGAGGACATTATATCCCGCTCCTGCTCTGCTCCCACCTCGTGGCAACCTTGCTATTGGGTATTTGATGCATACAACAAATTTGCCACCAGTCTATTGGATCTTTGCCATGACTTCTATCATGCAGGCATCAATTGTGCCAAACTCACCTCACCCTCATGAAAATTGGGCAGACTGAAACCAGAATAGAGATGTTTCCTCTATGTTTGGACCATAAATCTTCTTTACTACTGTCATAAATCACTTCATGACCTCTCTGTCACTAGAAGTTGTCCTCTTCTTTATTTGTTCAATATCATTCTCTGTTGGCTTCAAGACATAAAGATGCAATATGAAAAGTTGTATTTAGAAACTAGATTGTTCCATCACCCATATATAGATTCTTCTAACTGTGGATACAGGTTGAGATCCTTTTAATCTATGATGGTTCTAAATTCGAATTCTATAACATATGGAGCCAATGAGTTCATAACAGTGCTGCAAACATCCTGATATTATCATGATAAAATCCTGAATCGCGATTTTTTGGCCAAGCTGATGTTTGTCGATTTTTACCGATATTTTGGTGGTATCTTAATTTTTCCGATGTTTGCCAATTTTTACCGATATTTTCCCAATTTTTACGATATTTTGGTTTTCTAGACCCTCGCTGATTTTATCCCCATGCCAATGTTTGCAACATTGGTTCATACTTTTCACCTAAGCATGGGATATATGTATCAAATGGGCTAAAAACTTATCGCATGTTATTACAAGGCCAAAATCACCATAACAAACTGGGATGTTGCCATCATAGGGGATGCACCCCAAATTTGTTTGGATGTGCAGGGTGTACCCTAAGAAGTTGGGGTGTGTTATCCTACACCAGAGTGTGGGACAAATGCACCCAAGCATACACCCAAGTGTGGGAAAGGGACACCCAAGCACACACCCAAAACACGTGCATGCGCCCAAGTGCAGGACATACACATCCAGGCATACCCTGACATAGGTGCACACACCAAAGTGCATTACAAACACTCTCAGCCATGCACCTAGAACAGATGCACACACCCTGATGCAGGACAGATATGGCCAGGTGCACAAACAGTGCAGGTGAGTGCACCTAATGTGAGCTGTGTGGGCCCAAGGAGTGGGTGCATGCATGCTGGCTACTTAGTCTCAGAACACAATTTAAATGGCAGACATTTTGAAGGAAAACCTGTCTTATTCATTCTAAATCAAATGTCAGAAACAAAAATGGAAAACTGAAATCTGCATCTAAAACACAGTACAGTGATGCACAATGAATTTCCTGGAGAAAATAAAAAACTTCACAAAGCTGCAATCTGAAAGATGAATTTACCATGAGCAGAAGCAACAGCTGGGACAGAAAGGGCAGGACATCCAGGCATACCCCTAACATAGGTGCACACACCAAAGTGCATTACAAACACTCTCAGCCATGCACCTAGCGCAGATGCACACACCCTGGTGCAGAACAGATATGGCCAGGTGCACAAACAGTGCAGGTGAGTGCACCTAAAGTGAGCTGTGTGGACCCGAGGAGTGGGTGCATGCATGCTGGCTACATAGTTTCAGAACACAATTTAAATGGCAGACATTTTGAAGGAAAACCTGTCTCATTCATTCTAAATCAAGTGTCGGAAATAAAAATGTTAAACTGAAATCAGTATCTAAAACACAGTACAGTGATGCACAATGAATTTTCCGGAGAAAATAAAAACTTCACAAAGCATGCAAACTGAAAGAAAAATTTACCATGAGCAGAAGCAACAGCTGGAACAGAAAGGGCTGTTGAAAATATAAATGACCGCCCTCTTGACTGAATCAGCTGTTTCCATTTTTGGCTGTTAAAGAGGATTCAGTTATCAGATTGAGCTCTCTAGTTCTTAGATTGCTTTTCTCAGTTTGAAACACATACTTCTTTGCATACAAGAGAATATCTTTCTATTGAACAGATCAATTGGTAAACACGCAAAATGTTTTTCTTTGAATACTTTACCTTCATTCACTTTCATAGGAATCAGCAGCAATGAATAGATACTAGAATATTTATTTGGATTGGTAACATAAATTAAAATTCTATTCACCTGAAGATATTATACAATCAATCCAGAGATTCAATATGTACCCTATAAGGTTCAAAGCTTTTTTAACTGGGAAAGAAATGTTGCTATTCAACAGTGTGAATATATTTTAGAGAACCAACCATGCAAAGATGCCGTTCAACAGTAGTTTGTGCTTTGGAATGATTGTGACAGGGAATCTTGTTCATTTTGGAGTGAGATGAAGCCATTGGCTATACCACAAAGACCTAGTGGGTTTTTGTCTCAATTGGATTAATCTTTCTTAGCTGATGACTCAGCTAAAATGGCTTGCTCTATCTGGGTTGAATTATCAGGATTCCCTCTGACAATTCACTCTCCCCTTTAGGAAAGTTGATCTGTTATGAGCTGCAGAGGTTCTTCGTGCTGTGACCCACCATGTGCATTTGCATTAAGGTGAATCTTTCAGCAGAGTTAAAAAAAATATTGATATAATGGTCCATCGAGTTGTGGTCTGGTGGTTGAGATGGGGAGTCGCCATTTTAATAACCAGGGTTCAACACTGAAGGAGATATAGATTAAATTTTTCTGAGTTCGATGGGATTAATATACCAAGCGCATTTGCATTAAGGTGGATCTTTCTGCTGATCTAAAAGAAAACATTGACATAATGCTCCATTGGGCTGCAGTCTAGTGGTTGAGATGGGGAGTTGCCATTTTAATGACCCAGGATCAAACCCTGGAAGACTAAGAGCAATGGATTATAAGTTTTCTGAGTTTGATGGGATTCGTATTCAGCATTAATTTAAAAAAAAGTGTCAGTGGCTGCAAATTCAACAAGAGGATAAACTACATAAAATCTGCATGATTGCTGCTCTCAGAGTTAGAGCACAGACAACAAAATTCAAAACTGCCCTATTATGGCTCCAAAGGCAAAAGAGGCAGTAAAACCTGAAAAACCCAGAGAAGAAGAGGAAAGGATAAAATAATTTTATTGGTGTCCAACAAGTAACAATGATAGTAAGTCATTGGGACTCAGAAGCACAGCCAGTGTAAATACACAGTAGGAAAGGAAAAGATGTACTGTACAGACTTATTGGACAGTTCTGCTATATGGTACTCTTCCCCTCAGCTGATGCACTCTGATCTCTCTCTCTCTTTCAATCGTTGTCCTTGTCCAACAAAAAGCTGTCTGGAGTCTCTATCTTGACTTGTCTCTATATTTTTTATTGAAACTTAATCTACCAAAACCCTTATCTCTCGAAGAGATGTATGGTTTGGATTAATCCTAGTTTAAGTGATTAATGCATAAATAAATACTATTAGACTCAACAACTAAATATAAGACTTTTCACCTTTTCTTAAGGTGAATTACAAAATAGAATTACTTTTCAAAATATCATGAACCACTTCTGACCGTTCCAACTAAATTTACGTGGAAGTTCTTGCCCAAGCTATATTTTTCAATACATGATGGGTGATTCAAGATATGGAGGGTCAAAAGATCTGGATGGTGCTCTTTTGCAATTGCACTATGTGAAAAGCCCCATTGGGGAAAATGAGTTCAAGGACTGTAACTTCTAGACTTTGTTGTTAACTACAATTTTTTTTGGCTCAATGTATCTGGAAGGCCTAGGATGCTATCAAACACTGCCTTTCTTAGAAATGTGATTTTTTTCACATAGGCCTATCCTTCAAAGATCCTTGCATATGGTGGCCTCCTCTAGTAGAAGCAAAGCATGTTTCTGTTAAGAAATCAGAAAGGCAGAAAGATTTTCTTATCTTGATAATTACTTGTGATGTATTTGAATTATTACTAGCTTCTTTTATGTCTTCTTTTATCTTCTTATCATCAAGCAACTATCAAAACCAAAAGTATGAAGATCAAAACAACAAATGAGACAGTGTGTGGACTCACAGCCAGGGCAAAACCCCTCTCCTGGGGGAAAACCCAACCAAAATTTCCTTCTCTTCTTCAAGAAACAATTCAAATGAGGCAACCAAGACCTTTAGACCAACAATAAGATCTTCTCCAATCCACCAAGTCAGCCTTCCAAGATAAACTAGTCAAACTCTAGTCAAATTCTTCAAAGTTAACTCAAGTCAAATACTTCAAATCAAGTCAGCCAGAGTCTCAACCCTCTCTTCAACTTCTGCACCTTCGCAATTTTACCTCAGTCCTCTCACACATGTGACAGAAAAATGATAAAATTTCAGAGTTTTTCCTTCTTTCCTTTTCTTCTTATTCTTCTTGCAAAGGGATAGACCTTCTTTTCTATGATGTATGCTTCTTAACATGTCTTTACTTATCTTAGACATTGGAAACAAGTAAAGATATAAAATGAAAGCACAAGTGAGATGGCAAATGAGATTGTTAAATCTTCAATTGCAAGTGAAACAGAGACAAGAACTATTTCAAGTGCAATTAGATCAAATAGCTAATGCAATTAAAGAGATCAGATCTAAACTATGATAACATTGAAACTAGCAATGCAAGAGAAACAAGTTAGTAAGCTAGATCTAAAGACTAAGAGAAAAGGAAAAGAGGATGCCTCCCTTTTAAATAAGGAGGCGGGATACCATGGGATTGAGATCCCAAGCTCCCTCAAGGCACAAAGAACTTTATTATTATGTTACAAGAGAAGAATTCCTTTTGACAAAGCGAAAGGACTCTTCAACTCAACGAAATTTACAATGATTGAAGAACTCCACAACACAACCTCCTTAAGATACAAAGGCAAACCAGACCAGCTATAGATTATGATTGCAAACCCTTAAAACAAGCTGATCTAACCCTCCAAGGGACCTCGAAAAGGAAAATTACCAGTAATCAAAGTCCACGGCCTAGGTGAAGGAAGGCCTCCAAGACCTTATGGCCTGCTCAGAAAGTGCTTTAATTTTTATTTCAATTTTATTTAAAAAATTATGATTATTTACTTAAGGATCAAGGCTCAAACTCTTCAAAACAAATTTCGGTCTTCCACCAATAATAAGCCCTTCGCACCAGTCGAAGAGGAGGCTCCTTTTGAAGCTTTCAGCCTTGAAGAAAAGGGCTAAATAATATGCGTCTTCCTTCAAAAAAAATTTACAAGTGAGAAAAAGCCTCTGAAAATTGATTCTATGCCCAAAATTATGGTGAAAGTTCCAGTGTTGATAATATAGGTGATATTTCGCGAAATATCGCGATATTTTGAAAATCTCAGCTAAATATCCCGATATTTTGAAAGTATCGGCTAAATATCGCCATATTTTGAAAATATTGACTAAATATCATTATTGCTTTACATGTCTAAAAATCTTTAAAAAATGTTTTTTTATGTTTGCCAATATTGCCGATAAGATGTTTTCAGGACCCTCGCTGATATTTTGTCAATACTGAAATTTTCAACACTAGGTGAAACCCTTCAAATTTTTTGTTGAAACTCTTGCAAAATCACAAGGGTTGCCACAAAAAATTCAAAGGCAAGAAATAAAAGCCCTACAGGGCTTACAACCTAGAGGAGAGCAAAAATGTTTGCGGCCTTCAAGAAAAGGTCTCTAAAAAGTATTTGAACCACAAATTATTGAATCAAACCCTCACTAGGTGCCAAAAAACAAGCCTCAAATGCTAGCGACTACCATAGAATGAGATATGTAGAGCGAAAATGGCCTGTTACCCACTATTTTATGGGTGATATCCCTAGGAGAAAATTTTCTCCAAGATGGTCCTCAGTTGGCAGCCAGCGACCCCTTGTAGCCACTAACTAGCTCGTTGTGCCATTTCTCCACCACTTGAGCCAACCATGTCGTCCCTCATGTTAAGAAATTGAAGGGCTATAGGTTAATACAAATTCTCTTCTTGATAACTACTTGTAATACTTATGTCTTCTCTTCTTTTAGTTTAATTAATATTTAATCAAGTCAATTATCAAAAGATACAAGACACAAAAGTTAGGCTCCTAGAGCCAGGGCAAAACCTCTCCCTCTTGGAGAGGAAAACCCGCAAAGAATTCTTCCTATAGATCTTCAATTGGCAAGTACCATGACCTAGATATAGACCCTTGACCTAGATATACTTCCAAGACCTTGATTCCACCTCTTCACCCTTGGATCTTTTCTTCACCAAATTACTTAGATTTGCATCAGCACTAGAGCCCTTGCTTATGTTTGTAGTTGAATTGCTTGAACAGTAGGAAGGTACCTTCCTTACTATTACTTTCTTTTCTCCTTATGATTACCACAAATTTTCTCTTCAGGTTAACAGCCCTTGCACTTATCCGCAGTCTAACTTGTACCATTGATATCTTGTATCACTGTTTCAGATTTGCATTATATAGTGTCTCTTATCTGCACTTATGTTTTTCACTTATCTGCACTGATCCCTTACTTTATCTGCACTGAAGTATTTAATTTTATCCCCACAGTATCTTAGTATATATCCGCACTGTCTATGTTATAGATTCCGCACTATCTCGACTGTGGTATCCGCACGCTCTCTGTTGGAGGTTCCACACTATCTCTGCTGCAATTTCCGCACTATCTTAGTTGTGGTATCCGCAATTACCTTTTGTATTAGATCCGCAAGTGTTTCCTTTATTTTGGCTCAGACTTATCTGTAACTTCAGAGGAATCCGCAATTGATCTGCAATTGTTCCTAAGATTTGTCCTCAATTTAATCCCTGAGATGTCCGCAAATCTCCACTGAAAAATCACAAAGACAGTCGCAGTGATTGTGCACAAATGAGCTGCAGAATACTGGGTTATATATAGTTATTCGTCTGGCTTTTAGGCTGACTTGTAGGTTGACTTTCCTAATGAATTAAGGCCGACATGAAGGCTTCAACCGCTACGCAGGCCCAGGAGGGGCAGCGCTGCAGCTTCAGAAGGCTTCCACAGTTACGCAGAGGCATCTAGAGGCAGCTTAAGGATTGCGTCACCCACTCTAGGGTTACGCAATCCCCTTCTAAGCAGCGCAGAGGCACGTAGAGCCTAGCAAGGCTAACGTTGGGGCTTCAGGGGCAGCGTTGGGGTTTCTAGGGTCAGATCCAGGCTGAGTCTTGTAAATCCCATTTAAGGGTGTGCATCAGTCAGAATTTTGGTCTCAGAACAACAGGTTAGCTGCAGATCTACTTTTTCTCTGTCGGGTGAACCAGATTTATTGCTCAGATTTGTTGTACTCAGAATCTACTTAATAATAATAAACCCTCATATTTGCTACACCGGTTTTCCCGCTTTGGGTTTTTCCGGGGACTTATGTCCAAAAATCATTGTCACTTTGTTTGAATGAGCGTAATATTCAGTAAATGATTTGCATGTGTACGTTGTTAGTTGTGTTTATTTCGGTATTTTCTGAATATTATTTATGAAGATAACTTGTATAATTTAATCAAGTAGGAGAAGTAAACCATGATACTACAGTAGGATTTTTGCGTAACTGTATTCAGAAATTTTCACACAATTTACATAGACTCGATACATTAGGACACACCTAAGACCTCACCATTGAGCCCCACTCTAGCTTTGGGGCATGCTCGAGAGAAAAACTCTACCAATTATAGATTTTTAAAAACACAAATAATTGGCTGAGGAAAAAAAACTCCCTAGAGTAAAACTCTTTGGTAAAAATCATAGGCTTACCTAGATGTTTTACATGGCTTTATAAGCATACTAGAATCATTTTTACATAATGGCCCACAAGGTTGCGGAATTTGGATTACATTATGATGACCAGAAGCTATAAGATAAAGATGAAATCTGAGAAAATTTTGATTTCTCTGCATAGTACTTTGCTCAAGGGGTGATTGACACATGAGGGGTCAACACCACCTAATCCCCAATTTTTTATCTTCTTTGAAAGCTTGTGCTCCCAACTTAATAAATGAAGAAGATTCTATAGGATGGGGGAGCTCCATATACACAGATAAGTTGGGTTATGAGCAACAAATCTTCCTAGAGGGGCCTCCTCCCCACTCAAAGTTGTGGTCACAAATTTGGCACACAGATGTGATTCAGAAAATAAATATCTCCCATTGGACATTGGCACACAAAAAGATCCTCATAACAGAAAATTTGATTTAAAGAAGAATACAAGGAGCCTCGAGATGTGCCCTCTATCAAAAAAACAAGGAAAATATTAATCATATGTTTGTGGAATGTAAATTTACAAAGAAATTTTGGGAACAAGCACTCCAAGATCTGTTACAAAGAGTGAAATGGCCATACACCTTACCCCTACAGTTTGACACTTAGCATCAAAATTATACAAGTTCATTTAGAAGCAAGTCGATCTTAAAAAGAGTATGGGTGGCTCTCCCAAAATATGTTAGCTGGAATATATGGTTGGAACTTGGCACACAACAAAAAGATATTTCAAACTAGTTAGTCCAAACAGAGGTGGTAGCAGAAAGGGCCAAGGCCCTACTGGCTAAACATATATGTAGCAAAAATATGAAACCATAAAGGCCTCAAGCACTAGACTTCTTTGAAACAAGATGGCTACCTCAATTCCATATTGAACTTCAAAACACACCTACAACATTACGAAAGAGCCAATGGCAGATATCACTTTCCTTTGAAGAATTTCAGAATTGGATAAAAACTCGTGACTCATATGTCCTTTTCTTTAATGGAGCATCAAAACAAAACCTAAGCGTGTCAGGTGTGGGGGGTGATCCATATCCCCGGAGGTAAAATCAAAACAAAGTACTAGTAGAGTCGAGGCATGGCATCAGATAATCAAGCAAAGTGGTTTGATTTGATGCAGGGAGTCAACATAATTAAAAGAATATTTGGTTCACAAATTAACAATTGTTGGAGACTCCAACAATATCATTTGGCATTTCAATTTAAATACCAGGCCACAGAATCTTCAATTGCAATGTCTACAAAAAGGGATCAAACTGAGTCTAAATCCATTAAAGAGTAAGAAGCATTCCACATCCTCCACGAATTAAGCTTTGAAGCAGACTCAATGGAAAACTTAATCACCAAGTGGGCCACAAGAACCTTGAGAAAAACATAACTCTACAGATGTGCCTAGCCCCATGACAACAAGAATGACACTACGTGGTTTGAGGTTGGATGTTGTTATCTGCTAAGTTGTACCTAGCAAAATCAGAAGACCCCATGGCCTAACGTACAAGGCACCTATCAACTTTTCAAAAGTTCAGAAGTCAGCAAGGCACCCTTGCCCATTTTCTCTTTGCTCTCTCTACATTTTCTCTTTCTCAAATTCCGCACCCCTGTGGGGGGATTGTATTGAATGTCGCTAGCATGATGAATATTTTGTAATAGGCTTAGGCGACTTGGGACCTGATCATCAAATGAGTCTACTCTAGAGTGTTTTTTTCACTTAGCTAATTATTCTTGCTTTTCAGTAATGAACAACTAGCTGAGTTTTTTCAGTCACGTACCTCCAAAGCTAGAGTGCAACTTGATAATTGGGCCTTGGGTCCATCCTAATGCCTAGAGTCGATGTATATTACCATGCTAGGTCATATCTAAAATGTCGCGGAATTTGACTAGGTATTTATAGGATTTTTAAATTATTACATGGGATTTTTAATTAATTTGTATGTAAAATTCTAAATAAGTGATCCTAAAAGATGTTGGAGGCATATAAGTACTCAAAATTCATGCCCTCCATCCCAACATTCTCCTAAGGTGCACTTTGAGGGTCAAAAATCAATAGCAACCCATGAAAACCCACCTTTCCTAAGTTAGTGGCATCAAATGGCAAGAAAATTCAAAAAATTAATAAGTGTTGGACACATAAATGTGTCTCAAAGAATAAAATGGCATGGAAAATCATTATTCAAGTCAAAGCTCAGTTATGGATCAGTTGGAAGGTTGATTGGGTAGTCAAGTCATCACACAGGGTTGGGGCCTCAAGAAGGTCGAGTTCATCAACAGTTACAGGCCCACGAATTGCCTTGTCAGCAGGTCGAGATTTCTTAGCATCCCACGCAGATTTGAAGGGGGAATTTGAGGTGGATTTTCTCCAATTATTAGTGGAGTGTGTCTCCATTCTCTAGTTTGGTGGCAATTGACATGGAAGTTGACAACAATAAGTTGAGGGATATGCTCCCCCTCATATCCACATATATACACCTATGTTGCCAGGAAACGTGGGTGCGGGTGCGGGGACGGGGACGGGGACGGCATTTTTTGAAACAGGGTGCGTGGGTTCGTCTGGGTATTTTTATATTAATATATATTATAAATTATAAATTATAATTTATATATCATATATAATACTATATTTTATAAATTAAATTTATAAATTATAAATTTAATGAAAATTAAGACTAAACAAACTCTAAGAACAAAAATTTAAAATATTTTTTGAATTTTTTATTTTATAATTTTTTATTTTTCAAAATTTGTATATCCAAATTAACGCTCTAAACTAAAACTAAACCAAAAAATCTAAAACTAAGAGTCAAACTAAAAAAAAACGAAATCTAAAACCTATCATAAAATAAAACTATTTTAAAACTAACGCTATCAAAAGCGGAATGAATAAAAACTAAGATTTAAATCTAAACTAACAAAATTAAAAATTAACAAATCTAAACCTAAACTATACTAAACCCTTATGCATGCAAAATGAATCCGATCAAAACAAATCAATTCATACATATGATATTTCTTATCTGCGTGAGTTTCAAGTTGGGCGACGGGAGGAGGAGCCCGATGTCGACGCAAAGCAGAATCTGAAGGCTCGGTAGCAGAGAAACTATGCAGGTCGAAAGCCACACTCTTTTTTTGTGTGCGTTTTGTTGTGCAGGTTAACGTCCACGGCAGAAGAACGATGGAGCTCGAGGGATGATCGCTTCGTTTTCTGAGTGCGTTTATTTGCAGGGTTAATGATGCTACGACGGCGTAAGAGGGATGAGGAAAATAGTTCGATAGCAGAGAATGTTGCGTTTGCGAGTAGTGGAATGCTAGGCGGTGAGAAAGAATGGGAAGCAGTGTGCGGAATGAAGAGGGTGGAGAATTTAAGACTAAACAAACTCTATTTTATTAAATTATAATTTATTTTTAATATTTATTAAAATTTAATTAAATTTTTTAATTTTTAATCATTTAAAAAAATTTATATATTTGAAAAAATTGTTCATGAAGAACCCTAAAGAACCTGAAATTCGGGTTCTAAGTACCCAAACGATGGGTTCTTCATACCAAAAGAACCCAAGAACCCGAATTTTTTTTTTGAAGAACCTGGTTCGTTTGGGTTCTTCAGGGTACTTGGGTGCGGAGAATCCGGTACTTGGGTGCGGGAACCCGGTGCGGGTTCGGGAACCACACCCCCAGGTGCAGGAACCCGTGCAACGTAGATATACACACTTGTATTACTCAGCCCAGGCCCCATACGCATGCCTAGAAGAGGTACGTTGGCCAGCAAGGATAAATCTACGGTAGTTCGATTTGCCACCTAATGAATTCGACTTACATTGGGATTCAAACCATCTATGCCACTTGTTTTAGTTTTCATTGGGATTTGCTCCGAAACTTGTATAAAGCAACCCTTTGAGCTCTCATTTGCTCATGGTTGGAAGCTTATTGCTTGGCTAAACTATGCAAAATTATTCTCTCATTGGTGATCAATAAAACAAAAGACTTTAGAGGTCATGTGCATAGGGTTGTGGATTTATTCTTCGCATTTGGGAGGTAACTTCTTGTGTTTTTCCAATGGTTTCTATATGTTTATGTCTATGATATTGTTATTTGCTTGCATCTATTTTTTGGTATCCTAAGCCCAAGGGGCATTGCTGTTTAGGGGGGAGGAGCTTAATTATTTGGGTCTTCTTCTTAGACATTACTCCCATAATACGCTTGGTTGTGACTTTGTAATGTCCCTTCCTAAATTTTTTTGGTACAGGATTTATTTCTATTTTTTGGGCGCCAATTTTGGTGAAGTCGGGGCCCATTTGATTTTCATTAGAAAACTTAGGAGTTAGAAGTTAGTTAACTTTATGTTGTGTTATTTTGTTGGTGATATATGGGGACCACCCACACATGAAATACGCACTCCCTAAGTAACTAGTTCGAAAAGCATGAGTGGGAATAGCGTAGGCTTGGTGAGGGACCCACGATGGAGGAAAAAGGTGGGAAAAAGGCTCCACGAAGGTTATAAAAGGAAGGAAGCTCACTTCATTTGGCATTCTTGGCTTATCGATTTTATCTCTGTTGCTTGAGCTGCTTAGCCGGGTCACTTGCTGTTTAGCACGAGTTTTCTAAGCAGAGAACTCACCCATTTTTCGGGGGACTTTGAATGCCACCCTAGATTGGTTCATCCATTGTCATTTGAGGGAGTTTCATCAAGTTATCTTCAGCATTTGCATTCAGTTTGCCCCAGTAGGGCGTATTTCTGGAGGATGCAATAGTGTTTCTTGTGTGGCTGTTGAAGCTCTATTCCTGAGGTCTATTGCTGAGAGAATTTTTGAGGAGGCTCAAGTAGTTTGCTAAGCTATTGGGAGAATTTGGTGGCTAGAAGTGATAGCTATATTTAGAAGCCATTTTGCAGTCAATGGGGCTAGCACAGAGTAGAGAAGTTGGGCACACACGAGAGGTAGTGTCTCAGCCATTTGGGTTGATGTTTGACAGGAGAAATAAGGGAAGTGTTGGAGTTGTATTGTTGTATTATTGGAGTATTGTGGAGTATTTTGCTGGTGATTTTGCAGACTGCGTACTTCAACAGTCACGGAGGAGTGTACGGCTTGTTGCAGGTCAATTTTGGAAGGTCATGATCAGACCAAACCATTTTTGGGTTTTGGTCGTGTTTTCTTGAGGAGTCCAGGAGTAATTTTGCAGAATTTTTTGAGCAATACAGATGGGGTTTTCAGCCATTCCTTTGTAGCAGCTAGTGCATAACTGTTGGGACAGCACAGAGCTTCAGCTGGGCAACTTCTGGTTTATTGTTGTTTCGCCTGGGTTTTGCTCCACTTGCCAAAAAGGCAACCCCAGGTGCATTTCTACTATACATTTGTACTCTTGCCCATTTCTATAATAAAATGGCTCAGTTGCTTCCATGTTGCTAATTGTTCTGGTTATTTACTGCATTGTTTGAAATTTCTATGGAG
Source organism: Pinus albicaulis (assembly GCA_034641835.2). Lineage (NCBI taxonomy): Eukaryota > Viridiplantae > Streptophyta > Pinopsida > Pinales > Pinaceae > Pinus > Pinus albicaulis. The sequence continues at coordinate 965,716,979 of CM076569.1, forward strand.
CAAATTTATTATTTTCTTGCATAGCATTGTTTTTCCTATTTTGACAAACTTGTGTGTTCTTGGTTGAACAAGTCCAACCATGCCATATGAGCAAGGTCTCAAAGGGTAATAATTGTTATGTTGCAAGTTTTGGGATTAGCATGTGCAGGTTGCCTAACGAGCTTGGAGATTGGAACTAGCCATCTCCAAGAGAGCTAAGGACCCTCAAACTCAAGTTGACAAAGGCCATCCAAGAACTTCAAAAGATCAACCAAAGGAACTTTAAAAAGGGGCCCAATTCCTTTTTCCTCCCATCTCCTCAAATTATTATTGTTTCACTCACTCTATTTATGTGCATAAAACGCTAAATCTGAGCACCTAGGCTCAATATCATATTGTTGTTCTAACAATAGTTTATTTGCCCAAAGGGAAGCCAAGTTTTCTTGGTTCCCCTCAAGCAAATTAGAGTAGGAGTATCTCCCTGATTTTTTTATTAATTAGATAAAACACATGTCAAATTTTGGGGCTTCTTTTCAAGCTCCCATTTAGATCTCTACTAACTGTCATTTCGCTGCCTTTTGGCAGATATTCGAGGCAGCAAGATCACCTGTTGATGGCTGTCTGTTTTGCAGACATTGTGGGCAGCAAAAAACACTTTTTGGACAGCCTTTGGGACTGCCTTGAAGATAGACTATCACTACCTTTTAGGAAGATTTTTGGGGCAGAGATGTAGGACAGTCCTTGACTGCCTCATTTTCCCTCTTTTTGGGCACAGATTTCAAAAAAGGAAGGGAGCACTTGAAACTGATTTTTTTGTGTATCTAAACGAGTGGTCTGAAAGACCACCATACCTCCATTATTGTAACCTTTTTTCCTTTGAAATTTACTTATTCATTTGGAATCCTTCAAGGAAACTTCCATCTTCGTAACACCTTTGTAATAGGCTCTCATTTGATTATAGGGGAGCCTAGATCTTTTACTGATTGTTTTTAATCATTTACTCAAATTTCACTGTTATTTTGCTTTAACAGTTTATCTCGCTTCTAACAAAATTTGGAAAGAGTAGCATTCCCTTTGAGGGAAGTACTTGTAAACTCTTTCCAAAGACCCTCTCCATCCCTCAACTCAAAAGAGGGATCAAATCTTAATAAAAGAGAAAATTTATTTTTGGGAACTTGGGGATTTTCCCCTTGACATCCTTTTTCCCCAATTGGGGAATGTGTCCCTTGTGTGATGTTTGAGTGTTTGTTTTATTTATCATCTAAAACTAAGGTAGAATAGCTTAACATCATAGTGCATCTAAATTTCTTAGTTGCACTTAGCACATTCTATTTCATGCAATTTGCCTTCATGTGTTCTTTATAGCTTATGCAATATCTCCATCGAATCATTTCATTTGTTTAGCTAGTTTACCTTGCTAATTCCATTATGCACTCATCTCTTATACAATTTTGAAATTTCCTCTTGTAGCTTCTAGATCTACTTGCTCTTACAATACTCTTGCAATCTCACTGATTTAATTGTTCTAATTTCATTAGCTTGCTTTACTTTCAAGTATCATCTACTTTGCAAAGCATTTTTTTATAACAACTTGGCAAGTTGCGGCACTAACAAATCTACCTCCAACTTAAGTTGGTTGAAGTAGATATTAAGGACCCTCCAATGCCTATTGCCTCCTCACTCTGAGATCTGGGCCCAAGTGAGGGTGAGGTCTGGGAAAGCAGAGTTATTTTGGAACCTGCTTTAAAACTTAGGACTAACTTAAAATTTACCAAGATAATTTCATCACACTACAAAGCAGGTACACTACAAAGCAACAACGATTTTTGAACTTGTGTTTCATGTGCTCTCGTTTGGAAATGGTCATTTATCTTGAGTAAACCTTATTTTCTTTCAAGTATCATATTGAGCACTTAGGCATCTTCCAAGTTAGTATTTGCTAAAGTTATCATTCACTACTTTACTTTGGAAGCATCTATCTCTTGTGGCACTTTTATTTCAAGTTCTTTCCAAGCCTTCCTTTTTAGAAGTGTATCTTTACGTGAAATATTTTAGCAAGTATTTACATCAGGGCACGGGTCTTATCTTGCCATATTTATTGTGTGGATGTATGTGCTCACTGAACTTGTAAATGTAACTTGATGCTATATATTCGAAGTGTGTTTTGATCATCTTGTATTAACTCTTAGAAAACTGACTTGCTAGCTTTGAGCTAGTTGAACCTTAAACATCTTCAGGGTCCACCCCTCTTGGCTTCACTAGGAGTAAGCTTAGACGGAGGAGTTGAGAATTGAGTGATAGCCTCAACTCGAGACTTGCCCCCAAGGCCACACCAAGTGGAGTTAAGTATTTTCTCCACGATAATCTCAGGTGTGGGTTAAGGCAGTAATAGGTGGCACCACGGCACACATTGAAACAAGAATATGTTTATGGGTGTATCAAGCTCTTATTCAAAGGAAAGAGGGTGAAATTGATGGGTTAAGGAAGCAATTGGAAGAACTCTGGGTAGCATGATGACCCCCTTTGGCAGCGGCGAGACTAGCATCTTCAGCAACCTAGATCTGCTACTCCTCCACAGACCCTTTTGAATTGAATATTCCTATGCTTGAGGATACTCATTTTTTGAAGACAAAATAGGAAAACAAACAAGCATGGAAGCAAAATGCAGTAAGGTTGGAGGTGTATTTTGCAAAGCTTTTACATTTATGTTGACACCTAATCCTTGGGATTGGGTGAATATGTAAATTAATGTAAATAGAAAATAAGGAGAGTTGGAATATGAAGAAACATTGGGAGATGAAGCCCAAGAGTCCCCCCCTCAATGTATATATTAATGATCACCCTTAATGCAAAAACACAATTCATCTTATATGTTACCTCTTGGCCTGACATGGTATGAGAGCCAGCTCCCAAATTATTTTATGAACCATAACTACTGTCAATTTTCTACCATATTTTGTCCCCATATTCCCTGCAAGAAGTTTATCCATGAGTAATTTTGTTCTGGAAAACTGTGAACCACTTGTGAGTATCTTAGTTCTTTGACTATGGGTATATTTTTTATTAATCAGTGAATGGAGGCTCCTTGTTTACTCACCGCTCCTCATACCACAGTCGGCCTTGACCACTCCTCCTCACCTGCAATCGGCCTCACACCACCGAGATCACAGTCATATCCACGACCAAGTCATGAAGTATTACGTGCATTTTTTTTTCATCATTGCCATTACGCAAGCAACGAGCATGATTGCTTCCTCACTCCCTTCATCAAGTTCATAGGCAACAATGCACAGCACAAAAGGCATGAGAGATCTCTTATATTCATCTAAAAGATAATCCCACATTGCTTTGTGTAGTTTTATTTGAACCTTGGAAGACAAATAACTTTCAAAATCGAAATACGCGGTCTTCTCTTTCGCCATATCCATGGCATCTATCTTGGTCTGCACTGGTGGATGAGAAGTGCAAAGAAAAACAACAACAGAATCCAACAGTCAGTTCCCTTTCCCCGAATCCCGCTACTATTCCCTCGACACCTGCGTCGAGTCTGCTCCCACGCCAAGTCTGCTCCCACAGTTGGTTGCTCTGGGACCCCTGCACGTTGCCCGGATTCCGCCCTTCCTCCCACAACACCAACCTCCCACAACATTCATCTCTGGCACAGTTTGATAATGATGTCTCGACTACATCTAAGACCACGCATTCGATTGCACCTCCACTATCCGCGCAGTGTGCTTACCCCTCCCTTCGCTCGACACCTTGGCCTCTCAACCCTCAACCCTCCCTTCACTCGACACCTTGGCCTCTCGGCCCTCCTCCTCCCCTGGTCGACTCTTATACAACACTACCTAGCCGACTCCCTATTCAACTTCCCCACATAATACCTCCCCCATATACTCCCTCTGTTGTGTGTATGTATATATATATATATATCAAAATTATATTTTTTTACACCAGAAGTGCAATTTTTTTACAGTATTGGAAGCAGAGTACATTTTATAGAATATACATTTTAGAATAAATTCATTGATATCTATTGTTGGAGTAGTCCTCTCTAGAAAAGAGAACTATCTAGAATCAAGGAAGATTAGACACACTCTCATTTTTAATGAGTTGTGGAGAGGAATCTGTGAAGGAGAAGGAGACAATGCACCTACAAAGCCCACCTCAGACAAGGAGATCACCATTTGGGAAAACAATAACAGCAAGGCCTATGCCTTGATTGCAGCATTTATAAATGAAGATGTGAGTTGCCATATTTCACCATTCTCAAATGCTTATGATACCTTGAAGAAGTTGAAAGAATTGTATGACTCACACTCTGAACTTGAAGTTGTCCAATTGATAATTAAATTGTTCAGTCTTGAATTGAAAAACGATGACCCTCTTGCTTTAGCATTAGAAGTAAGATCTATTATGCATGATATTAAAAACACCGGTGTTGAAATAGACATGCCTCTCATAGTTTATGTCAAGGCACTATATCCCACTTACTCACATTATCTTGAGTCATTGCAAGCAAGTGGAAATCTCAAGGAAATTACCTTTGACTCCCTCGAGAAGAAGTTTGTTGTTAGAGAAGAGGCTTTTGCGAAGAAGACAACTCCTCGGTCTTCTGAAGAAGTTGTGTGTCTTGCACATAGAGAAGAATCATGCTCAAGATTCTTCTAGAGGAAGAGGTGGTCGAAGAGGAAGAGAAAGAAGAAATTTTAGAGGTGGGGGGGCGGGGGGGGGGGGGCGTAGACAATTTCAAGGAGAAAAGTTTGAACTTCATTGCACACGTTGCAATAGAGATGGACATGATGCATCCACATGTAAGTTGCCTTGGGACAGAATTGAGCAAGAAAGAAATGAAGCCAAGGGTAAAACTCATGACAAAGAGAAAGGTAAAGCACCTGAATCCGCTCAATATGTTGTGGCACATTGTAATATTGGAGTAACTGAGGACTTGTTCAATGCTTCACTTGCTTCTTGGAAAAATGATTGGTTTCTTAATTCAGGAGCAACATGCCACATGACTTTTAGAAGATATTTTTTTGAAGAATATACTGACAATGTTAATGGAGCAATATACTTTGCAGAAAAATCAAAACTCAAGTCATCAGGCTTGGCACAATCAGGCTCAAACTGCCTGGTCTTCTAGACTTTCTTCTACATGGGGTTTTAGACCTCCCGGAGTTGAGGAGAAACTTGTTGTCTTTAGTCCACATCCGCTAGCAAGGACACTCCATTCATATGTTTGATGGCAAGGTTGAGGTCTGAAAAGCATCAGATCGCTCACTTGTCATGACCAGGATAGAAGAAGAAAGACTTCTGAAGCTGCAAGGTACCTCTGCTTGTGCACAAAACTTTGCATAAAGTTCTCACTATGATGAAGGTACATTTCCATCAAGTCTTTTATGGCATGCTAGATTTGGACACTTGAACTATGACAACCTTCGATTGTTGAAGAAAAATGGTGTTACTGGTTTGCCTACAATTCCTAAGAAACTTAAGCAATGTGATGCTTGTATTCTAGGAAAGCATAGCAAACAGGTTTTTCATGATTCACAATCCAAAGCACATAGAAAATTTGAACTCGTTCATTTAGATTTATGTGGCCCAATGCCTGTTCCTTCGGCAAATGGCAATAAATATATGATGACATTTATTGATGACTATAGCAGAATGTGTTGGGTTTATATATTGAAGAACAAATCTGATGCTTTTCAAACATTCAAGAACTTTCATGCATGGATTGAAAATGATGCATAATCTCATATTGGCTCTATTCGCACTGATAATGGAAAAGAATACACTTCAAATGAATTTGAAAATTATCTTCGCCAGCATGGGATCAAGCATCAAACAATTGTGCCTTATAATCCCCAACAAAACAAAATATCTGAAAGAATGAACATGACAATTTTAAATATGGTACATTCCATGATGTTTTTCAAGAATGTAAAATTGATGTTTTGGGTTGATGCAATTCTATGTATTGTGTATATAAAGAATAGGTGTCCTTCTAATGCTATTAGAAACAAGACTCCTTATGAAATGTGGCATGGCCGCATTCATTCAGTAAAGCATCTCAGGGTCTTTGATTCCACCTATTATGCCTTGATACCCAAGGAACAAAGAAACAAACTTGGTGCAAGGAGTCATAAGTGTATCTTCCTGGGGTATTCAAAGACCTCCAAAGCATACCATCTCTATGATGAAAATAATAAATTTGTAGTATCTAGAGATGTCATCTTTCTTGAATCTTCCAAGGTTGACAATGTTGTTGAGCGGCAGCTTGATCGCTTGGATAGATTCGGGCATGCAAAGTCATTTCAGGAATTTGATAATCAGATTCCACATCTTGAAGGGGGGATTCCTATACTGGATCAATCTGTAGAATCTTCTTCTGAAGCACTCTCTCCCCCACATGAAGCTCCGGCCACAGATGACACTTTGAGTATGTGATTGACAAAATTGGGAGACTAAATCTTGATTCAGCCCCAACTCAATCAACTAAGCAGCCTGGGCCATCTCAGAAAGGTCCTCCAAAATGGTTGTGTTGTCGCACAGAATGTCTAGGCAACACGACAACGACTCAGATCAAGGGTTGTCACCCTGATCCCCAATCTCTCTATTTAAGCTATCTCCCTACAGACTTAGGGGGGTAGACCCTACCCCCCTAAGAAATGGGAAGAAAGAAAACTAGTTGGAAACTAACCAATTTGGGAGACACAGTCAAGCGACCAAGTACTTGTTTTAGATCAAACGAAATTTAACAGATTTTATTAGATTTACATGTTTGATACCAGTTCCTTGTGGAGTCAACTATCTCGTTGTGAAATTAAGACCGAGTAATTGATAGACAACTGTTGCTAGAATGAACAACTATGCTATATGAAATGCAGATCCTAAGACTAGTGTGGGATGCAAGGAGTATTGGTTAATTTTAGTTAAATACCTATCTAAGTTCAAACCCTTCAACCCTTGTTATATTGAGACTGATTTCGTAAGAAGTAGGAGAGAGACGTTAAGGTGAAGCACACTAGGGTGTGATTAAAGATACCACTCCTGAAAATCTAACATACCGGGTGCCTCCGACGTTGTAGAGAGTTGTGGCTCTGACGATTGCAAGGTCACCATTTTAAGTGCTATTAGAACCAGGCTTCTCAAGCAAGGACAGATGAGTATCTATCTCTCTATCGACCAAGCTTATGCTTGGAAGTAAATTTTAACAAAGCAAATCTAACTTCAAATGCAAATGCACGAGATGATTAGAGAATGGAGAGAGATGAAACTAGATTCAAGGACAAAAAACACTTATGCCACAATTATCAATGAGATGTATACCACAGTCTTTTAGTTGCTCAAATAGATATTCACTTCACAAAACTGAAAGATAAGCTTTATGAATATTCACTTCACCAAACTAAAAGATAAGCTTTTCGACAATGTATTCAAAAAAATATCGCAATATAATTCCAAATCAAATCACAAGCTTATTATTCCAATGCAATTACAGCTCAAAGAGAACAAAAATATCTTCACGACTCTTTAATATCACCTTCAAGATAATGCATTAAAGACATTGAATTCAGGAAATAAGAAACATGTAACAATTACTTGAAAAAATTCTCAATGTTTATCATGCAATGTTAATTGAAGTAAATTTAAACCATAGTTGTAGTGAAATAATCGACGAATGATCTCAATAGATATTAAGCACGAAATAACTCAAAACCCAATGCACAACTTAAGCACTTTAAATTCTGAAAAATGATACCATGAAAGAGCAAGGAATTAAAATGCTTAGAACTTCCAAATTCAGATGATTTTCTAAATCATTCCAGTACTGAAAAATTTTAAAAATTCTCTATAGTCAAACTTTAGAGATGTTTAAAAAAATAAATTTCCCTTTGACTAAGAAAATTTTCTTCGATGCTTAAGAGCTTTATACCTCAGTGATGATCCTCAAAAGAAATATCTTTGAGACAACAAAAAATTTTGAAAATTTGAAATTTTTTGAAGTTTTTCACAAAGGCTAAAGAAAACAAAATATTTTTTAAGTTTTGATTCTTGAAAATCTAGAACCTAAAAATTTTATACCCTTTTTTTTGTTTTTTTTAAGTTTCTCTTTTGCAAAAATTGAAAGTTAATTTAAAACTAAAATAAAAATATGAAAACCTAAACTTTATACAATTTAAATAAAAATGAAATGTTATTACAAATGCTAAAAAGTGAAATTAAAATTTAAAATACTAAACTAAAACTATTGAAAATTGAAATGTTATGTTAATCAAAAATTAAATTAAGAACAAACTTTTTACAATTAAAAAAAATTAAAAGCAATGAAATGCTATGCCTAACCCTCACTTTACACAATACAAAAAAATTTTAAAAATTAAATGAAATATTATGCGTAGGTCTAAACCTTATGAGAAATTTTAAAAAAGAAAAAAAACAAAGTGAAATGTATGATTGTTGTTGTGAGTAGGTTTAGGGTGCAAATCGAAGAGGGAAATCGAGAGGAAACCGCCGACAAGGGAGAACGCAAGGGCAGAGAATGGCAGCGAGGAGCGAATGGAGATCACACAGTAAATAGATGCTGGAGGATATGGGACACAACAGCAAAGAAAAGCAAGCAAGGCAAGCAGGCAAGGGCAGTTTGGAAGCGGTTGAGGGAGATGGACGGAAGAGGAAGGACGCAGAAGGAGACTCAAGAAAAGGAAGGAGAACACAGGGATGAGGGAGGCAGGTTCAAGGAGCCAAGAGAAAAGGGTAACACGTAGGTAAAAGGTTGCGAAGGGAGAAAGGCAGCGTGCAGCAAAAGAAAGGAAGGACGCGCAGAAATAAAGAAGTGTCGGTTTGGGGAAAGGTTGTGTGAGAGACTGCAAATTCGAGAAAGAAAAATGCAGCCAAGACAGAGTTGTGGGATGTTGTAAGGAAAAACGTAGAGGCGACGATGGAGATTGTAGGAAAAGAGGCAGATTTGTAGAGAAGAGGAGCAACTACAGGAGGAAAACGCAGGCACACCAATGCACAAAACCAATTTTGAATTTTTCCTTTTGCCCAGCAGCTAAATTTTAACCTGTAAACTCAGATTTTAAATTTTTCAAATGAATGCTCCTGCAAAAATTTAAACTTTAGGCAAGATCCTGCCCTCCAAGGCCTAGGTCTTGCCCAGATCTGCAAGCAATCTGATCTTGAGATCAGATCTTACCCTCCAAGGCCTAGATCTGGCTCAGATCTAAAAAAAAAAAAAATCTCTAAAGACCTTCCAAAATCACTTGCACAAAACCAGAAACAAGGAAAACCTAGAAACCCAACACATGTACAGAAATATGAAACCCTAAACCACAGTGAGTTAAAAAAAATAATGATACTTGTTGTCGCCTTGCCACCTACACCTACCTACTAGTTAGTGAGAAAAGCCTTTAACCCCACAAGGTGTGGTTGGTGGCAAGGAATTTAGAGAAGGGGTTGTCACCTATTCCCGACTCTCCTAGTTTAAGCTATCTCCTAGGTTAGCTATGGGGGGTGGTCCCTAAAGAAAAACTAAGTTAAAGATGTGAGTTTTCTAGGAGAGTTGCTAGAGTGAAACTAAATTTACTTTTTAAAAGATTCATGAGCATTTATGATCAACTTAGAAATAATAATGACCAGTGCCTTTACAAATAACGTGCTCAAAAGTAAAAGTAATGCTCAAAAGAGATGAGAACACAATAATCCTGAAATGGAAACAAAAAGATGTTAGCACAAGATATTTGCAAAATAAAATTGATTATGGGATAACCAAATCACAACATTAAAGCATATCTTGTCATAGTCAGAAACAACTAGAAATTAGATGCTAAATATGAAGTTAAACTTTGTGAATAGTAAGCATCACAATACTTGCATGAGATCAACAACCATCAAAAGAAATGTGATGAAGAGTGCTCTTGGTTAATTTTAGTTAAACTATCTCTACAACAAATATTTCAAATCAACTCTTCAATCCCCAGACCTCACCCTCGCTCAAATTATGTGGATATCACAGTGAGGAGTCAATAGGGGAGTAGAGAGTCCTTAAAGATCTATACAACCAACTTATGTTGGAGGTAAAGTTTTAATGAGTGTTTTTTATGAAATCGATGTTGATTAATCTCAATTAAATGATACATGCAATGTTCCACAAGAGATGAGATAGCGCTTACTTGCAATAATGAACCAAACTTTGAGAGAAAAATGGACTTATGTGTGTTGTAGCATTGAATGGCAAGTGGAATGAAATAAGTTCTCATTAAAAAGTGTTTCAATGGTTCCTCAAAATGTATAACATGCATGGACTAAATAGCGAAGCATAAACATTAACTTAATGGAAACTTGCCAACCATGTGAATTGCTCACACATGAAAAGAGATTTGCTCAAGTTTGTAGTCTTTGGAGCTCATGCATGTAAGTTTAATTAAACCCAAAATTAAGTGAGATGGATGTACAGTGCATTAGTTGTTAATTTTTTAACATGCGTGAAATGAAAATCAGAAAATGAGTCAATCCACCCAAGAAGTTCCTTCCTCTTCAACCAAGTAAGGGGGATACCATGGGAAAAATATCCCAAGCTCCCTCAAGCAAAAAGGTTATTTTATGAGTGATTACAAATGAGGAAAAAAGCCTCTAAGAAGGCTGCACAAAAGGAGGTCATTTTACGAAGATAGAGCTTGGAAAAAGCTAGATCTCCTCCTCAAAGATGACAACAAAAAAAACTCATGGGGAAAACCGTCAAAACATAAACTTTACAAGGCTCCAAGGCCCACAGTAAAGATCATGTTGTTGATGTCCTAAAGGTGCTCACGGCCTCCCTAAAATTCGATTTTGAGGTAATGGAAGGCTTTGCATGCAAGGAGAATCAATAGTTTTTCACCATCTTTTCCTCAAGCTCCTCGTTGTTCATGCTCAAGCTTATGGGCTGCGAAAGAAAATCAAACGTTAAATCGAAATAAACAAGATCTAAAAGATACAAATTAATATACAAAAACACTAACCCAAGGAATGGGCGCGAACCCCCATTCTTGCCTAGTCTAGAAAACGCTCTTGAAGTAGCAAATATGACTTTAAAACGCTCTACAAAGGGAAATTTTTGGATTTTAAAATTTGAAGTAAATGATCAAGTAGCTAGAGAACGAGAAACTCCCTCTTGGTCTTCCTTTGATGAAAGACTTGGGGTTGAAAATAGCTAAGTCTTGGATCGCTTTGAATCTAGGAGTGAGTTGGTCTATGTGAGACTTCTCCCACGCCCAGATGGATTTCTTGCACACAATACAAATAGATATTCCCTACACACTTGAACAGATATCAATTTGCAAAAGGATTAAAGCATCATAATGAATAAGATAAACCAAACATTCCTCTGAAAATGACTTGGCGAGCTTATTTCTAGAATACTACTCTAAATCAATGATGCATGCAAGATAGCTTGCATGTATCAATCCAAGCTAGATGGAAAATATAAACTAATACTGATCAAACATGTAAATGAATTCAAACACAATAGCAATAATATGGAAAGAAATCACCTCATAATGCCAAGAGAACATCCACTAAATAGCCCCAAAGTCTTGATTTTATTGATATGCAAAAATGGTAGAGTTTCCTCAAGCCCAATAGCTCATAACATGATACAATACAATAGCCCACTACTTTGTTATATAGAGATTCGGGAGCAATTCCAAATGACGAATGCATGTGAGAAGTGAACTTGGAGCAAATCCCAAGTAAAAGTAAGCCAAGTTCCATATGGAGAAGACTGAGACACCCAGAGCAAAATCGAATTTCTTTATGCACACCAAGGGAAATCGAATTCCCATATGATCCAGTGAACTCATCCATAAGCCAAACGAAGACTCATGCTACACCAAGTCCACCACTGCAAACTCGAACCAACTGAAACTGTACCTATAGATGACCCCAGTGATCTTTTGCGTAGGTCCCTGGGAACTGTGTGTTTCCTCTGAGTGACTGCGCAGTCTAAGCTCAAGGAATAGTGTAAATCCTCTGAGTGAAGTGTTGAGTGTTGTCGCACTCCAGATAGCTTGTGAAAAGAAGTCCCCACTTGGTCTTCAGTCAACCGATCCTGTAGAATATTCCTTTTATGCCCAACTGCCTTTAATAAGTTTAATTTTCCTTTTGTGTAATTGTTGCTTTATCTCTGGAAAATTCGATTTTAAATAAATAAATGATGAATTAATGATGCAGTGTGCTCAGTCATCCTCCACATGTTCATTGACTCAACTCTTTGACTTAGAATAATTTCCAAGTCATTTCCACATCATTTTGTCACATGGAATAATTTATTTCTCTATTTTATAAAATTATAGCCTAATTAAATGCCACAATTTCCACTAAACTTAGAAAATATGGGTTTTGAGGGTCCAAAACTCATAATTAACCCCTCAAAGTGTGTCATAGTAGAAAGTTGAGGGTGAGAGGTGTAATTTTGATTACTCATAAACCATACAACTTCTCTAGACAACACTTATTACAATCCAATTACAATTTTTATTGCAATTTTTGACCTGCATGAAATCAAAAAATTAAAAAATCACTACCTAAGCCTAACCAAATTCCATGAAATTTTTTGTGTGATCTAATATGGTAATATAAATTGACTTTAGACACTAAGATGCGTTAGGGGCTCAACCTTCAAGCCGTCACCTCGGCTTTAGAGCAACGCAATGAGTGAAAAAACCTAGAAAATTATTCACCGCTAAAAAGAAAGAATTATTAATCGAGTAAAAAAACACTCCAAAGTGTACTTGCTTGTTGATCGAGTCACAACATCCTAGGCTTGTTACAGACTCAATACTGACTCAAATTCATCATTACTAGCATCACTTATTACAATTCCCTGTAGGGCATGGAATTTGGCTACAAGAAAAAGATGATGAGAAATAGAAGTAGAGTTCAAAAAAAATCTGTTAAACTGATGATTTCTGATGGTACAAATGTCTTTTGGTTCATCCTTGGGCATGGAGTCTTCTCATTATCATCAGGTACCACTCCAGTGGTCAACAATACTGACAAATCTACGATACTATTCTACAGATCTAGCAGATCAAAGCCCTCTATTAGCTAGATTTAAACCATTTTGCACAATTTAAAAAAAAATAAACTGGAAATTTAAAGAGGCACAAGCCTGAGAAAAACCATGCAAATAAAATATTTCATAAAATGGCTTCAGGAATTAAAAAAACAATGGGCTTTTTAGACTTTGAAATCTGAGAGTCGGTTGATCTAGCTGAGGATTTCCCCAAACGCCCAAATCCTTAATAGTAACTTCTGCACACTCAGATCTGATTGTTAGATTAATAGAGATTCAAAAATAACCATAAGATCATCAAGAAATATAGATCTCTAATACTTCTATCAAACCAAAATGATATCTAAAAAAAACCAAGAAATTTGTGCAAGATACCTGTGCACAGATCAATCCTCAAAGGCTATTAACCAGCAAATGCAAATAAGAGCAACAGAATTTTAGAAACAATATTACCACATAAGTCTGAAAAAAGGAACACCACAGTCTGAAACCCCAAAATCTTAGTGTTTTATTAATCATAAAAAGTTATCAGAGATTTGCAGAGCAAGTGCACGATTCAATGATCGGATGAAAAATGATGGACAGAGACCTCTAATTTATAGATTTATTCTCCAACAGCTAGCTCGCTTGATCCCCGTCAAAGTAATCTCGACTGTCGAAAAATATCTAATCACCTTTTAATTTCGTCTGTCGAAATTACTTATTTTTTGAGGAATTTCGAAATTTTCATTTAATTCATTTTTAATTAACTCAAAAATAATATTTTTGAGTTAATTACCTCAAAAATTTCACTTTGACTTAACTACCAAGGCCCAAGGTCCAAAATCTCTTGAAATTTTCAATATTCCCTTTTGGTCGGGGATCTCCAAAAATTAAAATTTCTAGAACCAATGAATTTTTTAATTTGGAGAATTGATTTTTCCTAGGACTTCAAATTAATTAAATTTTTGGCTTATAAATTTAATATAATTTTGCCAAAAAATTTAATTAGTTGACTCATGAGGGGATTAATTATTTTTCCAACCATCTAATACTTTAGCCATGGTGTCTAACTATGAGATACCATGCACTAAAATATTTTACACAAGATATTACAATTTGACACATGAAGGGGGAAAACCCATTCGTAATAGACTCTCAAATATCTACCCAATTCTGCGACTCAAAAATATGATCTAGCAGACCAAGTAATCTGTAATAAAATAAGCTAGCCAATTTATTCCCTAATTACTTTTACTAAGACTCGATAAAAAACTCTAGGACTTAGTATCTTGATGACAAAATCCACCATAGCTTGGGGATGAGGTTGGAGGGAAAATCTTTGTTGATTATTTGTGTCGAGAAACAGAAACGAATGAATGAGACGAAAAACCTCCTACGATAAAAATCATCACCAAAATACTAGGCTTACCTAGGTTGTTACATACATTATGGTCTTACTAATATCATTTACATTATAAACATGCAAAATGGGTTTACATCTTTTACAAAACTGCCGATTGATGATGAAATTTGAATAGCGTGAACACCTCGAACATGATAAATCCCATTTGCAAAAATGGGGGTGCACTGCTATGGGGTCGTTGACACAGGGTGGTCAACAGGCTGACAAAGACACTAGAAAGTGTTCATCCCAATGAGGTTGGAAAGACAAGAACAAGAAGTTCGACTAGGCAAAATGGAGGTGATGTAGATGATTCTGATTCACCTGTTGATATGGATGTTTCTTATGATTGTGAAATGAATTTGTCTAAAAATTTTGAAGCAACTTCCCTCAAATAAGTCGCTTCTCATGATGACTGGAAAGAAGCGATGCAGAAGGAATATGATGCCTTGATAAAGAATAGCACCTGGAAGCTAGTTGATGCTCCATTGGGAACCAAACTAATTGGCTGCAAGTGGGTCTACAAAAAGAAGTATAAAGGTAATGGCTCACTTGACAAGCACAAAGTGAGGCTTGTGGCAAAAGTTTTGCACAGAAACAAGGGGTCAACTATGAGGAGACTTTTGCCCCCACAGCAAAATTGGCTACCATCCAGACACTCTTTTCCTTGGCGGCTCAGAACGGCTAGAAAGTCCATCAAATGGATGTAAAAATTGCTTTCTTGAATGGAAATCTGAAAAAAAATGTTTTTATGTCCCAGCCAGAAGGATTTGTTGTGAAGGGCCAAGAAAACAAAGTATGCAAACTTGTAAAATTCTTGTATGGCCTCAAGCAAACACCACAAGCCCGGTATGAGAAGTTAACTGAGCATCTTTTGAAACTCAACTTCAAACATTATGATCTAAAGGTGCAACTTTGTTTGGCAAGAAAGTTGGCATAACAATTGTATATCTTGTGGTGTATGTAGATGATCTTTTGATGACAGGGAATAATGAAAGCTGCATTGCATCCATAAAGAAGGAATTGAGGAAAGGTTTTGAAATGACTGACTTGGGATATGTTCACTACTGTTTTGGTATTGAAGTAAATCAACATCTGAAGTTTATATTCCTCTCTCAGAAGAAGTACATTGGAGATTTGTTGAACAGGTTTGGCATGGCTGAGTGCAGTCCTTTGAGTACTTCAATGGAACAAAACTTGAAGCTCACATCCATTAAAGGAAAAGAAATTAAGGACGCAACAAAGTATAGATAGATTATAGGAAGTCTCAACTACCTAACTACTACCAGTCTAGACATTTCATTTGTTGTTGGAATCCTCTCTAGGTTTATGCAAAAGCCTTGTGAGGGACATTGGTCTGCTACAAAAAGAGTTCTAAAGTACTTGAAGGGGACTCAAGTATACACAGGTGGGTGACTTCAGCTTGATTGGATGCTTTGATTCAGACTTCGATGGAGACAAAGAAATTGGGGTATCTACTTCAGGTTATGCTATGAATCTTGGATCAGGAGCTGTCTCCTGGAGATCACGCAAACAATCAGTTCCAGCAAATTCCACAACTGGGGCAAAATATGTGGCAGCAACTGAAGCAACAAAGGTTGTGTGGCTCAGGAAAATTCTAGAAGATTTGGAGGAAAAACAGAGGCATTCAACTCCACTCATGATTGACAACACTTCTATGATAAAGTTGGCCAAGAACCCAAAGTTCCATGATCGAACAAAGGACATCAATACAAAATACATCTAATTCGACATCATGTTGAGGCCAAGACAATCCATCTACGCCATTCTTCCACAAATGAGCAGATCGCAGACATCTTCACCAAAGCGCTTGGAAGAGAAAAGTTTGAAAGATTCAGAATGATGCTTGGACTCACCAACATCCCTTCAGATTAAGGTGGGGCGGGGAGGGGTGGATTGTTGACACCTAATCCTTGGGATTGGGTGAATATGTAAATTAATGTAAATAGAAAATAAGGAGAGTTCGAATATGAAGAGACATTGGGAGATGAAGCCCAAGAGTCTCTCCCTCCATGAATATATTTATGATCACCCTTAATGCAAAAACAAAATTCATCTTGTGGAGTTACCTACTGGCCTGACAATTTAGAACTCCATGTAATTTTGGATTTTTGTTTTGGATAGGAAAACTATGAAAGCAGGGCATGGGTAGGAAACATTATGAAAAAAAATGGATTTGCAAACTTTGAAATGTAAACCAATTGTGGGTAGTCACGGTATTTTCTGCTAATAAAACTTCCCAGTCATTGTTAAAAAAAATTATATCATATTAAACAAGATCAACCATTAACCATATCGTTCTAAATTATTTTAAACACCCAATAAATAGTTTCTTTCTTCGGGTGTTAACAAATTAATTTCCTTACAATGTGTTTACATAGTAGAGGTTCATATGCCTTAAAGCTGGTTAGAACACATAAAAGGATGACCACAACAAATATACAAATTAGTAATAGCAGAAGGATTGGGGATAAAGTTTAGTCACTCAATTAAATCGTTTAAAACAGTGTCCCTCTAGTTGTAATAATCAACCAGTGATTATGAACTTGTAGCCTTAATAACAGGATTCTCTTGTCATGTAGGAAGCAAAGTTCAAATAGAAAAAGAAAAAAGGAAGTTACCTGGAAGCAATAAATCCACCTTGGCAACCTACAGCCTTGCTTAAAGTGCCAACACAAATATCAATATCGCTTTCCACATTGAATTGTTCTGCAACTCCTCCACCATTCTCACCACAAACAAGCGTTCCATGTGCCTACAAGAAGTTAAATCATTCAAAAGAACAATGAAAGATCTTTCTAACCAATTGATATTTTAGATTAATATAAGATACAAATAGAATGCTTTTATCAATACCCCATATTTCTTTATAGTTTGTGACTTACATCATCAATAACAAATAAAAAGCCATGCTTTTTACGAAGGTCAGCAAGTTCAATCATTGGGGCAAAATCTCCATCCATGCTAAATAAACTAGCATTGCAGAAAGTTGAAAGTAATTGGTTAGAAAATGTTCAGGCAATAAATATGACCGAAGTAAGAATCTAAATAATTTACTAAGAAATTCAAAGCATCATTTATAAACACTAATATAATTGTATTTACAACTCTAGGCTATTCTGAGGTCATATCTGCAAGATGGTTTCATCCTTATATGCTTTTCCCTTCAATCAATTTGTTGAATTTGGCTTCCTTCCTTTTCATCTAATACACTGTTATTTTGAACATCAAAAGAAATTTTTATTTACCCTATTAATGTAATTGCATAAGACACTCTAAGCACTCCAGAAGTATTATCTTCAAAATGGTTCCTCCTTTATTGTAATCGATTATAGGCTTGTTTGCAGTTGACCTTGTTTGATGTAATAAGGTTTAATTATGTCTTTGTAGCTAAGGGGATACAAATAGTTCGTACATCCAGGGCCTAGTATACCTCACCTATATGGTTGGTGACATTCATATTATCTCAAAGCCCAACAAATCCAAGTAGCCTAACAAACTTTACTGGGCATACATCATTATATAATGAAAAAATTAATGAATTTGATCACACAAGTTCTTTTTACCAATGCACGCACATGGTTTGTACTAGGCAAAGAAAAGAAGACTGCAATTGCAGAAAATCATCTGAATGATGAAAGACAGATTGACAAGCCACCAGTTCTAGGTTCAGATAGAAGTGAGAATGTTTGCTAAATTGCTACAGATGCCATGGTGTTCAGATAGGGAGCCAGGTTGGAAGTGGAAAGAGAAATCTCAAAGTTGCTCACCTGAATTTAAAAATGTAGTGAGGACAGCTATTTCAACGACTTTGAATTCAAGCAGGTTTAAGGCATCCCTTCACCTGTCCAAGACTTTGTTCCTGGATGACTAGTTGCTAGAAATGTAGAATCCTGGGAAAAATTTATAGTGGCATGAGACTCCCTGAAGCATCCTGTCATGGACCTATATATTTGCTTATGTCAATATTACAGGCACACTCGACAGCAAGGATACCTAACCTTGGTAGTATACCCTTTGCTACAAACAAAATGAGACAAATGGCAACTAATCTCTGCAGAGCATAATTACAAGTCTGAAAAACGGATGATTAGGAGAGTTAAGTGAAGCTTTGATATAAGTACAGGTAAATGGATTACTCAGTATAAATTGATGCTTTTACTTAGTTTTTAACTTTTTAATGTTTGGCTTTCGAGACTTTCGCTTCTCCATAATATGTATAAATTGTTTATAGCCGTATATATGGTAATATGACAGCAAGATAAACAATCTAATAAGACTTTTTTTTCGAAATTAACAAATTTTCAAGTTTTAACTTCACACTAAACAGAAAAAACCGTTTGTGTCTAGTTTGGTTATGTAAATAACCCAATCATTTTTTACGGATAAGTTGCTTGAGATTCTCTCCACTTCAAGGATATTCAAGGATAAAGGCACTTCTGCTATAAATTACTCATTATATCCCTTATTTTAACATCTGTTTTCACTACGGTCACTTTGTTGAACCCTTAACACTAGCATGTAGGACTTTTCTATTTCAATGTTAACCCCCTGTTGTCGCACAGATTGTCCAGGCACCGCGACAACGGCTCAGATTGGGGGTTGTCACTCTTATCTTCAATCTCTCTATTTAAACTGTCTCCTTGCAAGCTAAGGGAGGTAGACCCTATTACAAATGAGGATGATAAATCCAGGAGACACAGCTAAAACATCAAATACTTGATAGAAATGAACGAGATTCTACAGATCTAAATCAGATTTCACGTTTAAGCCCAGTGCCTTATGGAGTCAAACAAAATCCCGTTATGCAATTGCAAACGAGTAAGTGACGATTAACTGTTGCCTATTAAAACATGATTTGATCATAATGATATTTAATTGAAAATGCCACAACCATGAATAACAATAACCTGAGAATGCCAGATGCTCAAAAAATTTCCGAAATTAAGATATTCCAATACAACCCAGTTTGAAAATTAAAATGATCCACAGTCAAACCTTAGATAAAGAAATTAGCGCACTTGACTATGGAAAATTTGAAAAAAAATTATATTTTTGTATTTTCTAGATTTTTAGGATTTTTGAAATTTTTATTTATTTTTTATTATTTTTTAAATTTAAAAGAAATTAAACAAAATTAATTCTAAATTAAACTTCAAAATTTAAACGCTAGATCTCTAAACTAAACTAAAATCTAAGTTAAATTTAAATTAAAACTACATTAAAGTCAAAATTTAGAATCTACTACTAAATTAAAGCTAAAAACTAAAACTAAGTTAAAACTAAAAATCAACCTAAACTAAAAAAAATCGAATTTAAAAAAAAAATGACCACACTAAAACAAAACTACGATCTAAATATTAAAACAAAATTAAACTTAAAAGAAATTTTAAAACGAAAATCTAATTACCACTACAATCTAAGACTAACTTTAAAAGAACAAAAAAGATTTGAATCTGCATTAAAAAAAAATGAAACGTGGGCTTTGAAACTGTTAGATGTGTATGCGTTTGCTGTGTCTGATGTTTCCGTGTGCAGGTTCGAGCTTGACGTCGTGAAGTGGCTCAGAGGAAGGCGGCTTGCAGAGATTGGACGGAAGAGGGTTCAATGAGACTGAAGGATGCATATGCGGCTAGGGCAGAGAAGACAAGTTCAAAAGACAGCAAAGGCAGAGGATATACGCAGACGAAGAGGCGAGGTGAGGAAAGGGACGGCAAATGAAAAGCGATGGCGGGATCAATGAGATTTCGATGCAGCAGAAAGGTGTGGCTCTCCAGGGTTTAACGCATGCAAGGGCGAAATGATACAGCGTGGATGATGTTGCAGAGAAGTGTTGACGGTAAGGAGAAATGATGAAGCAACGACTTGAGGGCTGGCTTGGAAGAAATGACAGTGCAGTTTGAACGGTGCGAGAAAAGGGCAGCGCTGGAGGAAAGGGTTGTCCGTACAGACGGCAATGAGGCAGTGAAGTTGAGTTTGAAAGCAAATCGATGCTGGAGCTTTTTTGGTGTAGATGAATGATGAATGCCGAATGTGTATACAGAGAGCGTTGATATGGTCAGCAAGGCGGCAAACAAAGACAACGAATAAACCCAGTACACAAATTTCTCAGCAAATTTAAAGTTTCTTCAATTTACGCTCAGATTTATTACGCTCCTTGAATCAAATACTGCCCAGATTCGTCCACAAGAAGGATTTGAGGCAAGATCTGGCCTTTGGAGGTTAGATCTGCCTCAGATTTAAAAAAAAAAATCGATTTGAACCCTAGATCTGCAATAAACCAGCCAGATCTGAAAATACACACCAATAAACGATTAAACCCTTACAGATTTTGAAAAATATATAAACATACAAACTAGTTTACAAATTTAAAACCCTCATGGTCAGATCTGAATCCGTTTTAGCACAGTTTAGAAATTAAATTTTTTAAATGAGGCACAAGCCTTTGAAACCCTGCAAAATCACAAATATCGTAAGATAGACCTGGGATTTAACAAATAAAGAGCTTATTAGATTTATGTTTATTGAGAGTCGGCTGGTCCAACCGAAGACTTCCCCAGACGCTCAATCTTAAAAAAAAAAATTCCCTGCACACTTAGATCTGAATCTTAGATCGATAGAGATTTAAGAAAACAACATGAGACCTTGGTAGAAAAATCAGAATGTTATTTTATAAACCCAGAAAACTGCACAAGATACTTGTATGCAGATTAATCCATGAAGGTCATCAACCATAAAATACAAGAAACAAAGTAGCAGAGTTTAGAGACAATTCACCACATAGATTTGAGAAGGAACATCCAGATTTGTAACCCCAAAGTCTTTATGCTTTATTCCTCACAAAAAATTACAAGAGCTTCTAAGAACAAGTGCACGATCCTGAGATCGGATGACTCAAGAATGACAAAGACCTCTAAATTTATAGGACAAGATCTCTAATGGCTAGTTTGGATGATCCTCGTCAAAATAATCTCAACTGTCCAAAAGATTTAATTATCTTTTAATCCGGAGCGTTGAAATTAAAATTTTGGGGAAAAAACGAATTTATCGTTTAATTCAATTTTAATTAACTCAAAAATATTATTTTTGAGTTAATTACCCCAAAATTTTAACCTTGACTTAACCACCAAGGCCCAAGGGTCCAATATTTCTTAAAGTTCTCAATATTCCCTTGGCTTGGGGCTTTCAAAATCATTTTCCAAGGACCCACAAATTTCGCTTTAAAGATTTAATCCTAACTTAGGACCCTAAATTAATTAAATTTCTGGTTTAAGATTTTTTAAATTAATTGACCAGAAAATTTAATTAATTGACTATGAGGGGATTATAATTATTTTTCCAACCCTCTTTTACATGAGATAATACATTTACATACATGAAGGGGGAATACCCATTCGTATAGACCCTCAAATAAATACCCAATTCTGCGACTCAAAACATGATCTAATAGACCAAGTAGCTCAAACTACTTTGATAAGGACTCGATAGAAAACACTAGGACTCACTTAGCATGCTGATGACAAAATCCACCCTAGCTTTCGGGTGAGGCTGGAGGGAAAAACTCTACCGATCACTTTTGTGAATCAGTGAGACAAAAAACCTCCTAGGATAGAGATCATCAACAACATAATAGGCTTACCTAGGTTGTTACATACATTGACGGTTTTACTTAGATCATTTACATCATTACATGCAGCATGGGTTTACATCATTTGTAAACATGTTGACTGTTGACTGATGATGGAATCTGAATGGCGCAACCACGTCGAACATGACGAATCCCATTTGAAAAAATGGGGGTGTACTGCTATGGGGTAGTTGACAAAGTGTGGTCAACACCCCCATATTGGCATTATTTTGATGTTACCAGTCCTTTTTGATTGTTTGGAATTGCACTAACATATTTTATCAATCTATAATTATTTGGTATATTGACCAATCATTTCATACATAATCTCTCTTGATAAAATAAGCCATCCAAGGCTATTACAAGTGGTACCAACTACCCTTGATAAAAGGAAACCAATATTTATATGTAAATCATATTATGCAACAAATTCCCCTTAGGTTACCACAAACAACAAATCATGACTTATTCGGGTTTAGAGTTTTGAAAAACTTACAATTTTCAATTAATAGTTTTTTTATCGCAACGTTACAAATCTTATTGAGTTGATCGACATAATAAATGCTCAACTTTTCTAGATATCAACAGTTCAAAATCTATATAGTCTTTCTCAAAAATCATCTCATGGGGTAGTTTCTCGGCCTAAAGAATAGCCAAAAGAAAATTCAATAAAAAGCATTGATTTTTAATATCACAATGACAACAATCTATATTTTGTTTGCAATTTTTTGTGGTTGTTAGAATTTGTAGAATTTTTTTCCGGATTGTCATCCACAATGATCATTTTTAATCGACATTTCAAGTCCAGAAGCGGACCCATCATCAGGATCGCGATTTCATCCACAGTGATCAATTTTAATTGATGTTTCAAGTCCAGACCAAGACCCATCATCAAGATCAGGATTTTCATCCACAATGATTATTTTTAATCGACGTTTCATGTCCAAACCAGGACCCATCATCAAGATCGAGATTTTCATCCACAATAATCATTTTTAATCGACGTTTCAAGTCCAAACCAAGAACCATCATCAAGATCTGGATTTTCATTCACAGTGTGATAATTTCTAATTGACGTTTCATGTCCAGGCCAGGACCCATCATTAGGATCTAAATTTTCATCCACAAAGAACACTTTTAATCAAAGTTTCAAGTCTAGACCAGGACCCATCATCAAGATCCGAATTTTCATCCACAATGATCATTTTTAATCTACGTTTCAAGTCCAGACCAGGATCTGGTTTTTCATCCACAGTGATCATTTTTAATCGAAGTTTCAAATCCAGACCAGGACCCATCATCATGATCCAGATTTTCATCCATAGTGATAATTTTTAATTGACGTTTCAAGTAAAAATCAAGACCCATCATCAGGATCCAGATTTTCATCAACAGTGATCATTTTTAATCAATGTTTCAAGTCCAAACCAGCACCCATCATCAGGATCTGAATTTTCATCCACAATGATCATTTTTAATCAGTTCAATTCCAAACCAAGACCCATCATCAGTATCTGGATTTTCATCCAGAGTGATCATTTTTAATTGACATTTCAAGTCCAAACCAGCATCCATCATTAGGATCCAGATTTTCATCCACAGTGATCATTTTTAAACGGTGTTTCAAGTCCAGACCAAGGCCTATCATCAGGATCCGAATTTTCATCCATAGTGATCATTTTTAATCGAAGTTTCAAGTCCACACCAGGATCCATCATCAGGATCTAGATTTTCATCCATAGTGATCATTTTTAATCAACGCTTCAAGTACAGACAAGGACCCATCATCAGGATCCAGATTTTCATCCATAGTGATCACTTTTATTCGATGTTTGAAGTCCAGAACAGGACCCATCATCAGGATCTAGATTTTCATCCACAGTGATCATTTTTAATCGACATTTCAAGTCCAGACCAAGACCCATCATCAGGATCTGGATTTTCATCCACAGTGATCATTTTTAATTAACGTTTCAAGTCCATACCAAAACCCATCATCAGGATCTAGATTTTCATCCACAGTGATCATTTTTAATCGACGTTTCAAGTCCAGACTAGGACCCATCATTAGAATCTGGGTTTTCATCCACAGTGATCATTTTTAATAAAAGTTTCTAGTCCAGACCAAGACCCATCATTAGGATCCGGATTTTTTCCATAGTGATCATTTTTAATCGACGTTTCAAGTCCAGACTAGGACCCATCATCAGGATCCAGATTTTCATCCATAATGATGATTTTTAATCAACAATTCAAGTCTAGACAGGACCCATCATCAAGATCTGGATTTTCATCCACAATGACCATTTTGAATCGACATTTCAAGTCTAGACAAGGTCCCATCATCAGGATCTAGATTTTCATCCACAGTGATCATTTTTAATCGACATTTCAACTCTAGACTAGGAATCATCATCAGGATCTAGATTTTCATCCACAATGATCATTTTTAATCAATGTTTCAAGTCCATACCAAGACCCATCATTAGGATTCATATTTCATCCACAGTGATCATTTTTAATCGATGTTTCAAGTCCAGACCAGGACCCATCATCAGAATCCGGATTTTCATCCACAGTGATCATGTTTCAAGTCCAGACCAGAACCCGTCATCAGGATCCAGATTTTCATCCACAGTGATCATGTTTCAAGTCCAGAGCAAAGCCCTTTATCAGGATCCGAATTTTCATCCACAGTGATCACGTTTCAAGTCCAAACCAGGATCCTTCATCAGGATCCAGATTTTCATCCACAGTGATCACGTTTCAAGTCCAAACCAGGTCCCATCACCAGGATCCAGATTTTCATCCATAGTGATCATGTTTCAAGTCCAGACCAGGATTCGTCATCAGGATCCAGATTTTCATCCACAGTGATCATGTTTCAAGTCCAGACCAGGACCCGTCATCAGGATATAGATTTTCATCCACAGTGATCATGTTTCAAGTCCAGACCAGAACCCATCATCAGGATCCAGATTTTCATCCACAGTGATCATGTTTCAAGTCCAAAGCAAAGCCCTTCATCAGGATCCGGATTTTCATCCACAGTGATCACATTTCAAGTCCAAACCAGGATCCGTCATCAGGATCCGGATTTTCATCCACAATGATCACGTTTCAAGTCTAGACCAGGACCCGTCATCATGATCTGAATTTTCATCCACAGTGATCATGTTTCAAGTCTAGACTAGGACCTGTCATTAGGATCCAGATTTTCATCCACAGTGATCACGTTTCAAGCCCAGACCAAGACCCATCATCAGGATCTGGATTTTCATCCACAGTGATCACTATTCAAATCTAGACCAGGACCCTTCATCACGATCAAATTTTCATTGACAGTGATCACATTTCAAGTCCAGACCGGGACCCATTTCATCCAAAGGGATCACATTTCAAGTCCAGACTAGGACCCATCATCAGGATTCAGATTTTCATCCAGAGTGATCATGTTTCAAGTCCTGACCAGGACCCATCATCAAGATCCGGATTTTCATCCACATTTATCACGTTTCAAGTCCAGACAAGGAGCCATCATCGGGATTCAGATTTTCATCCACAGTGATCACGTTTCAAGTCCAGGCCAGGACCCATCGTCATGTTCCAGATTTTCATCCATAGTGATCATGTTTCAAGTCCAGACCAGGATCCATCATCATGATCGAGATTTTCATCCACAGTGATCGTGTTTCAAGCCCAGACTAGGACCCATCATCAGGATCTGGATTTCCATCCACAACGATCATGTTTCAAGTCCAAACTAGGACCAGACATCAAGATCCGGATTTTCATCCACAATGATCACGTTTCAAGTCTATAACAAGACCCATCATCAAGATGCAGATTTTCATCCACAATGATCGCGTTTCAAGTCCAGACCAGGACACATCATCAGGATTCGGATTTTCATCCACAATGATCACGTTTCAAGTCTAGACCAGGACACATCATCAGGATCTGAATTTTCATCCACAGTGATCACGTTTCATGTCCAGACCATGACCCATCATCAGGATCCGAATTTTCATCCACAGTGATCACGTTTCATGTCCAGACCAGGACCCATCATCAGGATCCAGATTTCGTCCATAGTGATCATGTTTCAAGTCTAGACCAGGACGTGTCATCAAGATCTGGATTTTCATCCACAGTGATCACATTTCAAGTCAAGACAAGGACCCATCATCGGGATCAGATTTTCATCCATAGTGATCACATTTCAAGTCCAGACCAGTACCCATCATCGGGATCCGGATTTTCATCCAAAGGGATCACGTTTCAAATCCAGACCAGGACCAATCATCAGGATCCAGATTTTCATCCACAATGATCATGTTTCAAGTCCAGACCAAGACCCATCATCAGGATCTGGATTTTCATCCACAGTGATCACGTTTCAAGTCCCAACTAGGACCTGTCATCATGATCCAGATTTTCATCCATAGTGATCAAGATTCAAGTCCAAACTAGGACCATCATCAGGATCATGATTTTCATCCACAATGATCACGTTTCCAGTCCAAACCAGGACCCATCATAGGATCCCTAGAATGCTTGTGACACACTAATTCCATTACAAACTAATGATACTAACGATTTTAAAATTTACCACTATAATTCCCAAAACAAAATGGAAGGAGGCGTATGTTAGCTTCAGGGATTTCTACCACACAATCTTACACCCAAAGATGAAAAGTTCTAATACCTAGATGGAGACAAGTGAAACTAGGAGGACGACAGTTGTCACCTCACCATCACTCCTCTGCATTTTAGAGAAAAGGTAAACCTTAATCAAGGGATGCTTCCCTACGGTTGTTAGGCTCAATTCATATAGCAGAAGAGTGGAGCATGAGAGAACCAAAGGATGGAAAATGAAAGATATAAATGTTTGAGAGTGATGAATGAAAGCAAAAATCCAATGCGATATGTATTGGGTTATGAATGTCATACTTGCAACTCTTGAGGATGGTTCCATGAATGACAAAGGTTTCACAAGTTGTAGAAGGGTAGGGACTCACAAGAGAAGCCCCAAAACCAATCAAACATAGGAGCAATTAAGCTTTTACATAAGATGTTTATGGCTTTAAACACCTTGATCTTGAAACAAGAGACAAGCTTTTGCCCACAATTGATGTGTAGGGATTTAACTACTCTACTCTAAAAATAAGGTTCTCCTAGATCAACTTCTACAATCCCAACCTACAATAAATCTCTAGTGGCACACCTAGTATACAATGCTACACATACAAAGTTGTACAAGAAAAACCAACAAAACTCAAATAGACAATTTACCTTCATTTCCTCAGCTCGGAGCTAGTTTGCTCTCAAGTTCTTCCATTAATCAACCTCCAACTACAAATGGAGAGACAAATATTTATATAATTTTTTGCTCAACTCCTTTACAATAAAATATTATTTTCCTCGTGAAGCTCTCCAATGAAAATACTTTAAAAAAAATTACAAAAATAGCCTAAGAGGCGAATTAGGTCAAAAGACAATGGAAAATACTAAATAAAATCATCTAATTTAATGTGATGCCACGTGTCATCTTCCTCCATCTTCATGTTCATGCAAAGGTAAAATCTGAATGCCATTAGTCTTCTTGCATCTTCAAAATAACAATAAAGCGTTTGGTCAAATATGTGGGGAAAATTTCCAAATGGACGAGTGATTTTCCAAGTATATATAATGCAAATGCCATGTGTAAGAAAGGAGGGTGCCCTTCTAGATATGCCATATATCTTCACTAGTTAACTCCTAGAAGTCTTTTGACCAAGAAATAATATAAAACTCCATGAACTAGGGCGCCATTGGAGAACGTGCATTTTTATCCACTTTGACCAAGTCAACCTTGAAGTTCTCACCCTAGAAGCAGTGCCTTTAGGCCTTGACATTTGTGCAAATGGGTCATCATCAAATCCATGAGATCTCAAAATGTGTGCAAACGGGAACCCTTTGACCAAGTCAAGCCATCACTAGTCACTTAACATGTGTGCAAGGTGTGAACAAGGTTATGCAAGAAGTGGACATGTCCTCATTGTGGAGCACACCATCTAGGGATGTGTTCATTAGTAGATAAGATGGATGAGGTGGAGGGTCAAAAAACTTAGGCCGCATGGTAGTTAGTCTTCCCTAGTCAACTCAATGTTTAACTAACTCCTCAAACCTTGTGCCAATGGATAAAGATGAAGCACGAATGTGATAAACATAAAAATATAATTAATAATAAATAATAAATATTATAGTGAAAGACATGTCCGAAAGGACATGACTATTCATGAAAGGGCATCCAGCCTAGATATATATGTGGGGCCCCATTGTATTCACATTATCATATCATTTGTATTCATACATTATGTATTTAATGTCCTTATGGATATTTTTATATTCCAAATCTTTTGGATATTTTATTCGTGAGCCAAGTTTGGCTATCACAATTGGTATCAGAGCCTTGTTTCTGAATCCAGCTTTTGTCCACTCTCTTATCAGAGACATTATAGTTGGGTTTCTAACCATATAAAATTTCAAAGTTTTTATAATCCTTCAGGTTTTTGACCATACATTGGACCTTGGCCAATTAAAAAATTATATAAAAGTAATCATTTACCCATTGCAGATTCAAGGAAAGAAGCAAATCTGAAGAAAAATCCATATCATATTCCCATATCAAATTTCATACATCCAGTAACTTTGTCTTATGTATATTTGAAGCATACTTTACTGTCAAAACTTTGTATAGTAGCAAATCTATTTTTTGGTTACGTTTTCATGATTGTTCCTAGTGTTGGTTATGCATGTTGACTTTACATAACAATGAGAAGATTTTATTAAATGAGTTGACAAACTTATAGAAGTTAAGTGGGCAGATTTGTGCCATAGTAAATCTGCAGCAATTAGTCATTTGCAGGTCTGCTATATGCTGTAATGTGTGCCCTATTACCCACCAAAATGGGTAACCCTATAGGGGAAAACTTTTCTCCTATTCTTGGCAGCCAGTCACTCAGCCATGCAACCAATAGCCCCTGAAAGCCACCACTGGCTAATGATATGGCATTATATCTCTGCCACTTGCATCAGCCATATCCTTCTCACTCATCCGGCATGAGCACATGGACGAAGGTGGGCTTCCTCTCAAAAGGTACTTTAATCATTTTGCAATTGGGTGCTTATGCTTGTTTGTCTATGGGCATTTGATATGGATTATGGGGCAATCTGGAAGAAGGATGGGCTTTGACCATGATCTTGTTCTCTCGCCTTAAATGGAAGGTTAACCTTCAATCCTAGTCCAATGGGACCTCCCCTAATGGCCCAATGGGTATAGGAGGGGCACTACTTGGGAAGCCATGATTGAGATAGTATAGTTCCAACTTCCATCTATCCCTATGTCATACTTAACACTTAACCATCATACATTACAATCCCTTATCTCACCTCCATTCTTCGGGTTCAATTGACCATCAGTTCTTTGGGATTTGGCACCCATACATCCACATAACTTGGGTAGTGCCCGGAAACTTCACCCTAGGAGGTTGATGCAACTAAAAGAACAGAAAGAGCATATCATGTCCACAAAATACAATCGAAAGAAAGAAGATCAAAATGCAAAAGATGACCGAGACATACAAATTAGCACGTGGGCAAAAGCCTAGCATAAACTCTACCTCACTCATTATGGCCATCACCTAGTTCTCGAGCACATGTTGCTCCTTTACATCATAAAAAGGAATCTTTGCATGTCCCAACTCTGATGGGCGATAAACTGACTCATCATTAAGGGGTAATACAATTGCTACATCATTTAAAGCAAGCTCTAACCCTCGAGCTATGAGTAGTAATACAAAGAAAAATCAAGAAAAAGTAAAAGGCGCACAAGAGGGGTAGAAAAACAAAGGCCAAGTTGGTAACTCATGCATCCACGATTGCTCCCTCCTCACATCTATATACTCAGGATGTGGATTCCCAATCAGTGGGTCCCTTGGACCATGACACTTGGCCATGAAGCCTTATCCCCTCCGTTATCATCATTATTATTCACTAGCACATATCAATTGAAGGGTGGACTAAAGAAATGTTACTTCTCCTTAGAGGTTGGAAACACCTAATAGAGTTGTCCTTTAGCCACTCCTACTTAGGGAGGAAACACAATTGTGAGTTCAAGGTCCTGATTTTGAAAGGGAATCCTTATATGAAGTATTAAATAGCCCATGGCACTCAAGCTTGGTTCACTTAGATGCAATAATGATTTGTGTCCCTAATCACTGGTTGCTTTCACTAGAATTTACGTTGTGATTGTCAAGTGGTTCAACAATAGGCACCTTTCCACAGGTACCCAAGCCATTATAGAAGTATATTGGCACCATCAAGTGAAGCATTGAGACTCTTGGGCCTCCTAGCAACAACAACATTTGACACATGTACTAGGGCACCCCCTGCACCCAAGATGTTATGCCACTTTACACGGGATTTGACGATTCTTCAGGATAACACACCTGGATCCAACATGCCCCAAGCCGACCTTAGCACCAATTGATGGATGGCAATTGATTTAGGGCCAAAATGAGGATGGTCTCACCTTCAGAGACTAGGGAGGGCAAGTTGCACCTGGAAAGCCCTCGACATTGGAGCAAAGATGGACACTTTGAGCAATTGGAGGCGCATGGAGACCACTTTGTGGTGCCCCAACTAGATTTTGGGACCACAGGGAGCCATTGAGGTGGACTTGAGGGCCAACCCTCAAATCTTGATTTTGACATGCTTCTACATCACATTTGACACCTCCTAGCACTTGGACATGGCATTTGGAGGCCATTTTATGCATGACGCTAGCCCTAGAAGCCTAGCATCTCACACATGTGGACTTGTTTGAGCATTTGTGATGAGAGCTAATGGGTTGGCTTGCAACCTAAGCATGTTTATTGATTAAACTTGTTTTTAGGGGCTTTTACGCTAATATTACAGTTTGTCCTCATACAAATAAAGGAGGATCATGTCATTTGCATCATCATCACTTGGACTATTTTGGCCCTCCTAAGGAGATTTTCAACCTCTTGTATCTTTGGAGAGATGTGATCTATGGAGTACTTTGCATGTTGGAGCTACATTCTTGTCCTTAGAGAAGTTATCTTGGATCAATATTGGATTATACATGCATTTCATCTTGTAAGTGTACCTTGCCATTGAAGAATTTTGTATTTTGTCTAATGTATGGAATGTAAAAGTTATCTAGGGTTTTTCATTTACACCATTGGTTATTGAAGATAATTTGTATAGAATCTAGATTCTAGATATCCTCATTGTATGCATTACTCATATATGGAATGTGAATGATAATCCCCTTGGTGAACTCTTGTTGTAGCTCTCCCAAATGTCTTTGATTCCTCACAAAGATAATAGTTAGGGTTTTGCGCTAGGGCATCAAAACATCCTTACTCCTTTGCAAGAATTAGATAATCTTAAGCACCAATAGACTCCATCAACCTATGGATTAGGCATTGGCCTTGTCTAGTTGGTGATCAAACGTTGTTCCATCCATTAATTTTCAACTTCGCTCTATGTTTCTTCTCTCTAATTTTGGTCCTCTTAAGTATAAGAGGCCTAAACTAGGGCTTTGTACAAAATTGGCTAGGAGAGCAAATTTTGGTTAACGAAGGATTCAACAGCACAATAATATCGGGTTGCCTCAAAATTAACCTTTTTCATGGCCATTTCTTCTATTCTAGGTCTTATTTTCTCTTTCCCTGGCTAGTTTTCCCTAGAAAAACCCTAGGTTGGCTAAGCTTCAACTTGAGGACTTTTTGAAGGTTTCATATGCCATAGTCTTCTTGGAATACATTGTTGGAAACCTTTTCTTGGCACCTTGACCTTAGGCCATTCCATTTTACATGTTATTACTCAAGCCCTAGGTCATAGCTTACCCTAATTAGGCCTCTCTAAGGGATATGAATTGCATGTTTCTTGTTGTTTGAGCCTTGTTCTTAAGAAGATCCATCCATTGGAAGCCTCTGTGTCACCTTAAACCTTTAAGCCTAGAATATATCTTGTAGGTCACCTATATATCGGGGCTCCTGACTCCTCCCAATTGTGAAAATCCATAAAGAGCAGGGGGTAGTCGTTGTGGTGACAGTGGACCACACCTCATTGCTAGCACTGGGTCTAGTGCTTGCCTTGTAGAGCACCCCTCTAAAAGACTTGCTATATTTTGCGACAACACGCCCTAATGGATAGATACATTATTCCCTTGAAAGACATTTGCTCGGTGTTTATTTTCTTGGGCTGCCTTATGTATTTGGTTGGAGTTTGAGCAAAGGTGAAAAATACATCGTTGTTAATTATATTTTAGATTTAGCCCTAAGATTGAAAGCTCACAGAAAATAGTTCTGCAAAACTTCAAGATTAAGGGGGGATTTTTGAGTTTGCATTAAAATCCCTTGTGAAATTCCAATAGCACAATTGTGATTGTTAGAAAATCAAAAGTAAAGTAGATTTCCTTTCTTGGTAATTACTTGTGATAATTAATCTTCTTTTTGTTATTTAATATTTCTTCTTCATCAAGCAATTACACAAATTGTTCTTCCAAGATCACAAAGAAGTAAGAGACACAAAGATTTAGTCTTTTAGGCTAGGGAAAAACCTCTCAATAGGGGAAAACCCAACAATCCTCTTCTTATTGAATCAAATCCAAAATGAGATATGCAACCCAGATCAAGAAAACTCTTCTCCAAGTTGGTGAAGAATGTAACTAGTGTCAATCTTCATAATTGTATTTGAGTCATGATATAATGTATTTATCAAAGGAAAGAAAAAAGAAATTTTATGTTAGAAATTTGCCTTATGTGATCCATAAATTGTGTATAAATTCTTTCGGTGAAAATCACATTCAAACAGATTTTGTCGATGTGTTTCGAACCAGCCAGTGTGGTTCATCATCATGACAAGATGAAAAATCTGATCTAGGACAGTTTAAATAGATAGGAAACTCCAACTAGTCGTTGTGGAATAACGGCTAGTTTGACTGAATAAGAAAATACAAAGACAAAATAATAGTTGAATTATTATTTTTATATTTTATTTAATAATTTAAAGATTTAAATATAATAAAATATTTATATATAATTAATTATTAATAATCCAAAATTCTAAGATTAAAATAAATAAATAAAATAAAAATACAAATAAGAATAAATAAATAATAAATAATAAAAATATAATAATATAATAAAAATAAAAAGTAAAAGTAAAAATAAATTAATTAATTAAAATTAAAATAAAATAAATAAAAATAAAAAATAAATAGATAAATAAATTAAATAAAAATAAATAAATGAAAATTAATAATATTAAATAAATAATAATAATATTGATCATAAATCCATAAATAAATATATACTAATAATAAATAAATAAATAAAAAGGAGGAAGAAACCAAGGAACAGAGGAGAGGAAAGGAAACGAGGGAGAATAGAAGGGAAGAAAACCAATATTTAAGAATGAAGGGCAGGGATCCAGCGTCTGCTAACACTCCACCCATCATCCCTGTTAAGGTTGACTGGCCTCTTTTCGATTTCTAAGGCCTCCCTCAACTTTCGATGGTGGAAATGGTCAATCCTAGCAATAACTTCCACATCTTCAATGCAAATGTGATGCTTTATCTTTTTCGCATGCTCTGTTAAGGCCGAGTAGCGAGATCTAGTATGCTTCAGGTCAGCGACATGCTCATGAATTCTTTGACTGATGGATCGAGGAGTTTCACCGATGTAAGGTGTCCCACAGGAGCATGGAATCAAGTAAATACCCTTACCATCTTTAGGGCAAATCGGGTCCTTAACAGATCTAAGCGAACTCCGAATGGTGTGGAGGGGCCTGAAGGTTGAGGGAATTTTATGCCTCCTTAGGATCCTAGCGATTTTATCAGTCGTTCCTTGGATAAAAGGAAGGTGAACTCCAGATAACCTATCACAATGATCCTTCTTGACCCTAGGACCTTTTTCAGCTTTTTGAAAAGCTCTAAGACATTGAACCTTGCTATAACCAAGAAATTTTATTATAAAAGAAATTGACTTATTAAAGCATGGGTTTCATGCTTGGGTCAATGGTTCTTAGGTCAAATCCTCCATTGTAGGCTTCTAGGGTTTATGTCAAGTGTCCTTGTCCATGTCATAATGTAAAAGACCCTTCTTGGGCTTCATCTATCAAGAAAGAAATTTATTTTAATATAAAATGGGCATGTTAGGTCTCCTCCACCAAGCTAGCCTCAAGAAGGACAAGTCGACCTCATCAAGGGAATTCGATCTCACACAAACACTATATAAAGGTAGCAATTCGACTCATTTGGAGGACACTCAGTCAACAAGTTCGATGGGCAGTTGTGGGAGGCAGAAAAATATAGTGAAGTTGTTGAAGAAGGGTTGAAGAAGCCAAAAGACCAAAGTCCAAGTTCTTGGGCAATTTCTCTCACACGTGCAAAGTTTTTGGGTTGTTGATGGGCCGAAATTCTGAGGTTGTTGGGGTCGAAGTTCTAGGTTGTTGTTGGGCCGAAATTCTGAAGTTGTTGGGGGTCGAAGTTATGGGTTGTTGTTGGGTTGTAGCTACTGGACAAGAAGAAACTACTGAAGTTTGTTGAATCATATTAGAAGGCTGATTTGGTGGAGGGAGGTCTTTTGGGTCTAAGGTCTTGGTCTATCTCAATTTGATTTACTAGTGGAAGAGTTTAGTTGGGTTTTCCCCTATAGAGGGGTCTTAGCCCTGGTTGAGTGCCTACATTTGGTGTCGTTGATCTTCATGCTTTGTTTTGATGATTGTTTGATGAAACTAAGATAAAATAAGAATATAAGAGAAGAGAATAAAACTAGAAGAATATCACAAGTAATTATCAACATAAGAAAATCTTTTTGCCTTTCTGATTTTCTAACATGGTATCAGAGCGAGGTTAAGAACAAGGAAAAAGGCAAACTGAAGATCTATTGAAAAGAGAGATATAAGAAAAGGGTTTCAAGAAAGGTCACAAGAAGTAGAAGATAGCAATATGACAAACTCAATGAAGTCAGTAAACAAGCTAGAAGGAGCTACCAACTACAAGGCATGGAAGAAGAGAATGGATCTTATTCTTGCAAGACATAAACTGTTGGATTTTGTTCAAGGAAAAGTCAAGGAACTAGCAGATGAAGCAGGAAAAGAAAAATACAAGGAAACTGATATCTTTGCCATGAATTTAATTGTAGATGGAGTGAAGGACAATCTCATCCCTTACATATCTAATACAGAATCTGCTAAAGCAATGTATGAGGCTCTCTCCAGCTTATTCACCATCAAGAACATTGGTCAAATACCAAGCCTCAAGAATGAATTAAGGACAATAAGAATGACAAGAGACGATATTGTATAATCCTACTTTGTAAAGATATCTAGAATAAGAGATGAACTCCAAGCAATAGATGAATTTGTACCAAAACAAGAGCTCGTAATTGTTGCTCTACTAGGACTACCAAAACCTTGGAATGCTTTTACATCAGGAATTAGTAGTTGGAAGGATACTCCAACATTCGAACAAATGTGGAATGCATGTAGTCAAGAAGAAGCTTGACTATAATTAGTAAACAACAAGGAGGATGAAGAAGAAAAACGTCTCTAATGCCTATTCTACTCGTCAATAAAAGAAGGGAACCTTCAAGAAGTTCAAAGGACCAAAGAAGAACGTTGACCTATCCAAGGTTGAATGCTACAACTGTCATAAGATGGGTTACTACAAAATTCATTGTCTTGAATTTCCAAGGAATAAGAAGAGAGAAAGAGAACACGTGAATGTTGTTGATGAAGCTCCACCTAAGAGAAACAAGACTGAAGAATCTGAAATCAAAGATCTATTTTCCAAAGACTCTTAGAGAATACTATCGCTCGCATATCCTTCTATCTTAAGTTTTGCATTATTTTCCTTTATGTTTTTCTAAAATTTGTAGGTCTAACATATCTTAGAACATTTTTTGAATTATTTTGATAAGTTGTAGGTATCCCTCAAAAAGATTGGATTACGAGGGAGCCTTCACCATTTTACCAAAAGATAAGTATCTTGTTCCTTGTTTCCTCTTTATGTTTGGTTTCCCTCTCATATCAAGATTTGTTTGTATTATTTGCTATTAATTTTTATATTTTCCTTAGTAGGAAAGATTGCAAAATACACAAAGGTTATGGAGGAGACTTGAAGCTTGGAAGAAGTTTCGTTGCAAAGGAATCCTTTCAAGAATTGATGTCCTACAAGGTTTGTTAAAGAACAATTCAAGGTATGACTTAAATGTTAGTTTTCGTAGCATCAGAGGTGTTCTATTCTCGAAACTTTGTGGAGAAACTAAAACACATGAGTTCTCCATAACCCAGAAATCATTTCTAGAAATTCCACCTAGAAGTGTCTCAATTAGATTATTCGTCAATTTTTAAATATTTCCTAAGTCTAAACTTAGGGAATATGGTTAATTAATCAATATTAATTGAGATAAGGTATGAATCCTCTAGAAACTCACACGAATTGAGAAAGAATTAATTTGGGCCCTTGATTAAGATTTAATCTTAGTCGTTGGTGCTCCAACCGAGGATTATAAGAAGAAGTCGATGGGTAGATGGAAAATACACTTGTAGGGTTCGATTTCCTTCGCAGTTTGATTTCCAGAGAGTAGCAGCAGTGCCGGAAAGCCAGAGAAGGAAGCAGAGACAGTGAGGCTGGAGGAAGATTTCGAGATCCAGCGAGTGCATTTGCTGAGAGGTCAAGATTTCTCCAAGAAGTTTCATAGAGGCAGTGCAAAAGCTTCATTGGGCAGTTCAATTTGCTGAAGAAGGAAGACGTTTTCAATTCCAGAGATCAGACAGAGGTTCCAGAGTGTTGGAGAAGCATTTTCCAGGTCAGCAGCAGGCAAGACGACTTGATTAGCAGACGATTAGGACAGCAAGTGTGACAGGCAGCCTCAGGGTAACGCAGGGCCTGTGCAGAACCAGTTGGATGGCTTGCTTTTCAAAAGGAGTCCAGTGTTGAAATTGTCCAGAGTGAGGGTAATTTCCATCAGATTATTTTTGCCAGTATTTTCTCTGCAAGATAGCCAGTATTCAACATCCAGATTGCACTCAGAATTTCTCAATCCTACGTAATAATAAAAAACCCTCAGTTGTTGCACCGATTTTCCCAAGTTGGGTTTTTCCAGGGACATTTGTCCAAAAATAATTGTGTCATACTTTATGTGTGTGTGCTAGATTTTCTCAGTTTCCAGAGTTATTTTTCTTCCGCGGTTTATTTGTGAAGGTTGCAATGTGACTTATTTGAAATTTTTCGAAGTAGATAAATTGTTAAATTAATTAACAATTAGAAAAATAATCTCCAATCGCTGCAATAGGATTTCAAACTTGAATTTTTCACATGGTATCAGAGCGTGAGTGATCAGCCAGGAGGCTCAGAAGCGGAGAAGGGAATTTCGTTGTTCAAAGGGAGCAGCAGGCCAAAATTCTCAAAGGTTGCGCGATACTTTGACAGGCAGATCAAATTGTTGGGCAAGGGTTCGATTTTCAATTGCAGCCTGCAGGGTTGCAGAAAATTCAAGTTGCCCGGAATAGTGATTCCAGTAGGTAGAGGGAGCAGTAGCAGCTCAGATTTTCGCTGAGCAAATTCCTTGGTTGGACGCAGAGGGTTTTGCAACAATTTTGCAATTGCAGAATCAACATCGAGTGGAAGAGAAAAGCACACACAGTAGAGGAAAATTTCTCTCAAGGGACTTCAAGTTTTAGAGGTCTGATTTTTCGAAGCATATTGGCAGTAGCAGATTGCCGATTTACACACTCCAGAAGGGAGTGCGTATAGCAAAACCAACAGCCAAGCAGAGGGAAAGAAAGGATTTTCTACATTTTTCGAGATGGCCACAACTAGGCTTATAGATCAGGATAATATGGAGGGTGCCTCCAACAACGTCATCTGGAAGGCTAGGATGTCCTTCCTTCTAGACGAATATGGCCTGAAAGCCTATATAGATAATGTGGTAGCAGTTCCCCCAAGATGCAAATCAACTCAAAGAAAATAGGAAGGAGATGGCGAAGGCGAAGCAGTTGATCCTAGATGGAGTCTGGGACCATATAGTCTCACATATATTTGGCAAGGATACTGCGAAACAGATGTGGGATTCTCTCGCCCAACTATATCAAGGTACTTCCAAGCAACAACAAATGTTATTGGAAGAAAATTTGAGATGCATCAGGATGCAGAAGGGTAAGGCATAAATCCCTTCCTCACCAGGATTCAGGAGTCCGATATTAGCTTGCAGTTGTTGGGTCAGCACCTCAACCATCAGAGCTAATATGGTTAGCACCGAACAATGTCTCGGAGGATTGGCAAGTCTTTGTCCAAAGTATATTGAACAGAGACACACTACCAGGAAGGGGCAGGATGTGGTCTGACTTACAGCAAGAGGAGTTGAGGCAAGCTTTGCTTAAGAGCTCCATCAATGGCAACAGTAGCAGCGGATTGAAGGGTGTAAAAGAGGAGGAAAATGTGGCCCTAGCATCTAAGGGTCCCAGTCAAGGGCAAGGGGAGTAGAAGAAGAAGGAGGACTTATCAAAGGTCGAGTGCTTCAAATGTGGTGATTTCAGTCACTAGAGTACGCTACAGAGACACGCTACCAAGATGGGGAAAGATGTGGTCAGACTTACAGCATCAGGAGTTGACTCGAGCTTTGCTTAAGAGCCCCATCAATGGCAACAGTGGCAGCGGATGGAAGGGTGTAAAGGAGGAGGAGAATGTGGCCCTAGCATCTAAGGGTCCCAGACAGGGGCATAGGGAGCAGAAGAAGAAGAAGGACTTGTCAAAGGTTAAGTGCTTCAGATGTGATGAGTTCGGTCACTACAGTACGCAGTGTCCTCTTAGGAAGAAGGACAAGTAGGAGGAGCAGGACCAGGTAGTAGCGCCTGCGGAGATTGACAAACTGTCTTCCAGGTTGGAAGAAGAGTTTCCCATGTTTGCAGCCATACCTCTAGGGAAGAGGTGGGGCGACTTGGAGTTCTAGTCCTAGAGATTGTAGAAACTGGGCAGGGTCCATTGAGGAGTCCACCTCATGGATCATTACCTAGTTACAGGGGCCCATAGTGTTCAGTAGCAGGATGGATCAGTGTCAGTGATGCAGTCAAATTCCAGAGTGACAGTTGCAAAGTAGTAACAGTCAGATACTAAGAAGCGCAGTGCAGTGTTGACATCAGAGCAGGTGGCTCAGTGCAGAGTTGACAGCAAAGTAGGTGGCTCAGTGCAAAGTTGGCAGCAGCGCAAATTCTTCAATGACAGTGCAAAGGCTAGTAGTAGTCAGGACTCGAGAGACAGATGCATCATATTGAACACAATTGATTCAGTATTTTGGATGTTTCTCAGTTGCAGTTGCAGCAACAACAGATGAGAGGGAGTTGCAGTGCAGTTTCAGAGTTGGCAGCAGTATCAGTAGTGTTAGCAGCAGCACAGATGTAGCATAAGAGTTGCGTAGTGGTTGGTGGACATCAGCAGCTAGACATCAACAATGTCACAGAGGGGTGATACAGAGATAGGGTGTTGTAGAATCTAAGAATTACGACACTAGAACACCTTTCTCGGTAAGAGGGAGTGTTAGTATTTGTAGCATCAGAGGTGTTCTAGTCTCGAAACTTTGTGGAGAGGCTAAAACACATGAGTTCTCCATAACCCAGAAATTTTTTATGGAAATTCCACCTAGAAATGTCTCAATTAGATTATTAGCCAATTTTTAAATATCTCCTAAGTCTAAACTTAGGAAATATAGTTAATTAATTAGTATTATTTGAGATAAGGTTTGAATCATCTAGAAACTCACACGAATCGAAAGAGAATTAATCTGGGCCCTTGATTAAGATTTATTCTTGGTCGTTGGTGCTCCAACAGAGGATTATAAGAAGAAGTCGATGGGTAGATGGAGAACACACTTGTGGGGTTCGATTTCCTTGGTAGTTCGATTTCCAGAGAGCAGCAGTAGTTGTTGGAAAGCCAGAGAAGGAAACAGAGATAGTGAGGCGCAGGGACAGTGAGGCTAGAGGAAGATTTCTAGATCCAACGAGTGCATTAGCAGAGAGGTCCAAATTTGTCCAGGAAGTTGCGCAGAGGCAGCGCAGAAGCTTCATTGGACGGTTCGATTTGTTGAAGAAGGGAAACGTTTGCAGTTCCAAAGGCCAGACGGAGGTTCCAGAGTGTCGGAGAAGCATTTTCCTAGTTAGTAGCAGACAGGATGGCTTAATTAGCAAACGATTCGGGCAGCTTCAGGTTGACCCAGTTGGACAGCTTGTTTTTTAAAGGGAATCCAATGTCGGAATTGACCGGAGTGAGGGTAATTTCCCACAGATTATTTTTGCCAGTATTTTCTCTCTAGGCTAGCTAGTATTCAGCATCCAGATTGTACTCAGAATTTCTCACTATTGCATAATAATAAAAACCCTCAATTGTTGCATCGATTTTCCCAAGTTGGGTTTTTCCAAGGACATTTGTCCAAAAATAATTGTCATATTTTATGTTTATGTGTTAGATTTTCTCAGTTCCTATCCCATTTTTCTTCTGTTGATTCTTTGTGAAGGTTGCAATGTGAATTATTTGATATTTGTCGTCGCAAATAAATTGTTAAATTAATTAACAATTAGAAAAATAATTCCAACTGTTGCAATAGAATTTCAGACTTGAAATTTTCACATTAAACTACAAGTTTTGTTAGGGGTTCTCTTCATAGAAAAGGTATGTTCATTCTCTTTTGAAATTTGCTCTACATTACTGACATCATTATGTCTAGGGTTTTGAATCTTACTGATTCTTGTTAGGGTGATTAATCATTAGATTGAATCTACCCTCATTATACTATCATTTTGATCATTCTTGTGAAACCCTAACCTTTAGGGTTCACTATAAAATCCTAGCCTCTTATTGCTAAGGGTATGTCAACATTGATTAATGAAACCCTACTCTACTTGGGGGTTGTTGATAGAGTCTAGAAATCCTATTCTTTTGAAGTTTAGGAAATGTTATGATAAAAACCCTAGATTTTTAGGGTTTGGTGATTTAGGGTTCATGAACAAAACCTTTATAGTAAGATCCAAGGAATGAAACCTTAGGTGTATATTCGTTTGTATGATCGAAATCCTAGTCTAAACAAAATTGTTGTATATCTACCTTTAATATATTAATGTTTGTGTCTTAGGTTTACCTAGTACATATCGATATGAAATGCATCTTAGATATGTATACGCAAGTATGCTAACTTAATTGTTGATGCTCATAGTTTGTAAATTCTAGGGTTTGTAACAAAACCCTAGTAGAGATTGATATTCTAGGATATGATGATATTGTTTTCAATATACTTTAGCTTTGATGATAAAATCTAGGGTTTGCGACAAACACTAGTAGAACTCTGACATGTAAAAGCATATTGTTGAAACCTATGTATAGTAGGATTTTTATTTGATTGAATTGTTGATATCTAAGGCTTTATGTCTCGAAGATGGAGTCTAGGGTTTATGACTAAAGCCTAGCAAGAAGTTGAATTCTAATATATAAAAAGATGTGTCTCTTGTGGATTAGGAAACTAATTAGGTTTAGGTATTTGATGTCTAAAGTTAGAATGTTTTGATGCTTCCATTGTAATGACATGATAAGAATATTATAGTTGTCTTCATGCTTCTATATATTTGTCTATGGTTGTACTTGTTGTTGAAGACTTGCATGTACATAATCTTCGAGATATTCATAAGTTGAAGATGATAATTATGAGCATGATGAAGGAAGCTATAAGAATGATGATGATCAAGATGACCTTGATGCCATAAGAAAGAAATAAAGCCTTGGAAGAATGAAGTTTCTCCAATATTATGAAGTTGTTGATCTCCCTAAGTCGAGAGGGAGCCTAGATAGAAAAAAGGGTATATCTCGCCAGTTGAGAGGGAGGACATATTATGAAAATCATAGTGAATACCTTGAAGTAAGAATGAAACCAAATGAATGAAAGTACTACAAATGAATGTTCATGATTCATGAAGTTGCAAACAAAAGACTTGAGAAGTACTAAGGTTGTATTTGGTGCTACTGAAGAAGTGAAAGAAGAAAGCTTCTGACAAGATGTATTTGGATAACTTGATGATGTGATAAGCATCGTTTGAATGATTGAGGACCTCGAATATTTGTGTTTACTTGTATATATACATTTAAAATTTTATCACTGATTGGGGTTGTGATTGAGAAGGATCTCTCCATAAAAGGTTGAACGTTTGAAGCATGCTTGGATTGGTGGATATATCTAATTTAGTTGATTATGAGAGATGAAGCACCTTATGGCAAGATGCTTGGGAGGACATATGGTCGGCCTATGCGTTGATGTCTAGATCTTGAAGTAGGGAGGGTGGCATTGGTCATGGAGCTCCGACCTTGGACACGCACCTAGATTCCAAGGTTGGTGGTAGAGCTTAAAATCCTGATGGTACCTAGAGTGGCTAAAGCTTGAGACCACCTTAGTCCCACCCAATTAGAGTACCCGAGTCAGGTATCTAATCTGTAGTACTGCGTGTATTGTGACTCTTCATAGAGTATATCATATGAGATCTTCCATGTACCTTTGTATATATGTAATTATGAATACCTCCCTGATTAAGAGGGAGTGCTGAAGAATGTAACTAGTGTCGGTCTTCATAATTGTATTTGAGACATGATATAATGTATTTTTCAAAAGAAAGAAAAAAAAAATTATTATAAAAGAAATTGACTTATTAAAGCATCGGTTTCATGCTTGGGTCAATGGTTCTTAGGTCAAAGCCTCCATTGTAGGCTTCTAGGGTTTATGTCAAGTGTCCTTGTCCATGTCATCACGTAAAAGACCCTTCATGGGCTTCATATATCAAGAAAGCAATTTATTTTAATGTAAAATAGGTATTTTAGGTCCCCTCCACCAAGTCGACCTCAAGAAGGACAAGTCTACCTCATCCAGGGAATTCCACCTCACACAAACACTATATAAAGACACCAATTCGACTCATTTGGAGGACAATCACTCAACAAGTTCGATC
Source organism: Pinus albicaulis (assembly GCA_034641835.2). Lineage (NCBI taxonomy): Eukaryota > Viridiplantae > Streptophyta > Pinopsida > Pinales > Pinaceae > Pinus > Pinus albicaulis. The sequence continues at coordinate 965,760,107 of CM076569.1, forward strand.
TACAGTTGGTGGAGGCAAAAAAAGATAGTGAAGTTATTGGAAAAGGATTGAAGAAGCTGGAAGACCAAATTCAAGTTCGTGTGCAATCTATCTCTCCCATGTGCGAAGTTTTTGGGTTGTTGTTGGGCGGAAATTCTGAAGTTGTTGGGGTCAAAGTTCTGAGTTGTTGCTGGGCCGAAATTCTGAAGTTGCTAGGGGTCCAAGTTCTGGGTTGTTGTTGTTGGGTTGTAGCTACTAGACAAGAAGAAATTACTGAAGTTTGTTGAATCATATTGGAAGGCCGATTTGGTGGAGGAGGGAGGTCTTTTGGGTCTAAGGACTTGGTCTATCTCAATTGATTACTAGTAGAAGAGGTTGACTGGGTTTTCCCTTATAGAGGAGTTTTACCCCTGGTTGAGTGCCTACGTCTGGTGTCATTGATCTTCATGCTTTGTTTTGATGATTGCTTGATGAAACTAAGATAAAAGAAGAACATAAGAGAAGATAATAAAACTACAAGAATATCACAAGTAATTATCAACATAAGAAAATCTTTATGCCTTTATTATTTTCTAACACAAGTCAGCCATCCTCTTCAAGTCAAAGTCAGAAGTTGAATCACAACTGAATCAACATTAGAAGCACCTTCCAAAAGTTTGTCATACTTTAGCTTCCAATTACAAACTTTGGCTTCCAATTAAAAACTTCGGCTTCCAATTATAGACTTCGACTTCTAATTACGGACTTTGATTTTTAATTGCAGACTCTCGTCCTCTTATTACAAAATTTTGGTGACCACAGCAAACACTCAGCTGTTTTTCCAAACACTCGGCTCTTTTCCATAGGTCTTTAGCTCCTTGTAGCAGACTTAGATAGCTTTAGAATAGATCACAGGCTTCGACTTATTTATATTTGAAGATTTCTCTTAATTTCGATTTCTCTTCTCTTGTTTTATTGCAGACTCAAGCTACTTGTTTTTTGTCCTCTCAAAAGAGATCGAACACAGGTCCTTATACAATTGTCCATTATGCCATAACTAGGCCGACTTCATATAGGGGGGGGCCGACTTGGAGATCAGATAACAAATTTTACAATGCTACAAATCTTATTCCTTTCTTTACAATAGTCAAACTTGAAATGACTCTTATACAAATATCTTTGACTCTTTTTGACTCAATGGAGCATGAAGAACATGCTAGAATAAACAAAAATAAATTTAATAATAACTTTTTATTTCATTATGAAGACCAACTGTTATGAAACCAGCTCCCAAAATAGAAGAAAAGAAAGATCAATGCCTTAGAAATCAGCCACTTCGAGGGGGAAACCTCCTTTACATTACATAAATGAACAATTCTTGGATGATACAAATGAAAAAACCTCCTTTCTATATATAGGAGTCCATTGGGTCATAATATAATCCTAATCAACCTAACAATAATAATGTAAGGGCACAACAATAACAATAGTGTGTTTTTATGGGGCACAATAATAACAATATGGGGACTACAGGGGTACAACAATAACAATAAGGGGGCTACACTAACAACAATAAAGGACTACACTAGTAATATAGGGAACTAACATGCCCCTCTCCTTCAAAAAAGTGTTGTCCTAAATGCTTGAGTAGCTTTGGATGCTTTTGTATAAAATTCTCATCCTCCCATGTGGAATCTTCAATGGGTAAGTTCTTCCACTTGATGAGATACTCTGAAATTGATCAATTTCGTAGCTATCGAGTTCTTGTTTCTGTGACAGCTTCAAGTTCCAGTATGATTTTTCCTTCCTCATCAAGTTCTGGCAATATTTGTGAAAATTTCTTAATCTAAGAAACCCTACTGCAATATCTTGATTTACTTCTCCTACTTGAATTAAGTTACAAGTTAATTTCTGAATATTCAATAAATCAACGAAGTAAATACAACTAGCAGCCTACACATACAGATCAATTATTGAATAGCATGCTCATATGACAAAGTGACACACTGATTTTTTGGACCAATGTCCCCGGAAAAACCCAATGCGGGAAAACCGGTGCGACTAGCTCTGGAGGGTATTATTATTATGCAGAATCTAAGTACAACAGTTTCTGGGCACCAAATTGGTTTACCCTACAGAGAAATAATACAGCAACAATACCTCTATCCTTGGAGACATAAAATATGGTTGATTCACACCCTCAAATGGGATTTACAGTACTCGAGCCCTTTCTGGCACACCAAAAACCCCAGCGCTGCTATGAAGCCCTCTGTGTAAGCCTGACTGGCCTGCATCAGCCTCTGTGCTGCTCTGGAAGGGACTGCGTCACCCCTAAAGGGCTTACGTTGCCCCTGCACTGCCCTGATTAGGCCTGCATCAGCCCTACGTGGCTCCTGCTACCTCTGCACTGCCTCTGCGTGGCCTCTGCTGGACTGTGTAGCACATGGCTGCCTCTGCGCTACTTTGGTATGCTGCCTCTCTGCTGCTGTTGTACTCATGGCCTAGGATCAAACCATACTCTTGCCAATACTGTCCCTCTCCGCACTGCAAACTGCTTCTAAAATTCTTAGCAAACCACGCCCTAGAATTTCAGCTTAGCTTCAGTGCTCTGCCAATGTGTGTGTTCTCCAACTGACCCCAAGCCCTTCTCTTATACTTTTCTCGTTGAAACATCAACAGTCGTGATCTAATCTCTAATCGACGACTAAGATTAGAAGTTGCTTGATCTCCGTTACTTAGGTCATTCTCATCACATGTTTAATTTAATTCACTTTAATCTTTTAATTTTCCTAAGTTAGACTTAGGGTCCTTAATTAAAAATATTAATTAATTAAATATCTCTTAAACCTGATGGAATTTCTTCAAACGCTTTCTGGGTCTTGGAGATCTCATGTATTCTAGCTCCTCCACAAAATTTGGGAGCTAGAGCACATGCGATGCTACCCCAAAATCTCAACACTCACGTCTTTGTCCGAGATCACTACCTTCGGCATGCAATGCAATTGAAATATATATCTAGCAATACACTTCACCCCGAAGTACTACTCTGATCTCTGGCATCGGTCTCCGCACTGATGCTTGGCCTGCTACCCTTCATCACTGTGTTGTTGTTGCTCTCTGTATTGTTTCCCATGACTCTGCCACCATCACTACTACATCTGCACTGTAGCTCCCTCTCAAATTGTTGCATCGTGCTACCAACTGCTACACTGCAACTCAGTTGCTGAGAGTAAGCAAATGAAGGACCCCTGCCCAATGACAGACAACTCAATCGGGCTGCATCTCATCATTGAAGCTCCTTAGGCTGCTGCTCTGCATTGTCCTCCTGAAGCCATTGCGCTGCTGCAACTCTGCACTGCGTAAGCGTGCCTCCTCTATGCTGCTGAATTCACATCAGCCCCTCTGTGCTACTGCCTCTACACTGCATTGCTCCCTCTACAGCGTCCCAGCCTTTGCCTCTGCTTCATACGTGATCTTTGCACCCACCGCTCCAGTCATTCCTTGCTACTATCTTAAGGCTCTCGTAGCACGGATGTGATCCAAGAGTTGGGCTCCTCAAGGATCCCGCCACCACTCTGTAGCTGCTCTATAGATCAATATTGCTCCACCTTCGTGGTTCATGAGCGCTCATGGCTACGTCATCATCGGAGCCATCGTCTTCTTTAGTTGCCACAACCTTGGAACTACAAGCTTCCTTGTCCTTCTTTCTTTGAGGACAATTGTTGGCTAAGTGTCCAAGTTCACCACATTGGAAACATTTGATCTTAGATAGATCACACTTCTTTTTCCCTTGTTGCTTCTTAGATGCTAGGGCAGCATCTTCCTCTTCCTCCTTCTTCACCTTGCTTGTTTCGGTGTTGGTTTGCCTCTTGGTCATTCAACGGATCTCCTCTGATCAGAGGATAGCCCACATATCGTCCCAGTTTGGAAGGTCCACTCTGCCCAAGATGCTTTGGACAAACGTTTCCCAATCCTTTGTGACTGCATTTAGAGCAGTCCTCACCATGACATCATCCTCCACCTTGACCCCCATGGCAATCAGCTGATCCCGAAACGACGACAACCTGAAGAGGAAAGGATCAACTTCCTCTCCCTTGATCATCATAAATAACCTCAGCTGGTTCTCCAGAAGCGTCCTCTGGACAGGTTTCCCTTGATACATTGTTGTTAAAGCTTTCCACATCTCATTAGTTGTCTTCTTCTCGGTTATGTATGGTACCACATGATCCTTAACCCCGTTCATGATCAAGCGCTTGGCATGTGTCGTTGCTTCATTATGCTTCGTCAGAAAAAGAGCAACGGTTGGTGTAGCCAAGACACTCTCTACATGCTCCCGCAAGTCGTGTATGCCTCCAGGACTACCAGGATTCTGGCCTTCCAGATAGCAAAGTTGGGCAGGTCGTCCAACCTATCCTGATCATGCAGTCCACATGGCGCCATCTGCTCAAAAATAATCTGTTGGAACAGATCTTCCTCTCCCCGCTTCTGTTGTTACTCTCAACAAAAACTCAAATCTAGGGTCCTTTGCGAAAAAAAAAAGGCACCCTCTGCTTCCTCTGACACCTGATTTCCTCCCTTAGAAATCTACCAAACACGACGAATCAAATCTTTGATCACCCTACGATCGATCCTCAAATTTCTTTTGGCAATGAAATCTGTTAGGCAGTTGTTCTCCTCCCGCTCTTTGTCAACTTAGCTTAGGCACGATTCTGAACTAGCAGAATCTCCACCCATCCAGCAACTGCTAAAGATCTGAAGCCTTGCTTCTAGAACACGACAAATCTGCACAGCACTCGAAACTGGATTGCGTCACCCTGGCTGGCCTCTCCATGAGCAGACTGGCTCAGTGTAGCCTCTGCACAGCGACTACGCAGCGCAAGCTGCTCCTACGTCCCCTTGGAAGGCACTGCACTGTCTCTGCGTCACCCAGCTGGGACAGCATCAGCCCTGCATAGCTCTTGATGGCTCTATGTCCTTCTGGTGCTGCCCTGCCCTCTCCGGATTCTCTACTACTCTCTGCAGCACAAATTTTCTTCAGCCGATTTGCTGGAGATCCAACTTGATCTGCAATCGCTCTGATACTATGTGAAATTTTCTTAATCTAAGAAACCCTGCTGCAATATCTTGATTTACTTCTCCTACTTGAATTAAGTTACAAGTTAATTTCTGAAATATTCAGTATCAGCGAAGTGAATACAACTAGCAGCCTACACATATAGATCAATTACTGAATAACATGCTCATATGATAAAGCGTCGCACTGGTTTTTCGAACCAATGTCCCCGGAAAAACCCAATGCAAGAAAACCGGTGCAGCTAGCTTTGGAGGGTTTTATTATTATGCAGAATCTAAGTACAACAGTTTCTGGGCACCAAACTAGTTTACCCTACAGACAAATAATATGGCAACAATACCTCTATCCTCAGAGGCAGAAAGTATGGTTGATTCACACCCTCAAACGAGATTTACAGAACTCAAGCCCTTTCTAGCCCACCAGAAACCCCTGTGCTGCCTTGAAGCCCTCTGCGTCAGCCTCTGCGTAATTCTAGAAGGCCCTGCATCACCCCTGAAGGGCTTACGCTACCCCTGTGCTACCCTCATTGGGCCTGTGTCAGCCCTGCGTGGCCCCTGTTGCCTCTGCACTGCCTCTGTGTGGCTTATGCTGCACTTGCGTAGCACCAAGATGCCTCTGCGTGGCATTTGCTGGATTGTGTAGCACCTGGCTGCCTTTACGTTGCTCTAGTATGCTGCCTCTCTGTTGTTGTTGTACTCTTGTCCTGGGATCAAACCATCACCTTGCCAATACTGCCCTCCTCCGCACTGCAAATTGCTTCTGAAATTCTTAGCAAACCACGCCCTAGAATTTCAGCTTAGCTTTAGTGCTTCGCCAATGTGTGTGTTCTCCAACTGACCCCAAGCCCTTCTCTTATACGTTTCTCATTGAAACATCAACAGTCGTGATCTAATCTCTAATCGACAGCTAAGATTAGAAGTTGCTTGATCTGCGTCACTTAAGTCATTCTCATCACATGTTTAATTTAATTCACTTTAATCTTTTAATTTTCCTAAGTTAGACTTAGGGTCGTTAATTAAAAAGACTAATAATTAAATATCTCTTAAACCTGATGGAATTTCTTCAAACGCTTTCTGGGTCTTGGAGATCTCATGTACTCCAGCTCCTCCACAAAATTTGGGAGCTAGAACACATCTGATGCTACCCCAAAATCTCAACGATATTGTTTGAACTAGAAGTTTGTCACCTATAACCTTCTTTAAGCATGAAACATGGAAAATTGGGTGCACTTGAAAAGAAGCAGGAAGCTCCAATTTGTATGCCATAGTACCAATATTTTGCAACACCTTCTAAGGACCATAGTACTTTGTCGATAATTTTATCCTTCTTAGCTTGCTTGAGGGACATTTGTTTGTATGGTTGTAACCGTAAAAATATCCAGTCTCCTACATCAAAACTTTTCTCGCTGCGATGTTGATCTACTTATTGTTTCATTCGATTTTGTGCCAAATTTAGGATATCCTTTAAGAGTTGGAGAACTTGTTGTTGATGCTCGATGTGATCTTCCACTACTTGAACCTTAGAATTTTCTCTTAAAGATGATGTGATGGACGGTGGATGATATCCATAAAGTGCCATAAATGGAGTCATTTTTGCTGCAGTATGGAAGGAAGTGTTTTACCACCATTCAGCCAGAGGTAACCACTTGACCCATTGTGTTTGTTTATCAGATACAAAACAATGAAGATATCCTTCCAAACATTTGTTCACTATCTCAGTTTGCCCATCGGATTGAGGATGATAAGATGAGCTATGAGCTAGTTGGATACCCAAACAAGATAATAATTCTGTTCAAAAATTTCCAGTGAAAATGGGATCTCTGTTGCTTAGAATAATCTTTGGGTTTCCATGTAGCTTTTTAATTGTTTCCATAAATGTAGTAGCAATTGTACTTGCTTTAAATGGATGAGATAATGCACAAAAGTGTGCATACTTGGTAAGTCTATCAACTACCACCATGATGACACTCTTTCCTTCGGACTTAGGTAAACCTGTGATAAAATCCTTTGAAACCTCCTCCCAACGTTGACTTGGAATGGATAAAGGTTGTAGCAGACCTGGGGTCTTAATTGTCTCAACTTTATTTTGTTGGAAAACTAAACATTCTGCCACAAACTTTTGAATATCAGATTTAAGGCCATCCCCAAAAAAAATCTTTCTTCACCCTGTGGTAAGTTTTTTAAAATCCTTAGTATCCTCCTAAGGGAGAGGTGTGCAATTCCAAAAGAATCTTTTATTTTAGTTCGAAATTCTTACAAAGATATAAGCGATCTTTGTACCATAAGGAATCATTTTTCCAACTAAATGTATCAGATGTACTAAGATCTTGTTGCAACTTTTAAATGAATGTCCACACTTCTTCATCATTCTTCCATTCCTCCCTTGCTTCGGTTATCCAATTTGGTTGGATAATAGAAATGGCACAAAGAAATGCTTCCACCTCCTCATCCTTTCTTGAGAGTACATCTGCAACAACATTTAGCTTCCCTTCTTTGTAGATGATTTCAAAGTCATAACCCAACATCTTTGTGACCCAATTTTGCTGCTCTTCTGAAGATAGTCTTTGTTCCAAAAAGTATTTAAAACTATCATGATCACTTTTTACCATGAAGTCTCTTCCCATTAGGTAAGGTCGTCATTTCTTTAGTGCATGTAGTATTGCCAACATTTCCTTCTCATAAATAGCTTTATGTAAATACTTTCCTTTGATTGGACGGCTTTCAAAAGCAATGGGTTTTCCTTCTTGCATTAAAACAGCACCAATTCCACTTCTTGAGGCATCACATTCCACAATAAAAGTTTTTGTGAAGTTTGACATAGCTAAGACCGGTGCTAGGCACATTGCCTCTTTAAGATGTTCAAAGGCCTTAGTTGTTTCAGGATGAAAATGTATCTTTCTTCAATAATGTTGTTAGAGGTGTTGCTATTTTCCCATAATCCTTACCAAACTTGCGATAATACCCTATTAACCTGAGAAATCCTCGCAACTACTTTATGGGTGTGGGGGCTTTCCATTCCTTAATGGCTTTAATTTTGTTAGCGTCTACCTTAACACCCTCTTGAGATACAATATGACCCAGATATTCCACCTCTTGTACTCCAAAGAAACATTTGAAGGTTCTTGCATATAATTGTTTCTCCCCCAATAGTTTAAGCACCCTGTCAACATGTTGAAGATGATCCTTCCAAGACTTCTTGTATATTAGTATATCATCAAAAAATATTAAACAAATTCTCTAAGGAAGGGTTTGAAAATGGAATTCATCAACCCTTGAAATGAAGAAGGTGCATTGATAAAGCCAAAAGGCATGACCAAAAATTCATAATGACCCTCATGAGTTCGAAATGTTGTTTTCGTAATATCTTCAGTCTTCATTATAATTTGATGATATCCTAAACGAAGATCCAACTTGGTAAAATAAATCGCTCCATGTAATTCATCCAATAATTCATCAATCACAGGAATGGGAAATTTATCTTTAATAGTGAGCTTATTGAGCTCTCTATAATCTGAACACATGCGCCATGATCCATCCTTCTTGTGCACCAATACTACTGGAGCAGAGAAAGAACTTTAACTAGGTTGAATTATACCAGCCTCTAACATTTCTGCAATCATACGTTCAATTTCACTCTTTTGGACATAAGGATATTTGTAAGGCCTGATGTTTAGAGGAACACTCCTGTAATCAAATGAATAGCATGATCATGATCACGAATAGGTGGGAGTCCATTGGGAGTTTCAAACACCTTGGAATGATTGTCCAAGGCTTTTTGGAGATCTAGAGAAATAGATGATTTTGATGTTAGAATTTCTATTGAGCACAATTGTGCAATTACGCCTCATTGTTTTTTCTTCAGAAGCTTTGTCATGACATTAGAGCTTATTATCTTTCCCGGCTTCCCTGTGATACCCCATAATTCAACTTCCTCTCGAAAAAAATTCAAGAAAATTTCTTGAAAATTAAAAGCTACCATCCCCAAAGATTGTAACCATTGTACTCCTAGTACAACGTCAGCACCTCCCATGGGAATGGAAAGCATTGGACTATTCAATACATATTACCCCATGGTTAGCTTGATATTATGGCACTTTCCAAAGCAATTTATAGTTCCTCCATTTGCAACCATCACTTGACACTTTGGTGTTGGGTATAGGAAGCAATTCAATTCCTTGACTGCCTTACAATAAATAAAATTATGGGTACTACCCGAATCAATCAACACTATTACATTTTTCTTCTTGATATGTCCTTCTATCTTGAGAGTTTGAGGAGTGGTAATTCCTGTGAATACATTACAGAATATGGTCGGGGACTCATTTCTTCTTTCTCTAGGGTTGGTTCTTGGTGTATATTCTCTTATTTTGAAATTTCTTGTTCATTTTCTTCCTTCTCTTCACAATCTATGTAAAATAATTTCTTCTCAACACACTTATGACCTTTAGTGTATTTGCTATCACAACTGTAGCAAATCCCTTTTGCTCTTTTTTCTTCCAATTGTTGTGGTGTCAACCTTGTAGGTTGTGGAAGTCTAGAAGTAGCAACACTTCCATCTTTATAGATGTGAGTGGTAGAAACTGTAGCCTTCATAATTTTGTATAATTTCGTGTAACCCTGATGCCTTCTCCAATGAATTAGGTTTCCAAAGGCGAACCTCATGTTGGATGTTATCCTTTAAAGTCCCTATGAAGACATCAATCCTGTGTTCCTCTGGAATATCAGTTTACCCTTATATTCAATTTTTGGAAGTCCTCAATGTGCTCCACCATTGAACCCTTTTGTTTGAGATTTATCAATTGGCTAAAGAAGGTGTTGCTCTTTGTATCCTCATAATGTGTTATCGATACCATACAAATGTATTTTGTTCTAAATATAAAGTTGCAATGCATACCTTTTGTGTGTTTTGCACATTATGGAGATCAAAATATTGCTCCATCTGTAGTATCCATGTTACGGGATCCTTGCCATCAAACTTTCTCATATCGATCTTTGGAATATGGTGGGTCTTCAATCCAATATTAGAGTTTATGAAATCACGATTAACATTTATTTTGTTTTCATCATGAGTTTCCTCTTCTACCTTTTCGCCATTAGGAATCATTTCTTGTATCAACTTTGTCAAACCTTCCATGTCTTCTTTTAGATCATTCTTCATGTCTTACATGTTGTCTTTCATTTTTTCATCGATCTTAGTTTCCATGTCATCCATCTTACTTAGCTTCCATGTCATTCTTCAAACCATCCATCTTAGCTTCCACGTCTTTCTTCAAACCATCCATCTTAGCTTCCACGCCTTTCTTCAAAACTTTCATTTCATTTTTATTACTCTTTGCAAGAGCGAAATTTGTTGCACTTGGTCTTGTAATTATAATATATCATGTTGCACTTCTTCCTCTTCATGAGTCATAGTAGAGCCTTCTGAAGGATTAATGGGTGTTGAATTCCTTTTAGGGGGCATTTTAGAACCCAATACTGATATCTATGCTTCAATATGCCCTTGGAATCACTTCAAACTGATTTTTCAAACAAGACTTGTGCAATTTGGAAAAAAAATACACACCTTTTTCTTACTTTTGAGGAGTTCGATATTGAAACTGATGTATCTTTGTACTTTTGAATCCCCGAGATTTTATCTTTGGTCCTTTAGTAGCCCTCTGAATCTTCTTTCCAATGCCACAAGTCTGACCTGATTTGGATTCTTTGAGGCAAAGTTATGCCCAATCTCCCGCAATGACCTAATTATGGACTGGTTTAGTAGAGCGAACTTGTACTGTGTGTTGAGATTTTGTGTATTTAGGGTAGCATCAGTTGTGCTCTAGGTCCCAAATTTTGAGGAAGGACTAGAGTACACTTGATCTACAAGACCCAAAAATGGATTTGGGAAATTTCATCTAGTTTAGGAGATATTAAATTAATTAATTATTTTAATGTATTCCCTAAGTTAAAACTTAGGAAAATAAAATAATTAAAGTGAATTTAATTAAACATGTGATGAAATTGTCTTAAGTCACACGGATCAAGCTTTCTTTTAATCGTAGCCATTGATTAAAGATTTAATCTTGGCCGTTGATTTGTCAACGAGAAAAGTATAAAGGAAAGGCTTGGGGTCATTTGTAAAGACACATAGAGGCAAAGCACTAAAGCTAAGCTGAGATTCTAGGGCAGGGTTTGCTAAGAATACTCAGAAGTGTTTCAGCTGCAGAGAGAGGAATTTAGATCAAGGGGATGATCTGATCCCGAGGTCTAGAATACACAAGAGGCAGAGAAAAGATCAGCTCAAGGACAGCGCAGAGGAAGGCAGCAGCAGCAACAACAAGGACAGCGTAATTTTCAGGAAACCCTTCAACCCCTACCAAATAATTGGAATTCTTGGCAACAACCTTGGTCCCAACCTCAATCTTGGGCACAAGGAATGAAAAATCCCTATGGTAGGTACTCTCAATACTACCAATATCCTCCATCCTATCCAAACTATCCTCCCCGACAAATTCCTCAACAAAACCAACAACCCCAACTCCAAAACCAAAATCCACAACGTTCATTACCATTTCCACAAGGACCAAATCAACTACCTGCCCAACCATTGCCAAACCCCAATAACAAAAATCCTCAAAATGCCTACATTATAGAAGGACAACAATTTCCAACTTACATGATTACTCCACTGGATCTTAATGATGTTCAACTTAGATCTGGTAAAATACTAGAGAGGAAAAAGCCTTCTGTAGTTATTCAAGAACAAGATAATTTTGAGGAAGATTCTCTACAGCCAAATAAAAGTTTTGAAGAAGGAACATCTCTTCAAAACTAGAATTCTGAAAATGAAAAACAAAAAGAACCAATAAACTCAACTCATATCATAGAGCAACGATCAGGTTTTATTTCTAACCCTCCTTTTCCTGAAAGATTACAAGTTGATAGAGAGGTAGAAAAACATATCATGTTGTCCAATTATGATTTTTTAGATGAACTGAAAAATGTTTGTATAAAAATTCCTTTGCTACAAGCCATTAAAGAGATTCCAATTCTAGCCAAAATAATAAAAGAGTTGAGCATGAAGAAACCAGGAAAAAAACAAAAGAAATAAAAAGAATTCAACTAGTAGGAAAAATTGCCATACAAAAATATTTAGATCCAGGTAATCCAGTTGTAAAGACACATATCAATGGTGTTGAAATTCCAAATACATTGATTGATTTTGGAGTAGCTATAAACATCATGAGCAAACAAACCATGGAACAACTCAAGCTTCCTAATCTTCACTATACACCTACATTACTGCAATTAGCAGACACATCTGCAATTAAGCCAAATGGTGTATTAGAAGATATCTCAGTATTCTTAGATTCTTGGGAGTATCCTGTCAATTTTATGATTTTAACTCCCAAGAACAATCTAAGAGGGCATCCACAAATATTAGGAAGATCTTGGTTGGCTACAGTTGATGCTTTCATTAGTTGTAGATCTGGTGACATGTATATCTCTGATGGTAACTCAACAAAGAAATTCACTCTATATCCTGCAGCAAAAACAACCACAAAATTAGAAGATGAAGAATGGATTGATGATGACAATGATATACAACCTCTCTTTACTATTTCAAGCATTAGTGAAGATAGTCAAATCTTAAATTCAAATGAAAACTTTGAATCATCTTCAGAATATGAACATGATCAATTTCAAGAACAATGCAATATTGAATATTTGTCTGTAACATTCCCAAATAGGGAAAGCAGCGATGTAGAACACAAACATGGAAATAGCAGTGATAAATCAACACATAAAATGTAAGAAGATCATATAGCCATCATATTAAGATCATAGCAGCAAAATGTATACAAGATCTTGAGGGAAAATTCACTCAAGTTAGGCAAAACCAGCCTCAAGAGAACATGTACATGAAATATGAAGAACACTGCTACACAATGATGCCCAAGGCTAAGACAGTGCAGTTTTAGTAGATATAACTGCCGCTGGAAAATTTCAATAAATAGATCTGTTGTTATATGGCTCAAATAATGCCGGGAGTAGAGATTGAAGCTCCCAAACACATTTTCAAGATAACCCGGGAAGGGTTTCCTGAAATACACAGAATGGAGAAAATACAAATATGGCCCTATGGCTAAATAATCTCTGCAACTGGATTGCTGAAAGGAGGTGACTGATGTAATATAGAAATGTATGGAAACTCCTCCAATAGATTCACCAAATGAGAGGCCGATCCCCTCACTGAAAATCTAGCTCCCCCAACTAGGGCTCCATACCCTCCACTGCAACTGCTCACTGAAATAATGCAATCCCTTCAGGAAACTGTCCTGTAACTAATAACAATACCTTAGCCTGATGCTAAATGATGAAATGAAGCTCAAGAATCTTCCTCACAAGCTTCTCGGATGAAGGGTTGCTCCCTCCACTGGAAAACAAGCTCAGAAGTTGGGTTTCTCAACCCTCCACTGCTGCACCCTACAACTCAACACAACTCTAAACAAAAACTACGTTGTAGAGGAAAGTTGTAGCTTGGCCCAATGCCGAAATGTGGAAATAATACTCAATGAACTTCTCCTGAGTGGGCACTCGGAGTCCCCCGAGGATGAAGGTGGGATTCCCGCTCGAGAACACCTTTGTGCTAAACAACACTGCAATCTTAGCTAAACAGTTGAAGAGAGCAACAAGTCATACAAACCATAAACAAAATAATAATCAATTATGTCTTCTATCGCTGCCATCCCCTTCCTTATATTCTTGGTGAGCTTCCTCACCTTGGACCCCACTCATTAAAGCCACTACTTCCATGCATGGAATCTCCCTCCAAAATTGCGTTATCCCTCAATGAATCCCACTCCTTCCATACCAGCGCTGTTTTATCTGGTCAAAGCTAACCCAGTCTACATGCTCCATCCCCTTTTCACACATAAGGGTCTTCAATCCAACTTTTAGATAACCTCCTTTCACATTAGGAGTGTTTTTATTCCTACTAAGGAGATTTATGGGTCTCCATACCCTCTTAGTCTTCTAACTAAGAAGCAAAATCAAAAATTAATATTCCAATTAACTATATGCTAATTTAGGAATATTACGACCTGTAATATTCCCAATTAGCTATACGGTAGTTGGAATATTAAATTTTGTTTTTGCTTCTTAGTTTGATGAATAAGAGGGTATGGAGACCCATAAATCTCCTTAGAAGGAATAAAACCATTGTTAATGTGAATGGAGATCACCTTAGTGACTTGATAAAGCACCCTTATGTGTAAAAAGGGGCTGAAACATGTAGACTGGGTCAACTTTGACCAAATCAACAGTGCTGTCATGGAGGAGTGGACATTCATTATGGGACAGCGCAGTTTTGGAGGGAGACTGCATGCATGGAAGTAGTGGCTTAATGAGTGGGGCCAAGGGTGAGGAAGCTCACCACTTATATAAGGAAGGGGATGGCAGTCATAGAGGATATGTTTTAGATTTTTATTTTGATATGGTTTGTATGACTATTTGCTCTCTTTAGTTGTTTAGCTAAGACTGCAATATTGTTTAGCAAAGGGTGTTCCCGAGCCGGAATCCCACCTTCATCCTCGGGGGGCTTAAAGTGCCTACTCAGGAGAAGTTCTAGAGCATTATTTCCACATTCTAGCATTTGGCCAAGCGACAGCTTTCTTCTACAGCGCATATTCTATTTAGATATGTGTTGAGTTGCAGGGTGCAGCAGTGGAGGGTTTCTTTGGACCATTTCTGAGCTTGTCTTCAGTGGAGGAAGCTTTCTTTCCATTGGGAGATCAATAAGGAAGGTTCCTGTGCTTCATATCATATTTTGGCATCAGGCCAAGTCTTCATCATCCCCTACAGCGCAATTCCAATCCATGACTACATTATTTTAGTGAGTTGTTGCAGGGGTAAGTTCAGTGCTCCATTTGGAGTGTTTTCTTTCCATTGAAGGGATCATCCCTTCATTGAGAGGGTCTATTGGAGGAGTGCCATTTCATATCTATATCAGTTTCAGCCACCTCCTTCTATGTGCTTCAGTGCAGTGATTCTTCAGCCCTAGGGCTTTAGATTCACCATTTGTATGTTGTGTATTTCCAGAAACCTTTCCTGGGTTATCTAGGAAATGTGTATGGGAGAATAGATCTCCATTTTTGGCCTTGTATGAGCATTACATTATCAGATCCATTTATATATGTTTTCCAGCTGCAATATTAGTCATTAAAACTGCGTTGTACTTGCTTTAGACATTTTGTGTAGTAGTTGCATCTCACGTATTGGTGCTTTTGATTGATGGAGGCTTCTCTTGCCTAGCTTGATGGGTTTGTTCTCCAAGATATTGTATACATTTGTTGTTGTTATACTTAATAACATGGATCTATCATTTGGCTCATATGTAATGTGTTAACATTTGCTACTATTTCCATTATTGTGAGCTATATTGCTGCTTTCTCCATTTGGGAATATTACAGTGGTATCAGAGCATAATCTTAGCTCAGCCCGTGCATCTTAACCCAATATGTCATCAGAAGAAGCAGATCCTCTCACAAATAGAGATAAGAGGTATCTCAAAAGAAACCAAAGACATGATTATACAGATGATAAAGAAAAAAAGGGTAAGAACCCTGTATCAGGAGAAGATGAGGAGGAGTTTCCTAAGCTTCTTCTTCAAACTATGCAAGATATTGCAAGAGAAATAAAGGAGATGAAGATGGATAGACACAAAGAATCCCCTAAAGGGTTTCTACATGGAGAAGGCTCTGGCATTTCTCATCGTTGGAGTGATCAACCAGTGAAGCAGCAGGTTTCCCAACGCTCTACAATGCCAACATTTTTAGCAGTGGGAAATGGAGGGTTTCAAGAACAGGAAACTCTTGAAGACTATTTTCTTGAGTATGAGTCTCAATCTCAGAGATTCAAGGACCATTTGAGCTTCCAAGAGTTCTGTCAAATCAAGGACAATAGGAGACCCCCGCATCACAATAGAGGTGGAGGATTCATACAGAATCATGATCTAAAACGGACTATGGGTAGATTTTTCTTACCCAACTTTGATGGGTCATCAAAATGCACTGCCAAATCATGGGTAGAGAAACTAGACATCTACTTCCAGCTGAACCAAGTATTGGAGATGGAGGCCATCAAAATAGCAGCACTGCACCTGGAGGGTGAAGCACATGATTGGTGGTTTCATGGACTTTCTACATTAGGTCATGCCAATGTGACTGCATATTTAGATTTCACAAGGAGGTTGGTGGAGAGGTTTGATCGAAGAGACCCAAAAGCACCTTTCATGGGGCTAGCTAAGCTCAAACAATCAGGTAATCCAGAAACTTATATTTCTGAATTTCTAAAACTTTCAGTTATGGTTCCTGATTTATCTGCAGCAAGAAGGGTCTATATGTTTATTGATGGGCTAGCAGAACCTCTACATGGGTTGGTAAAATCTACCAAACCCACTACCCTTCAAGATGCCATTGAAAGGGCTAGAGATCTACAAGATCTCTTGCCCAAAAGCAAAGGCAACATTTCAACAAAAGCCCACTTTTCCATCAAAGGGAAAAGATGAGAAGGCTCCTCTTTCAAAGGAGAACCAAAACAAAGTACCTCTTAGTGATGATGTCCGAAGAGACTTGAGGAGAAGGAAGCTTTGCTTCACATGCCAAGAATCATGGGCACCCAAACATAGATGTGCAGCAGGAAAGGCACACTATATAGAGGTCTTTTCAGATAATGAGGAGGATGAAGAAGAAGAACCAGAAGGAGGTCACAGCGCTGGGATAGCAGGAGATGATCCACCACCACTAGGAGGTGGGAATGGGGCATTTACTCCAATTGGAGGGGCCCTTGCATCATTGAAAGGAGTACCCAAGTACCAGATGATTAGGGGCATTCACACATATCCCTCACAGACAGCTTCCACACAAAAAACAGAGTTGGAATTGCGCAGTACAAGCAAGGACCTAATAGTCCCATCTATTATGCAGATGACTTTGGCCCATGAGACATTACTGTTTAGGGGCAAACCACCTGGGAGGCCACCAGATTAGGAGTTGGTGAGAAATGTCTCACAACATGTTGCACCACTCATAGATCCAAGAGGAGTGGGAGCATTGGGAAATCATGGTACAGTGCAGAGAGTCTTGGGTAGACTCAAGGAAGAGGGAGACATTCTCCCAACATCATCATTACCCACTCTCACCTCACATATTGCACTGAGAGAGGATGCTATAGGGATGGAGGATGGCACTATCATGGTGCAAGGAGACTACTCCTTGACTTTGGAGGCTCATAAGATGTTCTCACTTGGGGAGAAATCTTCCACACATGGTAGAGGATGGTGGCCACTCATGCATGCATTGGCCAGACTCGAGGAGTTTTGGATGGGTGATAGCTTCCCATGGAAGACTAACCTCCAAAAGCTTCAACCTTTACTCGAGCATGAGCAGCTACAGGAGGAGCAGCAGAGGAAGGATAGCAGCATCCGGGTATGTAACTTTGGCATGGGAGATGTCAAAGAAGGGGGCAGCCACATGACAGATGCTTTATATGATTGATCATCAATGTTGTCACTATGGAGGATAGATCCTTATTGGAAATCCCAGCTGTTGGTGGATTATTCCAAGGATCTTTTTACTTGCATAATACTTGATGACCAGCTACTAGAGGAGGGATATTCAGTAAAAGATGGGGTCATCTACTATCAGAGTAGGATCTTCTTATCTAGAGCATCCAAGCTCAAGGAGAAGCTACTACAAGCAACACATGAAGATTTTCTCTTCAGCCACACTTATTCCATGAGAGAATACCATACCATCATAGAGTGATACACTTAGGAAGGCTTTGTAGAGGAGATATATCAGCATTTGAGAAGATGCATGGATCATGTGGAGATGGAGGAGATACATAACTCTTTGATGGAGTTATCACAGCCACCTCTTTCCTCTTTGGGAATGAGAGGGGATCTATCTATGAGCCACTCCATTAGTATGATTGAAGTATATAGTAAGGATCATGTTTTAATGCATAATGATTTACTTGATGAATATTTGCATCCCTTTACCATACATGTGCAGGCCATTGCTCCAAGTGGGGGCATTCTTCCTTATAAACTTCATGGTCAACTTGGGGCCATAAACAGTGTTGAGCATGGCCACTCCCTAAGAGGATTTAGGGAGATGACATATCATTCAGGGTGTACTCCAAAGGCACCAAACATTACTCACCTTCTCAAAACTTGTGAGAATACTATGGCAGCAAGTAAGTGGTGGGGAAACCACTTACCATATCACTATCTGAGGCAGACACGAGATATATTGCACTGGTTCCACATGTGGGACTATGATCCTCCTCCAATATTGCAAATGGCAGCTTATGTATCCTTGGTTTTGATCTCGTGCATTGATGATGTTCTTATTCTTATTGTGGGGATGAATGGAGGAAGGATGCAAGGATTGAACATGCCCATTGGGAGAGAGATTCTCCATGTTTTTTATGCTTCATGTTTCAGGGAGAATATTGGGCAAACCATGATTGCTACATTGGATCTTTTGCTTCCTTATGAAATGAGTCATTTGCATCTCATGAGTACGTGTGAGCTGCGTCTCATGAGTACTTGTGAGCAGCATTTCATGGAGGGATTGATTGGGAGACACTGGTATATGAGGAGAGCTTATCACATGGAGGTGTCACCAAGGAAGGAGGAGAAGAGTTGCAACACTCACCTTTACAGCTGCTTGAGGACAAGCAACATGTGGGAGGGGAGGACTGTGATATTCTCAATTAGCTATAAGCTAGTTGGAATATTAAATTTTGTTTTTGCTTCTTAGTTTGATGAATAAGAGGGTATGGAGACCCATAAATCTCTTTAGTAGGAATAAAATCATTGTTATTGTGAATGGAGATCACTTTAGTGACTTGATAAAGCACCCTTATGTGTGAAAAGGGGCTGGAACATGTAGACTGGGTCAACTTTGACCAAATCAACAGTGTTGTTGTGGAGGAGTGGACATTCATTATGGGACAGCATAGTTTTGGAGGGAGACTCCATGCATGGAAGTAGTGGCTTTAATGGGTGGGGCCAAAGGTGGGGAAGCTCACCACTTATATAAGGAAGGGGATGGCAGCCATAGAGGATATGTTTTAGATTATTATTTTGATATGGTTTGTATGATTATTTGCTCTCTTCAGCTGTATAGCTAAGACAGTGTTGTTTAGCATAGGGTGTTCCCGAGCGGGAATCCCACCTTCATCCTTGGGGGACTTAGAGTGCCTACTCAGAAGTTTTACAGCATTATTTCCACATTCCGGCATTTGGCCAAGCTACAGCTTTCTTTTACAGTGCAGATTCTGTTTAGATATGTGCTGAGTTGCAGGCTGCAGTAGTGGAGGGTTTCTTTGGACCAGTTCTGAGCTTGTCTTCAGTGGAGGAAGCTTTCTTTCCATTGGGAGATCAGTAAGGAAGGTCTCTGTGCTTCATATCATATTTTGGCATCAGGCCAAGTCTTCATCATCCCCTACAGCGCAGTTCCAGTCCATGACTGCGTTATTTTAGTGAGTTGTTGCAGGGGTAAGTTCAGTCCTCCATTTGGAGTGTTTGTTGTCCATTGAATGGATCAGCCCTTCATTGAGAGAGTCTATTGGAGGAGTGCCATCTATATCAGTTTCAGCCACCTCCTTCTATGTGCTTCAGTGCAGTGATTCTTCTGTAATATTCCCAAATGGGGAAAGCAGCAATATAGCTCACAATAATGGAAATAGCAGCAAATGTTAACACATTACATATGAGCCAAATGATAGATCCATGTTATTAAGTATAATAGTAACAAATGTATACAATATCTTGGAGAACAAACCCCTCAAGCTAGGCAAGAGAAGCCTCCATCAACCAAAAGCACCAATACATGAGATACAGCTGCTACACAAAATGTCTGAAGCAAGTACAGCGCATTTTTAATGACTAACACTGCAGCTGGAAAACATATATAAATGGATTTGATAATGTAATGCTCATACAAGGCCAAAAATGGAGATCTATGCTCCCATACACATTTCCTAGATAACCCAAGAAGGGTTTCTGGAAATACACAACAGACAAATGGTGAATCTATATAAGCTCTCCTCATATACCAAGTGTCTCTAGTGCTCTGATACCACTGTAGTATTCCCAAATGGGAAAAGTAGAAATATTGAACAAAATACTCGAAATAGTAGTGTAAAACATCATATCAACAATGGAGACTTGTACAGCAGAAATTCCCTCGTAAACTGTTTTATTATAGTGAGCATTTGCAGTGGAGGATTCAGTGCTTGATTTGGAGGGTGATATCTTCAAGGAAGGGATCAGCCTTTCACTTGGAGGATCTATTGGAGGAGATCTATACATTCATATCAGTTTTAGCCACTTCCCTCCAGTATTCAGTTGCAGCTGCAATTCAGCCCTAAAGCTGCATTCCGGCATTTTTGTATTTTGGGTATCATCCAGGCAGATGTCTCTATACTCTATGGAAGAGTTTGGTAACTCTACAGTTGAAATCTTCCCAGGAAAATCCTTGAACATAAACAAAAACTTGGAAAGACTACAACAAGAAAAGTTAATCAAAACACTACAACAACATTCTTCTGCATATGCATGGGAATACACTGCCATGAAAGGAATTAGTCCGAAGACTTGTACACATCACATCTACATTGAGGAAAATTGTAAACCTATCAGACAACCTCAGAGAAGGATGAATCTAAATCTTAGGGAAATTGTGAAAGAAGAATTGCAAAAATTGCTGAATGTAAACTTCATTTACCCAATTTCAGACAGTCAATGGGTTTCTCCCTTACTACTTAGTGATTGTACCCAAAAATAATGGTAAGTGGAGGGTATGCATTGACTATCGAGAGTTGAATAAAGCTACCCTAAAAGATCATTTTCCTTTACCTTTTATAGATCAAATATTGCATACATTAGCAGGTAAGAAGTATTTCTCATTCTTGGATGGTTTTAGTGGTTACAATCAGATCCAGGTAGCACCTAAAGACCAAGATAAAACCACATTCACCTGTCCATGGGGAACTTATGCCTACCGAGTACTTCCTTTTGGTTTGTGCAATGCACCTGCAACATTCCAAAGGGCAATACTAGGAATTTTTTCTGATCTAATACATGATTGTGTAGAGGTATATATGGATGATTTTACAGTTTATGGGAATTCATTTGAAGAAGCTTTAGAGAATTTGGAAAAGGTTCTTAAAAGATGTAAAGAAACAAATCTTTCATCAAGTCATGAAAAATGCTTTATGATGTTTACTGAAGGGATTGTTTTAGGACATCACATTTTAGGAGATGGAATTAAAGTTGAAACATCTAAAGTTGAAGTCATCTCCAAATTATCAATTCCAAGTTGTCAAAAGGATGTTAGAAGTTTTCTAGGATTCACAGGGTATTATAGAAGATTTATAGAAAATTTCACTAAAATAACATCCCCACTCTTCAAGTTACTTACCAAAGATTGTGAATTCAGTTGGAATCCTTATTGCCAACTGGCATTTGAAACTTTAAAAACAAAAATTTTTGAAGCACCCATCTTAAGAGGTCCAAATTGGAAACTACCTTTTCATATTTCAACAGATGCATCAGATACAACTCTAGGGGTTGTATTAGGACAAAAAGATTTGATCCCCTATGCCATCTATTACACAAGCAAAAATTTGACTCCTACTGAGTTAAATTACACTGTAACTGAAAATAAAAAAATAAAAAAATAAATAATAATAATATTAATAAAAAAAGGAAAATAAAAATAAATTTAAAAAAATAATAATAAGAATAATAAAATAATATATATATATATCATAAATAAATAAAAATAAAATAAAAAATATATCTTAGTTGTTGTCCATGCTATCAACAAATTTAGACATTATATCACCGGCTATGAAACCTTTATTCATACAAGTCACTCTGCAATTAGATACTTAATGAATAAATCAATTACTAATGGCAGTCAGCCCGTGGGGCTTGGTCTAGTGGTCAGCGAACGTTCTGTTAAGGCGTTCATGTTGATAAGCAAGTCATGAGTTCAATCACCGACCATGATGCAGGTCGTTTATCGAGCGCTGAGTCGATTACCCGGGAGGGGTTAGTGCGGGCCTATCCCCCTCCCCCCCGGGGTTATAGTGGTAGCCGGGGGGATTCGACCCCGTGTTACGCAAGTACGATACCTCCACCGTTGCCAATTCCCCTAGTCAGGAAAAAATAAAAAATAAATAAAAAAAAAATTAAAATTACTAATGGCAGTCACAAGATGGTTATTACTCCTGCAAGAATTCAATATCACCATTCTAGACCGACCTGGAAAACAAAACACAGTTGCTGATTTCTTGTCTAGAATTCAAAATGTCAAAAATGATACTCCAGTTGAGAATAAGTTTCTTGATGAATATCTTTTTACGATAACTACTAAAACTCCTTGGTTTGCAGATATTGCTAATTACTTAGTGACAGGAAAGTTACCTTCACACTTGTTTCCTAGAGAGAAAAGAAGAATTATTCAAACAAGTGCACTTTACTCATGGATTAATGATGAATTGTATAAAACAGGTCCATATCTCATTATCAGAAGGTGTGTTCGAGAAGATGAAATGCCTAAGATTCTTGAAGCATGTCATGATGAACCCTGTGGTGGACACTTTGTCGCTAAGAGGACAGCCTACAAAACCCTTCATTTAGGATGTTATTGGCCATCCATCTTTAAAGATACCAAAGAGTATGTCAAAAGGTGTGACAGCTGTCAAAAAATGGGGAAACACATTCCTACAGATGAAATGCCATTACAACCTCAGGGACTCATCGAACCATTTGAAAAATGGGCTTTGGATTTTGTTGGACCAATCAATCCATCATCTAATTGAAAGAAATATATTCTGGTATGTATTGATTATGTCACTAAGTGGGTAGAAGCTAAAGCACTTCCTTTATAGCTACTGAACATTTTGTAGTTAAATTTATTTTGAGGATATCTTCAATCGTTTTGGTGTTCCAAGAGAAATTGTGACAAATCAGGGATCCCATTTTACATCCAATCTAGTGAAAAAGCTCGCGGAGAACTACAAGATCAAGCACAAAAAATCCACTCCTTATCATCCACAAGAAAATGGTCAAGTGGAGTCTATCAATAAAGTGATTGAAGGAATTCTCACTAAGACTATACATCTACACAGAAGAGATTGGGCAGAGAGGCTTTCTGAGGCCTTATGGGCCTATCGGACCACATGGAGGAATACAACAGGACATACTCCCTATGAATTTGTTTATATGAAGCAAGTCCTGTTTCCTATAGAATTTCAGATCCAAACCTTCAAGATGGCAATCCAATTGGGGCTTGACTTATCAGAAGCATAGATTGAAGCAACTTAATGAGCTTGATGAAATCAGATAAGATGCAATTCAAAAAACCAGTATAGTCCAGCAACAAAGGTCCAAATGGCATGATAAATATATCAAGGAGAAAAAGTTTCAAGCAGGGGATTGGGCATTTTTGTTCGATTCAAAGCTCAAAGACTTTCAAGGAAAGTTTTAGACACACTGGCTTGGGCCATTGAAAAAGTCTTTGACAATAGAGCAGTCAGGATAAGGACAATTGATGAAGAAAAGGTACCTCTTCTTGTAACATCGATTAAAAGTCTATCATAAGCCAATTTCAAGAGGAGTTTATCAAAATTTTCCAAGATAATACTGATATGAAGTTAGTGAAGAAGAATCCTTCTTCTTCCCCAACTTAGTTTTTATTTTTTCCTATCTAAAAAAATTAATATATATATATATTATTCAAAAATAATAATAATAATAATAATTGTATAAGTGTGAAAACCAATCAATGATTGGCATCCTTATACAAAAAATATAGGATGAAAATTTTAAGTTTTGACACCTTATATTTTCCTTTCCATTTCTAAAAATCCCAAAAAAAATTTGTTCCCTTTTTTTTCTAAAAAGCAATAAAAAAGTAATACAAAACTACTTCCATTCTGCAGTTGATTCCACATTCTACAGCTCTGTCACATTTGTACAGCCTACTGAAGCAAGAATAGTAAGCATAGAATTGAAGGACTCCATTTGAAGATCATCATGCTAAAGGATACCTGAAGAACAAACACCAAGGAAATATCAACAAAAGGTTAGTTCTAAAGGTAAGTTACATAAATTTATTTAAATAACAAGGTCAAAAACATTAGCATGTATAACGTATATGATCACATGCTACCTCAACATGTCATCATTTGATTCAATTTGGACTCCTCTCATGCCATAGATCGGCCACATCATCTGCATCATGTTTCATAACGGTCCAACGAACTCCCCCATTTATGATTAACAGTGATGACCTGTTGTCATAACCTATCCATCTACATTTCTTAAAACCCCATCAAATATCCATTTCATTCATTCCTACAAACCCTCGACGTCCTTCATCAGATCCGCAACTCAATTCACTTCACACAGAGAAGGATAATTCTGAAGGCTAGACTCTTCACAACAGAAGACATCAGTTTGATAGTTAGGACTGAGCTGGTAGGAGCTAAATACATGGAAGGGGATATCCTCAGATCAAGGAGATGTTGCAGAAGGCTAAATGGCTCAAGTTTATAGAAAAGTTTGATGGTTTCCACAAAGAGATCACTAAGTCTTTTGCGAGGTCTTTCGATGGAACAGAAGTCGAAATAGGAGACATCAAATTTTCAGTGACCGAGGCATTCATAGCCGAAGCCACAAAGCTTCCAAGAGTTGGCAAAAGGTGGTTCAAAAACAAAGAATTTCACAGTGAATCATGGAAAGTTGTCCTCAAAAATCCTGGTATGGTATCGTTTTCAGAAAGAGTATTCCTAGCTCAGCACTCAAGAACAAATGGAGGAACATGCTTTTAATTCTGCAGAAGTTTATCACTTGTGAAGGCAGATTTGGCTGCATGTATGTGTATCATATTCGATTGTTGATGAACTTTTTAGAGGGTGGTGAAATAAATCTTCCTTTCTTTTTACTGAATAGCTTAAAAAGAACATCTACAGATGTGCAGAAGAGAATTTAGTTTATAAATAACACTATGCACCATCATGCGTTGGTAATAATACTTCCTGAATTTCATTTGAAAAGTATAGGAGATTCTTGGGAGAATTTTCTGATCAGAAACCATTTCCAAGATGAGTCAAAGTAGCCTAAGGAAGACAAGACTAGGAAAAGTAGAAGAAAGAAAATTGACACAAGCATTGAAGACAGACCTGCATCTCCACTACAGCAAAGTGATGAGGAATTCACCCTTGTAGAATTGATGAGGAATAAGAAGCAAGGTGAAGTTAAGGCAGGATGTAAAACAAAAAAGAAGAGCAAGGTTACAAGTGAAGAAAACTTAAGCCCTCTACAGCCCGGAAGGAACTCTAGACTCCGAGGTTCAATGAAGAAAACACTACCACAGGAGACATAGTTTATAAATTTAGAGGAAGAACCTCCAATACCATCTCCCATCAATAACTCTCCTCCACATAGCCCTAAAAATTCTCCTATACAAAATTTTGAAGGCAATCCCAGCAAAAGATCACCAGGCATAGACCTAGTACAACAAGAGATATATGACTACATAGAGTCATTAGAGAAGAGAAATGCAGCAATGAATTCAGAACCACCTATCAATCCACAAGAACCTCTAGTTGATACCCGTAAACAAAAAACCTATGAGCTAGAGATATTGAATAGACATATTAAATAGGAGAATGAAGCTTTAAAGCAGCAGAACCAATTAGAGAAAGTCATTAGTGATAACACCATCCTGCACTTGGGACTGTGGTACAAAAAGAACAAGAAGTTAAAAAGAAAGAACAAATCACTGAACAAGGCAGTCATCAATCTCAAATACAAACTCCTTATGAGGAAGCCCAGGATGGCAGTCACTTCAAAGAAAAGCAAGAGGAAAAAACTAGATGTATTAGCAGAAGCATTTGAACAAATGCAATAGGAGAAGGAAGTTCACTTTTTTGATAAATTGCATGAGGACATACAATGGCTTCTTAGTGGGGGCATGTTGAACCTCAGAATTGTCCTTTCTCTGACATCTTTTCTTATCACTTTTCCTTACCTTTTCATAAGTCCATACACTCCAATTAATGATAAATGTCATGTTTTATCTTAGGGAATGCATTTGAATGATTTCTATGTTATATTATGATGTTCTTGTTATTTGAATGGATTTTTGTAACTCAACTATAGAACGCAGCCTATTTTGAAGCTAACTGTCATTTCCGCAGCTACTTTTATGGTTTGATAGGTTCCGAAGAGCAAATAAAGGAACGAGCCACATGGGCATCTCCAGAATGATCCACATATGGATTTCATCCTATCCACTTGGTCGAAATCGACAGAAAAGGGTGTCTGTAATCGTGGTCAAAGTCCAGTCAAAGGACGTAAGCCGAGAGCGAAGAACTCTGATTTGCTCTGATGTAGCAAATCAAGAGTTAACCAGTTAGAATTTAAGTCTATGTTTCGGTTGTAATCGCCATCTGTAGGCGTAATTAGCTCCTCACAGTTACATTTCATTTTGTTTAAATACCAGTTATGCAAAGACCGATGACAATCTTAATTTCTGAAAACGTTGTGTATGTTTTAAATTTTGTTCTTTTTCGTAATACAAGGATCGTGTTCATGGTTCAAGTTTCTGCTTAATGCGCATATAGTCAGCTAGGATCTCGACCAGGAGGAGGTTTTTCATTTAGTTGTTTTTAGTTTAATTTTATTTACTCTGTTTTGTCAATTCACAAATAGATTAATATCGTGTTACAGCTTTTAGATCAATATCATAGATTCAAATAATGAATGTTTCCTTAGCATCAATGTTAGAATGATTGTGTAATCTTTGCTTTCCAAAAACATCTCAAGAAGGTAGATTCATCTATTTTCCTAAAGATCGGGCCAAGAAGGTGACTTGTCATACTTCCAAATTGGGTGCTCGAGTGTTTAACCTATGCAATAATTGAGTTTTCCTTTACATGCTTTTAAAAAGGCTTTCTTAGATCAGATCCTCAGTTCATTGTATAATTGGATACTCCTAAAGATCAGGCCAAAAAGGTGACTTGTCATACTTTCAAATTGGGTGCTCAAGTGTTTAACCTATGCAATAACTGAGTTTTCCTTCACATGCTTTTAAATGCTTTCCTAGATTTAATTTTCAAAACTAATCGGTTGCTTGTACATCATGTCAAGAGGGTGACTATGTCATACTTCCATATTGAATGTTGGGGTGATTGAGCATACACTAGTTGCTTTTTCTTTTGAATCTGATTTTATCTAGAATAGCTTTGCAATTTCAATTTCCAGTCATAAGATTCATATTTCAATCCATGGAGTAAGATTAACTTTAATTTTCAAAGTCATTAGAATAACCACTTTGTTTTTTAGATCAGATTCTAACCATTTAAAAGTTTGATTCATTTTTATGCAAATTAGAATAGTTCAAGAACACTTCCTTTTCTTCCTTCTTTCAAAGTTAGTTTTACACATTTAAATTTCACTAGATTCAATTGATTCATTTCATAGTTTTCATTAACATTTAGACATAAAGAACAAAATTCCCCAAAACAACATAAAAATACATACAACGAAGTAAGAAGAAGGTTAACTAAGTACATATAGTGCACCACACTTCATCAGTTTACAAACCTCGGTTGATATTTTATGTTGAACAATTTAAGACATTAAATTGGCTAAATAGCTATCAAGGCTTGGTATCTGTCAGGTTGTCTACGCTACCCTTATCGGTTCTAGGAGCTCCGACAAATCTTGTCCTAATGATGAACCACACTAGCTAGTTCGAAATGCATCGACGAAATTTGCTTAGATGTGATTTTCATCGAAAGACTTTATGCAAAATTCTTTTGCGTCCCTCAGCATCTAGCATACTTCCCTACTAATTCTACCACTAGTGGTGGGAGCCTCAATCAAATCCTCCTCCTGTTTCTGTTGTTCCATCTACTAAGAACTACCGAGATCTCCTACTCCTGAGGAAATACTAGTGCTGGTCACTGAACTCAATCCTGGTTTTTGTCCTCCTGCTTGTCCTCCTTGCTACCCCTGCTGTTGTTGGACTAATGGAACATCTGCTCACTGATCTCCTGTTGGCATCTCTCGAGATTTCCTGAAAGCTCTATCTTCCATGAACTTTACATCTCGCCCTGCTGCTGTTGGACTAATGGAACATCTGCTCATTGATCTCCTGTTGGCATCTCTCGAGATTTCCTGAAAGCTCTATCTTCCATGAACTTTACATCTCGCCTTACTACAATTTTCCTGTTGCTAGGAATGTAGAGCCTGTATGCTTTTGAGGTCTCGCTATATCCTACGAGGTGCCCATTTTCTGCAGTTTGCTCCAGCTTGCTATGCTTCTCATCTGGAATGTGACATTATGCCACACTCCCAAATATCCTGAGATGACTTACCTCCAGCTTTTTCCCTGTGAAGACCCCTTCAGGTGTTTTCTTCCCCAACGTTCTGTGAGGAGTTATGTTATGAATATACACTGTTTTGTTGCACGCCTCTGCCCATAAGAATCTAGGCAAGTCCTAGTCATATAACATAGCCTTTGCCGCCCCGACGATTGTTCTATTCTTCCGCTCCGCTACTCCATTCTGCTGTGGATTATATGGAGTTGTCCACTCTCTTTTGATGACCTCCTTTGTGCAGAAATCTGTGAAGTCTTTATCTGTATATTCTCCACCATTATCTGAACGCAATACCTTTACCTTTTCCCTGATATATTTTCTATGAGAGCCTTGAACTCTTTGAACCGATCAAAGACCTCATCTTTGGTCTTTAAGAAATAGATCCAAATTTTTCTAGAGTGGACATTGGGCCACCGCTAAGAGCTCTAGTGGACATTGGGCCACAAATATCTGAGTGTATTAATCCCAATACGCCTCTTGCTCTATTGCAACTTATGGGAAAAGATGCCTTAGCGTACTTCCCTAGTACGCATCCTCTGCAAACATCATCATGCTCGGTATTGAGGACTGGAACTCCTATCACAGTCTCTCTGAACATCCTAAGTGCTCCATGGTGTAAACATCCCATTCTCCTGTGCCATAGTTCGTTCAGTTCCTTTTCATTGTTATGATTCTGCCTATCATGTCATTGGAGACTCGAGCTACAATCTATACAATATGTTGCTTCGAGCTCCAATTTGTCTCATCTTCTTCCAGCTGGGATGTTTGACATATACCTTCCTTCCGATGAAGTATACATCGGACCCCTTGTCCTGTAACTGGGACACTGAAATCAGATTCATTCCTAATCCTAGTACATGCAACACATTAGTGGCTATGATGTTGGTTCCTGCTTCCGTTTGAAACACTATGGTGTCTCTCCCCACTAGAGTACACTTAGTTATGTTTCCCATAGTGATCTAGAAGTCCATTTGCTCTTCTTGATAGCTCGAGAAGTATTCTTGTACTCTAGTCATGTGAGATGAAGCCCTGCTATCAATATACCAAACACCTGCTAATGTCAAACTTGACAAACATGTGAATTCTTCTTCCAATCTGGAAGATAATTCAGAGACTTCTTGACTATCCATGTTGTTATGTGTTATCCTCCTTCCCAATGTTGATCTTGCAACTGTAAAATTACTGTGTTTGAGCTGGAGATTTGCTCAGCAAAAAGAAACATAGTTGCTCCCTCTACCTCTGACAACCATTTGATCTTGAGATTAATTCTTTGACGACTCACTCAGAGAATTAACTCTTCCTCGAAATCTTGCCTACCTGGCCCAAAGGGCTACGCAGCAGCTAGTCACACAGTGCTACTGTGCTCCCTTTTCTATTTGCACTATATATTTCTCCTGCCTCTTGTCTGTACTCTAATACCATGTGAAAATTCGGAGATTCTTAATCCTTCTTCAGCAACTGATAATATTTCTTCTATTTGTTAAATTACTAAAACAAACTATTTGTAGTTATTTACGACAAATATTGAAATACATACACTGCAGTCTTCACAAATCAATTACTGCGGAAAATAAATGTAAGGAAAATACTAGCACAAAAATAAACACAATGACACTGTTATTTTTGGACAATTGTCCTTGGATAAACCCAATGCGGGAAAACCGTGCAGCAAATGAGGGTTTCTTTTATTAATCTTCAACAAAAATCTCATGTACAATATACGGATAGCAGAATACAAGAAAAATCACTGAGAGAAATTTACAAACAAATTTCTCACGCTCCACAGTGAATTTCTGACCCCTGAGAGGACTCGATGCCCTCACACTAGCCCCACTGCGTCACCCTCTGTGCACTGACTGCACAGTGCCTACATCATTGCCTCTGCATTGGTGAAGTGCGTCCCTCTTCTGCGCTGCCTCTTCATGTCGTTTCCTACACTCTTGACTATTGTCGATACCCTCTCTCTCTCACCTGCAACTCACCCTCTGATTCAATTTTCTCTTGTTGAACTTCAACCAGTGAGAAAATCGATCTGCTTGGGCAACTGAGTATCTGCCTGGTGTATCCTCCAAGTGCCCATTGAGTTCCTTCTTATAATCTTCTCATTGAACATTCAACGGCCCAGATTAAATCCTAATCAGTGGCTCGGATCATCTTGACTCAATCTTCGTCTTTTTCTAGAAATTCACACCCAGTTTAATTAATACTCCTTAATTTTTTTAATTTCCTAAGTTTAGACTTAGGCATCCATTAAAAATACTTAATTATTTTAATTAAACTGTCTCCGGGTGGAATTTCCCAAAACTATTTCTGGGTCTTGGAGAATGCATATGTGTCCTAGCCTCCCTGCAAATTCTTGAAGCTAGAGCACATTCGATGCTACCAGAAACCAAAACCTAAGAGACAGAACTTATGGACAGACATATGGCAGACTTCATGTGGACATTTGTTTAGAGGGTTGACTTAGCAATTGGATCTTCTAGTTAGTTAGGTGTGACTTGGATTTCTCTTGTTGATGAAGAAGCTACAAGGAAAGGATTGACAAGTCTTCCCCTTGTGGGTTTTTCCCCAGCCTCTGGCCTAATCTCTTATGTCTCTTGTCTCTTGTTTATTGTCTCTTGTCTCTTATATTTGAATGCTAATTGTTTGATGAATATCAAAAAAAACTAAGAAGAACACGAAACATCTTCACAAGTAATTATCATGATCTGAAATTCTAGTTCCAAACAAATTTCAACAAAAGATAATCCATACTTACCACTTTCCATCTCTCCCTGTTATCCATCTCCATTCTCTGGGTCACTAGGATGGTTGTGATGGGTCATTGGGATTGGCGCTCTTCATCCACGTCCTTGAGTCAAGGCCCAAAAACTTGGCCCTAGAAGTTGATGTAGCTAAAAGAAAGATAAAAGCATATAAAGCCAAAATGAAAGAAAATGAGAAATGCAAAAGATGGTCGTGACTATATTTAGCACATCGGGATAACCCTGGCATGAGCTCTACCCCCCTTATTAGCCATCACCTAGTTAGTTCCGCAAGCATTCAATACTTCACCTAAAGGAAGGAACTCTTGAACATTCCAACCCTGATGAGCAGAAAACTGCTTCACCTTAAAAGGGGTATTGGAAAGATATAAAAGCAATCTTGGGCTCCTAAGTTATGCACCCAAATAACACAAATAACGATAAATCATTTAAGTAAAAAGGCACACCAAGGGGTGGAAAAAGAGGGTTGAGGAAAAGGGTAACTCATGCCACCACGATTGCTCCCTCCTTACATATATACATTTAGGATGTTGGACCCCCAATAGTCAGTATCATGTCTATGGCACCTGCCTTACCATAACAATCATTATCACAAACACCTACGGATTTATGGGCTAACCTGGGACATGTCACTCCCCTTTGGGGCTAGAAACACCTAATAATGTTATTGACCTAATCATCCCTAATATAAGTGAGGTAACTTGTTTACAAGTCTTGATCTAGTTAGACATTTGAAGGTGAGTTTTGTGTGAAGTGTTCTTGTGCCCCTAGCATTAGATATGGTCCACTGATATTTTAATGGTTTTTGTCCCTCGTGATTATTGATCTCACTTGATCTTGAGAGGATTTTTTTCAAGTGGTGTTATCATAGCAAAAGAGACCCTTTGAGAGATGGGCTTGAACCCCTTCAACATCACCCTTGACAACGTTGTACTGTATTTTGAGAACACTTATGACCTTCATGATCCAGCGTTGCTCCTCTAGAGATAAGCATTGGGCTATGAGGTGAAACCACATGGCACTGGACCCCGATATGTACTGCTAGATGTTGAAACGCTAAGCCAATGAAATTGGGCATTGGACTTCTTGATGATGTGCCCAAATGGACCCAGGATGCCCCCAGGCTGGCCTGGACACTATTTGATGGGAGTTTCTTGTTTCAAAGCCCAAATGATGGTTGGTTATCATTGAGATGACTTGGGAGGGTTTGCAGTGTGCACATCACTTTTGGACCCCAATGCTTGCATATTACGATGCCACATAACTCCTCTTAACCCTAAAAGGGTGACATAGGGTATAATTTGGATGACATCATGGTTGAAGAGGCACTTTATGGAGACATGCCCATGCACTTTTAGCATTTCTTGGAGTGAGGAGCATTCATGATCCATTTAATCACTTACTTGAGGCACCTTAAGCATTTATGGAGGATGACACCATGGTGGACATTGTTATTTCCCACACGTGTGGCCATTTTTTGCATTTATGTCATGTTTTGAGCGATATTGAAGTTGCCTTGTGACCTTAGTCTTGTTGAACACTTAAGCAAACTTATTTTAGGGCTTTGCTTGTAAAATTATAGAAATAAGGCATGCTAGACCTTGTATAAATAGAAGAGTCCTTATTTCATTTTATCATCAACATTCACTCATCACAGTCTCCTTTCTTTAGGAGTGTGCATTAGTTCTTGTGTCTCTATTTGGCCAAACTATGATCTTCTATTGTGTGAATTGCTCTTGGAGATGGTATATTGCTTGAGAATGGTTTCCTGGGATTGATTGAAGTGATTTTTGTGGAAACTTTTGTAAGTTTACCACATATTTTCTATATTTTGCATGTTGTATTTGTGTAACAGGGTTTCTACATGTGCCATGATATAAATTGATGAATTTTTCTTGAAATCTTACTCCTCTACGATAGGTAAAATTGTTTTCCTAGAGTTCTTTAAGAGAGCTCTGAGTGTGCATCTCTTAAATTTAAAATCTCCCCTCGCAAGGAAGTTGCTAGGGTTTATAAGTGGATGACCTAGTCATCCCACCCACTTTAACAAAAATGTTCTCATTGGATTTGACATAAAATACTCGATTTGCCCATTTAAAACAAGGCACTAATCATAGCAGTGTTGATCAATCCCTATTCTTCAATAAATTTCTCCTTCTCTCTTAAACTTTGGATATTTAGGGTCAGGGTTAGGGTTTATGTGATGTATTGCTAAAAAGTAATTTATCTTTGATGTATCATTGCTCTTTAAATAGTTGAGTGGTTTAGAGGAATGATTGGGATCCTCCCCACCCAAGTTCAATTCCCACAAGTGACATGACGAGCTTTGAAGTAATGGCTTTGAGCTTATGATATAATGGACCAAAACATGTATATTCCTCCTATGGAATATAAGGGTATTTTCCACATGAAAAAAAAAAACATTTCTCTTTAAATAGGAATTGCACTGAATAATTGTCTAAAAGCAAAATCTAGCAATCTTTGCATGTTAAACCCTATTTTTAGGGCTGATGTCATCATCTTTTTGTTGTTTTATGCATATTCCAACCATAGACTTCCATTATAAACCCTAGATCCTTGATATCTAATTGAAGGTCATGTTCCTTTGTTGATTTGTCATTGAAAGACCTTTTCTTCTAGCTGTTATAGGACATCGCTTGCCTTATCATTGATTGAAATCTGCAAAACCCTAACTTATAACAACCCTATAATTCATTTTGTTGGTCTACGAATGGAGTAGATGAACTTTGGTAAAGATTATACAAGCCATCTAGGCTTTGTCCATATTGTATCCCAAACATTAGACCCCATCCATCATCTTGAGCTATTCTTATTGAGTACCCTTTAGGTGATCCTTTTAGGGAAGCCTCCCTTGTGGTGAAAACACCACTAAATACCTTAAGAAAGGCTATTGAGGTGACAGTGGAAGCCGATCTCTTATTGCCCTGAGGTCTAGATCCACCTAGTGAGGCTTTGCACTAGGTCTGCTAGATTTTGCAGCAACATTTTTGGCACCATTGCC
The DNA here is from genome assembly GCA_034641835.2 of Pinus albicaulis. Lineage (NCBI taxonomy): Eukaryota > Viridiplantae > Streptophyta > Pinopsida > Pinales > Pinaceae > Pinus > Pinus albicaulis. Next base: position 965,794,379 of record CM076569.1, read on the forward strand.
ATAGGAGTTGAGTCCACCTCCTCGTGATCCAAAAATTATGCTTCAAGATTTATCGATAAAAACTCCCAAACCCTGTGTTAGAATTTCTCATCGGGCGACTCATATAACTAATTCTCGTTCCCTAGCCTCTAGTAGTTGGACAAAAGGAGCCATTCCTCCTAGAAAGAAGATTACTCGTAAGACCACTATTGATTCTTCTTCCCCTATAATTTCCCCTTCCCATGTGATCAAGAATCTCTTCACTAGGCCTTCTACCTCAACCACAATGACCAAGCCATGGCTTAGAACTACATTCAAGCCTCTTGACATGAGTGCCTTTCAAGGGGCTCCCCACAAACTTCTAAGAAGTATGAAGAATGGCTGCCTAAGTTCAATGGGACTAATGCAATCACAGCTGAAAAATATATGGATGAATTTTACTAGTGTGTTGGTGGAAGGATGATTGAGGAAGAAGATATAGTCATGATGTTTTTTGCGCTATGCCAAAGATTGGTACCTGGATTTGCCCATAGGAGGACTTAAAAACTGGGACCAACTCCATGGAGCATTTAACAAAAGATGGGTCACTTCAAGGAAGGCATGCAACTCTTGGCCAAGTTCCAGGAAGCTAGGAAGACTAACAATGAGAGTGTCGAGGATTTCACTCAAAGGTTTGATAAGTTGCTCAAAGAAGTACCCGTACCCAAATTGTACAACTACAAACCTACTGAGCAGACCATCCTTTCATTATATGTTGATGCTTTCCCAGGACATATATCATATGCCTTAAAGGATAAAGACCCTAAAAGCCTTGAACAAGCCAAGGCCTTTGCGATAACCATTGAATGCAATAAGTTTTAAATTTATACATGACTAAATTTCTGCAAAATGTTAACCAATTAGATAAATTCTCATAGTCATTCTCCTTTCCTAATATAACTTTTAAATTTATTATGAATCAGGCACTGCCAAACTCTTTACAATCTTTTCCTTTGAAAATATTCTAGACCATGACTCTCTTTCATGTGTTATCAGGGAATTGTCAAGAGAAATGATTAGTACTTACTCATGACAATGTAACTGGAATGCCTAGATATTCAAATCAATTCAAGTTTGATCCAGCATCCCAATAAGATGCAATGAGTTTATAACTTATCCACTGGGTGTTAAGAGAGCTTCTCGATTTCTCACCTGTCAGTGACAACGACTTTCTTCTTGAGCTTACAACATGACCTGGCACATTTAAAATGAGCATGCTGCTGTAAAAATATGACATGTTTAAAAAGAAAGTGACTAGTTTCAAATGGCAATGATCTGACTGCAATTAAAGCCCAAAAATGAAGGAAAAACAGTATTTGGAGAAAAACTTACAGCAGTTGATCAAGATGAACAATATCGCAGTGTCTATACACAAAAACTTTTGCTTCCCCCTGTCTTTCAGCAAGACGAATGCCATCTATAATTGATGCATGATTTAAAGCATCTGAAAAGATAGCAATCTTTTCATCATTTGTTGGTCTGCCACTGACAGATAATAGAGAACTGAGACTTCCCAGTGCTGTCATCACAGCCATGTTTGCAGAAAACCCTGTAGGACAAAGCAAAGAGTCCTGTATAATAACATCCAAAACACAATTGGTTATCTCTGACAAAAGTTAAAATTATAAATAGAAATCTATAATATATTACTTTTGCAATATAGATAGATAAATAAATTGGCAACTGAAAAGCAATACCTAGGTTTTAAAATTTAAATCATTTGGGATTTACATTGATCACAATCGTGTAAAGTGGGGATGATAATATGTTCAACTCCCTCACAGTGACATGTCTTATGGCCACACAAGCTGGCCAATAATAAATGGATATGGACATAGTTCCTAGCCTGCAATACCAATTGCTAATCCAGCTCAGTGTTGACAGAGTGGAATCCATAATAGTCAAAGGAAGTTTCTCAAATACCATCAAAATATTCTACAAAGAGAAACAGATGAAATTTTGAGGAAGTCATACCGAAAATAAGAGAGAATAAGAATTTCTTTTTATGGTACAGCTCGGGAAAATAATAAGGTTCAAATTAACAGGATTTTCACAATCATCAAATCCTTCCAAAAGCACAAACAGGTGAAATCCATAACTGATCCATAAAGAATATATGAGAGGATCTTAAATTCTCAACTTAATAAATATTAAAATTTAAATGCCAGACAATGGGTGTTTCGTTCATTCCATCTTAAATTTGCATCTTAAAATAATGTTCTGCTGGAATAAATTGGCCTTAAAGTTTAAAGCAAAGAAATAACAAAGAGATTGCCACGATCAAATGGACAAATTCTTTAAAAAAAAAAGCAAAAAGTGCACATGCTACTACAATTATAGCAAACCACAGTAGAGGCTATGAAAGAGGAAGCATGGTACTGTGATTGTGCATGATGAGTACAGTTTATAAAATTATAGGAAATTTTTCTAGCAGCGATGCAGGAACGATAATGACATGCATGGAAAAATGTTGTTCTCGAGTAATTAAAGAAGAAGAAAGAGTTGTTTACTAGCACATCCCTCAAGACTTGACGCTGTGTTTAACAAATCAGGATTTGTATCGAACTCCAAAGTGACAACCAAAATAATTATTGCATAAACATGAGCAAATTAAGAGACAATCCAGGTCAAACAAGCCTGCAAGGCCTGCACATCAGATTGGCCTTGTGTTGTATGGACTTCGCAAACCATCCTACACCAAGTTGCCAAAAACTGGGGATCAAACAAGAATGAGAGGTTACAATGCACAGTTCTGAAAGTCCATTGCCCATGAACCATGACATTAACAAGAAGCATTGCAAGTTAGAAATAATGAGAGGATATAATGCACGTTTCTGAAAGTCTGTTATTGCCCACAAACCATGGTGTTTAAAGCAAGCATCACAAGTTAGACATCAAAGATATATTCATTTCAGACTAACATCACTCAAGATAACCCATGTTAAACAATCCTATAAAGGCTTATGCACTGACTGGTTTAGCACCAGCCTAGCTCCATCTAACTCTGGATCTATCATGTGCCAAGAGGGATCAAATCTCTCAAGGTTTAAACCTTTCCTCAAGTTCTACACTCCAAAAAGAAGGTTTGCACCTCAAGGCATTTGATACCTCTCATCGCATGATAGATCTAGAGTTAGATGGATACAAGCTGGTATTAACTAAATATTTTTTTTTTTAATTTTAAAAGGACACGTGTCAACTCCACATTGAGCACGGACAGAATCACACATCAGTGTCATACTAGACTGTAGAATGCAGCTATTGGCACAACAATCATGTTGGGGTTGAGAGAGAAGTGACAAGGAGGGGTAGAGAAGGGCTAATTTCCAAAAAACCAAGGGAGCGAAGCTACCTTGGAGAGCTTTTTATACCAATGTAAATCCATATTAACTCTAGATCTATCTGTTGAGATTTTGGGGTAGCATCGGATGTGCTCTAACTCCGAAACTTTGTGGAGGGGCTGGAACACATGAGATCTCCACGACCCAGAAAGCGTTTGGAGAAATTCCATCTAGGTAAAAGTTATTCAAATAATTAATTTTTTTAATGGGGACCCTAAGTCTAACTTAGGAAATTAAAAAATTAAAGTGAATTAATTTACACATGTGATGAGAACATTCTAAGTGACGTGGAACAAGCTTCTTTTAATCTTAGCCGTTGATTAGAGATTAGATCACGGCCATTGATGTGTCAATGAGAAAAGTATAAAGGAAGGGCTTGGGGTCAATTGGAGGACACACAGTGAATCTAAGAGATCGAATTCTTCTGATGGAGCAGTGCTCGAACGAAGATCAGATCTGAGTGATTCAGAGACGCAGTGAGGGGCGGATGCAGTGATTGGTCAGAGGACCAAGAGTACAATGCAAAGCAAGGGAAGCAAATACGCAGTGGAGGCAGCGTAGCCATCAGAGGGTGCGACACAATCCCTAGAGAGGCTGACGCAGGCCCATGCAGGGGCAGCACAGAGCCTCCAAGGAAAGTCTGAAATTCAGATAGAGACTGGAGTTTCTGAGCCGACAGGGCTGGAACCAGACTCTGAGAGAAGTTGATCAGCGCAGAGCAAGGGTGATGCAGTCCCTCAGTTAGGGCCACGCAGCCTTATGCAGTGATAGTGTAGAGACTACACAGAGCTAGCTAGGGTTTCACCAATGGCTCATCCGGATCAGCCAGGCTTGTGAGAGTGAGGTATATCTCACATTTTTTCTCTGTAGCCGAGGTTTTCTCTGTTGGGTGAGTCGATTTATGGCACCCTAGATGTACTCAGAATACTGTTGTGTAATAATAATAAAGCCTCAAATCTGTTGCATTGGTTTTCCCACATTGAGTTTTTCCGGGGACATTTGTCCGAAAAATCTGTGTCCTTTGTCATATGTGTGTGATGTTTAGTAAATGATCTGTATTTGTGTAGGTTGTTAGTTGTGTTTACTTCAAAGTTTTTTTGAATATTTCAATTAAATAACTTGTGTATAATAAAACAAGTAGGAAAGTAAATCAATATTTAGTAGTAGGATTTCTGTGCTCAGAAATTTTCATATGGTATCAGAGCATTGCAGATCAAGTTGAACCATCAGCAAAGGGGTTGAAGATATTTGTTGCAGGAAGGGCAGCTGAAGCAACACAAATCCGAGAGAAGGCAGCACAGCACCAGAGGGACAGCATAGATCCTACAAGGGTGACGCAGAGGCTGACACAGCTCCAGAAAGGTGACGCAAAGCCAGTCTGCTCACGCAAAGGCTAACGCATCACCAGGAGAGGGACGTTGAGCCAGTCTGCTCACGCAGAGGCTGACACAGCACCAGGAGGGTGACACAGTCCAAGAGGAAGTGATGTTGTGCAGTTTGTCAGGGCTGGAAGTGCAGCTTCTAATCTTCAAAAGTTGTTGGTGAGGCATCGGTTCTGTCGGTGCAGAATAGTGCCTAGCAAAGGTGACAAAGTGAGGAGAAACAATTCCTCAGCAAACTTTTGCCAAGAAGTCTAAGATTCGATCAGGAGGGTTGTTGTAGAGGGTTGATCCAATAGAATTGGCAGAGGATTTAATTGTCAGAGGGAGCAGTATCTCTAGAGGTTTTCAATCGCCAAGAAACCCAGATCTGGTCTTCTGTTGAGTGCAGCAGCTGTAGAAGGGAGAAGGGTACCTGTTTCGACCATTTAAGCAGAGATGGCCCCGTACGAATGAGAGACCAGGATAGGTTGGACGGTGTGTCGAACTTTGTGATCTGGAAGGCCAGAATCTTGACAGTCCTGGAGGAGTACAGTATCAGAGACCACGCGGAAAATGTCCTAGTTGTGCCGACCGATGCAGACACTCTGAAGAAGTTCAATGAAAATCAAGCGCGGGCAAAGCTCTAGATCATGGATGGGGTGAAGGATCATGTGGTCCCACACATTGCCGAGAAGAGGACGGCACATGAGATGTGGACAACTTTGACCACGCTGTATCAAGGCAACTCTGTCCAACGAAAGATTCTTATAGAGAACCAGATGCAGATGTTCCAGATGCACAAGGGAGAAGAGATCGATCCCTTCCTCTATAGATTGCAGACGATCCGAGATCAGCTAATTGCCATGGGGGCAACTCCAGATGAAGGCCTCTTGGTGAGGATTGCCCTGAATTCAGTCACCAATGAGTGGGAGACCTTTGTCCAAAGCATCTTGGGCAGAGCACAACTCCCAAATTGGGGTGACATGTTGGCTATCCTTCGACAGGACGAGATCCAGAGGGTGACCAAGAAGGAATTCAGCAGCGGAGGTGTCAAGGTGAAGAAGGAGGAGGAGGAAGATGCGGCCCTAGCATCAAAGGGACAACGGCAGCAAGGGAAGAAGAAGAAGGACCTATCGACGGTCCGGTGCTTCAGATGTGGTGAACTTGGACACTTCACCAGCACTTGTCCTAAGAGGAAGGACAAGGAAGCTTCAAATTCCAAGGCAACAGCAGCTAGAGGGGACAGTGGTAGTGAGGATGATGTGGCCATGAGTGCTCATGTGCCTCAAGAGAAGAGGTAGGGCGATATAGATCTGTAGAACAACTACAGATGGTGAGGCAAGATCAGGGTTGCGGGGAAGCTTCGTACCCCCTTCGCTCCCGCTCCGGAAACTCGCTCCGTGCGGGAGCGTTTCGGAAGCGCTAGGAAACGCGCTTCCGAAAACGCTTCCTGTCGGGAGCGTTTTTCGGGAGCGCGTTTCCGACCTGAAAAAACGCTCCCTGTTTTTTCGAGAGCGTTTCAGGGAGCGTTCGGAAGCGAACGCTCCCGAAACGCTTCCGACGTTAAAAAAACGCTTCGGGAGCGTTTTTTAAACGCGGGAAGCGTTCGGGGAGCGTTCGCTCCCGAACGCTCCCCGGCAGGAAAAACGCTCCCCGCCGCGCGGAAATTTTTTTATGAAAAATTTCCGATTTTTATAAAAAGGGGGGCGGGGGTTTCATTTTCAGTTATTGTTTGTTAGTTGAGAAGTGAAATTGAGTGAGAAGGAGAGCCGAGAGCGCAAGGTTTGGTTGACAACAATCAGGAGAGCAAGGAGCAAAGCTGACAGGAGAGCAAGGAGCAAGGCTGACAGGAGGATTGCAAGAAAGAGGTAGGCCTTCTAATCCAATTTTGTATTTTCTAAGATGAATTTGTAGATTGTTAAATTGTTTGAAAATGAAAACTTGAATTTTGCTTGAATGTTGTATTTTATTGGATTTAAAACTTTTAAAATGAGTTGTTTTTTTCCAATGTTGCATTTCCTATTCCCATTTGGCATTTTTCTATTTGTTTTGCAGGCTAGATTCTAGAAACTTGAAACTTGTTTCCATCATGGCTATATGGCTAGGAATTTTCCTCATGTTGGTTCCTTTATTTGTGATAATGGTGTTGGAGAGTGCTAGAAGAAAGAGACAAATCAGAGAAGAGGAGGATGAAGAGGAGGGTTATGGTGGATCTGAAGAAAATCCTGAAGAGGAGGATTATGCTGAGGAGGAAGTGGGGAGTGGAGACCCTGAGAACCTAGAATCCCCAACTAAACAAGACCAATATCCTTTGTGGAAATATGTTCAAAAACAAGGAGGGAAAGGTGGTGGAACCACTAAATTTATTTGCCCCCATTGCAATAAACAATACCATGGTTCATATACCCGTCTGAGAAGGCACCTTTGTGGGATAATGCCAGGAGATGGAACTAAAAATTTTGGAATCAAAGTTTGTACTTCTATGCCAGCACCACAGAGAGAGATATATAGGAAGGAAGAGGGGGTTGCCATACAGAGATCATCTAAAAGATCTAAGGGTATCGCTGATTCAGGCCCAACACATTCAACTTCCACCCGTGCCAGTGGTGTCGGATGCAGTGGCACTGGATTAAGGCGTAGAACCATATCCGATTTCCTAGACGAACGGTGTAGGAATGATGTGGATTCAAAAGTCTACCGGTTTCTATATGCATCTGGGGTGCCATTCAATGTTCTTTGCTCACCTTATTGGCATGAAATGGTTTCTGCCATTAATGATGCCCCCAAAGGATACAAAAGCCCTGGGTATTACAAGGCCAGAACAGTGGGTCTTGATCATGAAAAAGCTAAAATAAACCATTCTTTGGCTAGAATGACAAGTTCGTGGAATGAGCATGGGTTGTCCATTGTCTCTGATGGATGGACCAATGTAAAAGGAAAACGATTGATAAATGTTTTGGCTGTGTCGGTTAGTGGTGCAGTGTTCCTGGCAGCTTATGATTATTCAGATAACTTCAAAACCGGCATTAACATTGCAGAACCATTACTTGATATAATTGAAAAGACTGGGCCATACAATGTGATACAGTTTAACATCGATAATGTCATGTCCCAAGGTTAAATAGGAGTAGGGTTGAGGATAAATACCCCAACATTTTTTGGTCTGGCTGTTTGGTTCACACAATGAACCTTTTGATGCATGATATCATCAAAAACAAACAACCTCAATTCAAATGGCTTGGTGATTTGTACAAGAGGGGTAAAAAAATGATCAAATTTATTACAAATCATAGCAATACCCATGGGCTTTTCCGTACTCACTCCAAATTGGAGTTGTTGAAAATAGTAAAAACTAGATTTGCTAGCTATTTCCTCACCTTCAGTCGCCTTTTGAAGGTAAGAGAGTCATTGGCTGCAATGGTATCAAGCCCACACTAGTAACTATTAAAGGACAGGGCGGCAACAATAGTTGACAGGCAAGGTTTCGAACATGTGGAGGAGACCGCCCTTGACCATCTGTTTTGGGCATGTATGAGGGAAATTGTGAGTTTTACCAAGCCCATTTATAACATGATTCGCTTTGCAGATAGTGATAAACCAGTGATTGGAGAGGTTTTTTGTATGAGCGTATGGATAGCATGTTGGGGCAAATTAAAAGATATTGTTAAGGATAATGATCCATTTGTATGCTATGATTCATGACCGTGTGTGTGCACTATGGAATAAACTCAATGTTCCACCGCATGCTTTGGCATATATCCTTACGCCAAAGTATTACTCTCCATCTTGGTTGGGCCAACCTGCACGTGGAGGTGGGGTTAGGGTGAAACCTCACACAAATCCAGAGGTACAAGAAGGGTACATGAAGGTACTGGACAAATTGGTACCTCGAAGGTGAAGAGTGTGCTAAATTAAGGCTTTGAATTAGGCAAAGGCAATACTTCAGTTGCATCGCTAACTTTGGTTCTTTCCATGCAATGGAAGACAGGGACAGATTTGATGCTCTCACATGGTGGGAAGCATATGGCGGCATGGGAATTTTGCCAAAGTTGGCTAAAAAAGTTCTCTCACAGGTTGTGAACACTTCTTCTGCAAAGAGGTGTTCGAGCACCTACAGCTTTATACACAATGTGAGAAGAAACAGGCTGAATGAAAACCGAGCTGAAAGCTTGGTTTATGTGCATTATAACTTGAGGTTGTTGAGCCATTATTGTGATCGAGCAAATGAGGATCAATCATATAGAGTATGGGACAACAACCCAGAGGATGATAATTTGGAGGACGACACGTTACATCTAAATAATTTGAAGTAACTATAGGAGATGATACATCAACAACGCCATTACCGTCAGCCCCACCATCTACCTAGCGTTAAGGGCATAGCAAGGCCCACTCATCGATATCACACTATTGTTCCTTTGCAGATCCAGCCTCCACCTTCTGGTCGTGGTCATGGTACTCCTGAGAGTACTAGAAGACCAACAGTTCCTCGTGGCTCACAGAAATTAGACATTTCTCGTGGGCGTGGCAAGGGGCCAGCCAGATAAAATATATTGGTTGTTTACTATTTTCTATTTGTTGTTGACAGTTGAACAGTTGAAACTTGACTTGCTACTGATTTCATATATTTAAATTTTTAATGAAGTTGGCATTTATAAGTTTATTGTTTACAAGTCATTATGAATTATGAATATGATGCTTCATGAAAGTTATATGGTGATCAATGAATCAATGATGATAAATGTTATATAATATCAATGATGATAAATGTTAAATATTGAATTTTGAAATCAATGAATCAATGATGATAAATGATATATATCAATGATGATAAATGTTATATATTGAAATTTGAAATCAATGAATCAATGATGATAAATGTTATATATCAATGATGATAAATGCATATTGAATTTTGAAATCAATGAATCAATGATGATAAATGTTAGATATTGAAATTTGAAATCAATGATGATAAATGTTATATATCAATGATGATAAATGTTATATATTGAATTTTGAAAGCTTGAAACCTTCAGATTGATGATTTGCGAGACTCAAGAGTCAATATTTTGTATGCTTCCAACTCGTGGGCGTGGTTGATGAAGATTATAACTTCTAGATGATTGATTTTATATGATTCAATCTATGTTTTTATGTTTTTTATGTCTAATTCATCATTCTACATGTTTTTGTTGACATATATGCATCAAAATATAAAAAATATTAAAAATATTAAAAAATATATATATATATATATAAAAACGCTCCCGAAAACGCTCCGGACCCGGAAACTTTTAAAAATGGCGCTCCGCGCTTCGCTCCCGCTCCCGCTTCCAAGTAACCTTGGGCAGGATCCTTGAGGTGCCCAAACTCTTGGATCACATACGAGCTACAGGAGCCTTAAGACAGTAGTAGGATAACTGAGCAATGAGTGCAGAAGATCATGGAGAAGCAGAGGCAGAGCTGGGACGCTGAAGTCTAGAGCAGCGCAGAGGAGAGGCAGCAGCAGCGCGGAGGCTGATGGGATTTCAGCAGCACAGAGGCTGATGGGATTTCAGCAATGCAGTGCAGTGCAGCACACAGCGCAGAGCTTCAGAGAGACAACTCAGCGCAGCAGCAGAGGGTGCTTCAGTGATGAGATGCAGCCCAACTGACTTGTCTGTCAGTGATTGGGTGGTGGTCCTTCAGTTGCTTACTTCTCAGCAACTAAGTTGCAGTGCAGCAGTTGGCAGTGGCAGTGCTATAGGTAGCATGACGCAGCAATTTGAGAGGGAGTTGCAGGACGAATGTAGCGGTGTCAATGGCAGTGACATAGTCAACAATACAGAGAGCAGCAGCGCAATGGATGAAGGGTAGCAGGCCAAGCATCAGTGCGGAGACCGATGCCAGAGATTAGGGTAATGCTTCAGTGTGGAAGTATTGCTAGAGCACACTCCTCGCTAAGAGAGAGTGTTGAGATTTTGGGGTAGCATTGGATGTGCTCTAGCTCCGAAACTTTGTGGAGGGGCTGGAACACATGAGATCTCCAAGACCAAGAAAGCGTTTGGAGAAATTCGATCTGGTGTAAAAGCTATTCAAATAATTAATTTTTTTAATGGGGACCCTAAGTCTTACTTAGGAAATTAAAAAATTAAAGTGAATTAATTTACACATGTGATGAAAACATTCCAAGTGACGTGGATCAAGCTTCTTTTAATCTTAGTCGTTGATTAGAGATTATGTCATGGCCATTAATGTGTCAACTACAAAAGTATAAAGGAAGGGCTTGTGGTTAGTTGGAGGACACACAGTGAATCTAAGAGATTGAATTCTTCTGACGAAGCAGTGCTCGGACGAGGATCAGATTTGAGTGATTCAGAGAAGCAGTGAGGGACGGATGCAGTGATTGGTCGGAGGACCAAAAGTACAACGCAGAGCAAGGGCAGTAGAGACGTAGTGGAGGCAGAGCAGCCATCAGAGGGTGTGACGCAGTCCCTAGAGAGGGTGACGTAGGTCCACGCAGGGCTTGCGCAGAGCCTCCAAGGAAAGTTCGAAATTCAGCTAGAGACTTGGGTTTCTGAGCCGGCAAGGCTAAAACCAGACTCCGAGAGAAGTTGATCAGTGCAAAGCAAGGGTGATGCGGTCCCTCAGTCAGGGCCATGCAACCTTACGCATTGGCAGCGTCGAGACTGTGCAGCGCTAGCTGGGGTTTCACCAGTGTCTCATCCGAATCAGCCGAGACTTGCGAGAGTGAGGTATATCTCACATTTTTTTCTCTGTAACCGAGGTTTTCTCTATTGGGTGAGTTCGATTTATGGCACCCTAGATGTACTCAGAATACTGTTGCTTAATAATAAAAATGCCTCAGATCGGTTGCACCGGTTTTCCCACATTGGGTTTTTCTGGGGACATTTGTCCAAAAAATCTGTGCCTTTGTCATATGTGCGTGATGTTCAGTAAATGATATGTATTTGTGTAGACTGCTAGTTGTGTTTACTTCGAAGTTTTTATGAATATTTCAGTTAAATAACTTATGTATAATAAAACAAGTAGGAGAAGTAAATCAATATTTAGCAGTAGGATTTCCATGCTTAGAAATTCTCACACTATCATGTGCTAGCAGGGATCAAATCTCTCAAGGTCCATACTTTCACCAAGTCTTTTCAATTTAAAAAAAAAGTTTTCTCAAGGGACTTGATCACTCTAGATCTAGAGTTAAGATGGATCTATGTTGGTTCTTTATATGTGTGTGTGTGCACGCTTGGACACGTGTGCACCTCATGTCAACTCAATGTTAAGAAATGAAAGAATTACACATCTCCATTGTTTATATATATATAGAGAGAGAGAGAGAGAGAGAGAGAGAGAGAGAGGAGTTTTATATTAAAATGTTTTACTTATGGGGGACATTGAAATATTTTTTTTAGATGTTAAATGTCAACTTCATATTAAGCATGAAAGGAATTACACACCTCCCTCGTACTAGGCTATAGAAAGCACCTCTCGGCGCAATAACATATATTTTAATGCATATGTTCTAAAAAAAGTAAAACATGCAAGTTACCAAAATAATGCAGAGAATTGGAAAAGATACGTGGTGTATCACTTGTAGACGAATGCTACATTTTTAAGAAGCTTGAAATGTAATGCATGGTAGATTAATTATTAGAACATCTACCATTTGGTACATAGATAACATCAAAAAACCTCTGAGGGTTATAACATCAACCATGACATCACATTTCAAACAATGTCTGTTAACATCTGTCATCAACATCTAACAGATAACATCAACTATGATATGAAATAGGCCAATTGACATCATGACCATAGGCCATCTACTTGGTTGTCTTGTTGTCATGAGCAACATCTGCCCTAAGTTCTTTACTAACACATGCTCCTTGGGGATTTTCTTTATTCTTCTTTACAAGAGTTCAAATCCCAAGTTTCAATCTCATAATTCTACCTTGCCTAACTTGGGGGTGTAGGAGAGAAAGAGTTGCATTGTCCTGTTTCACAAACGCTAAAATATTAAAATACTGAAAAATTGTGAAGTCTACTAAAAACTAAAAAACGTTTCAATGACTGGTTTATCTACGTGAGGTCCTATGGTCTGAGCCTATTACCAAACATCCTGAAATGGAAGTCCCATTTTAATTTTTAATGTTAAAAATTTGCATTGATGAAAATAAAATATGAAAAATGGGTTAAATCAGGAAACACGTTTTCCCAAGTGCTTCGCACTCACTCCCATCTGGAGTGCACTTCCAGAGCAGGTGTGGAAGGGGCGGTGCTTCCTGAAGCACTTCGCAGTCGTTCCCATCCGGAGCGCACTTCAGAGAGAGGGGTGTGCTTCCATGCAACACAGCTATAGCATAAGCAGTAAACAGAGAGGTCCCAGACATGACCCTGCTTCAAAAGCCAAATCATGGCTGCTAAAATTAATAACATAAGGATATGATGCACTAGGTTGACTGGCACATCAAGAAAAATTTCCCAACAAGATAAACTAGATGGAAGCCTAATGAGGATGATCACAATTGAGGTCATCTGAAACAAAGTGTTGTCTCGAAATAAAGAAGAAGTGTTGCATAATCACAAAGACCTCAGTTTGATGTTGCAAGTCTCAACCATTCATTTCAAAAGGACTCAAATGTAACAACCAATTATTCTACTGACAGGCGATATAAATACACACCTCTTTCTTCTTCAAATCTGCTAAAGCCGTTTCCAGTAGTCTATGGTAATATGTATATCCACAAACCAGTGCAGAACCTCTAGGCCCCATTCCATGTTCTTGTGCAGCCTGAAATCCCGAGAGTGCGTTATATTTAGAAAGAATTCTTTCTCTGACACAAAAGCTGGATGATACAATGAAGCATTCAAGCAAGCAGACTTGTACAGCTTAAGGGTTTCCATTGGCACCTTGGCAGCAGCACGTCTAACAGTAGGATGAGCAGACAGACCCAAATAGTCATTCCCAGAGAAGAGAAGTAGGTTTCTAAAAGGCTGTACACGAGATTCCATCACATTATCCAACAATATATCAAAATCGCATGTCTCTTGACCTGAAACACATACAGGCCAGGATTCATTGAGAAATAAATGCTGCAGCACATTTCAAGTGACTCCATATCAATGTTTTAAATATAATATAGCATAGAAAAATATGAAAATTACATGGAATTTAATCAAAGCAGGAACAGAGTTTGATAAAGTAGCTTTATCCTAGACTTTATGCCTCTCTTCCTTTCGTTTATAACGAGGGTCATATCACCACCATGCCAAATTGTGCAGACATTTGCACACATGCAAGCCTAATGCGATGTGAAGAACGAAAAGTGAAACCTGACTGACCTGTGCTGCAGAGATTGTTGATCCAAAGTTGAAAAGTAGGCTCTGAAATTTTGACCACCACGGAGGATCGATCCCACGGCCCCAAACCATCAAAAGTCTCAAATTCTTCTTCATATTTTATGAATGTCTCTGTTCCTCTATGGCCTGAAAGTCTGAGATGACGAGTAGGAGGAGACGCATCATCATCGTCTAAAGTTGCAATGGCAATGGAAGGGTAGGCATAGGACGGCAGCGAGCCCTCAGAAGGCACCGTTAACAACGGTCTCAAAGACCTTAGATGCTTCGCAGTCTCCAATTTCGTCAGAGCTTCGTCCAACCACAAGTCCCACTCCCACCCATCACCCATAACTACTGGCGATAATAGAAAAGAATGAGAGACGAAGCGAGGTACTTCACGCTTCCTAAAACCTCTCATAAACCTGAGCACATATTCAATCTTATATTTAAGTGTCAATTAGGACTGGTATATTTAAGCCTCGGGACTGGGGTAAGTAGGTGGCCAAACAATTAGAAACCCAACTAACTCCAACTATGAGACAGTAACAGTGTCCAACCATGCAATAGCCATGCTCTGCTGTCCCAACGACACATATGATGTCTTCTTCGTTGATATTGATGTTTGAAGTCAATGGAGATGCATGAATGGTGTTGCGAGTTGTCTCTTTATTATAAAATGCATTAAAATTCCCATTTGGACTATCAAAGCTCATCATTGGCCGAGTCCCTTATTTTCAAGTCTATTGGCCCATTAATACGTTTAAGAGTACCAATATCCATGTCCCATGACATGGCATGGCATCGATCATCAATACCTCGGAGACTGCATCTGGCTCGCCTACCCCATTTTCCGGCAGCTCTGACTCCGGTGTGAACCCCACTGGCGGATAGGATAGGCGGGGCTCACGGATCTGAACTCAACTGGTGGATATGACAGCGCCCACTCTACGTATTGAATGCGGCAGGATTTCAAATTTTATATCGCGCCCATTATTTCAAATTACACTGATTGATGGATTCGTCGCATTCATGGTGCCCCCTGCAGTACAACGAAAATATTGTGATGGAAGTGTTGAGGCATCTGGATGCAAAGTCCCTGTCCATGGCGGGTTGTGTGAACAGGCAGTGGAAACGTGCTGGTGCAGACAGAGAGCCTGTGGTAGGGGGTTTGCAGAAAACAGTGGCCTGCAGGTGGCGAGTCGCAGAATATAAGATCCGTGGTGAGAGCACTGGGAGAATATCGGCGCTTCTTCTTTCTTTGTTTGCGCCCACTTCTCTATCGTTCTCCGCCCGCCAAACCCTGCAACAAGGATTATGCAGGGTTCATTCCTCTTTCGCTGTCTCTCTTCTCCATGGATTGCTACGAGCGCCTCGGCAGAAACAAAGGCTACCTAGGCGACGATGAACCTTTCATAACCTCCGTTGGCCGCTACAGGATGGAAATTTGATGTTGTTCAGTATTAAAACCCTCCTCTAATTTTGCAGGTCCCCCTTTTTTTTTATCTTCCTTCCCTTTTCTGAGGATTTTGATCAAATATCATTGGTTATACGGTTTCCTATGTATCGTCATTCTCTGTCTTGTATCATGGTCGATGGGTGCTGCCTCCTGTGTGTTTCACTTTGTATTTATTTTAGGAATATAGGGTTTCCTGTGTGTTTCACTTTGTATGTGGATATATGTGGATACATTTTCAGGAATAATGTAATGACCATCGTGGTTACTTTTCTGTACTTTTGTGTTTAGTGACAGATTGTGCAAAAGACAGAAGACTTGGATGCGGCAAAATAACAAATGGTTTAGTAAATGGGGTATTTGCTTGAGCATGTGCCCTACAAACAGTAAAGAGATAAAAGCTTTTGTTATGGATAAATTCCACAAACATACTTGGAAGAAAGAGCTAGAGAGAAAGAAGAAGTACTACATAGAAGAGTTTAACCCCACCCATAACCATCAACAAAAGACGTACATAGGGGCTAATATTTCTTGGAGATCTAAAATTCTTATTGCTCAATTAAGGACTAATTCTCATCAACTCCGTTGTGAAACAGGGCGCTGGAAAAGGCCAAAAGAAATTTGGGAAGAAAGAGTATGTATATTTTGCTCCTCCGGAAAAGTGGAAACAGAGAAACATTTCATTCTAGAATGTGAGGCCTTCATGGACACCAGGGAAAACTATGCAGGTATTCTGGCAGCTAATTCTTGGGATAATCTATTCAGCGAAGAGTTTGTCGATAAGTTGGGAGTGCTCATTTTAAAACTTCACAGAAAAAGGGCCGAATACAAGAGTCAGATATAGAAGCAATCTGTTCCATAGGCTATTTTTAGCCTCGCGGACATTAAAAATTCTTTCTTTCTTTCTTTCTTTCTTTCTAATGTAATAACAAAAATTACGGTATTTGAATATTTATTAGATCTGCTCCGAGGGCCAATACAGGAACAGTATACCAGTGGCCTCTCTCAAGTCACTCATTCTTGATTTCTTATTTTTTTTAATGGGAAAATATTATTTAAATTTAATTGGAAATTAGTGATTAAAGTTTATTGTTTTTTTAATGAGAAACTGATTTGCAATTAATGATATTTTATTGTGCCAAATTTATCATTTTCATTCATTTAGGTATGTTTTAATAATTAACAATGTCATCTTGTTATCATCTTAAATTCTCATATTCATATTATTAACTATTATAGCAAATTAGATATTAAAAAAAATTACCCTTACATGCACTAATGAAATACTTTTCAAACTTTATGTGTGAATTTCTATGAAATATTTGTTACTTTTCAAACTTGAAGTGTGAACTTCTATGAAATATTTGTTTAATTTTAGGAGTGACTTAATTTCATGTGGTTGTGAATGTTGTGAGTTCGTCTCACTACTTGTTATAGATTTGTTTATTGTTCCTCTTACTAAGTTGTTGTGGACATTAATTATATTGATTTCGTATCTTTGGTAGATTGTTGGTTAAGGTGGAAAAGGTTGATATGAAGCTAGTTAGGTTAATTTACCCTAGTGTTTGGGGTGTTGGGAGTCTAATTTGGCTAGGGCATATCCTAAAGGTTGGCTTGGAATTTTCCTAGACTTAATTTCCATTTCCCAATGGTGAAAAAAAGTTAGCTTTGAGTCTTTCCTTGTATTCAACTTGAAATATAGGTTTTGAAGTGGAGAAAAAATGGTTGTGACATTCTCCATATTCATTCAACATTTGTTTTAATATGGTTCCTAATTTTTTCCACAGTGCCCATTGAAGTTTTTTATACTTGGAATTGTGATTTCTCTCACAACTCCTTCAACACGTGTGTTCAAATATAGTCCAATGCTTTTCATTTTTCTATATTCTAATTTGTGAAGATTGAATTGTTTGGATAAGTGGTTAATTTTCCCTCTACCTGTATTTTAAATAATAGTTACTTGAAAATCAAAGTATTTGTTTGTTATATATTACAACAAAATAAATATTTGTTGGGTGTTTCTATTTTTTTTTTTTTTCACCATGCAATGTGCTTAACCTAAGTTAGTTTCATTTTCTTTTACTAGGGTTTTACTGTGTTTAAATGATGTCCAATGAAGGACTATTCATATCAACCATTAAAACATGCCCCAATTACCCTAGCTCAAATACAATGTAACATCTTTAGTGTTTATATATTTTAAAATTATAGAAGCTTGATCAATTTAAAGAGGTAATTTAATGTCCCTATATCCTTGTCATTTAAAAGAAAAATATTTTTTAATCAAATTATATGTTTTTTATGTTAGAAGAAAGGGTTAAAGATTGCGGGTTTTCATTTCTATGCCTTACCCATATGAATTTTTTCCTCATGCAATATAGTTTGCATTCAAATTGTTAGCCCCCCTATGGAATTCTTGACAAGCAAGCTGGGGGCTAGATTGTTTTGGAGCCTTCAAGGAATGTCTTTCCCCTGAAAACCCATCCTCCTTGAAGTCTCTGAGTGCTATGCCTAATACAAATCCTATCTGTTGATCCATTCCTAAAGGGCTGTTTTCCCCCTTGTATCCCTGCAAAGGCCCGCATTTAGTCCTGTCCCCCCTTTGACAAAACCCCCTTCAAATTCTACCCATGTCCCTGGTATAGCCTGATTTGCTAGTTATCTTCTTATCGTTACCCTTATAAGGCTTCAAAATGCATTAAAAAGGCTTAAAAAACCCACTTCCGACCTTATAATAGGCCTCAGCCCCTTCTCCCCCAGCCTCGCGCCTGTTTCACTCCATGTAACCCGGTGTCATGACCAAAGCGCTTACCCCTGCAGAGGTTTTCTCTATCCGAAGGGTCAAACCATGGTAACCCCCGCAATTGACTCCTCGGGATATGCGAAGGCTTAATCTAACAACTGTCATTCACCGCGGGGGTCGCCCCAACAGCCTCGTGTCCGTACACCTTGGTCCCCCACAGTTCATCTCCACCGTCCGTTTAAAGAGCCAGATCTAATGGTCCGCAATCGAATCATGTCGGGCGCGACCTCGACCGTCGATCTGTACAGATCTGACGGTGTGGAGTCCGCTCGTTGTAGTGGTCCCCGCCCGCTTTCACTATTCAAAAACCACGTTGTTTTCATCGCACCGCCTTTGGACGGAGGGCGGTTTTTCTCCATCGGCCAACGATTCCACTCAGCGCTCGACACCTGTCCTCTACGATTCCAAAACCACTTTTCCCCCCGTTAAAGTCATCCATCGCGCATTATTGTCCGGACACGGATGCCCAGAGAAATGGCCGTTGACCGTCCGATCTGGAGCAGCCCATCTAACGGCTATCGCTTGACGAAGAGGCACGATGGATAATGAAGTTGCATGCACAATAGTCCATGTCCTGGCCCGCCGTCCGTCGTCCTCCACCGTTGATCTCCGCCACAATCGATGGTCCAGATTAGCTCACCCGCCGCTGACTTTTCCACTGTCCCCTGTCCCGCCACGTCATCTCCACGTGCATCCTCCGTACATACTCCCATTCCATTGCATATAATTGGTTAGTTTCGTGTTTTTCCATGTTTTTCATTCGTTTTTCCGCTCTGCAGACCGCCACCTCCACCAGAGCGAGTTTCCATTGTTCCTCTGCATTTTTTCCGCCATGTCACCGATTGCACGGCCATTTCCTCCATCCACACTGCATCCATTGCCCCTGTCCATGATTTTCTTCACAGGTTTCATGTTTTTGCAGAGTTATCTGAGGCGGAAAACCGCCATGATGCATATGTACCTCTTCAATGGCGTGTTGCGCGGACAGAGAGCTGATATGGGAGCTGGTACTCCAGTGAAATGTCAATAAAGGTGGCGGAGTTAATTTTCATCAGAGGACAGGTTTTGAAAATCAGCAACCCTATCCGGCGCCATTAAAGCTCAGATCTTGCAGAATCGAGGCATTTATGGACCAGTAGTAAAACCAGCCTATGATCATAGTTTTCAGTGCTCAGGACTGAAGATTTGGATCCATAATGCAGCAGTTTCAGAGGCAAAGTACCAAATTCAAAACCCCGAAGATCAACCAGAAGTGTAATGCACGGGAAACTGTGCCACCAGGGTTTTCTACAGCAGCAGAATGTTTTTTCTTCAATCAGAAGACAAAGTGCCCATACAGTCTTTATTATACATCGTGTTTTAAAGAATTTTCTGCCCAGACAGCAGTCCTACATGATCAGAAGCATTGGTGACTCAAGTAGGGCAGACCTCACTGTTTCTTATTTTATTTTTGATATTTTACCAATAGTACCACACAGTACTGCAGTCATAACACTTGAGCCATATTAGAGATAAATGCAGAGATTTAAAACAGGATGGGTTTCGGCCCTCTATTCTTTTCTGTGTTTAATGTTACATTTAGTGTTCACCTACCTCCTCAGTCGATCTTCTGTTCATCCTCTGCTATAAAACGCAGAAGGAAATTATTGTAATGGTTGTTGATGAGATATCAGAGAAATGCAAGCATTTTCCTCTTGAGACAAGTTCTTTGTGTAACATTGTAAGATAGGCTGAGATTTGATGTATTCAGACTGAATGTTCAAGCTGTGGGCAATGTTGTACCTGATTGGTGTTGTTTTTAATATGACAAGCATGTTTCTTTGGATCCTGATCTAAAGCAGCTAGTGATGTTTTCCTATCTCTGTGTTTGATTTCATTACTTTCCATTTCTACTGGTAGGCAACAGAAGTATAACATAGGATTCACCCTTGTTAGGTGCCCTATGTTTCCTGCTCTCCCTACCTTTAATGTTTTCTGCTTATATGTGTATCTGAATATTGATTTCAATTAATTTAACCAGTGTAGTGGATGTCATTGCCTGCTCTCTGATGTATGAATTGATGAAATCTATGTTTAGATGTTCTTGCTAGGATTTAGTTGGATGAGTTGAGAACACTGGGAGGTCTAGAGCCCTGTCCCTGCCTCACTAGGATCTTTCCATCTCAATTAAGCCTTTCTAAGATCCCTTGTATTGCCTCTGACTCTGTACAAGCAGGTCTGGAGTTAAATGACCTATGGCTTGATCTATAGACAGAATTGGATGGTTCTTCTCCTTTCATTTTCAGTCCTTAATGTCCCATTCCGAATATCATCTTTAAGCTCCAAATGCTCTGGATGACTAGCCCAACTGAAAGCTTGTACATTGAACTCAAGTAAATCCTCTCTCGACTCCATTGCCCAATGGTCTTGATGTTCTCTGAGTTATCTACCTTTGTCTAACTTCCCCTTTGCTTATCCTTGTCTCATGTTGGACCCTTCTTTCCTGATTCCCAACAGCTAAACATAAACAAACAAACAAACCTTGTGCATATAACTAGCCTAAAATCATATCTTAGAGCCTCAAATACATACACTTTGACTCATATAGAGAGATCCCTCTCTGGACCTAGGAGGGCTAGATCCTAAGGTCTGAAAGTGGTTCTATGTTGTCTCATCTTTTGGTCTTGTCAACCTGGCCAAAACATGGGAACCCCAACATAATGGCGACTCCGCTGGGGAACTCTGAGTGCATTTCACATTAAATATTTTTAAAGACTCAGACACCTAGAACTCTAGTTAGGTTGACAGTAAGTCACTCCTTTCTTGAATCGACCTCCATTGTTGAGTGTCCACCATACTCTTAGACAGAGCCTGGAAAGGGCCAGGTAGCCTCCAGATCTCACCCTCTTCGGAGGTGACATATCTGGTAAATGCCCTCCCAGTCAATCTCTGGTTGGAGTGTGCTCTTTTTGAGGAGATCCCTGAAAGGTGATAGTGCCTGAGCACTGTGGTGGACAGTGTGACCCCCTAGATATACCCTAAAACCCTCCACTTGGCGACTCCATTGTTCCTAAATGAAAAGACTCCACTGGTGATCAGTAGGCCTGCTGGTTGTCTTGGTTTCACATAAGACTCCACTGGGAGACCAGTCTCTAAGACAACATCAACCACAGCAGAAGTAACAAGTAGGGTTAAGCTGCTTGGCTAGGAAACGGCATTCTGGCTTTTAGAACCATTCACACAAGAGCTTATCCCAATCCTGACCCACCTGAAATAGTTGACAATCCGGAGAGTATCCTCAAGGGAGCCTCTACACCTAAAATACCAACTATTTCCAGTCACATTCATAGAGCCAATTCTGCACCAGAAGACCTTACAGCTCTTTTAAATCCATTCCTTGACCTAGACCCTCCAAACAGTTTACCAAGAACTAGGTCATTCAATCATCTAGACCGGTCAGACCCTGAATCTCACAGTTCACCATCTCATAGTGGTCAACAGACTAGGGACAGAGGAACCCCTCCATCTACACCACCTGACATCCACTTCATTCAAAACTTAGGGCTCTTCCACCCTAGATCTGCTCAACAAACCTCTGCTGGTCCTAATATCCATGTTGTCCATTTACCAGCTGCTCAAGCTAACCCTATACCCCGTCAGAACATTATCATGGCAGCCTGGTATGCACCGCTGGTTTTACCACAGCCTTTGTTACCCTTACCTAATGATTATCAGTCAAAAATCCCACACTTCACCGCTAAAGAATCTGTCACAGCTCAGCAACACGTAGATAAGATGGAGGATTCTTTTGACTACATGGAAATTGATGATGAAACGATCAAAATGAGGATCCTTGCCCAAAGCTTAGGGGGTGATGTAAAGAAGTGGTTTAAAAGCTTACCTCCTGGCAGTATCCAAGATCTCCCTGCATTATATCAGACCTTCATAAACAAATGGGAAACTAGGGCAAATCCTCGCCAGCTCTTAGCAGAATACATGAGCCTTAACAGGAATGTAGGGGAGAGTGTCCATGATTACACAACGAGATTCAACATCATTTACAACGCTCTTCCCCCACATATGAAACCTCCACAAGGCATGGCCCTAGCAAAATACCCCGAGGGGTTTGATGCTGACATGGCCTATGAGCTTAGGGATAAAGAGTACATTAAGAGAAGAGCAACACTGAGATCTGAGAAGAGGGTAACATATAGGGATGATATTGTAGCTTCCACTTCAGACCCAAATTATGATAGATTATCTAAAAAGCAGCAAATGATGGAAAAAATGGTTGTCACAGTTAGCAACCAAAACCAAAATCAGAACCAGAACTTTAGAAGAAACAACAATGCTCCCAACAGACAGAAAGAATCAGATCAGCAAGTTATTCCCCCTTTCCAAAACTTTTTAGGTGAAGATGAGGGAATCATAGAGGAGTCTGAAGGGAATGCGATAAACATGTTTGAAATAGAAGACTCAGTCCTTAACTGTGACTCAGGAGAAGATCAGCCCTCGCCCTCATACTGGGATGAGGAATGGTTAGAATTGAAGATTACAGATTAGGATTTGAAAATGCCATGATGCAGGTCATAGAACAATATGAACTTAGGAGCAGACAGAACCAAGAAAATTCCAAAACCGAGACTCCTAAGGTTATCTCCAAGAAAAGACCTGATAAAACTTCTAAAGAATCTGCTGTAAATAGCAAATCGGCAGCTGAAAGTTCTGGGAAAGACAAAGAAAAAGATAACCAAGACACTGAAAAACAAAGCCAACCAACCAGCAGCGCTAGCATTGCAGTTAGTGCTCCTAATAAAACGATTCCTGACCTTGTACATAATGAGAAATTACAAACTGATACAGCTACTAAGGCAGTAGCAAATAAAACAGAGTTAAGCACTCCAAAGACCCAGTCCACTTTCAATTTAGAGAGGGAGATTGCGAAAATCAAAATATCTGTACCATTATCTGAGTTGGCCACTCAATGTTAAATTTGGACAACTAGGTCCAAACTCCATCTTGTGATGCTCAGATGAAGATTCCAATATTTGTATTGGATTCCTCTTTCGGAGAGGTGTAAAATCGATATAAAATTGATTTTAATCTGATGAGTAGAACATTTATTTTGAATTTATTATTTATAATAAATTTAAGTGCAGGTCGGCCTTAAGGTTTTACACCCCCAACAGATGTGTCACACACCTCAATGATGGATATAAATACAGTCAACGTTGGAGAGCTTTTCACTCATCTCATCACACATATTCTTCTCTAATTATCTACAAGCAATTGAGAAGCAGTTTCATCTCCCACGTGAGAAGAAGGACGAAATCTACTGCAGCTGAAGGACGAAATTTACCGCAGCAAATTTTCTGTAGTTAGGGTTTCTGGGCAAGTTTGACCAGCGTTGACTTTGGTCAACGCATGGTCCGTTTGAGCTGAAATTTTGTGGAGAGTTCGATTTTTGAAGGCCGTACTCATTGCACAAAAATTGAGGTCAAAAGGTTGACAGAAGTTGGATCTGCGTTGACTTTCTTGTTGCTGCCCTGCATTGACTTTTTCTGGACTGCGTTGACTTTTTTGGGGTTGACTTTGAGTTGACTGGATAATTGATTTGAGGACTGTTGTGACACATTTTGGGTTGGCCGACCAAGAAGACTTTGCTGGTTGAAGCATCCTGCTGATCGCCGTAACGCACCAACACATTCTCCTGTTTCTGGTTTGTCTTCTATAGATCCACTGGTATGTTCTATCAGCATTTTACTTAACTATTTATGTGATTGTTGTTATAAAAGTAAAATTGCATCAAGCATAGAACATCTAAAAAAATTTACATGGTATCAGAGTTGAGGTGAAGACAAGCCCTAACTTATAGCAATCGCCAACTGAGAAAAATGAGTTCCACAAGTTATGGCTTCAAGGAGGATGACAAGCTAACTGGAAGGGATGACTTCCATGCTTGGAAGATGATATTAGATCTCAAATTGGAAGACCATGATCTCATGGACTATGTACTGGGTAAGATACATACAACACATACATAAAAGTATGGTTGCCTACATATCTGAGCTAGGCACATCCAAGGAGATGTATGATAAGCTAATACAAATGTTCAAAGTAAACAATGCAAATCAAGTGCTATTCTTCAAGAATCATTTGAAGAATCTGAAGAAAGGCAGGGATGAGTATGTCCAAACATACTTTCTGAAATTGACCGAGATCAGGAACAATATTCAAGAATCATTTGAAGAATCTGAAGAAAGGCAGGGATGAGTCTGTCCAAACATACTTTCTGAAATTGACCGAGATCAGGAACAATCTACTGGCTATTGGGGAGACAATAGCCGATCGTGAGATGGTACTCATCGCACTTGGAGGGCTCCCATATGAATGGCAAGTATTCAACACTACCATTCTCAATAATAATACAATTCCTAACTTTGACGAGCTATTGTCAAGATGCATGCAAGAAGAGACAAGAATGAAGGAATATGAAAATGATAGAAATACTGCCTACGCTGCTTATTCTAGAAAGAAGAACTCTGGTGGTCCTAAGAACAAAGGAAGAGCAAGGGCCCAAGGAAAGAAGGGCAAGTGTTTCACTTGTCATAGGCTCGGTCACTATGCTAGAGAATGTCCTTTCAAAAAGGATTCTCCCGATAGTGATGACAACAACAACAACCAGAGGAATGGAAATCAAAGAAACAACAGGTCCAAAGGAAAGAGGAAGGCTCCCTCTGGCGAAAACAATCAACCTTTCAAAAGGTCTAGAAACTCCAGGTATGAGGAGTCAAATGTTGTTGATAAAAGAAATGAATACATTCTTGTATCTGCCCTCTGCTGCATCCCCGCCCGACACTATGGATGTCTGGCTGATAGATAGTGGTGCCTCAAGACACATCACTGGGTTCAAGGAAGCACTCTCTGACATGGTTGAGAAGGATACTAATCTGAAAATTATCCTTGGAGATAATGCCACATATCCCGTGAAAGGGACAGGGACTGTGACCCTCCACTTGTCTCAAGGACAAGTCCTACATTTGCAGGATGTACTCTATGTACCAAAATTGAAGAAGAACCTTGTGTCTATATCAGCGATCGAAGACAAAGGCTTCAATGTGGCATTCACTGATGGAAAGGTACGCATGTGGAAGAAGAATCTCAAGGAAGCTATCGTGATTGGTTTTAGAGTTGGAACACTCTACCAGGTTGAAGGAAGTCCACTAGGAGCTATGACATGTGATACTATCCGACAAACTGAACTATGGCACCAGAGGTTTGGACACCTTCATTACAAGGCCCTTCCCGAAGCAAGGAAGGTGGTGACAGGGATGCCCGATTTTTGAAATAATCATGAAGGTGTATGTAAGGGTTGTGCCGAAGGAAAGCATACAAGGGGACCTTTACCCTCAAGTGTCACAAAGACATCTGATATTTTGCAACTGGTCCATTCTAATCTATCTAGTATGCTACCCGTGACATCCTTGGGAGGATGTTATTACTATATGACATTCACTGATGACTTCTCCCACAAAACCTGGATATACTTCTTGAAGAAGAAGGATGAGGCTTTCATGTGGTTCCGTACCTTCAAAGCCTTGGTGGAAAATATGACAGGGAAGAAGACAAAGATTTTGAGGACCGAAAATGGCACTGAATATGAGTCAAATGAGTTCAAGGACTTTTCACGGCGCGTGGGGGGCTACTACTGCCTATACTCCTGAGCAGAATGGCGTTGCTGAACGAAAGAACAAGACCATTGTGGAAGCTGCCCGTGCCATGCTATGTGACCAGGGTCTACCGAAGTTTCTGTGGGGAGAAGCTGCGAATACTGCTGTATACATTCAAAACTGATGCCCTCATTCCGCCCTGGACTCCAAAACTCTCGAAGAGGTTTTCACTGGTAAGAAACCCGACGTCTCACATTTTAGAATTTTTGGATGTCCTGTTTATTTTCATGTGCCAAAAGAAAAGAGAAGTAAGTTGGATGCTTCTGGGAAGAAAGGAATGTTTGTGGGCTACAGCAAAACCTCTAAGGCCTATAGAGTCTATGTACCTGGTCAAAGGGAAGTAGAAATATGCCATGATGTCACTTTTGACGAAGATGCTTCCCTGAAGAAAGTAGTAGATCTTCCAAGATCTGAAGAAAATCATGAAGAAAGGCCTGGAAATCAAGAAGAACCGCAGGATGAGACAATGCCTGATATTGAAGGACCAATGGACCCTATTGATCCATCTCCTTCACTGGGAAAGAGACCATCATGGCTCGGGGACACCCTCGAAGATGCTGAGGGTCATGCTGCCCCAAGGGGGACATTCCGAGAAAGCAAGAAGCCGTGTAGATACCAAGGGTATCTAGCTGCCATGAGTACTATTGTACAATTTGAACTTGGATCTTTTGAGGAAGCCGTAAAGCATCAAGTCTGGAAGGATGCTATGCACGAAGAATATGAGTCCATAATGAAGAATGATGTCTGGGATGTGGTTCCAAGATCGAAGGACAAATCAGTTGTCACCGCGAAATGGCTCTACAAGATCAAGCATGGATCTGATGGAAGTGCTGAAAAGTTCAAGGCAAGATTTGTTGCCCGTGGCTTCTCTCAAAAGGAAGGAATAGACTATGATGACATATTTGCACCCGTGGCATGATATACCACCATTCGATCAATCATAGCCCTTGCTGCTACGCAAGGATGGAGTCTTCATCAGATGGATGTCAAGACCGCTTTCCTGCATGGTGCAATAAAAGAAGAGGTGTATGTAGAACAACCTCTAGGATTTGAAGTTCAGGATCGGGACACTCATGTCTGCAGGATGAAGAAAGCCCTCTATGGGTTGAAGCAAGCACCTAGAGCTTGGTACGAGAGGATAGATAGCTACTTGATGAAGCTGGGATTCACTCGAAGTAATGCTGATCCGAACCTTTACTTCAAGGTTGTCCAGGGGAAGCCTCTCATTCTGGTGTTGTATGTGGACGACCTCTTCCTGACAGGCGCTGACCCTCTCATTCATCAATGCAAGAGGGAGCTCGCTGCTGAGTTCGAGATGAAGGACCTAGGATTTATGCACTACTTCCTAGGCCTGGAGGTCTGGCAGAGACCTGGAGAGATTTTCCTTTCTCAAGGAAAATACTTTGTGAAACTTCTGGAAAGATTTGGTATGGTGGACTGCAAGTCCGTGTCAACACCAATGGAACTCAACTTCAAGAAGTTGAGTGGCAGCGTTGTTGGGCCCGTATTGGAAAATCCTACTGAGTATCGTCAACTCGTAGGGGCTGTGATGTTCTTAGTGAACACCCGTCCAGATATATGTTTTGCAGTGAACACTTTGAGTCAACCGATGGTTGAGCCTCATCACTTTCACTGGGTTGGTGCCAGGAATCTTCTGAGATACCTTCGGGGCATGATAAACCATGGGTTGAGATACACTACTGAGAGCGTGACACTCTGTGGATATACTGATGCCGATTGGGCTGGCAGTGTGGTGGATCGTAAGAGCACATCAGGATGCTGCTTCAATCTTGGTTCTGCTTCGATTTCATGGATGAGTAGGAAGCAGAAGTCGGTGGCTTTGAGCACCGTAGAGGCCGAATACATTGCAGCAAGTATGGCCTGTTGTGAAGCAGTTTGGTTGTGAAATCTCTTTAGTGAGATGTTTGGACATGTGTTAGATACCACCGTGATACTCTGTGATAACCAGAGTGGGATTCGCTTGACCGAGAATCCTGTGTTCCACGACGGATCCAAGCATATTGATATCAGGTACCATTTCATCCGGGATATGGTACAGCGAGGCGCCGCAAGGCTCGATCATATAGGAACTGATGAGCAGGTCGCGGATATTCTCACTAAGCCCCTAGGGAAGGTCAAGTTCCTAACCTTCCGTGAAAGACTTGGTATCATGGAACGGCCCTATGATGTGGGTCCTGTTGGACGATGAGCTCGAGGAGCTCTAGGGGGCTTTGGGGATAGCTTCTCGGAGCTATGAGCAACCACAAAGCTAGGCTTGCCAAACCTTGTTGGTGTGCTTGGACCCCACCGTTGTGATTATTGAGTTGGTTCACCTCTCATTATCTGTGCCCCGTATGCATCCTACCCATTGAGTTCAAGGCTCATGGAAAGTACCTCTCATTTGGCCAATGAGGTGGGAAAAGCTAGAGACTAGTAGCAAAGACTGATGGATGCATCAGAGATTGTCGTACTCTCTATCTAGGATGGCACGGTCCAACCACTTGATCTGGGATCAAGTATAGTGAGGTTTCGGACCTCCGCCTGACTTCAGGTCAAATGAACCAACTTCGGGTTGGTTGGAGACTCTTTGTGAGTCTGATAGAGGTTTCGGACCTCTGGGCTGAATTTGTCAGCCGGGGGATGATGTCTTTGTGACTGACCCACTTCTGTTCTGAAATAAAGAGGCCAGGAAAGCAAACACACGGATGATGTACCATGTTTTTATTCTACCGGTGGATGGAGTTCTCCCTAGTTGAGAGGAGGCAATTTGGACAACTAGGTCCAACCCATCTACAGATGCTCAGATGAAGATTCCAATATTTGTATTGGATTCCTCTTTCGAAGAGGTGTAAAATCGATATAAAATTGATTTTAATCTGATGAGTAGAACATTTATTTTGAATTTATTATTTATAATAAATTTAAGTGTAGGTCGGCCTTAAGGTTTTACACCCCCAACAGATGTGTCACACACCTCAATGATGGATATAAATACAGTCAATGTTGGAGAGCTTTTCACTCATCTCATCCACACACTTCTCATTATCTACAAGCATTTTGAGAAGCAGTTTCATCTCCCACGTGAGAAGAAGGACGAAATCTACTGCAGCTAAAGGACGAAATTTACCGCAGCAAATTTTCTGCAGTTAGGGTTTCTGGGCAAGTTTGACCAGCGTTGACTTTGGTCAATGCATGGTCCATTTGAGCTGAAATTTTGTGGAGAATTCGATTTTTGTAGGTCGTACTCATTGGCCCAAAAATCGAGGTCAAAAGATTGATCGAAGTTGGAGCTGCGTTGACTTTCTTGTTGTTGCCCTACATTGACTTTTTTGGACTGCGTTGACTTTTTTGGGGTTGACTTTGAGTTGACTGGATAATTGATTTGAGGACTGTTGTGACACATTTTGGGTTGGCTGACCAAGAAGACTTTGCTGGTTGAAGCATCCTGCTGATCGCCGTAACACACCAACATCTCCTGTTTCTAGTTTGTCTTCTATAGATCCACTGGTATGTTCTATCAGCATTTTACTTAACTATTTATGCGATTGCTGTTATAAAAGTAAAATTGCATCAAGCATAGAACATCTACAAAAATTTACACTCAGGATGCACATAAAGGCCAAATTTTGAAAGCATTAAACCTGGGGGAAAACAACGACACTGTGAATTTGAGTGATGATCAACCTGCCCTCTTGTTTGGTCCAAAGATTGAGGGAAAGTTTCAGGAAGGAGTAGTTCCACCTTTCTATATCAGTCTCAACATTCATGACAAGATCCTTCATAATGCCATGCATGACTCTGGAGCATCACGCAATCTAATGCCGAAGGTAGTGATGGAAAAGCTAGGCCTAGAGATAACTCGACCTTACAAAGATCTATATTCGTTTGATTCTAGCAGAGTAAAATGCCTAGGCCTAATCAAAGACTTATGTGTGAGCTTGACCCAGATTCCTGCTAAGTGTATGGTCATGGATGTGGTGGTGGCAGATGTGCCACCTAAGTATGGCATGCTATTGTCAAGATCATGGGGAGCCAAGCTGCAAGGAATGATGCAGATGGATGGCTCATATGCCATTATCCCTATCTTTGGCCAACTTAGAAGACTGTATAGAGAGTCCCAGATGAAATTCCTAGTCAGTAGCCCCGAGAAACCTGAAAATTCACCATTGTACTCTGTACACAGACCTGGATTCTTTCATTCTTTATAACGACCAATCCTTAGGAGAGCCAGAGTCTGAATGCAGAAATACAAGCAAGGACGCAGAGCCCATGGACTTTAGCATAATGGCTACCCTAGAGGAATACGATGAAGAAAACCATGGGCAGGGTATTGAAAACGAAACTCTGAGTGAACCAGAAACAGAAACAGAACGTAAACAGCAAGATAGCCAACTCTCTAAACCCCTCACATGTCATGAGGAACAAAACAACCCGCAGCCTAGCACAGACCCCGTAACGCAACATGATGGCGAACCCCTGTGGGAAATGAATTTCGATGGATCTTGTACTAGGAAAAATGCCGGAGCAGGGGTGTGGCTACGTAACACAGAAAATGACCACGTTGAGAGCCATGCGGTGAATCTGCATTTCAAATGCACAAATAATATTGCAGAATACGAGGCTCTTATCCTTGGTTTAAATATGTTGAAAAAATTAGGAGCCCACAGGATAGTTGTACGAGGAGACTCTGAGTTAGTGATCAAACAAGTGAATGGTGAATACGCAGCAAAACACCCCAGGCTCAGGGCATACAGGAATGATGCCATGGATATACTGAAAACATTTATGGAATATGAGCTGTTGTTTGTCCCAAGGGGTCAAAATGTTATTGCAAATGGATTAGCTTGTCTAGCTAGTTCATATCCTAAGACTCCAGCTGACCAACAAATCATCATTCAGACCAAATTCCGACCTGCAGTGCCAGACAACGAAAAATATTGGTAGGTCTTTGAAGGAGACAAACAGATCCAAGATTTCCTGGTGGGCAGAAATGAGTTTGAATTTTCTGATTCAGACTCAAAATCTGATGACAGTTGCCCAAGTGAGGATCCCCCAGATTAACAAGAAACACCCTGTAACATAGAAATAAACACCTTTTCTGAAGAAACTGGAAATTCAACCATAGAATGTGGAAACACAGATAGTGAAGAGATAGAGGTGCTGCAGGCCAAATACAAGAACATACCTAGAGGCCTAGCACCATTAGAGGACCTTTTTGACTTTGATGATGTAGCAAAGAAGCCCACTATAGAACATGCAGATTCGGACGTAGGAGAATGCAACATAGGCACTGAAGATAAACCCAGAATGATCAAATTGGCTAAGTCTATACCTGCAAACATGAAGAAGAGATACATTGACCTATTCAAGGAATTCATTGATGTGTTTGCATGGAGTTATGAAGACTTAAAGGCCTATGACACAAGCATAATACAACACAAAATACCCTTGAAGGAAATTCAGAAGCCTTTCAGACAAAAACTCCGCAGAATCAATCCAAAACAATTACCTGCAGTTGAAAAGGAGATTAAGAAGATGTATGATGCAGGCATAATAGTCCCTGTGAGGTTTTCTGATTGGGTATCAAATCTAGTGGCTGTGAGGAAGAAAACAGGGGAGATCAGATTATGCATAGACTTCAAAAACCTTAATAGAGCCTCCCTCAAAGATAACTACCCTTTGCCTAGAATGGAACATTTCTTACAAAAGGTAGTGGGCTCTAAGAGAATCTCCCTGCTTGATGGTTTTTCTGAATACAATCAGGTGCTGGTACTCCCAGAGGATCAACTCAAAACAACTTTTACCACTCCATGGGGCACCTTCATGTATGTGAAAATGCCCTTTGGGTTAATGAATGCTGGTGCCACCTTCCAGAGAGCGATGGATATAGCTTTCTTAGATGAGATAGGACACTTCATAGTTTTCTACTTGGATGACTTGACTGTCTTCTCCAAAACTGAAGAAGAACACTTGAAACATCTGAGGAAAGTTTTTGGAAAATGTAGAAGGTATGGTCTGTCACTGAATCCTAAGAAAATTGTTTTTGGGCTGCAAGAAGGCAAGCTTCTTGGTCACATTATATCTGAGAAGGGGATTAGGATAGACCCACAAAGAGTTGAGGGAATACTTCAAATCACACAACCAAGAAACATCAAGGAGTTACAGTCTTTCATTGGGAAGATCAACTTCCTTAGGAGATTTATTCCCAATCTGGCTGAGCACCTTAGAAATATGACTAACATGCTAAAGAAAGGTGCAGGAATTAAGTGGATTGTCGGGGCTAAACAATCTTTCGAATCAGTAAAACTTGCACTCACACAAGCCCCTATCCTGATCAGCCCAGACTTCTCAAAGGATTTCATGATCTTTTCATTTGCCTCTCAGCATACAGTAGCTGCAGTTTTACTGCAGAAAAATTTCGAAGGAAATGAACAGCTAATTGCCTTCTTTAGAAAAGCGCTAAGAGATGCACCCTTGAAGTACAACATAATGGAAAAACAAGCGTATGCCCTGGTAAAGGCCTTAAAATACTTTAGGGTGTACATTCTGCATTCTCACACCATTGCTTATGTGCCAAATATAGTGGTTAAAGACATCTTGTCCCAAGACCCTGATGGGAAAAGGGGCAAGTGGATTGCTAAAATCTTAGAATATGACCTTGAGATAAAGCCCACCAAACTGATCAAAGGTCAAGGCCTGGCTCAATTAATGGCTGAATCTAATCTGCAGGCCCTTGGCATTAACATGATAAATGCCTTAGATGAGCAGGAAGGATTGCCTGACCCAACAGTCGAGGAGAATTTTCAGAACTCTCCCTGGTATTCCGATATCCTTTATGTGCTCACCAATCTCAATGCCCCTCCAGAACTGTCCAAAACTAAGGCCAGATTCATAAAACTCAAAGCTAAAAATTACTGCATTTTGAATGAGAATCTGTACTGGAAAAATCCAAATGGCCTATTACTGAAATGCTTGCCTGAACCTGAAGTCGAAAGAATTAAACAAGAGTTCCATGCTGGGGAATGTGGAGGCCACCTGAGTTGGAAAGCCACTGCAAACAAAATACTCAAGGCTGGTTACTATTGGCCTACACTCTTCAATGATGTCCATAAAATGATACTTGCCTGCCACAAATGCCAGATCTTTGAAGGCAGAAGAAAGCTTCTCCCCCTCCCATTACAACCCATCACTGTAGAAGGTCCCTTCATGCAATGGGGCCTAGACTTTATTGGGGAAATTCACCCCTCTTCTGTTGGGCAACACAAATGGATCCTGACTGCTACAGATTACTTCACCAAATGGATAGAAGCCATACCCACTAGGAATGCCACTGATTCAGTCATCATTAGGTTCCTAGAAGATAACATCCTCTCTCAGTTTGGCTGTCCAAGGAAAATAATCACTGACAACGCTGTTGCTTTCGGATCCAAGAGAATGGTTGATTTCTGTCACAGGTATGGAACAGCCCTTGGTCATTCAACTGCCTACTATCCTCAGGGTAATGGATTAGCTGAATCATCCAACAAAGCCTGGTCACAATCATTAAGAAGCTGCTGGAAGAGAACAGAAGGTCATGGCGCAATAAGTTGGTGCATGCTTTGTGGGCTGATAGGCTCACCACAAAGAAATCTATTGGCATGTCACCATTCCAGCTGGTTTATGGAACAGAAGCAGTTTTTCCTACTAGCCTTGGAATACCAGTGATCAAACTTGTCCAGGAGATCCAATCAGAGGAAGACAACATGATAAGAAGGATTAATCAAATAATCCATCTTCAGCAAACAAGGGAGGAGGTATATAACAGGGCTGTCAGAGTTCAGGGAAACATAAAAAAGTTGTTTGACAAAAAAACCAAAGCTGCTGATTTCAAAATTGGTGACAAGGTTTTGAAGTGGGACTCAAGAAGAGAAGACAAAGGTAAACATGGCAAGTTTGAC
This sequence comes from Pinus albicaulis, assembly GCA_034641835.2. Classification (NCBI taxonomy): domain Eukaryota; kingdom Viridiplantae; phylum Streptophyta; class Pinopsida; order Pinales; family Pinaceae; genus Pinus; species Pinus albicaulis. The sequence goes on from CM076569.1 coordinate 965,828,337, forward strand.
AGCTTATGGCAGGGTCCATATATCATCCAAGCTATTGTGGGCCCAAATGCATTTTTTCTACAAGAACTTGATGGTACAAAGCTGTTTGGGGGTCGTGTCAATGACAGGATGCTCAAGCATTACTTCTGCTAAATTCCAATTTCCAGTTTCATTCTTCATTGTATATACCATGGCAGTTTATTTCAAGAAAGAGAAAGGTGTTGAGACAAAAAAGAGCGAGAGAGAGAGATAGCTGGTCCTAACATGCTCAAAGTCTGGGCCAACAAAGAAAGAAAATCAGATCTAATGTGCCCAAAACCAGAGCTGAGTCAAAGAAAAAGAAGTGACTCTAATATGCTCAAAACCTGAGTCACAGAGAAAGAAGGATGTTTCAAAACTGCAGATTTCATGCCTTCGCAGTTTTGTTTTCAGTTTTCTACAAGTCTTCACTCCAGCAAGTCAGACAGTCTAATCCTGGCTTGTTTGTTTTTCAATTTCCTGTCTTAGAATGTAGGAGAAGAAATCTGTTGGACAGTTTAATCCCAGCAGATGTTAGATTAGGTAGAAAAGCATATGAGGCCAACAGTCTAATCTGGTCTCATGGAGTAATAAGGGTAGACATAGAACAGGTTTATTTTCTGTTGTAAAATAAAATGATGTAAAGGGTCTGCTAGCTCAAATGCACCCTAAAGAAGAAAAATGCTAGGACTGTAGTTTGGGTAGGTAGATTGGTTGGGAAAATGTTTCTGCTGATTTGTGTATCTAACATGTTGTGGCAGCTGAAAATCAAGAAAGAAAGGGATGTGCCAAGCAGCAGGCAACTGGCCTACTCCAAAGATCATTTCTGGTTTCTTGACTCCTTCAAGAAGAAGCCATCCCCATGTGGAGCCACTGTTAGCCCCCCTATGGAATTCTTGACAAGCAAGCTGGGGGCTAGATTGTTTTGGAGCCTTCAAAGAATGTCTTTCCCCTGAAAACCCATCCTCCTTGAAGTCTTTGAGTGCTATGCCTAATACAAATCCTATCTGCTGATCCATTCCTAAAGGGCCTGTTTTCCCCCTTGTATCCCTGCAAAGGCCCGCATTTAGTCCTGTCCCCCCTTCAAATTCTACCCATGTCCCTGGTATAGCCTGATTTGCTAGTTATCTTCTTATCGTTACCCTTATAAGGCTTCAAAATGCATTAAAAAGGCTTAAAAAACCCACTTCCGACCTTATAATAGGCCTCAGCCCCTTCTCCCCCAGCCCTGCGCCTGTTTCACTCCATGTAACCCGGCGCCGTGACCAAAGCGCTTACCCCTGCGGAGGTTTTCTCTATCCGAAGGGTCAAACCATGGTAACCCCCGCAGTTGACTCCTCCGGATGTGCGAAGGCTTAATCTAACGGCTGTCATTCACCGTGGGGGTCGCCCCAACAGCCTCGTGTCCGTACACCTTAGTCCCCCGCAGTTCATCTCCATCGTCCGTTTAAAGAGCCAGATCTAATGGTCCGCGATCAAATCATGTCGGGCGCGACCTCGACCGTCGATCTGTACAGATCTGACGGTGTGGAGTCTGCCCGCCGTAGTGGTCCCCGCCCGCTTTCACTGTTCAAAAACCACGTTGTTTTCATCGCACCGCCTTTGGACGGAGGGCGGTTTTTCTCCATCGGCCAGCGATTCCACTCAGCGCTCAACACCTGTCCTCCTGTACGATTCCAAAACCACTTTTCCCGCCCATTAAAGTCATCCGTCGCGCATTATTTTCCAGACATGGATGCCCAGCGAAATGGCCGTTGACCGTCTGATCTGGAGCAGCCCATCCAACGGCTATCGCTCGACGAAGAGGCACGATGGATAATGAAGTTGCATGCACAATAGTCCATGTCCTGGCCCGCCGTCCGTCGTCCTCCACCGTTGATCTCTGCCACGATCGATGGTCCAGATTAGCTCACCCGCCGCTGACTTTTCCACTGTCCCCTGTCCCGCCACGTCATCTCCACGTGCATCCTCCGTACATACTCCCATTCCATTGCATATAATTGGTTAGTTTCGTGTTTTTCCACGTTTTTCATTCGTTTTTCCGCTCCGCAGACCGCCACCTCCACCAGAGCGATTTTCCATTGTTCCTCTGCATTTTTTCCGCCATGTCATCGATTGCACGGCCATTTCCTCCATCCACACTGCATCCATTGCCCCCGTCCATGATTTTCTTCGCAGGTTTCGTGTTTTTGCAGGGTTATCTGTGGCGGAAAACTGCCATGATGCGTTGCACAGACAGAGAGCTGATATGGGAGTTGGTACTCCAGCGAAATGTCAATAAAGGTGGCGGAGTTAATTTTCATCAGAGGACAGGTTTTGAAAATCAACAACCCTATCTGGCACCATTAAAGCTCAGATCTTGCAGAATCGAGGCATTTATGGACCAGTAGTAAAACCAGCCTATGATCATATTTTTCAGTGCTCAGGACTGAAGATTTGGATCCATAATGCAGCAGTTTCAGAGGCAAAGTACCAGATTCAAAACCCCGAAGATCAACCAGAAGTGTAATGCACAGGAAACCGTGCCACCAGGGTTTTCTACAGCAGCAGAATGTTTTTTCTTCAATCAGAAGACAAAGTGCCATACAGTCTTTATTATACATCGTGTTTTAAAGAATTATCTGCCCAGACAGCAGTCCTACATGATCAGAAGCATTGGTGACTCAAGTAGGGCAGACCTCACTGTTTCTTATTTTATTTTTGATATTTTACCAATAGTACCACACAGTACTGCAGTCATAACACTTGAGCCATATTAGAGATAAATGCAGAGATTTAAAACAGGATGGGTTTCAGCCCTCTATTCTTTTCTGTGTTTAATGTTACATTTAGTGTTCACCTAACTCTTCAGTCAATCTTTTGTGTCTCTTTTTCTATAAATCACAAAAGGAAATTATTGTAATGGTTGTTGATGAGATATCAGAGAAATGCAAATATTTTCCTCTTGAGACAAGTTCTCTGTGTAATATTGTAAGATAGGTTGAGATTTGATGTATTCAGGCTTAACGTTCAAGCTGTGGGAAATGAATGTACCTAATTGGTGTTGTTTTTAATATGACAAGCATGTTTCTTTGGATCCTGATCTAAAGCAGCTGGTGATGTTTTCCTATCTCTGTGTTTGATTTCATTGCTTTCCATTTCTACTGGTAGGCAACAGAAGTATAACATATGACTCACCCTTGTTAGGTGCCCTATGTTTCCTGCTCTCCCTACCTTTAATGTTTTCTGATCATATGTGTATCTGAATATTGATTTCAATTAATTTAACCAGTGTAGTGGATGTCATTGCCTGCTCTCTGATGTATGAATTGATGAAATCTATGTTTAGATGTTCTTGCTAGGATTTAGTTGGATGAGTTGAGAACACTGGGAGGTCTAGAGCCCTGTCCCTGCCTCACTAGGATCTTTCCATCTCAATTAAGCCTTTCTAAGATCCCTTGTATTGCCTCTGACTCTGTCCAAGTAGGTCTGGAGTTAAATGACCTCTGGCCTGATCTATAGACAGAATTGGATGGTTCTTCTCCTTTCATTTTCAGTCCTTAATGTCTCATTCTGAATATCATCTTTAAGATCCAAATGCTCTGGATGACTAGCCCAACTGAAATCTTGTACATTGAACTCAAGTAAATCCTCTCTCGACTCCATTGCCCAATGGTCTTGATGTTCTCTGAGTTATCTACCTTTGTCTAACTTCCCCTTTGCTCATCCTTGTCTCATGTTGGACCCTTCTTTCGTGATTCCCAACAACCAAACATAAAAAAACAAACAAACCTTGTGCATATAACTAGCCTAAAATCATATCTTAGAGCCTCAAAGACATACACTTTGACTCATATAGAGAGATCCCTCTCTGGACCTAGGAGGGCTAGATCCTAAGGTCTGAAAGTGGTTCTATGTTGTCTCATCTTTTGGTCTTGTCAACCTGGCCAAAACATGGGAACCCCAACACAAATCAAGTTAAAAATGTTAAAAATTATTTGGTTGCTACAAGGATGAGTTGTACCTATGTTTTCAGTAATAGAAAATATTTTTTTATCCAAATATATTTTCGTTCTAGGGCTTATACCATATTTGTTAATTGCTTGCATTTATTTTGTCTTAATCTCAATCATTCCTTAGTTCCGCCATGTGATCATCATCAAATTTAAATATGGAATCCAATTTCTATTTCTATCCTCACTTGAGAAGGACCATGTTTGAGAATTGATGCATTGCTTTGCTATGTAAGAATATAGTATTAAGATATTTGTTTTTTAGTTCCTTGCGATTTTGAATTTTCTTACCATGTGATGTACCTTTCCTATAATTTGATTTGAAATTGTTATTGGTGGTTCTATTATGAGGAATAATGTGTTGTATGTTTTTGTTCATCTCAACATAATTTTTTTTATTCATGGTTGTTTATTGTATGTATTTTACATTATTCTTTGAGAAATTGAGGATAGTTATTGTGCCTAGATTCTTATTATCATTTAGTTTCTAGTCTCTCAGTTGCATTCATATTTGTATACATCAACTTCTTTGTTGTTTAAATTAGAAACATAGAGAATTCATTTTCTTATACAAGACACGAGTAAGATTTGATATTCACTTTATTTCTCATCTATGCTTAAAATGTGTAAGTAAACATAGCCTTCTCTTTTGAATTATTTTCTTTGTTTAAATGATATCTTCTTTCTTATTTAACATGGCATGTTCAGTTTTTTGTCGAGTTATAACATTTTTGGCATGTAACTAGTTTCTTTTTGTTGAAAAGTGTAGCTTGAGAGGTACCCCCACAAGTCTAGGGTACTTGACTTGTGAGAGAAAACCCACTTTGTGAGAAAATTACCCAAGCCAATGGTTTTTGAACCCAAAGTTGTGGGCTTAGAGCCAAAATAAATTACTTGGTTATTCCAACTATTATGGAGGGCACCTTTTATGGACAAAAAGGGGCTCCTAAGACAATAATTGGAGAGATATATATTTAAGATACCTTAGAGGTCATCTCACATCAAGGAAATCTACTCTTTTGAAGAAAAACCCAATACCGAAGAGCCACAAGCCTCTAAGGAAGAGTTTGGGACCTCAACTGTCTCAGAATAGGTTGAAAGGGCTTCAGTCCTAGTACAAGAAGAGGTTGAGAGGGCCTCAAGTAGAGTACAATAAGGATGAAAGGCATCAAATTGGACAAATTACTATTGTGGGTAGGTTGTGACCCTCATTGAATAGTTGCGATAGTGAATATAAGTGGGTTAAGTAAGTGGAAGGGGATGTTATTCTGCATTGAATGATTTGTAAGTGTACATATTAAATATTTTTTCACAAAAGGAACCTTCAACAACAAGGTCGAATGTTGATTATGCAGTGAATTTGTAGGGACAAAATAATTGTGAGTAGTTTTTTTGGAGTTGATAAATGAAATAGGTTTGAAGGATTTGACCATTGTGAGTAGTTGATGGTACAAAGAATTGAAAGGAGTCAAATCTCTGTGTGGATGAGGCAAAGGAAAGCCAGCTAAGAAGAGACAAATAAGGACTGAAATGGATGGTTGTGAATGGGTTGCATCAACTAGTAAATTCATTTTTTTGTCATTATTTTTGTTGGGTAGGTTGAAGGTCAAAGGGAGTTAACCTCAAGCCCTAGTTGTATACAATTTTATACGAGCCTTGTATAAAGGTTTAAAGGGCCATTATCCATGCTACGAGAGCTCTATGGATTTATTTTTTATGGGAAAATAAGAAGTATTTTGAGACATGTGTTTATCGATGTATTTCATTCATTCACAGTTGTTATATTTCCATTATGCAAAGTTGTTTTGTTGAACACTCCTAGTGTGTTTGTGTGCTAGTATAGCCATAGACTAGACATGGGCTGTAAGAGTGGATTATTTGAGAAATAAGCTTGGTTTTCAATGTGTTGGTTGAGTAATAAAGTGTAGTGCAATACTCTTGACTATTACTTTTTTTTTTTTTTTCTCGTACTTGCATACATTAAGTTTCCATAGTCCACACTAAAACCAATAACTGATTCAATTTTTTGTGTGGAATGAATACATAATTTTTAAAAATGATTTTATTTATTTTGTACTTGAGTATAAAAGGTGATATCGCTTTCCCACTCAATCGTTTCACTTGCATTAGTCTCTGTTTCCTTACACACCTATGAAGTTGTGTTTTATTTTCCATTCAGATCTAAAATTAGAGATAGCAATTTTAGTGTGTTTTCTAATTTGAGATGCCTTGATTATAGTCTTAATTTCCTAAGAGACTTTCAATTGTATAATTATTTAATTATTTACACTAGGCCTTTTTGCATTCCTAGTTTCGGGATTGGTTACTTATAGATGGAAATAAATTTTTCTCTAATGGATCATATTATTGGGTCCATTAGATAATCTAGTTGTTCAATTTTTAAGTTGAGTTCACATTTTCATTTAGGTGTCCAATTGAAGGAAACAACTATAATGCATTTTATTTTATTTTTTATTTTACTGAGGTACCTTATGGGTTCAATCCCTTATAAAACTTCACATAGTATTTAATTTTGTAAGGGTATTTATTACATTGTTTGGATCATTAAGTATAACCCTCAAGATGCCATAATCACCCAAATTCCTATTTTGTTATATTGTCATTGATCCCATATTGATTTTTTTGTTTTCTTTTGTTCAAGGTATAGATAAGATTTTATATTAGTTTAATTCCTCTTGTGTGCTTTTAGATAAAACAGTGATAGCTCGATTTATTTGAATTATTCCCTTTTCTCCAGCCGAAATTTGTATCGCCATATATGAAATTAGGTTTGTTTAGGCAATGTTTGTAATGCATTGAATATGTCCTCAAGATTGAGTTGGGTTCCTTATAGGTTAAAATCATTAAGAAAAGTGGTAAGCCAATTATTTCTCACATCTTAGTGTGACTTGTTTATCAATTGATTAAGTATTATAAGTGATGACTTAATTTTTTATGAAATGTATAAATCTTATATATTTGTTAACTTTCTATTTTTCTATGAAATTCGGTGTAATCATTACAATGATTTTATTATGTTCCTAGAATTTAGTTACATTGATCATGAATTCAATTTCCTAGGAGACTTAATAGGGAAACATAATTTGTTTTCCCTTTCTAAGGATCAGTTTTTGCACAAGGATTTCCAATGGTTGTCATGTGTGTACTATGTAATTTTCTAATCAGCTATTGACTACTATACAATGCTTATATGTCATTATCATGTTTCAAACTTCATTAACACTTATTTGGAAATTTCAAGATTATCTAAAAGTAATGAGCACACTCCTTTAATTTCAAGATAATCTAAAAGTAATGAGCATGCTCCTTTAGTATCACATAACAATGGAAACCTCATATTGTTAGAAATGAGGGTTGATTGTTATATGCCATTTTCTCACATGAATCTTTCTTCCAATTTAATGTTTTATGCATTGCATGTAGTTCCATTGTCTAGTTGAGAATTTAATAAGTATGAAAATATCAAAAGAAATGGATTCATGTTATAGTGTTGTGACAGACATGCTTGGCTAAGAACAACAAAATTAATTTATATCAATGGTTTCCTCACTACACCTTTGTTGGTTTTCTTGATATATTATTTGTTTAATTGTTGTGATTATTTCATGGTATTACTTCATCTTCCATTACAAAATTGGAAGATCAACTACCCTTCTCTTTAGAACTTAGATATTTGGAAATGTAAAACCAAATTTACACATCTTTCCTTGAACATTTCATGAAATGTATCCTCTTGAGTAAGTGACCTTGTTTTCTTTTTGTATTGTTTCACAATGTCTAATTTATGGGAAGTTGTTGTCTCCTCCAATGGTGTATATCTTGCTATCTATAAAAATGGACTATTCCATATGTTGCAGGTATGCATTACAGGAAACAAAATAAAATACAAATAATTTCTTTGTAAATAAACTATAGTTCCCAATATTTAATCATTGTGCCCTTTAATTTATTTCCTCACATTCATATATGGATATTGTTATGTTAGTGTGCTTTCCTCAATGACTATTTGTAGCATTCTTGTTTTCTCTCTTTTTGAACCTTCCCTATATTAAAAAATTGGTTTATTTGTCTCCTATCCTTGCATCTAAATTTAAATTTGGTTATTTTTCATTTTAGTGTGTTCTTATTTTCATTTATACCAATTTAATGCAAAATGATGGAAAATACAACATTAATGGCATCCTAGAATTGCAAAATAAAAGTAGTTTATACACTATCATGGTTCTAAGGGATTTATTTCCTTTTATGTTTTTATTCTAGAAAGATTGAGGAACCTATGTTTATCTATAAAGTTCCCAATGATGGAATGATTGGAACTAATTATTCAAATGTTTACTAGGTTATTTGAAAACATATAAAATCTTGTGCAAGCGACCTTATTTTCTCTTTCATTTGTTGCACATTATCTACAACTTACTTTTTGTCTTTCTCACACTAGATTCCAATAGGTAACTAATTTTTTCATTAACAAGATGTATTTGTTAATATAATATCCCTTATGTGAATTTTCTTAGTGTATTTATTATTGAACAAGCACTTGTATTTTTAAAACCTTTCTTTTCTTTAATATTCATTTTTTCAACCTACATTTGTTGTTTTAGAGCCCCTTCATCTTCAATTAGATGAAATATATTATGAAAGAATAATAGAGCATTTTGATATCCTAAATCAATGATAACCTAGGTTATTTTTACATTTTGTCCACCTTCAATAGTGTTTTCCCATTAAATATAATATTTTATAAAATAAAAAACAATTGTATAAATTGTCTAACATGCAATCTTTTCAATGCTACCTTTCCTTTGAATTCAACATGAAATGGATAATGGGAAAACACTATGAAGGTGGAGCTATATGCATCCTTGCTTCAATGTTATATGTCCTCCTTATGTATAGAATCCTTCTTACATTCATTGCCTTTAATCCACTCCAATAACATACGTAAAAAGAAAATCATAAAAAAATCATTCTTTGCACAAAATTATTCTAATAAATTTTTTTGTAGTGCTCCCATGTTCCTTGGAAATTAAACATGTTCAATTTTCCAAAATATGCATTCCATAGTTCTTATTATCCTACAACCACATCCCACCCCTTACCCCATCACATTATGAAGAAAATATGTCACACTACATGCCTTTGAAAATTTGGTATCCCTTTATTGCATTGCAATGACTCATGATAATAGTTTGTCTTAGTTTAAAATATATATTCCATGTTTTAAATGTGCGCCAGAAATATAGAATCTTGTATTAGCATATATTCTAATACCATACATTATACCATTTTTCATTTATATGGGTATAGTAAATTTATAACACTACTATATTTGGTTTCCAAAAACGATGTCTATATGACATGGTTTCAATGTTTATACATAAAAATTAGCCCTTTCAAGAAAATTGTCCTTTATAATCTATACTAGGTTTCACATTTTTTTATAAACATCAATATATCAATGTTTCAATTAGGAATTCCATTATTCCTACATTCAACCTATCAAAAGGTGAAATATTTTCATATATTTGTAAGGCCTATTCGACTCTCCTGAAACTAATATGGAAGTGAGTGACTATGATACTATGTAAGCTTTGTAGATCTACCTTTTTGGGCCTTTTTAGAATTCTTCATTCGTATGATTTCAATAGTCCCTTTTGAGCACTTCCTGTAGTTGATCCGAGACACTTTTGGAGGATTTATTTGAGGTTTTATTTGGGTTTTACAAAGGATATTGCTAAGGAATTTATCTAATCCTACTTCACCCTCCTTGCTGCAGACTCTCATTGAAAATTTTGTGACAAGCATGTAGTTCAGTTTGTGTAGTGCTCCCATGTTCCTCAAAACTTAAACATGTTGATTCTTTAAAAATATACATTCCGTAGTTATTATTAGCCTACAATCACATCCCACCCCCTACACCATCACATTATGAAGAAAATATGTCATACTACATGCCTTTGAAAATTTGGTATCCCTTTATTGCATTCCAATGGCTCATGATAATAGTTTGTCTTAGTTTAAAATATACATTCCATGTTTTAAATGTGTACCATAAGTATAGAATATTGTATTACCATACATTATATCATTTTTAATTTATATGGGTATGGTAAATTTATAACAGTACTACATTTGGTGTCCAAAAATGATGTATGTATGACATGGTTTCAATGTTTACACATCAAAATTAGTCCTCTCAAGAAAAGTTTCCTTTCTAATCTATATTAGGTTTCACATTTTTTCATGTTCTTTTTATAAACATCAATATATCAATGTTTCAATTAGGAATTCTATTATTCCTACACTCAACCTATCAACAGATGCAATATTCTCATGTATTTGTAAGGCCTATTTGACTCTCCTGAAACTAATCTAGAATTAAGTGACTATGATAGTGTGTAAGCTTTGTAGATCTACCTTTTTGGGCCTTTTTAGAATTATTTTTTGGATGATTTCAATAGTCCCTTTTGAGCCCTTCCTGTAGTTTATCCGAGCCACTTTTGGAGTATTTATTTCAAGTTTTTTGTGGATTTTACAAAGCTTATTGCTAAGGAATTTATCTAAGCATACTTGACCCTCCTTGCTACAAATTCTCATGGAAATTTGTGTGACAAATATGTAGTTCAATTTGGGTAAAATCCTCACCATGAAAACTTTTCTAAACTAAGATACCTCTCTGTGCTTAAGATATTAACTATATTCCTTGATATTTGATCCCTAATACAAAACCTAGATAAAATCATTTTTACAGTTGCTCATTGACTATGTCTAAAACTCTTGTGGATAGTGGATGAAAATAAATGAAGTTGTACTCTCTGAGGAGTATCTTCAGCTAGAACTTCACCAGTCCATAGTAATTCGTTTGTGGTACATTTTGGTGATTATGCACATGTTTTGGATTAGGTTCACGAAGTATCTCTTGATAGATATAAATAAAAACATCATTTTAAGGAGAACCTCAATATTGAGTTCACATTCTCATATTGATTGAAGCAATAAAATGCCTAAAAGTAACAATTATTGAGATAGAAAAATCCATCAAATTATTCATATTCTTTTAATGTGCAGACTTCCATTAAATATTCAATGGAACATGCCAACTTTCGAATATTAAACTCTTATCAGTCGACATAGTCGTCGTATAATGGACACAAAACTGACAGAATGAAGCGCATCAGTTGAATATTATCCCCGTCATATAGAAATACAATTTTGGCAATGTTTTGTGTCGGATAATTGGCGTCTATACCCTCTGTTATCACCAATAAAATTTCACTTTTTGATTAGGAAGGTCATTAGGGATGGGTTTTATTGTCTTGGAAAATTAATTCGTGAAATTGATAAAATTTTGTGAATTGGTAATAATCGTAAGTTTGAAGAGTTCCACTTGTCATGTCATCTTGGTCAAATCCATAAAAATCCACCAAAAATCTCCATACATTGGTTTAAATTCCGGTTTAGGCCACCTCTCCGTTTTTTCTTGAGTACGCAGCTAAATTAATGGAAAACATGTTGTTTTCGCTACGGACTCACCTGAGTATTCCATAGCGAATTTGCCAGAATTATAATGAAAAACGCTACGAAATCATGTTTTTTTTTTGCATCGGTAAAGAAAAAGGTGAGGTGTCGAGCTTTAAGTGGTTAGGGGTCAATCTAAGGTCACATGATTAGTTATAAGGAATCATGCAACATGCATGATCATCATTTGTCGTTCATAATTTCACTTAAACTCTCTCATTTGTCTTTATCACTCTCATATTCAAAACTTACCTTTTAAATTCATCCTTGAAAGCTATTGTATGCCATCTTTCCCTATTACCTCTAAGTGTAGTTGTTGTCATCACCTTTAGAAAGCTCAATCTTTGTTTGCAAGCTTCTTGCTGTGCAATTCTTTTCTTTGCGGGTTTTGTATTCCAACCAAGAAAACCACTTACCAGGTTGCAACTTGCCAAAGGTGTCATGGCTAATAAAAAGACTGAAGTGACAGACAAAGGCAAAGAACCTATGACAAAGGATATTATTGACTAATCTCCAGCAAAAGGAGCAGATAAGTTGTAGAAATTGTCTAAGTCAAAGGTGCTACGAACTCGCGGTACATAGTTGCGTAAAGTCCCATATCTCTGTAGCGAAGGAATTTTTTGAAGATTTTTCAAATTTTGATGTTCTATTTGAGACAAGCTAGCCATGTGGAAAGGCCAAATCTCATTAGGTGAATGTTTTGATAAACACACACTCTTCGAAAAATCCTTTCAAATTTCCATCTCATCATGGAGGATTCATCAATCATTATGACACCATCTCCTAAAAAGTAGGAAGACATGTCCCCCGACTTGGTGGGAGAAATTATGTTTTGGTCATGGTCAATGCCACCCAAGCACATAATGTAATGATCAAAATAATGAAAACCTTAAATGTGACAAACCCGCAACAAGTAACTAACAAGAAAAAACTAAAACTATCCACAACCATAAAAACCTTAACATAACAAATCTATAACAAGTAGTGAGACGAACTCACAACATTCACAACCACATGAAACTAAGTCACTCCTAAAATTAAACAAATATTTCATAGAAGTTCACACTTCAAGTTTGAAAAGTAACAAATATTTCATAGAAATTCACACATAAAGTTTGAAAAGTATTTCATTAGTGCATGTAAGGGTAATTTTTTTAAATATCTAATTTGCTATAATAGTTAATAATATGAGTATGAGAATTTAAGATGATAACAAGATGACATTGTTAATTATTAAAACATACCTAAATGAATGAAAATGATAAATTTAGCACAATAAAATATCATTAATTGCAAATCAGTTTCTCATTAGAAAAACAATAAACTTTAATCACTAATTTCCAATTAAATTTAAATAATATTTTCCCATTAAAAAAATAAGAAATCAAGAATGAGTGACTTGAGAGAGGCCACTGGTATACTGTTCCTGTATTGGCCCTCGGAGCAGATCTAATAAATATTCAAATACCGTAATTTTTGTTATTACATTAGTACAGAAAAGTATCCACGTTTAAATACCATAATTCTGGTCATTACATTATTCCTGAAAATGTATCCACATATATCCACATACAAAGTGAAACACACAGGAAACCCTATATTCCTAAAATAAATACAAAGTGAAACACACAGGAGGCAGCACCCATCGCCCATGATACAAGACAGAGAATGACGATACATATGAAACCGTATAACCAATGATATTTGATCAAAATCCTCAGAAAAGGGAAGGAAGATAAAAAAAAAAAGGGGACCTGCAAAATTAGAGGAGGGTTTTAATACTGAACAACATCAAATTTCCATCCTGTAGCGGTCAACGGAGGTTATGAAAGGTTCATCGTCGCCTAGGTAGCCTTTGTTTCTGCCGAGGCGCTCGTAGCAATCCATGGAGAAGAGAGACAGCGAAAGAGGAATGAACCCTGCATATTCCTTGTTGCAGGGTTTGGCGGGCGGAGAACGATAGAGAAGTGGGCGCAAACAAAGAAAGAAGAAGCGCCGATATCCTCCCAGTGCTCTCACCACGGATCTTATATTCTGCGACTCGCCACCTGCAGGCCACTGTTTTCTGCAAACCCCCTCCCACAGGCTCTCTGTCTGCACAGCACGTTTCCACTGCCTGTTCACACAACCCGCCATGGACAGGGACTTTGCATCCAGATGCCTCAACACCTCCATCACAATATCTTCGTTGTACTGCAGGGGGCACCATGAATGCGACGAATCCATCAATCAGTGTAATTTGAAATAATGGGCGCGACATAAAATTTGAAATCCTGCCGCATTCAATACGTAGAGTGGGCGCTGTCATATCCACCAATTGAGTTCAGATCGGTGAGCCCCGCCTGTCCTATCCGCCAGTGGGGTTCACACCGGAGTCAGAGCTGCCGGAAAATGAGATAGGCGAGCCAGATGCAGTCTCCATCTCCGAGGTATTGATGATCGATGCCATGCCATGTCCCATGACATGGATATTGGTACTCTTAAACGCATGGGCCAATAGACTTGAAAATAAGGCTGGCCGCCTAGGGACCAACCATTGACTATGTAGAACAACACGGGTTGAAAATGATGGAATCAACTTACAATCAAAGTTGTATACTATCTCCATGATATTTAGATTTTGTAAACACATTATTTTCATTTGCTAAAGCTTATATGCTTATTTTAAAATCATGATTTTAGGGTTGATGTTTACCATCATATAGAATAACATGGTTTGAAAATGCTCAAATTAATTTATAAACAAAGTTATATGCTACTTTTGGTGATATTTGAGTGATAATGTTCTCCATCATATAGAATAGAATAATATGGTTTGAAAATGATAAAATTAATTTACAATCAAAGTTATATGTTACCTTTTCTCGGATGGGGATGGTAAATGACAGATTTGAGGTTTAAGGAGGGACATTAGTCCTTCCCATGCGTAACACTTAATCCGATGAGGTGTGTAGAGGACAAGTTAGATGGTGCACAAGGTGAATGTTCTAGAGGGTATCATGGGTATATGTGTGGCTTGTGCAGTTACAAGACTCTATTGTTGGTTTCAGGGGATGGGAGTTATGATAGCGGTGAACGACAAGCTTTCATATGTGCACGGAGGCCTCGGGTCTTAACCTTCCCCTGCCCATCATTCAGTGACCACTATATTGTATAACAAGTCTGACAAGCTAGGAGTTAATGTTGGCTTGGGAGAGATTCAAGGTAAAATGGTATGGGATCGTGGCTCATTGCAACCTGTAGTGGTGGAGGACAAGCACCAGGAGCTTGGGCGTGCTAAACCTCACTCCGAGCAGGGTGCCATTTCTTTTTCTTTTGGGGCTTGTGGTGTTCCCTCCTTCCAAGTAAAACTCCCAAGCCTGGTTGTTTTGTTTGGTCAAAATTTGTGTTTTGGGCGGTTTGAATTGTGGTGTGTCGAGGATTTCACAAGGTCATTGGTGTCCGTTAACGAGGTAACCAGAGGTGGTGGTAGCCAAAAGGTGGGGTGTGCCAATTATCCTTTCGAATTTTCCTTTCTCATGAACCAGAGCGGGGGTAAGTTCGATGTCTTTCAAGGTTTTTGGCCGTTGGTGGAGCCCAGGTATGCCCTCAGCCTCCAGGTAGCAAGGTGGTGGTCGTGTTGCGGGTTGTGAGGTGTTGTTGTAGGTCGTAGGGGGTTATGTCTAGTCAGGTGGTTGGAAAGTGGGTGGTTTTTCTTGGGTGGACACTCGTCTTTCTCAACAAACGTTGTTTTTGTGGGACTTCTCCCACAAAAGGTTCTCAAGGTTGGTGGTGGGAGGCTCAGCGGGTGTTGTGTGTAGTAGAAGGTTGGAGGATTATGAAGTGGCAACGTGGTCGTGCTCATCGAGGAGTAGGGCCTTGAGGCCAAGGTGTTGTTCACAATATAGAAGAGCGAGATGTGAGTGAAATGGTGGACTAGCAACTTGTCGATTCATCAGGGAGGATAGTTTTACCTCCCCCATTTGATTCTTTGGAAGCTCAAATTCGTCAAGTCGCCCTTCTAATGGAACAAATAGCTCGAGATAGGCACATTGACCGCAATGAGATGATAACATTCATGAATGACCTACAACACAACTAGTGGCACATGATGGACAAGTCGGTCTCACTCTGTCAGGGACAAGAAAGGATTCAAGATCGACAAGACCGCTTTGAAGGCCAGCTAGCACAGATGGAGGCCGACATACATGAAGCCTCATGTCCTCCTCAGCCCCCTAGTGGGGAACCAGATGCTCTAGGTTAGGGAAATGTTGATGATCATGGATGATTGTAGGTTGCATTCTCGTCCTTGGACTTTTTTGGTTAGTTTGAGAAATTTGCATGAGCTCTTTAGTTTCCTTTTGATGTCGTCTTTGTGTTTTTGTCATTATCTTTTGGCCAACAAGTTCAATAGGAAATAGGACAAAATCATTTTGAAATCAAGCTCCACACAATGTACTCCTACAATGACTTAATAGAAAAAGTTGAATTACAAAAAAAAAAAAAAAGGTTATATGCTACCTTTGGTGATATTTACATTTTAAAAACACATTACTTTTACTAGTTATCTTAGAATCATGATTTAGGGTTATTTTTGCAGTTACGCAAGATAACATGTATTGAAAATTACTGAATTAATTTATAATCAAATTTGTATAATACTTTTAGTGATATTTACATTATAAAATTGCATTACTTTTACTTACTAATTAAAGTTACATGGTTATCTCAAAATCATGATCTTAGGGTTGATTTATTTTTTAATAGTAGGAAAACTTATCATAATTCAATTTCCAAGTCAATAGTGAGGACAACCAGCTTTGGTTGTTATCTGCGAATGCAAGCTGACTCGCCATCGTTATTCAAGGAAAACCACACCACCTGGAAAGACCCATTGGTGGTCCATAAGGGGGCAAGCTTTCACTCTTACTAGATGCCTCTCGGTCTTGGGTCGTTAACGTGTTTCCTTACTTAAGGAAGATGAGCTCTTAGCTAAGTAGAAGCAATTTTAGGGAATACTCCAAGTCCAATGGGTTTTCTTTTGTTAATTTAAATTTTATGAAACTGTTTTAGTTTTTTAAAATAGGTACTAGAGTATTTTGAAATTGTGATAAAAAAAATTTGAGGCATGTATTATACTATTTGTGGATAAATAAATTGATTAAAGCTTATTTTGTATTCTCATTAAGTTTAGCAGCTTCTTATTTTTTAAATGTAAGAGTATTAAAATGTGCTTTAATAATGCACAAGTGGATGCTTCCCTTGGGCTCCTTGACCCTTATTCAGATCTTTTGTGTGTTGGTTCTTGTTGGAAACGTAATCCTTAGGAATTATGTGAATTTGGATTATTCATTTAAAAGAAAGTTGAAAAGCCACAACTAAACATGAAGAGTCATGAGGAGTCCAAGAGACCTTTTGGAAGATGAAACCTGTTGGCCACCTATAAATTTTGGTCTATCAAAAGGTGGCCAAATCATGTTTTCAGCCTTCAAGAAACATTTTCCCGGCCGAAATGTTATCTCTTGAAGCCTGTAGATGATCTCATGCTCATGTCTCAAGGTTTTCACTGTTATTTCTCAGAAACTCAAAATTCTGCTAAAAAATTCCATGAGAAGACTGCTGCAATATCCTCCTTCTTTTCCCCTTTTTCCTATCAAAGACTAACCTTCATATTTTCATCATTTTCCTTTGTTCTCCATTTTCCTCACCCTCTTTTCATATAAAATTGCCTTTGCAGAGTTGCAAACTTCTTTCGAACTCTGTCGAAACCCTCAGAAACCTTTGAAAATCACTGAAAATCTGTGTAAAAAACCCATTTCTCTATTAAGGGTTTAAGCCCCTTGGCCTGAGTTTCCAAACCACTTCCCCAATACGCCCTCATCATAAAAACCAAGCGCCAAACCCATGAAGTGCTAATCGCATCGGAAAGATTCAAAGTGTGCATGTTTGTGAGCCATTTCAAAATGCCGATTGCGATCAGCCCCTTTGTCCTAAACCGCAGATCGTATTATCATTTCATCTACCCCATAAGCCCGCAATCGGGCGCTAAACCATTGAAAAATCCCTTTCTGATCAATATTTTTCTGTGTAAAACTTGAAAACCCATTTTTCCAAAGTTTGTTTTAAAAATGCCAAAATCACGTGTTTAAATAAAATGGGTTGATCAAAAAGACCGATCGGGCAATCGCGATCGGAGAAGTTACAAATGGGTTGTTTGAAAGACCGGGCTCGAATGTTCCGATTGCGATTGGCCCTAGTTATATAAAGCCCCAGGCCCATGGTACTCCATACACCCAGTGGCCCCGCAATCGGGCGTTAGCCTATCATATATATTCCGCCCGATCCCACTCAAAACCTTGGTTTTTATTGAAATTTATGGGTTTCTCACAAAGTATAAGGGTCCCGCCAGTGCAAAAAATCAAAGGATCGGGACTGTTGATCTAGACCCAATCTAACGACCCGCGCACAATCGCAAGTTTCTAATCGCAAATTTTCAATCACATCCCCTCTTCCGCGCACCCCGATTGAAATTGCTCCGATCAAATCTGGGCCGTCCATCTCCCTGTTGATCGGACGGACAACGTTCAATCGCATCGCAATGTTTTCAATCACATGCTTTTGTATGACCTGCCAATTGCGATCCTCCGATTAAATCTGGGCCGTCCACGTGTCCAGATCGGACGGTCCCAGATCACCCCCACCGTTGCTCATCGCGCAATCGACGGTTCTGTTTTATTCTTCCTCCCGCGTCATTTAAAATTCCTCTCAGTTAATCACCACCGTTGAATGATGCCATCCGACGGTCCTGCTCTCTTCCTACGCCTCTGAAGCAGTAAAACCAAATACGCAGGATTTTATAACAAATTGTTTGTATTTTGCAGGTTTTGATTCGAATTTTTATCAATGTTTCATAAGCACTGATAGCACATAAAGGCCTACGCGGCCCCTGCACATCAACAAGACACTGTTTTAATTCAAAAATAGTTAAAGAGTATCAGCGCCGAAGATAAAACATATCAGAACCGGAGATTGAAGACCCAAACACAGATCTCAAGCAAAGTAAAGTGTTTGGGAAGGAGCGAAGACATCTGTCGAGCTGAGAAATTCCCCACCGCTATAAGAAGAGGCTAATTGAACCCTCTACAGCTCCAAAAGACACCTGCAGTCTCATTGAGATCAAAGACCGCCGAACAATTAATACTAATTGAGCTATCTTATCTCTAATTGTTGGCAGAACCATTCGAGAAGATTAAAGAACAGTTCAGAAGAAGATATTTAGATCATTTCATCTCAGGAAGTAGAAATAAAGTCACTCCAGCATGACACTGAGCTTCAAAGGATAGCATACTTCCCACTGATTTTAATCTTAAGTGTAACTCAATTAATGCAGGTTAACACCTGTAGATTTCTTGATCGAGGCCCTCAAAGCACCAAAGAGTCATCTTCTGTATTAATTGATCCAAACAGATCTTTTCATAACTGACCACCGCCTCATTCTTCTATAAATACCTCTGTAGAAGATGAGCAAAGGGTTGGTCTCGGGACATCTGAACGCATGTAATAGTCAGTCTGGAGCCACTGATGCCCTGTTCTGTAATTGAAAGATACATAAGATGATATGAGAAGTTCAAAGCTGTAGAGACCCACCAGGCTTGCTGATTGTAACTGGTTTGAACATCAATACAAGCTGCTGATTCATGGAATTCTGAAACTATGTCAATGGTGATGTGTTCCTTACTGTCAATTGTCGTTTTACTTAATGTTTTCACTCTGTTCACTTTCTCTGATAAAGAGCGGCAAACATAGAGTTAGGATATACTCTCCACGGTACCCTACTCTTACTGAAAGCTTTATCTTCTATGTTTTCTTCATTTGAATGTCCTCTTTGAAGAGTTTATTAATGCGGGTTAGTTTAAAAGTACTTCCCTGATCTAGATAGCTCTTTGAGATGAATGTTTTCTATGTTATCCTTGGAGTTTATCAATGCAGCGTAGTTTAAAAGTACTTAGCTGATCTAGATTGCTCTTTGTGATTATCATCTATGTTCCGTTATCGAATATGCTGAAGGAGGCTGGTTTAAAAGCACTTACCTGATCTTAAGCTGTTTGAACTATTTTTAAATGTTTCTGATGGAAAGCACTTCAATGCAGGCTAGTTTAAAAGCACTTACCTGATCAACAGAAATACTTTTATGTTTCTCTTTTAGTACATGTTGAAAGCAAGCTAGTTTAAAAGTACTTACTTGATCTTAGACTGTGCTTTGTTTTTTTCACTTGTTTAAGTCTTTCACTGCCTATTTGTTTTACTCCATTAATCACCTTAAGAGATCCTTTGATGTACATGACTTGCTCCATGGATCCTTCTTGAATTTGCTATCCAATTAAATCCTCCTATGACTCCATAGCCCAATGGGTTAAAGCTGTCTTTGTCCTTTGCTATCAACTGAAACATTCCTTCATTTGCAGACCTCTTCACCCTTTAGTATTAAACATATTTTGAATAGTGGCTTCTAAAAAGATTCACATTAGAGCTCATCCTGACCCTAATCCACCTGAGATAGTTGATAACCTAGAAAGCATCCTTAGGAAGTCTCCTAAAGATTAAATCTTCAACTGTTTTCAGATCACCCTTGAGAGCTAATTCAGTTCCTGAGAATCTTACAGCTCTACAAGAATCATATGGTGGTGGAACCATAAAACGTTTTACCTCCTTAGGAGCGAAAAATTTTCCACCTGGCGACTCCACACTCTGAAACTCCTAGAAGACCAAATGACTCCACTGGTAGAATACCCTGAACTGATTGACCGGACACAGTGACCTCTTTTCTGATTTACAAACATGATTCCGAGAATACAACGAAGATATGCCCCAATGAGTAGAGATCATATCCCTGGGTTTCCACATAAGATGCCCCGGATGAATTGGGATGACAACCTGCCTGTTTTCCAAGGTGAAAAGTTTGATGACCCTCTATTACATCTCATCAGATTTCATATACATGTATGGAGGTTGAAAGTTGAATGGCATGAAGACTGCCTAATGAAAATGTTCATGTTAACATTAGAGGGAAAAGCTAGGGATTGGTATGAATGCTTAAGATCTTGTAGATTGTTTTCTTTAAGAGATCTTGAATATACGTTCTATGAGAACTATAAAGAAAACGCTACATCATTATCATTGGGTGCCATATATTATGATCCAACACAAAACATCACCCAACACATTATAGATAATGAGGAAGCTTGGGAAGAGATGCATCCTGAAGATCTTTTAACAGCCATTTATGAGTTTAATCTTCTACTGAAAAATTTTAAGAACATAGATGAATCACTTGAGGAAGAAAACAAACAAGAAATAAAGAACATTCCTCAAGATTTTCCTGAAAACTTAGATAATGATTCATCATCCCTTATAGCCGAGGCTCAAAAAGACATCCAGCCTCAAAATTAGTCTTCACAAGAAACAGAGAACTGCTGTCCTTTTTTTCAAAGGAACATAGAAACATCTTCTCCTTTGACAACAAAAGAGATAGATCAGATTATAAATAAACAACCGCTCTCTGAAATTTTTTGCGAAACAAACACTCTTGCCCATTCATATAGAGAACTTTGTTGTATAGATTTAGAAAGTTCTTTTGTAAATCAGAATGAAGAAGGACCTGCTGATAACCCAGTATGTTTGATTGGTAGTATTACTTATATTCGTGATTCTCCTAACTTTGATCTATCTAGTGATGATGCTTCCCAAACAGAAGTTAATTTTGCAGGATCATCATTAGCAGATTTAGGGGAGGAAGATCAGTTTCCTCGAAGAAGTAATGAGCCAGTGCAGACTCTTTATGATACTGATGATGAAAGTTTTCAAAGTCTAGAAGCAAGTGAAGATTCATTGGATCTTTGCTCTGTTTCATTTCAGATCATCAGTAATAGTTTCCATATGATTGGGAATCAGCAGACTTTTAGCTCAAAGGATAAGGAGGAAAGAACCGAAGAAATTTTTGAGAAGGTTGAAATCAAGGAGCCTTCTCTTGAAAAAGAGGAAACCTTTAAGTACTCCCCTGCTCAAGAATATAATAACCTCTTCACAGAATTTAGTCCACTGAACACGAGCATACAAGGGCCACAAGAGGACAACACTGTCAAATATGATGAGTCCTCCAGTTCAGAAGATGATGAAGATGAAGGAGAAAAACAAATAGAACATTGTCCTACTGAGGATATACCATCTTCTCAAGAGGAATCTTCTTCCTTTTCTATTAAGAATGATGAAGCTTCCAAGCAAATTTCTGAAGTTACACTCCTCAAAGTTGAAGTCTTGGAAGCAGACAATCTACCAGATATGGAGGACCAAAAAGAAGAGAACCTTCACCTTTTCTTTGTTGATCCTATGGAAGAGTGTGTGGAAATACCAAATGGCTCAAATTATCAAGCAGTGATCCTTTGCAAGAGCCAGAGACATGAAAAGCTGTCACCTTCTGTGATAGTGTTTATTTTGAAGACTAATCTTCAAAATATTCTATGGATACCCCTGATAAGCAGCCAGAGTTACTACTTCTTCTTGACATTACTCAGCTGGCTGCATTGGTACTTTTGTATCATATGAATATGTAAATACTCCATGTTTAGAATAGGCTAGATAGGGATGTCAATAAAGCTCACTTCTGAGCATGTAGTTAGTTGTTGTTTTCTGCTTTGAAGAAAAAAGAAAAAATACAAAAACAATAAAAGATAGAAAAGAGGGCTGATTGTAAAAATAATAAAGGCAAAGCCCCATGCCAAAAAAGAGAAATAAATCTGAAAGTGTGCAAGCTCAAATGCCACTCCTCAAAAAACACGCTTCTAGTTAGTCAAACTGTTTAATCTTGACTAATTAACTTTAAATTTTTCTGCTGATAGGATAGTGAATTGGATTTGCCAAACTGTTTAAACTTGGCTTATCAGTAGATAGATTAGGCTAAAAAGAAAGGTTCAAACAAGCCCAAAACCTGAACCTAAAGTTTCCAAGCAAGAGATGACTCAAATCTGTTTTATTTTTCTGAGTCATAAAGTTGTAAATCTGGTTCTAATCAACTCAAAATCTGAACCAGAAAGAAAGAAATAACAACTCAAACAAATTCGAAACAGAGCTGAAAAGAAAGGAGAAGGCCATGATAGGGAACTTTCAGATCTTAAGCCTTCTGTTTTGATTTTAATTTTCTGCAAATAATAATCTATGTGCAGCTTGTTTTTATGCCATAGATCACAGCAAGTCAAACAGTTCAATCTTGACTTGACTGTTTTTGAATTTTTGTCTTAGAATCTAGAGAATGAAAGTTTGTTGGACTGTTTAATCCCAACAAACAGTAGATTAGGTAGAGAAACATATGGATTCAACTATTTAATCTGAGTCCATGGAGGAATAAGGAGTAGAATTAGATTAGGTTTCTTGTTTTTTTCAAAAGAATAAAATGTTGTGAAAAGAGTTTGCCAGCCCAAGTGCACTCTAATGAAGAAAAAATGTTAGATCAGTAGGATTGGGTACGTAGAAAGCTTGTGTTGATGAAGATTCATTGTTTTTCAATGCTGCTAACATTTTTTCAGCCAGAATAAGATCATTTCAGCAAAGACAGCAGCCCAAAGAACGAGGCATTGGTCAGCCTCCCAGAGAATGCAGTTCTGAAGTTCTTGATGCCTTCAAGAAGGCACCATCCCCAAGTGGAGCCACTGTTGGCCACCTATAAATTTTGGTCTATCAAAAGGTGGCCAAATCATGTTTTCAGCCTTCAAGAAACACTTTCCCGGCCAAAATGTTATCTCTTGAAGCCTGTAGATGATCTCATGCTCATGTCTCAAGGTTTTCACTGTTATTTCTCAGAAACTCAAAATTCTGCTAAAAATTCCATGAGAAGACTGCTGCAATATCCTCCTCCTTTTCCCCTTTTTTCCTCTCAGAGACTAACCTTCATATTTTTCATCATTTTCCTTTGTTCTCCATTTTCCTCACCCTCTTTTCATATAAAATTGCCTTTGCAGAGTTCCAAACTTCTTTCGAACTGTGTTGAAACCCTCAGAAACCTTTGAAAATCATTGAAAATCTGTGTAAAAAACCCCATTTCTCTATTAAGGGTTTAAGCCCCTTGGCCTGAGTTTCCAAACCACTTCCCCAATACGCCCTCATCATAAAAACCAAGCGCCAAACCCATGAAGTGCTAATCGCATCGGAACGATTCAAAGTGTGCATGTTTGTGAGCTATTTCAAAATGTCGATTGCGATCAGCCCCTTTGTCCTAAACCGCAGATCGTATTATCATTTCATCTACCCCATAAGCCCACAATCGGGCGCTAAACCATTGAAAAATCCCTTTCTGATCAATATTTTTCTGTGTAAAACTTGAAAACCCATTTTTCCAAAGTTTGTTTTAAGATGCCAAAATCACGTGTTTAAATAAAATGGGTTGATCAAAAAGACCGATCGCGCAATCGCGATCGGAGAATTCACAATGGGTTGATCAAAAAGACCGATGCGCAATCGCATCGGAGAAGTTACAAATGGGTTGATTGAAAGACCGGGCCCGAATGTTTCGATTGCGATTGGCCCTAGTTATTTAAAGTCCCGGGCCCATGGTACTCCATACACCCAGTGGCCCCGCAATCGGGCGCCAGCCTATCATATATATATTCCGCCCGATCCACTCAAAACCTTGGTTTTTATTGAAATTTATGGGTTTCTCATAAAGTATAAGGGTCCCGCCGGTGCAAAGAATTAAAGGATCTGAACCGTTGATCTAGACCAGATCTAACGGCCTGCGCTCCATCGCATCGCTGCGTTCCAATCGCATCCCCTTTGCTGCGACCTGCCGATTGCGATCCTCCGATTAAATCTGGGCCGTCCACGTGTCCAGATCGGACGGTCCCAGATCACCCCCACCGTTGCTCATCGCGCGATCGACGGTTCTGTTTTATTCTTCCTCCCGCGTCATTTAAAATTCCTCTCAGTTAATCACCACCGTTGGATGATGCCATCCGACGGTCCTACTCTCTTCCTACGCCTCTGAAGCAGTAAAACCAAATACGCAGGATTTTATAACAAATTGTTTGTATTTTGCAGGTTTTGATTCGAAGTTTTATCAATGTTTCATAAGCATTGATGCACATAAAGGCCTGCGCGGCCCCTACACATCAACAAGACACTGTTTTAATTCAAAAACAGTTAAAGAGTATCAGCGCCGAAGATAAAACATATCAGAACTGGAGATTGAAGACCCAAACACAGATCTCAAGCAAAGTAAAGTGTTTGGGAAGGAGCGAAGACATCTGTCGAGCTGAGAAATTCCCCACCGCTATAAGAAGAGGCTAATTGAACCCTCTACAGCTCCAAAAGACACCTGCAGTCTCGTTGAGATCAAAGACCGCCGAACAATTAATACTAATTGAGCTATCTTATCTCTAATTGTCGACAAAACCATTCGAGAAGATTAAAGAACAGTTCAGAAGCAGATATTTAGATCATTTCATCTCGGGAAGTAGAAATAAAGTCACTCCAGCATAACTCCGAGCTTCAAAGGACGGCAAAAAGCTCCCACTGAGCTTAATTGTAAGTGTACCTCAATTAATGTTGATGAACACCTGTAGATGTCTTGATCGAGGCCCTCAAAAGTACCGAAGAGTCATCTTCTGTATTAATTGATCCAAACAGATCTTTTCATAGTTTACCACCGCCCCATTCTTCTATAAATACCTTTGTAGAAGATGAGCAAAAGGTTGGTCTCGGGACATCTGAACGCATGTAATAGTCATTCTGAAGCCACTGATGCCCTGTTCTGTAATTGAAAGATACATAAGCTGATATGAGAAGTTCAAAGTTGTAGAGACCCACCGGGCTTGCTGATTGTAACTGGTTTGAACATCAATACAAGCTGCTGATTCATGGAATTCTGAAACTATGTCAATGGTGATGTGTTCCTTACTGTCAATTGTCGTTTTACTTAATGTTTTCACTCTGTTCACTTTCTCTGATAAAGAGCAACAAACATAGAGTTAGGATATACTCTCCACGGTACCCTACTCTTACTGAAAGCTTTATCTTCTATGTTTTCTTCATTTGAATGTCCTCTTTGAAGAGTTTATTAATGCGGGTTAGTTTAAAAGTACTTCCCTGATCTAGATAGCTCTTTGAGATGAATTTTTTCTATGTTATCCTTGGAGTTTATCAATGCAACGTAGTTTAAAAGTACTTAGCTGATCTAGATTGCTCTTTGTGATTATCATCTGTGTTCCCTTATCGAATATGCTGAAGCAGGCTGGTTTAAAAGCACTTACCTGATCTTAAGCTGTTTGAACTGTTTTTTAAATGTTTCTGATGGAAAGTACTTCAATGCAGGCTAGTTTAAAAGCACTTACCTGATCAACAGAAATACTTTTGTGTTTCTCCTTAAGTACATGTTGAAAGCAAGCTAGTTTAAAAGTACTTACTTGATCTTAGACTGTGCTTTGTTTTTTCATTTGTTTAAGTCTTTCACTCCTATTTGTTTCACTCCATTAATCACCTTAAGAGATCCTTTGATGTAAATGACTTGCTCCATGGATCCTTCTTGAATTTGCTATCCAATTAAATCCTCCTATGACTCCATAGCCCAATGGGTTAAAGCTGTCTTTGTCCTTTGCTATCAGCTGAAACATTCCTTCATTTGCAGGCTCTTCACCCTTTATTTTGAACTGCTTTCACCTTCACCATGTATTCGCCCAACCAAAAACAAACAAAATAAACCCATGCTCTTCATAACTAGCCTAATATCAAAATTCCAGTCTTTAAAGATCACATCTTTGAACTCATTTATAGAGAGATCCCTCTCTGGATTCAGGAGGGCTAGATCCTTGAATCCCAAAGCGGTTTGATGTTACCTCTGTAGTTGGACTTTGCCAATCTTGCTAATTACAACAAAACCAAGGGTCATAAATTAATGTATTTGTGCGTCAAATGAAAGAATAATGTATCACATGGTTACCTACTCCTTTGCATTTTCATGTGTGTTCCAATAGTGGTGTCAATGCCACAAAAGAGCCACGAGTTTTGTGGTCCTCCTTTTGAAACCTTGGTGATCTTCATTGGAAATCGCTCAATTTGGCCCTTTGTACCCTTGTATCTATGTGTTCTCACACGTCTCTCCTCTTTCTAACTATGGAATTTCTCCCCATGTTGCATCATATGGTATGAGAACTTCCATTGCATTACTCTGATCATAGTCCTATGCTAGATAAAAAGAAAACCACCTAGTAATCCCTTAACATGATTTTAAAATGCAACATATATAGTGAGGCATATTCTTGGCTGAATGGTGAGAGGAGGAAAGGGTTATCCGATCTGGACAAATATTGAATCATTTCAATAAGGTGATGGCTTGGTTCTGCATGTAGAAGTAGAATTTACAACTCTGCTTTATAATATCAATGAAGGATTCAAACTTCATTGTTGCACTATTTTATGTTGTATATGAGAAGGGGACATTAATGTGATTTAAGTGATTGTACAATTCCAGGAAGTTGACAATGAAATTTTCACCTCAATAAAGAACACATTGATGTAGGGAAATTATGCAATGTGTTATTCAGGTGCCAAAGTGAGAGAAAGGTCAAGTTGATAAAAGGTTTACAAAGCTTAAATAATAATGACTGCAAGATTGGCCCAAAAATAGAAATGCTTCTGTTATTTATTGAGATTCGGAAGCATTCTCAAATCCTACGTTGTCTTAAAAACTTCACTCGACTATGTATTTTGAACTAAAAAAAGGTCCAAAATATTCCATTGCTTTAGTTCACTGCTCAAGATTGCTTCCTAGCTAAAAAATATTGATCTACAAACAATATATTTGAAGGGTGCTCATGATAGGATGATTATGTTTGGTCATGGACTTCTCCTCTACTGAAGTCGATTCCCTAGAAGTGGAATTTTATTTTTAGAGCAAGACAATTGATTCAACTAAACCATTTTCTTGCTTAGCAAAGTTTATTTCATCACTCAACAACTCAACATCTCCTTTAAATGGTTGATTCCTCTTTGGCTGTCATGATTTCACATCAAACTAAATTAATTTCTTCTTTATCGAGTCAAATCTTAAGGATGGTTTGATTATCTCCTCCATGCAAATGAAGAAGCCATGAATGTGTGACTTTTTTTACTAATATGTGTCGACTTCAAGTTACAAGTCACAAGGTAGGAGTTGTTGTCATCCTCTCCATTTATGTCATGTAGCTTCAATTTCAATAGTTCTTTCCCGCTATTAACTTTAGCAATCCTTTAATTTTTTCCTCATCAAGCCCCCCGTTTGTAGAAGGACAAGATAAATGTGAAAAGAGGAGGAAGAATCCATTGCCATTAACACTACTACTCTTCTAGACTTTCCAACGCATAGAGAAAGGATGGGGGATGGATGCAAGCAAATAGAGGGGCACACAAAATATAAGATAGATAGTTAGTCGAACAAGCAGATGGAAAAATTGGGCATGCAACGAAATGTAATAGGTGTTAGTTGACAGGGTCCAAATTAAATGGATAATGCATTCTTGATGTGCTAAGAGCCTAAATTAGTATATGATTTTTCTTGAGTTAGGTCTTCCGTAGTTTGAGTATCAGAGTTTGTCCAGTAGGTATTCCATAGTTGTAAGTTGAATCAAAACCTAGTTTGCTTGTAAATGTTTTCCCGAAGTTGGTTCCATGGAGCAGTTTGTACCTTTTTGAAAGCTTACTTATTGACTTATAGTGTAAGTAGGTGCATTTTTTGTTGAAGTTGACAACCTTCATTTTTTGAGCTTTAATTATTGTAAAATGGCTTGAATTGATGAGTTGTTATAGTTTTTTAACACTAATAGTCTCTGTTGTCGATGACATAATCACAATCAATAAAGAAACTCTCACTAATGTTTGAATTTATTTACAAGATGCATAAGTCAAAATGAAGTTTCTCCAACTCGAATCTCAATTGCAACAAGATGAATTACAACAAAAGAGTGATCGTTCTGCACTAGTCTTTATTAAGAACAATTCTTCATTTGTGATTGATTCCCACTAGTAGCCAACACATGATGATATTAGTGATGTCATTTGAGGAACATATTCAAATGAAGATGAAGAAGTTATGCTTGCACTTCCTTAGCCCATTAGTAGACCTTAGGAAGAAGTCATCAACAACAAGCACATAATTGGCCTTGGATACGAAAAGGAAGTGTCATTTCACATTCCAAACTATTCTAAACCAATTCAATTTTAGAGTGTTGGATTCCTACAAGAAATATCATCTTCACCTACTCCACTTCTACATCAGATTCTCAAATGTGAACATTTCCATCGAGTTAGCAACATGAAAGCTTAGTGTTTTGATCTTCACCCTTGTGACCATTCTGGAAAACATAATTATTATTCAGTCATATGTTCTAATCACGAGAACCTTGCAAGAGAAAATATTCACCTTGGATGGATCACTTCTTGGAAATGGCCTTCAACAACCAAGAAGATATATTGGTCATATCGTAGAATTCATTCTCGAGCATTGACACATATTTCAAAGGAGATATTTGCATTTTATCACCTTGTGTCTAAAAGAGGGGAATTGATGGTCATCTACTAGTTTCAAAGTCATATCAAGCAAGCCAAACCCATAGCTAGAACCAAAGCCAACAACAAGAGCCTAAAGATAAAGTTAGCTAGAGCCAGAGTCAGAGTTATGCCCAAAGACAGGCTTATGTTCCATGAGCATTATTTGGTTGTGGTCTTCCTTAAACCACCAATCGGTAGAAGACTTCCTGCTTTTTCTAAACTACAATTTTT
Organism: Pinus albicaulis; assembly: GCA_034641835.2. NCBI lineage: Eukaryota > Viridiplantae > Streptophyta > Pinopsida > Pinales > Pinaceae > Pinus > Pinus albicaulis. The sequence goes on from CM076569.1 coordinate 965,857,643, forward strand.
GGTCATATATAAACCACCACCTCAATAATCTATGGTCATGTTTAAAACATCAACAAAGAACACTTACATCTATCAAAATACATCAAATTATAGCTAGATTTGGAATTTTCCCATGAACTACTTTGAGCCAAGTTCCAGAGTTGGTGGACAACCTTAAACCACCACTAGTATAAGACTTCGACTTTTGATACCCATTTAGTTTGTGACCTTCCTTAAACTACCATATTCAGAGAGCACATCCATCCATTGGATACTATCCACTTCCATATTTCATATCTCTTCTTGGACTCACATACACCCCTTCATATTAAGGGGGGGATGTTGGAAACGTAAACCTTAGGGATTATGTGAAGTTGGATTATTCACTTGAGAGGAAGGAAAAAAGCCACAAGTGAATGTGAAGAGCCATTAGGAATCCAAGATACCTCAAATGCGAAGAGTAATGAGGAATCCAAGAGACCTCGAACGTGAAGAGTCATGAGGAATACAAGAGATCTCTTACCAAGGGTCGTAAATTGATGCATTTATGTGTATCACATGAATAAATAATGTATCACATACTTATCTACTACTTTTTCATTTTCTTATGTGTTCCAACAATTATCCTACACATAGTTCAATTCACTTGTTGCATCTTAGCTATCCTCTTGTTCTGGCTTAACCTGTGGTGATTTTTTCATGGTTTTCTTATCAAATCATCACCCTCATTTTGTTTAGCTCACATTTTTCTGATTATAACATTGTTCTCATGGTTGTAGTGGTAGGCGTGGGAGATATTGCCTTTGATATCGAGGGAAGAAAGGAATTAAATTTTGCTTGGGGATTAGGAAATTAAATTAATAATCATGTTGAATCATATGCTCTATTCCATATCCTTTTCCTTGCAATTAATTCCAACATATAATTGATGATCATAATTGGAGATTCTAGAATCATTATCATTGGTTTTGTACACAACTCAAAAGATTGCAAGCTAGCCTCAATCATTGCAAGTGTTAACATGGTGTTACAAATTCTAAAAAAGTTTTCATTCTATCAATTGTTAAGAGATCTCAATACTCAATCCAACTAGGTAACTAATGAAGCAACCTCTCCCCCCAAAAAAAATATTGAACATTGTTTTTTCCATGTCCCCTAAATTTTTCAACCCACTTGGACTTCAAGCCACATTGTTTCTCATTTAATACACATATGTCACAATAATCCTCATTTATATTTGTAAGTGCATGGAAAAGTCTTGTAAGGGCATAGTGTTGAGAATGCAGCAAGATGATGGAGCTTAGTGAAATGAAGTCGCCTTCACTAAGTGGGCCCGCAGGCAAATTCTGGCGCAAAGTCTATTTTTAGACTATGTCTATTTTTAGACATATGGAGCATGGTTCGGGGATTCCAGTTTGAGATTCTTGGAGCATTGGTAATGTTGGTAAAAATAGATGAGACTCTATTTTTTAGGTCGAAGAGGTCGAAGTCTATTTTTAGACTGCCTCTCCTAAAAATAAGGAAGTCAAATATTATTTACCCTTAATAATATTTAGACTATAAACAACAGTTTACTCTCTTGGAGCACTTCAGTTCGAGCTACAGAAGTGGCTCATGCATCTGACAGAGGAATCACATGGTTCCCAAGGGTTTGATGGCATCATGCATGGTTGACTTCAGTTGGACTTCAGTGGCAGAAGTTTGGAGGAGTTAATGAGACAGTTAGTGGAGTTGTGTTCTGTTTATTTTAGTTGAACTAGTTGAGATTAGTTTAAACTAGCTAATCAATTAGTTATGAGTGGAGTGAATTAAATATTATTTAATTCATTAATTAGTAACTCATTATTCAACTCAAGAACACATCAGTTCACTACAGTGCATGGACAGTTCAGTGGAGACCGGTGAAAGAGGTAGATGAAAGGGTGGAGTTAGCTATCAGTGGCGACATCAGTTGTGCATGAGATTTGCACCACACTTGGAGGAATTGCCCATGATGATTGCACTGTCAAGCCAAGGAGATTCGAACCTTGGATCTCTATATAGATAGGCCTGGATTGCGCAATAGAGGCAAGGCAATTGGCGGTGAGTTTTGAACCAGTAACCTGTTCAAAACTGAGCTAGATTGTGAGTAACTTCATGAGAAAGTACTAAGTACTTGTGAGGAGTATTGTACTGAGTGTGTTACTTGATTTCTCCATTATAATATACACAATAGCTGCGGGGTTTTCAGCTATAAGCTTTCCCCATACATACTGTGTTAATGTGTATGATGATTTGATGTGTTATCGCTTGTTTTATTTACGCATGTTTGATGATCTGAGTGGAAGAGATTATGTGTTGCATATAAATTCGAATTGTATGTGATCAGGATAGTCTCGGTGGATAATTAATCATTATTCAGCAAATTTCTACATGGTATCGGAGCTATTGAAGTTCAAATTGATCATCACAGTGATTACAAACTTATTTCGGTAGACAGAGTCTGCATGCGGGCCAGGTAGCCTCCGGATTCATCTTTCTTCGGAAAGTGAAAGGTCTGGTAAACGCCCCTTGCAGTCGATCTCTGTGCTAGAAATAATTTTTTCTCACGATCTAGAGCGGTTGAGCTTTGAGGTGGAATTCTAAATTTTGCAGCAGTTTTGTTTTCTTGGTGCCGGTGTTGAAAATGTCTTTCAACGGTTTGCGACTCGAATATGCTCTTGAAGGCAGTTCGAATTATGTTGCATGGAATGATCGCATGGAGGTAGTATTAGAAGATAATGGTCTGAAGGAGTTCGTAGATACGGATGTCCAAAATCCCACTGATGTAGCTGAAGTCGATGCATGGAAAAAGAAGATGGCGAAGTGTCGAAGGATCCTGTTGGAGGGCGTCAAGGATCATATTGTATCCAGCCTGCATGGAAAGGCTACTCCATATTTAATGTGGAAAGCTTTGACGGATCTATTCCAGAGTAAGAGCGACAAAAGGAAGCTGGCGCTCAAAGATAAGCTCAGGAACATCAAGATGGAGAAGGGCGACAGTATCGCCAAATACCTCACGAAGTTCACTCAATGCAGAGATGAGCTGGGAAGTGTGGGGGTGACTGTCGAAGACGAGGACATGGTCGACCTAGCTCTCCTTGGTCTTCCAAAGGCTTGGCACTCATATCAAGATAATGTCAATGGTCGGGAGAAGCTGTCGGGATGGGAGCGCCTTTGGGCGGATCTCATGCAGGAGGAGATAAGGAGGACTACTCGAGATGGATCTTCATCAAAGGGAGATGATGAAGAAAACTGCGCTTTGGTTGCCAAAGCAAAGAAGGGGAAGGGTAAGAAAACCTGTCATTCTAGTGCAAAGGGCAAGAAGCAGGATATGGCGAAAGTGAAGTATTTTCACTGCCATGATCACGGACATTATGCTACCAATTGTCCAAAGAAGAAGAAGAACAAGCAAGCGGGAAGATCTGCAGATGGAGAAGCTTTGGCTTCACAGTTCGAGCTTGACTTTTCAATGATTGCATGCTTGGTTTCAAGTATGATGGGATCGGTGTGGTTCTTGGACAGCGGTGTGTCATTTCATATGACGGGAGATTGGGATTTGTTCTCAGATCTGGAGGACAAAGATTTGGGTGTGCACATCGAGATGGGCGATGATGGTAGATACAGTGCTACTGGTATCGGTACCGTATCCTTTCAGAGGGAGTCTGGTAAACCCTTTGTACTAAAGGATGTCATGCATGTACCTGGATTGAAGAAGAACCTGATTTCAGTAGCGATGTTGGAGGATAAGGGGTATGATGTGGTCTTTAGCGAAGGAAAAGCCTTCCTGCGCAGTAAGACTACTGGAGAGATCCAGAAGATAGGGGTTCGAACTCAGAACCTTTATCAGTTGCAGGTAGATGACTGCGCAGCTATGGCATGCAAGGCGGGAGAAGTGGTGAGCCGGGATGATGAGGGCAAACTATGGCACAGGAGATTGGGCCATCTTCACCATGGAGCTTTGAATATTCTGCAGCAGATTTCTACTGGACTTCCTAAGGGCACCCTTGCGCAGTCAGATCAGTGCAAGGGGTGTACTTTAGGGAAGTATGTGAAAGCCACCTTTCACGAGAAGGATAATCGCGCCACGACGATCCTTGAGAGAGTTCACACAGACGTGTGTGGTCCTTTCTCAGTTGCTTCGACAGCAAAGCACAAGTATTATGTGATCTTTGTTGATGATTTCTCTCGAAAGTCCTGGATCTTCTTCATGTCGAAGAAGAGCGATACATTCGCGAAGTTCTGTGAGTTTAAAGCACTGGTCGAGAAGGAGTCGGGGAAGAAGGTGATTGCTCTAAGGAGTGATAACGGTGGTGAATTCATCTTGGCTGAATTCAAGGAGTTCTGCAGCGCAGAAGGGATTCGGAGAGAGCTCATCGCACCCCATAACCCACAGCAGAACAGGGTGGCTGAGCGGAAGAACAGAACGATCGTGGGTGCTGCACGGGAGATGTTGCATGATCAGGGCCTACCCCTTCACTTGTGGGCTGAGGCATGCAATACAGCAGTGTATGTGCAGAACCGTTGTCCTCACAAGGTTCTTGGCATGAGTACACCAGAGGAGGCTTATTCTGGCAAGAGGCCTGATATTTTCCATTTGCGGATTTTTGGTTCTCCTGTCTACATGCATGTGACGAAGGATGCGAGAAGGAAGCTGGATCCAACTGCTGAGGTTGGAATATTTGTGGGGTACACTGATACACCTCACAACTATCGGGTGTATTTGTCAGACAGTCGCAAGACTGTTGTGCGACGGGATATAAAATTTCGGGAGGAGAAAGCCATGCAGTGTTCGCTTGAGAGGGAGCTACACTTGCATGCAGATGAGGAGCTGTTAGTTCCTAAGGAGGAGCTTCCGGATGTGGATCAGCCACAAGAGGAGGTTCCGGAGGTGGAAGAAACCACCCAGGCAGCGCCAACCATCAGAGGGCGCATGCGCACTACAGAAGCTGAGCGACTGGCTCGGGATGCAGAGAAGGTTGTAGGACCACCTACAGCACAGCGCAGACAGAGACAGTCACCGGATCGGTACACTGGATACATGGCTCTTGTGAGTCAATGTGTTGTGACAGAACCATCCTCTTTTGAGGAAGCTGTTGAGGAACCCGCATAGGTTGATGCCATGATCGAAGAATATGATTCGATCGTCAGGAACAGTGCATGGGAGATTGTCCCAAGACCGGTGGGGAAATCAGTGGTGGGTTCGCGATGGATCTACAAAGTGAAGCAGGCGGCTGACGGGAGTGTGGAGAAGTATAAGGCGAGATTTGTCGCCCGTGGCTTCTCACAGATCGAGGGGATCGATTATGAGGAGACCTTTGCACCTGTCGCAAGGTACTCTTCCATACGGGCGATCCTTGCTCTCTCAGCGCAGATGGGATGGCACATCCATCAGATGGATGTGAAGATTGCGTTCCTCAACGGAGTCATTGAGGAGGAGGTGTACATAGAGCAGCCTGAAGGTTTTGAGATCTTCAGCAGTGAGTTGCATGTGTGCCGACTCAAGAGAGCACTGTACGGGCTGAAGCAAGCACCTCGTGCTTGGTACACTCGCATAGACAGCTACTTCACCGGGCTTGGATTCTCCAAGAGTGAGGCGGATCCTAACCTGTACCAGATTGTGGTGGAGGGGAAGCTGTTGATCATCGTACTGTATGTAGATGATCTGATTTTGACGGGTGATGAGCGGTTGATACTTTCATGCAAGGAGGATCTTGCACGAGAGTTTGAGATGAAGGACTTGGGAATCCTTCATTATTTCCTGGGATTGGAGATTTGGCAGCACAGCGGAGGACTGTTTGTTTCTCAGGGCAAGTATGCCCGGGAGATTCTGGAGAGGTTCAACATGCAAGGCTGCAAGCCTGTTGACACTCCTCTTTCTGGTGGTTGGAGGAAGGAGGATGCTACTTCAGCGGAGGTAGTGGATGCCACTGTCTATCGACAGTTGGTGGGGTCGCTTATGTATCTGGTCAATACACGACCCGATATATGCTATGCAGTTAACCAGCTTTCGCAAGCTATGGTTAAGCCTACCAAGCTCTTTTGGAAGGTGGGCAAGCATGTATTGCGCTATATCAGAGGCACATCGGGATATGGTTCATGGTACAGACAGGAGGATCAGTTGAGGCAGCATGGCTTCACAGATTGGTATCATCATATCAGAGATTGTGTTCAGCGGAGAATCATGTTGCTTTCATATGTTCCCACGGAGGATCAGGATGCCGACATCCTGACGAAGGCGCTCACCAGGAGCAAGTTCGAATTCCACAGAGGTAGGATAGGGGTTGCAGATAATCCATATCTTGCCGAGAGGGAGTGTTGAGAATGCAGCAAGATGATGGAGCTTAGTGAAATGAAGTCGCCTTCACTAAGTGGGCCCGCAGGCAAATTCTGGCGCAAAGTCTATTTTAGACTATGTCTATTTTTAGACATATGGAGCATGGTTCGGGGATTCCAGTTTGAGATTCTTGGAGCATTGGTCATGTTGGTAAAAATATATGGGACTCTATTTTTGTGACCTATAGGTCGAAGAGGTCGAAGTCTATTTTTAGACCGCCTCTCCTAAAAATAGGGAAGTCAAATATTATTTACCCTTAATAATATTTGGACTATAAAATTCAGTTTACTCTCTTGGAGCACTTCAGTTCGAGCCTTGGAAGTGGCTCATGCATCTGACAGAGGAATTACGCTATTCCCAAGGGTTTGATGGCATCATGTATGGTTGACTTCAGTTGGACTTCAGTGGCAGAAGTTTGGAGGAGTTAATGAGACAGATAGTGGAGTTGTGTTCTGTTTATTTTAGTTGAACTGGTTGAGATTAGTTTAAACTAGCTAATCAATTAGTTATGAGTGGAGTGAATTAAATATTATTTAATTCATTAATTAGTAACTCATTATTCAACTCAAGAACACATCAGTTCACTACAGTGCATGATCAGTTCAGTGGAGACCAGTGAAAGAGGTAGATGAAAGGGTGGAGTTAGCTATCAATTGTGACTATACTGTTGCTATTTGCAACACATAGATAGGTGGAGTAAGCCCATGAGGATTGCGCAGTTCAGGCTGGTGGTTTATCTATATAAAGAGGCCATCCCATAGCATTGAAACACGCAATAGAGGCAAGGCAATTGGCGGTGAGTTTTGAACCAGTAACCTGTTCAAAACCGAGCTAGATTGTGGGTAACTGTATGAGAAAGTACTGAGTACTTGTGAGGAGTATTGTACTGAGTTTGTTACTTGATTTCTCCATTATAATATACACAATAGCTGCGGGGTTTTCAGCTATAAGCTTTCCCCATACATACTGTGTTAATGTGTATGATGATTTGATGTGTTATCGCTTGTTTTATTTCCGCATGTGTGATGATTTGAGTTGATCTAAGTGGAAGAGATTATGTGTTGCATATAAATTTGAATTGTATGTGATCAGGATAGTCTCGGTGGTTAATTAATCATTATTCAGCAAATTTCTACACATAGTCCTAAAGCTATTGCATGTGATAATTGGTCCTCAATCTAGTCTTTATTTCCTTCATTACATGTTATCATCGATAAGTTGGGATAATGAGAGGAGTGGGTTTTCGATTTTGAGGCAGTCTTAGTAGCTCCATTATGTTTCAAGTTACCTTGGGTACAAGCTCTAATTATTTATGGTTGTGAAATACTTCTAGTATTTTGTTGGCTGGCCTCCAGTTTCAAGTGTTGGGCTTTGGGTAGTTTTCTCCTTATTTTTTTCACACTCTAGTTCTATCAACTAGAACTTGACGATTGGGATCTCTCAATCCATGTTACACAGTATTTTTTCACCATCCCTGCAATCCCTCACCTCGCATATTGGAGGGTCATTCCTGTGACTTGTGAGCAATGTCATACTTTGCAAACACCTTCTTTGCATCCTTCTGCATAAGGACATCATTTCTCCTGTTGGACATTTCCTCAAAAAATCACACAAAACCTATGTTTTGGCCTTGGCGCAGGTAGCCAGTTCACCCCTCACGCCGATGTGGAAGATTTGCACTAGAGCCCGCACCACCTAGCGCTTTGTCGCAGTGCAGTGCCCACACCAAGCTGTTTTAGGAATGTTTTTTAAATTAGAGGCGGAATTTTCCTTCTAACTACTTCAAGGATGAGTCACTAGAAGTGGTTAAGTTGATCAGCCAAAGATCTCCCTCTTTAGGCAGTGGTTTCCACCTCCCATGGAACACTCCTTGAAGATAGGCCTCCCTTCCATAATTATAAGGATCCTAACCTCTCCCTCTCCCTCTATAAAAACAGGCCTTCTCCCTTTATGAAAGCTCGCTGAACTTGGAGAAGAATACTATAGCTGAGTAATTGCTATTGAGAAGGTAGAACCAAGGAAAATTCTGTAGAGAGAGTCCCATCTGAATTCCCGACGAGCCTTTGTGAGACGCGCTCCACTTGAACCCTGTTGGAGGAGACTGCAACATCGAAGCTTGGTTGTACTCTTCCTTTCATTTATTAATATACTCGACTATGGTGTTGGTTCCATCATTGTGTTATGTTGTTTATTTAATGCAATTGATTTAGTCCTCTGCCACTGACTAATAGTTACGAATGTGAATTAGTATGTTATATATTGTTGTTGTTTCTTGTGTGTGTGCAGGTGTTTGAGCGTGAAAGCGAGCAGATCGTGATCTGTCAAACCAGGAGCGAGAGGCAGCCACATTTTCGACGACAACAATAGTGTAGGACCTCCGGTAAGTAATCTATCGAATCTCCGTTCATTCATTAACTAGGAATCAATATTATAGCTTATTTTGATTGTTGCTAGACCCACCCTAGGGCTAGTGGGATCGCCTCTGTCTGCAGAGGGGATTTACCTCACCAACAATCCAGGAATCACTTTTTTTTTAAACAATGGGAATTTAGAGCTAACTTGGTGATATATTTTTCTAATACTTTGGATGTTGCATTGGAATTCTACCATATGGGTTGCAGCTCTTTGGTTTTTTCAAGATCCAAGCTCTAATTATTCTTAGCTATGGAATCTTACTTGTATTTCATTTTTTGGCTTCTGGTTTTAGGTGTTAGGGATGGGGAAATGTTCTCCTTGTCTATCTCACATATGTTGGTTGGGGTTTAACTCACTAATTATTTCACTTGGAACTCAATCATTAGGACCTCTCAATACAAGCATCATAAATTTTGGAAGTGTAATGAAGTGAAGTGAAATTTAGACTTTACTTAGTGTGTTGGTGTTAGCTTTCTTTAAATTGGTCCCCATTTGAATCTGTTGCATGTAAGCATAATTAAAGAGGAATTATATCTCATTGATTTCAAGGATTTATAGGAGGTTCAAAGTTCTTCATCAAAATGAAGAGACTATCCAAAGAAATCAAACGTCTCTTCTCTCAATGACCACCAAGATTTATAGAAATGAATGGCAATATGCTTCTCAAAATGTGATTATCATGAGTCTTCTTGTTCATAAAAGACAAAAATTGAACATCCTTGTAACATAATGTGACATGATCTGGAAGCCACAAGGATTCTCTCTCCACTACATTTAATCATCAACTATCAATCAACTTAGCTTAGGTATATTTCAAAGGAGAGGAAATTGTTCATCGGTTGAAAGAGGCCATGGATGTTGATCAATAAACCTCACTCCCCTCCAATGTTGGTCACGAGCACACAACCAACTAGCACATGATTAGTTATTCTTTGTGTTTTTTAAAGTTGTTCAAATTTTGGGTGTTAAATTAAGTAGTATGCTTGCATAAATCGCTATGATATAGTCAATTGGGTGAAGTTCAGGTGGTTGGGAGAAATATTGTTATCTTCCTCCCCCGAGTTCAATTACCACATGTGACATGTTGAGATCATAATGAGTATATCCTTGTAATGGATTCAAGCCTTATTGTATAAGATTCCCTTAAGGACTGAAACATGTATATTCCTCGCATGGAATATAAATATATTTTTTCAAGGAAAAAAAAGAAAAAATAAAAGGAAGAAGATAGGATGTAATAATTACAAACATTTGCAAAACCTCTTATGTAGCTTGTGAGACTTGCAAATTTTGTTTGAAACTCTATAAAAGATCTTTTAGCATGCATGTTGTTAGATCTGTTATGGCTATTTCAAATCATATTACTTGTTTAAGTTTTTTAAAAAGAATTGTTCTCATGATGCTTCTTATTTCAAGCCCCATCTCTTCATGCATAATGATCATAGTTGGGTCATTGGTGTCCCTTTAGGTGTAAATATTTGATTTTTTATTAACATAGCCCTACTAGTCTATCTTCCAATGGATGTTTGAAGTCCTTCAAGCATGCTTTGTCAATTGCTTTTCTGTTTTTCCCTCTTAACATATTCGTCACCAAAAAAGTCTATAGATATTTCAAATGTCTCCCTTGATGAAGAAGCTATATGTAATTTCCCACAAGGCTCATGGTTTGATGCTCAATTATAATAGCTTATTGTTATGCCTTATAGATCTTCATTAGTGAATATCTCAAGCTTGGAAACACATTCTTCATCAATATGCCTCCATTTATCTATGTGTCCATGGCTTCTGTAATGTAGAGCTTGATTATTCCAAGGACAAAGACAACAATATTTACACTAGTCCATGGTTTATGGGTCAAGAAAATTCATGCACGAAACGTTGGACCCCTTTCTTCAATGCCTCCATATACACCATAGATTGTGCTCTTATTTAGGTAAGGAGTTTGAATCTATCTATGCACTCTTGGGATTCTAAATTTTGGTTTTTATAAGAAATCATCTAAGCGAAGTTTATTTCTATGCCTAAAAAATCAACAACAAACTCATCACAACCTATTATAGATTATGTGTAGAAGTGAAATTAGCAAACATGCATGAACATATATTAATAGAGGTGCAGGGCAAGGTTTGGAAGCAACAAAGAAATTATGACTAGGTATCCTTCGCACATTGATCATGCTTCAAGTATAGTTAATTGATGGTCTCTTATCTAAAGCTCAAAGTAAATGAGTCTCCCTCTAGAAATATCCACAACTACAAATTAAATAATATTTGGTGGAAAGGATTCAAGAAGTATAATTAAGCAATATAAGTGAAAAAAGTCATGAAGGAGGAACCCATAAATAAGTTTTTTTTGTAAAACAACCTCTTCTTCAAGTTGTGATGAGCCTATGAATGAATATGACATTGAGAGGAGGTCCCTCCTTGTATAACCCCCATTGGAAATCAACACATGATTGGATTTATGCGAGAAAGAAAAAAGAGGCAACCCTATCAAGGATTCCATTGGGACTATTAGTCCATTGCCTTTTCTCATATCTTCTAGTTAAAATCCTTCTAGAGAAGTTGATCAACACAAAGAAAGCAAAGTTGGTTGATAGTTTTGGGAAGGACTCCCATATTCAAATGGCCCAAGATAAGTAAAAGAACCAAGATTGAGGGAAAACATCTAAGGTTACTTGTAATTTTAGATTTGGTTTTTTTGTTTTGATGAAATTTCCAGAGTGGGTATAACTTGGGTTGGAAACATGTAACCCCTATAATTTTTTTTATGGAATAATGAAAAGAGTTGTTATGCCTTTAAAGCCAATGTCAATGTAAATCCCCTTTACACAATGGTGTTTGGACGTTATTGGCTTGATAAATCCAAATTCAAGTAAAACATTTTCATACATAATCACTACCATTGATTATTTCAAAAAGTGGCAAGAAGTTATGGCATAAAAAAATGCTAATTTACAACAACTTATTAAATCCTTGAAGGATAATATCTTATCCATATTTGGTGTCCCAAAAAAATCATAATAGATAATGGTTATATCTTCATAACATCAAAATTTCCAAAGTTACGTGGAGAATGGTATATTAATAGTTCAAACATATAATTAACATCCTCAAGGTAATGGTTTGGTTGAATCAACCAACAAGCCATTAATTCAAATCCTTAAAGAGATAGTTTCAATAAATCAAGGGATTGGCTCAAGAAGCTAATAAATGTTCTTTAGACAAGTTAAATCACTCTACTACCATAGGAATTAAAGATGAAGAAGTAACCCCTTTGCAAACACGTGATTATCCATTAGTTAAACTAGAAGAACACATGACATAAGCAATGAAAACCATGTACAAACAATATTTTAGCAATATTGATTGAGACTTCCACAAAGATTAGTTAGTTTTACTCTAGAACAAAGCAAAGGAAGGTTGTCTCTTCGCACTAAGTTCAAAGTTCTTTAGATTAAGCCATACCAAATTGAGAAAGTCTGTGATTTTGATTCTTATTTGTTAAAAGATATGAAGGGAATAATTAATAGGTTTCCCATAAATGGGAAACATCTAAAACACTTCTTTGTTTAATCCCTTGTCATTATCAATCTGTATAATCTTTCATTTCTTTCCCACTTTGTATATCCCTTGTGTGTATTTTCCTTCACCATTTTCTTGTTCGATTTATATGTACCTTATATATCTTTTGACTTCATTACCAAATATGCAAATCTCTCTAGATTATCAACAACCCATATGGGGTTGCTATCCCATAATTGGAGTTGAGTGTTGTTCAAGTATCCTTGATCAATGATTAGATGCTTTGGTGAGAGTTAGTGTCTCTTTCTAAATACTTCACACTTAACCATTTTTTGCAAATGTGGGTTGCCAAAAGGACTTTTGTATATTTCCAAGCCCACAAGTCTCAACACTTCATCACTTTTTCATTCTTCCCTTTAGCAGAGCCACACATTGTTTTACCCCACATTACTATATTTCCACACGCTCTATACTTAGTTATTTTCATGATTGTCGAAGTCTTATTGCAGAATACAAAGCCATTTTAGAACATTTCACATTTCCATAGCATCCAAAATGAACCCACATTTTTGTAGCATGCAAAATGCACTTTCTTTAGTACTTATTCAATTTAAAAAATGAAGATGCAAAAGACCTCTTGTTACCTTATCCCTGGAGTTCTCGCAACTTGCATTTTCACTTTCTTTTCAGGTTAACTTATTGCATAAGTCAATGTACTAATTATCAACAAGTGTAAGTAGACTTAAGTTCAACCAATGTATGTGAAGAGTTAGTTTTAATTTTTTCCAAAGTTCTACATGGTAAATGGTACACACTTTAAATAATGTTAAAAATGAGAATGAGATTCAGATTAAAACTACAATTTAAAAAAATATAAATGATATCCACACTTAAACCATTGGAATGCAAATCAATAGAACATTAAAATAAAGCAATAAATAATCTTTTCAATCTAAGGCTACCATAGTTTCACCGGTAGAAAATAAATTTATAAGGTTTAATTGCCTCAAAGGGGAAATGGCTCTCACGACATTACTTTGTTAACCGTGTGATTTGATGTTTTGAAAAGAAATTTTTACACTCACCCTTCAAATAAGGATTGCTCGACTAAACCAAATGAAAAAAAGAAATGTTTGTTCAAGTTTAAATTAATAGTTAGCATTCACTATGATCCCTAATAGTAGAATCATAAGCTACAATGCGTTTTTTTTTAAATCTAGGGATGAAATAATTTTATAGCAATACATTGAAGACCTTTTAACTCCTTACTAAGATAACATATCCAAACTTGATTACAAATAAAGCTACAACCTAAGCAAATAATTGAGATCACAAAACCATAGTTAATCAAATGAAATGTAACCTAAAGCTACAAATTATCAAATGTAATGTGATTTAAAATATAAAGAATATAGAGTTAATGTATAACAAAACTTGAGAGAAATAAAAAGAAAAATTTTTCCTAAAAGAAGTATGCATAGTAGAAACATAGATGTTATATACACATAAAATCAATGCATATGGCCATTATGTGGGGGCCCTCCAAACTTAGTCTATGCATAGCGAAAACCACTAAATATTGGAGTTTGAAACTAACATATTGAGAGAATAAAAGCAATGGTACAAAGCTGGATTAAATTTTTTTATGTAGAATATTTATCCCCTAACTTCTACTCTCCATAACTATTTATAAAAATGGAAATCAAACAAACCAAGCTATTTTTTCCCCAAAGAAAATACACACTAATATTAATTCTAAAGATAGCTAAATCAATCCATGAAATGAGTGATCTCTTGCCCCATCATGTATTTTGGAGAAAACACGAGAGTTGTCCATGTTGTTATTGTTAGAGAAATTAAGGAGATGGGAGTTAATCAATATCTCTCATTATGGCATTATCTTGTGATGTTTTGTTATTATCATTTTCTCTTTCAATTTATCTTTTCTTATCATCAAGAGTAATTCCAATGAACAAATAGAAGAAGACACAAGATGCAGGCACACTTCCAGGAAAAAACCCCACTCTTTAGGGAAAACCCACTCAAAATTATTCCTTCAATAGGTTCAATATAAGACGACCAAAACCCTTAGAATATAGACTTCCTCCATCAAGTCATCCCTTCACTGTGTTAGCATTGATATCTCCTTACACCGTAATCTCCTTTTCTTGCATCAAAACTTCATCCTCTTTGAGACATTCTATCTGAGATCTTACTCCTAAGGTAGCTATGAGGTCCTTCCATCTTGATAACACCGAAACATTCTATGTATTAACTGTAGTAGCACCAATTTTTGTAGCAATAAGGTGTCACGACTAAGTTAGAAATATGAGTCCGAGTATCATAATTGAGATGGAATCAAGTATCATAACAGAGATAGCAACATAGCACCGAATGTCATAACTTAGATAGCACCGAGTGTCACGAATGATATAGCCCTAAGTTATATTACTGAAAAAGAATCATGTCTGAACTGTAATTATATTGTCTCCTTAAAGATATCCAAACTTTATCTAAACCCCTGTCTGTAATCTAATCTGAGATCCTATGATTGCACCGAGAGTTATTTTGTGATGTCCCAAATTTCAGAGATAATCTAAATTAGCTTGACTGTTCTATGATTTTTGCGAAGTATGCACTTGTATTTATAGTTGTTTCCCCGTAGTAAATTAGTCGACATGTCCTTGTGAAGAGGCGTGCCCTTGTTTGAGCTGACTTGGAGATGGTTTTAGGCTGACTTGAGGAGGCTACTTTGATGACTTGTATCATTTAAGAGAAGTTGACTTGACATTTGTCTTTGAAGTAGATTTTGTTGAAGAGACTGAGGATGATGACCTTGAAGAATATGAATTGATTGAGGAGCCTTTTTACCAAATAACAAACAACCTATATTACATGATTTAAAAGCACAAAATGAGTCAATTTAAATCTGTAATGACTAACCTAGAAGTCCACAATGGGGACCTTTATCTAAATATGACCCAAGCATGCAACCCATGCTTTAATAATTCGTTTAATAATAATAAATTATTTTTGACAAATATATTAATAATGAAGACCAAACCTAGTTACATTCTTCAACACTCCCTCTTAACTAGGGAGGTATTCATATATAAAAGAAGTACATGGAAGGTCTAACTTTATTTATGAAGAATTTTAGGCACAACAATTCCATGGAATAAATTCCTGACCAGGGCAATCTATCCATTTGTTCTCTCAACAATTTAGGCACTACAATGCCATGAACTAGGATCAATTTAAATATGAAATAATCTTATAAATTCATAATAAAACCTAGAAGTCCACAATAGGGACTTTGACCTAAAATAAATATGACCCAAGAATGAAACCTATGCTTTAATAAGTCATTTAATAATAATATAAAATCATTTTCTTTATTCTTTTGACAAGTACAATAAGTATTGACTCGAGTACAATTTATGAAGACCGAACCTAGTTACATTCTTCAACACTCCCTCTTAACTAGGGAGGCATGCATACTCAATATTAAAAGGTATATCTCAACTATATGAACTATGGATGATATTTAGACACTTAAATGTCATGGACTAGATTCCTGACTAGGGAAATCTATCCATTGGTCACTGAACAGTTTAAGCATCGCAATGCCATGGACTAGATTCCTGACAAATGCAATCTATCCAAGTGGGACGAGGATGGACTAAATATTTCAGCCTCTATAGGTACCATCAGGCTTACTTACTAACCTTCAACCCTGGGAACTAGGTGCACATCCACCTGATGCCACCCTCCCAACCATACATCAACACAAAGTGTTGCCCAATGTTTTCCACGACAATGCTTCACTCACAAAGCCTCAACATAATATTTTCAGGCAATACATCACTCACAGAGCCTCAATACACCTTGATCCAATAGATCAAGGACAATAGTTCTCTCCCAATCAAATTTATTGGTAACCAACATGCTATCAAGTCCTTCGAGAGATTCACTGGTGCAAACACAAACCCTAATCATCAATAATTTCGAATATATAATCAAAACAAACTTTAGGCTTTCGATATTTCCCTTCAACTACTTCCAGTAGGACTATCAATAGAATATTAAGAAGAATATTCTTCTTCCTACTTTACACGTGGCAACATATCTTTTCATAATATATTTACCAACCATGACTATGATTCTTACTCATGGTCTTCACTAAGACTTACGACTGTTAATCCTGGTCTAGTGCATGAAAAATGGGATAGAGAACCATAACAATTTTTTTGCTCTTTTATCCAGGCTCCTTAATCTAGGGAGATCAACTTCTATCCAGGCTCCCTCTTAATGTAGGGAGATTTATCTTCTTATTTAGGTGTTGGATAATATTTCATGGCTTCCATCCTTTTCATCATACTTATTATCTTATCATCTTCATGATGTACCTGCATAACTTTAGATAGCAAGTACAACCAAAACTATAGAAGCATAAAGTTAGCCATATCAGAATTACGGAAGCATTTTCAACTTTATACATATCATATACCTAGACAAGAGACATATACTCTTAAAATTTTTCTAGTGACTTTTGTCATAAACCCTAGACTATTTCACAATGTCTTTCATTCTATCTAGGGTTTCAATGTTTCTTTCAAATATACAATATACCTTGCTACAACATTTAGTAAACCCTAGAACCAATATAGATCTACAAGATATCTAACAACCTTTAGAATTCACATGTTATACTTTCCACTAGGGATTTATAAAAATCCTATATTTTCATAAAAAAAGAGTCAATCAAGATTAACCACAACTTAGACATGATCAAATTTCACTGTAGTTATATGCATATCTTATATTTCAAATCAATTATCAAAAACATATTATGAATATCTTCTACTAGGGTTTAATATAAATCTTTGAATTCAATAAACACATCATAAGTAACTTCCACAAGGATTCGATGTAAACCCTAGATTTTCCATTTATAAATTCTCAGCACACATTATATAGATTCGAATCATCCTACGTACTAGAGAATTTAATCATTACTATGATTTATTTATAGACCCTAGACATTTCAATCATCATCCTAGATCTTTCAAATGTTGACTAAGGTTTGTTTCAAACCCTAGATTCTTAGGACCATTGGAAAACAAGTCAATATACATATCTAGGAGATTGTCATTAGTCAACATTAATACATCATACATATATTTTCCTAGACTAGGTAGGGATTCAATCAAGAGAACATATACCTAGGGTTTCACTCCTGGGACTTTCCATAACAAGGATTTTTCCTATAGACCTAACCAAACCCTAGGGTTTTGGTTCAATGTCAAAGTAAACCCCTATTATATCATACTTCAAAGGTCTAAGATTTTGAACAAAATCATTTCAATTCTAGAAAGTTTAGGGCTTCTATGATCACATCAAAATCCCAAACATGAAATTATCAATACATTAATCAAAATAGAAATTTCTTCATAAATATCCCTAAATAGGTTTAGGGTTTCACATATCATCAAATACCCTTAGGTTATGGTTTTCTATAGAACCTCCTTAAGGTTCTATTTATATAAGCAATCAGAGGTGTGTAAGGTGGGTAGATTCATCAGGTGATGAATCATCCCAAACAAGAATCCTTTTAGGATTCAGTAGAGTTAGACATAGCAACAATTAGTAACATAGAAATGGATATTTCAAAGAGAGTATCAAGAATATATATTTTTAATACATACCTTTGATTCTTTGACAAATCTTTTGATTTGTGTGGCCTCCTTATTTGATCCTTGAAGCCTTCTCCATGATTCTTGAATATTCGGCAGATTGATTCCTAGACAAGGAATAGAGGTAAACAAGTGATTAATGTTTAGTATAATCAAAATATTAAATAAGTACATGAAAAAAACAAGAGGGGATGATATACTTATCTTGAGGAGTTGTTGTGGGCTCCCTCCCAAGCTTGAGGAAAAACCTAAACTTATGATATATATATATATATATACACACACACAAATGAAATATGAGAGAAAATGGGCTTAGTAGTGCAATTCCCTCATTTATTATTCGGTCTTTTCTTTCTTTTGGGATGATGTTTCTTCATCCATGTTTGCATGATCTCTATCTCTTTTCTTGCTCCTAGGATTTTCAGGGCAATCACTCTTGTAGTTTCCAATTTTGTGACAATGATAACACTCAATATCTAACATATCAACCTTCTTGTTTAGTGCTTTATTCTTGAATCTTCCCTTATGATGAGAAACATAAGAATTTGAAACTTCTTCATTGTTGGTTACCATGTAGACTCTTAACACTTATTGACTGCATGTTGTCCATAGATCCTCAAAGGTAGGTGTTTCTTTCCAGCTGTTGAGAGCTGAAGCAAAGGAACCCCAAGAAGGTGGTAGTCCCAGAATTTTTGTAATCACTAGTTATTTATTTGGTACTACTTCATCAATGGCAAGAATTCCATCCATTATCCTTGTTATCCTCACAAAGAAAGAGGAAACGATATCCTTCCTTGTCATCTTAGTAGTTATTAGTTCATTCTTCAGGCTTGTCACTTGTTCATTCTCATAATATTCTACAAAAATAAATAATATTAGGCCCAAATATGCAGTTATCTCTAAACCTTCCTAATGAACATATTAAAGTTAAAAATATGTCATCTAATGCAAAAAGGGAGGTTTAATGTGTTGAAGGATGGTCATATGGGCCTTAAATTATATCTAATTTGGAGGCCCTTCAATATATATAACCTATCCCAGCCCACGTAGGTCGTTGGCAAGTGCAATACATAGTTAATATACCACTGTTGCTACTCATTTCATTCGATGATAATGAGGTCCATTTTATGGTCTGTGGTTCTTGGCTTGAGTATTCCAGAAGCCCACATTACATATGTGTGATAGTAATGGACACAAAATTTTTATGATAGAGATAATATTTGTACAACCCACCATTTCATTTGACAATAATAAAGTGTCTTTGGTGATCTCTGGATATTAAACTAGAATAAGTATGCAAATCCTCAATCGTTGGAATTTGATCA
Source organism: Pinus albicaulis (assembly GCA_034641835.2). Lineage (NCBI taxonomy): Eukaryota > Viridiplantae > Streptophyta > Pinopsida > Pinales > Pinaceae > Pinus > Pinus albicaulis. Next base: position 965,876,937 of record CM076569.1, read on the forward strand.
TAATGGTGCTTATAACTATAACACTAAAATATCCAAGAACTTAGGGAAAGATATATATATATATATATATATTATTTTTTTTACCGCCTATATCATTTTTTTTTATCATATTTCTTTTTCTTATGTAACAAGAAATTTACACATATTTCTTAATTAGACAAGGAGAATATTCTTCTTTTGAAAACACATGTAGTCTTCTTTAAAATAGGGATTAATTATTTTTCTCTTCTTGCCTTGGAAAAAAGGAAGGAGCCCTTTTTTGTCTTCAAACACATGAAAATTTATAGGACAAGCCATGGCATTCTTATACAAACATAGTTGCAAAATATAGGTGTGTAGTGCTAGAGGTGTCAATTGCAAGATTTAGGTGCAAAATTTAGATGTGACGAGGCGAGAGATTTAGTTAATCCTTAATGGGAAATGTTGATGATTTTTTTGTCAACAACTTGGTAACCAAAATGGCATGTCGGTTAAAGTGGCGTGCAATCAAACATTTGAAGGAAACTGAGATTTGGAGAGTCAAGAATGTAGAAGTAATAAACTAAGCTAGTTAAAAAAACACAAAATTGTCACAAACAAGGTCAAAATATTATAATGCGGGAGAAGACAAGTCTTCAGGGGTGTGCATGTGTTGAAGAATGTAATTAGGTTCGTTCTTCATAATTGTGTTTGAGTCATAATGAAATGTATTTATCAAAATAAAAAAAAATTAATTATTATTATTATTATTATTATGACTTATTAAAGCATGGTTTTCATGCTTGGGTCATCATGTTTTAGGTCAAAATCCCCATTGAGGACTTCTAGGTTTTATATTGATTCATTAGAGTCATTTTCCATTTTATGAAACCCTTCTTGAGCTTTTGAATCATGTAAAAATAATTATTATTGAGTAAAATAAGTCATTTGTCACCTACACACAAGTTAGATATCCAAGAAGAGCAAGCAGTAAAGTGCGAAGAAGAAGAATAATTGCATAAAAGGGTAAGATCGAAGTTTCTAGGTCATCTCTCTCTCACTCGTGTGAATTTACTGGGTTATTGCATCAAGATCGAAATTTTTGTTGTTGCATCAATGTTGAAGTTCTGTTGATGCTGCTTCAACATCGAAGTGTAGTTGCTTCTAGGTTTAGAATCTGTTGTTGCTACTAGATCGAAGTTTTGTCGCTACAAGGTCGAAGTTCTAGGTCTAAGTTGTTTCTATAAGGTCATCATTTGTAAAGAATGGAATGGTGGAGTTGGTTATTGGAGGAAGTTTGTGTCTAGGTCAAAGAGTCTTGGATTATCTCATGAAAATATTGAAGGAAGATTTGTTGACTAGGTTTTCCCCTAGATAGTGGTTTTTCCCTGGTTGTCCACCTACATCTAGCATCTTTGATCTTCGTGTTATGTTTTTGGTAATTTCTTGATGAACTGAGATAAAATAATAACACAAGAAAGTTAATAAGAACATAATAATATCACAAGTAAATATCAATGTAAATAAAAATTTTCTGCCTTTCTTAGTTTCTAGCATTGTATCGGAGCTAAGATGAAGAAGAAGGAAAAAGGAAGCCTGAAGATATATTGAAAGGAGAATAAGGAAATCTCAAGAAGTTGAATAATGATCATCAAACGAGATCATATAAGGATAAAAAATTAATATCTTCAAGAATCATGTCTAGTTCAATAAAGGGAGAAAACAAATTAGAAGGAGCCTCAAATTACAGGGCATGGAAAAAGTGGATAGATGACATCCTCGAAAAGAATAAAGTTTTGGATCTAGTCAAGGGAAAATTGAAGAACTTACAGATGAATCAAGTGATGCTGAAAAGGAAAAGTTTAGAGAGACAGAAATATTGGCCATGAGCCTAATGGTAGATGGAATAAAGGATAACCTCATCCCATACATTTCTGACATATATTCCGCTCAAGATATGTATGATCCTTTATCCAAATTGTTCACAATCAAGAATCTTGGTCAAGTTTCAAGTCTTAAGAATGAAACGAGAACCATGAAGATGATAAAGGTTGACATTGCGGCTTCCTTTTGTGTAAGGATATCTAGAATTAAAGATTATATCCAAGAAATAAATGAGGTAGTACCTAAAAAATATCTCATGATCACTACACTTTTGGGATTTCCACCATCTTGGAGTGTCTTTGCTTTAGGGATCAACTGTTTGAAGGAAACTCCTACATTCGAGCAATTATGGAATGCATGTAGTGAATAAGAAGTAAGAATTTCATTAGTAAGAAACAAAGAGAATGAAGAGGAGAAGGTTTCAAATGCCTATTATGCTCATCACAAGAACAAAGGAACCTTCAAGAAGTCTAAAGGGCCAAGGAAGAAGGTATACCTATCCAATATTGAATGCTACAATTGTCACAAGATGGGTTAGTATAGAAATGATTGTCCTAATAATCCTAGGAATAAAAAGAGAAATAGGGATCAAGCAAATGTTGTCGATAAAGGATCTCTAAAGAAGAACAAAACCATAGAATCGGAAATAAAGGACTTACACCACTAATTCCTATCTCTCTTAACTCTCTACTCTAAGTTTTGAATTTTATTTATGGTTTGATTTCTAGTACTTATAGGTTTAACATGCTTTGGAAAAACATTTGATAAGGTTATAGGAAAATCTCGAGATTGGAATAAGAGAGAGCCCTCACCATTTTTATAAAGATAAGTATCGTAATCCTTGTATTAATATTTTTATACTTGATATCCCTCTCTTACTTAAATATTTTTGTATTAGATGCTAATTATTAGGGCTCCTTAGTTCCCAAGGCTGAGAAAGGAAACCAAAGAGGTAACCACAGACCAACGTTCAATTTGGCAGCTAGCCCTACCAAATCAGAGAGGGATCACTCTATATCAAGCTAACAGTCAATGGAAATGACTGGAGAATAATGATTTTAAGTTAGTTATAAGCTCAATAGCGTTTTTTATTTAGGTTTGATTAGGGTTTGTTGGACAAAGAAGCACCAGGTTTGGAAGCTAGGCAAGATATCCCAAAAAGATCAGTTGCAGACATAGTATGAGGCAAAGTAGATGTGATTCAGTGACACAATTGGTTTTTCATTGTAGTGTGGTAAGGCTAAAAACATATGATAAGTTAAGTGAGCATAATGAATTCACTTATTTCATAGGATGAAACTCTTAGATGCTTATCTTAAACAAAAACATAGCATAACATAATGATTTTTGTTTCAAAACTTAAAAGATAAAGCATAGGAAGAAAGTAGATGACTGCTTGAAAATTTGATCATCATATGCATAAGAAAAATAGAGAAAAACACTGTCACTAACCGCATCACAAGAATCCCATAAAAATAGTTGCAACTAACTGTAAATTTCTTCTGCAAATTGTCAAATACACTAGTGCCAAAAGAGTATGAACTTCACATATCCAACCCTCTCAATTGCTTAATTTTGAGTACATATAGAAAATAAAACAAGATTCCACCTCTAGGGGTCGAATCTTGATCTAAAACAACTAATTAATGCACCTAATGAATCATAGCCTAATCCTAGGAAGTTAGAAACAACTTTCCCCTTCTTTAGCTAACAAGTTGAGTTTTTCTCTCAAGTCATTAAATATAATATTATTTTACAGAGATGACCATAAATAGGCTTATTAACCATAAAAAAAATCATGAGCCAGTTTTCACATCAACCATTTTGACCTTTGACCTCCACGTGTCAAAAAAAAACTTCAAACCCTTAAATGCAGCAAATTTCTCAGAAATGCAGCACAAGCGCAACACAACTTTGGAGGATGATTTGGAGGCCTTCCCAGATGATTTTTTGGTTGCAAATGGTATGGTTGGAAATATGGACATGTATAATACACCATGGAATCATTGAGCACTAAAAAACACTCTCCAAACCTCTGAAAAGTTTCCTTGAATTCAAGTTTTCCTAGAAATGCAATGAGTGGTCTGAAATAGTGGCAGAAAGGTAAAAAATGGGAACTATTTTGTCATTTTCTGAAAATATAAAAAATTTCAAGCTTCCAAAAGTAATTTTATGTTATCCTCACATCATTATCCATCTCCACATGCTTTCCAATATTCATTTGAAGCCTCTGGGAAAAAGCACAGCGAGCACTCGCTGCGTTCCTTTGCACTAGTCTTGCCTGTGTGACAAAAAGCCCAAAAATTCTCAAAATGTTGCCAAAATTTCCCGCTTTTTCCATTTTTTTGTCATGCCTTAAAGAAACTAAGGATGAATCAGCCAATAGATCCATATTATCCCTTTTCTTGAGCTTTCTTAGGGTCTTCTTGAGCTTTTTATTCATGTTCTTAACCCTAACTTTGAAAATAGTGTTTCTAGTGTAGTAGTGCCTTGCCATGTGCCTTTGTATGGTAGTGTCTATGTTGAACTCCTTCAGTAGCTTATCTAGGTGTTCATTTACTACCCCAAGCTAGTATTCCATGTATTCTTCAACTTCAACAGCTATGATGTCATTAATGTCTTTGTGGGCTTGAGGAGGAGATGGCTCTTTTTCATCTTTTTCTCTTCTTGCCTCTGCTCTAGTTTTAGGCCTTCTTGGTTGTACCTGAATGTCTTTGTATTCTAATTGCTCCACATCAATTATGGCCTTACCCTTATCCTTTTCTACCACAACATCTGCCTTGTTGGATGATGGATGGTCCCCTTGTGGTTTTCTTTGCAACAATAGGTTTAGTTTCAACTGCCTATTTTCTTGTTGCAAGAAAGCCACCATGAAATTGGCTTTGGCAAGATCATATTTGAGCTCCCTGATATGTGCCTCTTTCTCTTTGATGATGTCTTCTGATGGCTTATCTCCATGCTGCTCTTCTTCTAGGTCTGTCGTTTCAAGTTCAGGAGGTATCTCTTCCTCATGATGCAAAGGTGCATCATCTCTATCTCTAGGTGATTTCTCTCTTATATCTTCAACCTGCACTTCTTCAATGACAACATTGTTGGATAGCTTTCTAGCTTGACATCTAGTTTTAGTCCTAGAAATCTTTGCTATTCTAGGGGAAAAAATCAACCTCTTACCTCTATTATAGGTCTTTGAAATTTCTTCTCTAGGTTGTGTCTTTGTCACTGATGGCTTGTTTGATGAGCCAACTTCGTGTGGCCTAGATGATGATAAGGGAGTGCTCTGACTCTTTGGATGATTTGAGGCAGTCAGAAGAGAAGTTGCCTCCAAGAAGGTCTCCCATGGCATGTTGATATGTACCAGTTGGTGGAGGACTATTTGTTTGATTAAGGCATGATGAAATAAACTAGTTGAATGATCCTTTCTCTTTGACTGCACCTTCTTTGTCATTTAACCAAAATTTTGAACAAGTAGTGAGGTAAGTTGAGGGATTTTTAAGAATTAAAATGCATCAACAACCTAATGTGGCATTGATACAGCCTGATGAACCTTCCCTCACAAGTGAAGTATTTCATGATAGTTATCATCAAGGGGGTGCACTTTTCCAACAATTTCCTGCTAGGAAAGATATGAGAAGGGGAGTCTTTGTACTGTGGTTTCAAGAAAGACGTATAGTTCTCAATGTCTAAATCCATCCCCTTGAACCAAATATCTCCTTCATTAGGGATTGTAGTAGCTGAAGATATGATCTCTGTTGACACCATGAAGTTTACCCCTGCAATTGTGACATGATCTCTTCTAAAATTGATAGCAAATAAACTTATCAAGTCATGGTTATAACCCACCTCCTACACTTTCATACAAAACCCTAGGCAGCCTACCTCTTCAAATGACTTCCTTATAAAATATGATGCATTGACCTCCTTCATATGAATAGGCTCATATCTTGAGATCTTTCCTCCTATGAACTTCATATTTTCACTGGTCTTTTCCATGTTTGATATTGTTTTTGACAAGAAACCCTAGTTTCAAGGAAGAATGGGCAAAGGGAACTTAGCTACAAAACAAGGGAAAAAGCGCAACAAGTTGGAGTGAGGAAATGAAGGGGATGGAGGGAAAGAAAAAATTTGAAAAAATTATGGGGAGTAGGAATTATTTTAGGAACACAATGAAAGTGGAATTTCTGAATTTGAGTGAGGGAAAGGGGACAAAAGAGGGAAAACACAGTCTTAGTCTAGAAGTGCAACAACTAGCTAGGGTTTCTATGGGAAATTGATGAAATGAGTGAAAAAAAGTTAGGAGAATGGTAGGGAGTGTCTAATGAAGGATATTAGGGATGTATAGGCCAAGAAACTAGGAAATTTTCTAATCAAGTGAAGCAAAACCATGAAATCACAAAAGCGCATAAGAAAGCAGCGACAAAACCTAGGGAAGGAGTTTATCAATTTTGTGAGTAAATTGAATGAAGCAAGGATTGGTAATGTTCCCACTTACTTGTTTGAAGTTGTTTGAAACAAAGAGATGGATTTTGCACTTGTTCTTTCCCTCCTTATGTCTCCAAAACAAAAACGCAGCAAGTTGTCATGAACGTAGCAAAAACGCAACAAGCTGATGAATTGAGCAATTTGGTGATGTAATCTGAACTTATGATGGTTGTGGCAAGCTTATCAATGCAAGAGAGGAGCTATTTAAGACTTGGAAGGATAAAATGAACTCTTTGGAAGCATTATTTCTCTTTATAGTTCAAAAAACTCGATTTTTGCATGTTTAGTGGAGTGACATCATGTACTTTACCAAATGACTTAATGATGTGCTTTATTCCCTAAGTACTAACTCACGTGACATTTACATGTTTTGAATGATGGTGACATGACTCCAAATGGAAAAATGATGACACTCTTGACATTCTCATGATCAACCCTATGACACCATGACTCTTCCTTTTCAGATTTTAAATAATGACACTTAATTAAGGAAAAATAACCTATGGTGACTTAATTACTCATGAAACTGATATGATTTGACCTTGATGACCATAACATAAGAGTGAAAATCACACTTAGACAATTATTTGACCATTTAACAACCAAGAGAGGTGTCAAATATTATTTGAAAATGTAAAAATTTGACCATAAGACCTTATCAATCACATGGAAAGAGTACAATTGATCACTGGTGACTCATAGACACTAACGTTGGCTCCAGGTGGGGATGGAAGCTCCTTTCGGAGGTGTCAAGAAAACCATAGACTAGGTATCCTCGTCCATTTGGCAATGGAGTCAAAATAAAACACTTTACACTCAAATAACTGACTAACTAAATTAAGAAAAATAAAATTTGACTTGCCTTGACTCAAAAAATCATTTGAATTTTGATATTTAAACAAAAAACTAAAGTTGATCAGAGAAGCCTTATGGCCTTCTCCTCGGGCTTCAAACTTCTTTGACAACTCCTTTATTCTTTAGCATCAAATAAAATGTTATTTACAATGAAAGTGAACCTTTTCTTCAAGATCATGTAAGACCGTGTTTGAGGAGCCTACCATTCACCGGTCCTCTTGGAAGTGCTTGCCCATCAAGATCTTCTAATAAGTAAGCATTATTTCCTCTGAATGCTAAAATATTGTAGGGTCCTTTCCATAAGTTCTCAAACTTACCATGTTTGCCTTTGTCCTCATTTCGGGCATCCCACCGAAGAACAACATCTCCCAAGTTAAAATCCCCAGCTTTAGTTTTCTTGTCATAATTTTTCTTGATCTCCTCCTCGAGATTTGAGGTATTATTGAAAACTTCTTCCTTGGACTACTATAAATGGATCATTTGATTAATTCATCGTTGAATTTCATTTGGCTCACTTTCAATCTCTTGTAGTATTTTCATCACCGACACTGCTAAAGAAGTTGGAAACATTGTATCTACACCATAGACTAGCTGAAAAGGTGACACACCAATAGACTTCTTTGTGTTAACTCTGTCTGCCCATAGAACAATAATTACCTTTTTGTGCCAATTCAGTTTGTTTTCTTGCAACAACTTTTTTATTATGTTCACCAATGACTTGTTTGATGATTCAACCAACCCATTGCCTTGAGGATAATGTGTTGTTGAATGCTCGAGTCTTATGTGATATTTATCACAAAATTCTATAATATTTTTAGATTGGAGGTTTTCTGCATTGTCAGTAATGATTTTCTGTGGGCATCCAAAATGAGACAAAATATTACTCTCAAAAAACTGAATAATTATTGTTGTAGGAATTTACACGGTAAGTTCCTTAGATCAAACGCCAAAGGTCACCGCTCATAAACAAATCACAGATCAGTACACCATTATTTGATGTGGTTAAAACCTTCAAAGAGGGAAACAATCCATGGCTTGAGCCAACACAGCTACTTCAGGCAATTTATTAATATAAAGAAAGAAAATTTACATAAGCTTCTCTCATAAACGGTCACCGAAAAATGACCCTCCATGCTCTTTAAATAGAGATAATGGAACAATAGGGTGTTAAGCCACAGATAAAGTGTTCGTAATACCGAGGAGAGAATGAACCGTCGGATCACTACATATCGTGACCATCGGATTATAATTTACAAAAGTACATATTAAAGAAACACACTTTACCTAACTCTACGATATACCAAGTTATACTTTACTATTTCCTATGTGTTAGAATATCCTAACATCCCCCCTTAAGAACAACTTGGGATAGAATTGAAGGATTTACAAAGGTGACATAATATGAGAAGGAAGGAGGCATTAGAGCCTATCCACCCTTAATGATAACTTTCCTGAACTCCAAGCATAGATCAAATTTTGGTAAACTTCGCTTCTGTGAGAGCCTTTGTAAAGATATCAGCAACTTGATCATTGGTTGAACGATAGTGCACTTCAAGAACACGATCATGAAGGAGTGTTTTATGAAGTGTATGTGTAGCTCAATGTGTTTCATGTGCTAATGTTGAACTGGATCTTTTCATAGTTGAATGACACTATGATTATCACACAAAAGTGTATTTGGATGCTGCTGATGAAGACCAAATTTGGACAGGATCTGACGAAGGCACGCGGTTTCCTTGCTGGCTTCAAAAACATCACGATACTCTGCTTCTACCGAAGAAAGAGAGATGGAACTTTGTTTCTTACAAGACCATGTAAAATGTCTTGAACCAAGAGTGAATACATAACCTGCAGTAGACTTTCGATCATCAGGGTCACCAGCCCAATCAGAATTAGGGAAACCAAGCAACAATGGAGATGCTCCTCCACTGTAATGAATCCCGAACTAAACTGTACCTCAAATATATCGAAGTATTATTTTAGCTGCTTTCCAGTGACTTTCATGAGGTTTGTGCATAAATATAGAAACAATACCAATGGAAAAGGAAAGGTCAGGATGGGTATGGGTTGGATACAAAATTTTTCCAACATGTTGACGGTATAAGGTAGTGTTAGACTCCGCCTTGGCGTCGTAACGAAATTACCAAGGTTCATTATGGGTAATAGCCCGCTCATCGATATTCTGGGTCTAGAAAAGAGTCATTAATTTTGTTTGGGTTATAATTATATCAGAGGAAGGTTCAGTGAGTTATGTGAGATTGATTCTTCTTCAAAACCCTGTTTTGAAGAAGAAATCGACAAATTTGTTTATAAATTTGCATTTTAGAGCCTTCCATCATGGAGTACTTTGAAATACAGGCCCTGGTCATCTTGCTAGGTTCAATAGCCCCGTTAGTCTATGTAAACAGGAGGACTTATCATAAGTATTGAAAATTCCATAAATGAGATGGCATATTCTTGGTTCTGCTGAAACTGGAGATCTACAGATAATGCTGCAGCCATGTCAGATGTTGGAAGGACAGAACTAAGAAGAACTCCACCGATTAGAATATAGTGTTTCCTTTATATGAAAGTCAGAGAATGTACCATGTGGCTTATTCAACGGAGGATGACATAGTTACTGTATGTTGCTTGGAGAAAACTTGAAAAGCAGATACCTCTGGAGATAAATAAACTTGGAATATCTAAAAGATTTCCATAGAAAGAAAACTTCACTTTAGAGGGAAACATAGTTTCCATCTCAGGAAAAGTTTGCTGAAATGATTGAGGAAGCAGGTTTTGAGAAAGTCGAATATGAGACCTTTCAGGCGGAGTAGTCACAATTCATGCTGGATTCAAATTATAATTCACATACATAGGATTTTGACATTGCTTTTGTAGAGCAATTACCTTAGAAGCTATTTAAATGGTATGTGAAATCGAAAGCTAGCAAACTCTGCCTGTGTGGGACATTATTTAGAAAAATCTATCTAAGCTGATTTTGTCCATTACAGTGTTTGATGGGTCTACTGTTTTAATTACTATTTGACATCTCAAAAAACATACAAAGTTGGTTGGAAAGATGGTGCAGTGGCAATTCAAGCTGATAAAACTATCTCAAAGATGCATACAGAGATCATAGTTGAGGCAGCCTCTTCTTAGAAGTCCTTGCAGTGCTTTTCAAGCGTCCCTTCACCAGAAATTCATCTGAAGGATCTGTCAAAGTTTGGCGCATTGGTCAAACAAGGGAATGCATCCAAATGGGAGCCTGCACAACAGAGAAATGAATATCAGATCGTGTCTGGAGTTTGGAGGCCGAAATCGAGTTTTGGAGCATTGTTGACAGAGTTTGGAGGTCGAGCGACCCACCTGGGCAAGAGCGACCCACTTGGGCGTTTTTCGCAGTGCAAATTATAACGGGCGCGACCCACTTGGGCAAAAGCGACCCACTTGGGAAAAAGCGACCCACTTAAAATCAGAACCCAGAAATTCATTTTTGCGCCCAGGCTTGGATTTTTCCTCGTGGAACAGAAGTGGCTCATTGTTCAATCGGATTTGTGATTGGTGGAAGCACAGATTGCAGCGTTTGCTTTGTTGCAGAGTGGATGTTCGTTTTAAATGACAAAGTTAGTGCAAGGAAACAGTTTCTATAATGGTGACAATGGTGATGCGTTATCAGTTCCATAGGTGTTTTCGTTGTCATATAATAGGCTACGTTGTAGCTGGAATGGGCGGAATACAAATCTCAACATGAATCAAACAAATTCCCAAATGGCATCGAAATTCTTAACCAACACAGAGTCCGATATTTATATGGCGCTCTTGGTTGAAATGACTTCTTGAAGAATCAACGAAATGTCTACCACAGCAGTTATGGAATGCGCGACATGTTGGGGAATATGCTGTAATGAAACGACAATCTGGAATCAATGGGCTGCACGTCAAACTCAGGAGATGATAATCGCTATGGAAAGGCCGGCCCGAGAATTGGAGCTTCTGTCTTTTGCTGGTTTGTATAGTGTGTCAGCTAGGGCGGCGTCCTCACTGGTGCATATATGTTGGTAATCCGCAATAATTTGGAGGTGTTATAATGGTTGCAAAGATACACTTGTTATGTTCTTTGGTGCCTCAAACGAAATGTATTAAAAGTCAGTTCCATTTAGTTTTTATAGCCACGGTGAAAATTCAAGGATAGAATCAAAGTAAAAACCCAAATCAAAATGTAGATTACCAAACACAGCAGAAGAATAGGATTAAATTTCCTATTTATAACTCCAGATTTCCTAATTCGAAGTGCCAACACATTTCCAGAACATTTGGGGGCAGAAATGTGCAAAGTGGCATTTCCTAGGTGGCAGTCATTACACCATTTGGGCATTCGATTCAACATATGTGGCAGCATGGAAACGTGCCCTCAGCAGAGAAACTTGTCATGATATTTTGGGAGGATGGTATAATGGTAATGGAAGTGAATAAAAGTCAAAAGCCAAATTTAAAAAACAGACCACTATCCCAGCAAGGAAATCGAATTTGTTGGTCTATTTTGGGACTTCAAGCTACATTTCAGAAAGTGCAGCTCCAGATTTTGCCTATTCATCAGTCATCAACAGATTCGAGTAGAAGAAGGAGCACTATTCTATCTTCAGGAAAGCTGATTGGTTTTTAGTTTTATTTGTTTAATAATGATAAAACAAATTCCTTGTCTTGGGGTCGATGGTTTTCCCCTAGCAGAGTTTATTTAATGTATTGAAAATCATTTTGTAAATGGGGAAGAGAGTTCTGAGAGTTGATGTAGGAGAAAATTAGAGCTTTATTGTACAGTCTTAGACAAAGATTTTAATGAAGAAATACAGCTCTGTTTTTTGAGATTCTTGTGGCTTGAAATTTAGCAAATGTTTTTCCTTTTGTTTCATATGTCATCGTTATGTTCACAGTTCATTAATCGCCATTTCAATATTGAATGTTTCTAAGTGAGAAAGGCAGTATTCAATTTATTTGCTCTGTCTTGAGGAAGTATTCATAGTTAATGTTTTCTTCTGTTCGACAAGGATCCATCTTCTATGCCCTTGTCGACTTCTCAACAGTCTTGTCATTCCGTTTATCTCAATTTAATTGCTAAACTTCATGCTTACCTTGCCTCAGGAGATAATCTGCATTCTTTATTTAATCTCTGCTCTTGCTGTCTTTGCCTCACACAGCCCAGAAAACCCCATTATTTATTAAAAAACCCCTTTCTATCAATTTACTAGCCTAAGATCAGCATTTACTATCGGTTATCTCAGCCCCTTTGAAGATCCTTCGCTGAGTTTAACCCGGAGAGAGCCCTCTCCTGTCCTCATAGGGCTAGCTACGAGGCTAAGGTTGGTTTGATGTTGCCTCGAGCCTCGCCTCTTTCAGCCTGTGGCAGATTCGAGCGCTAACATAGTGGCGACCATACTGGGGAAGATCTTTCCCCGGTAAAGGATAACAAAGTTGCAGATCTGATGCTGATGGTGGACAGCAGTCAGACACATATGAAGGCTGAAACATTCACCCGGCGACTCCAGCTCGATCCAGAGATTCCAGTGCTCACTGATCCACTCATGCAATGGTAGGGTATGTGGCAAACCCTGCACTGTGTGAAGCTGTAAAAGAGGTTAGAGATCAGTTAGCAGATTTTGAAATTAATGAAGAATTTTTCAATGTCTTGCTTCAATGTTTGAAATCTCCGAAGTTTCCTCTTGAAACTAAAACTAGGTTCTGTGAGTTAATTGTTGAAAGAATTGAGAAGGAGATTCAGTGTTTAAATGATCAGATCCAGTCATACGATTTCCGAGACCCCAAAAAGTTCTTGGAAACTCTTCCTCCTTCAAAACAAGACACAATAGAGCTGCCTACAGATGTTTGCATTGACAGTGTGCAGCTGGAGGTATGTATTACAGAGTTGGGGCAGCAAACGGAGTCTGGCTTTCGCGATCCTGTTGCGATGTACATAGAAATGTTTTTCAGTTTGACTGATAGATCAAGCTGTCTTATACATAGCCAGATTCATTACGTGCATGAAGGGCTGCCAACAATTGCATCTGTGATCTGGTGGAAGCATTCTCAAGCGGCATCATTCTCAGGTTTACTTGAATGGTTGATCTGGCATTTCAGTATTACCTGATCTATTATTTTTGCAGCAGAGTAGGGTAGATTTTGTAAATAAATAAGCAGCCAAAGGGCAGCATCTTGTTCCAGTTTCATTGCAGCTTTAGTTTGAAGCCAGTTTTTCAGTTATTTCAGTTTTCAGATCAAATCAGTTTGAGTTCAGTTTCAGTTTTGAAATTTAGTCATTAGTCTTTTGTCAAATAATGGATTCCATCGCCCAATGGACGGAGGCACTGTCTGCTCTCCCAAACCTTAATAGGAGCGCGATTTACTATGTAATTTGCACAATTAATCGCTTCTGCCCAAAAATTAAGACTAAGTCCTTTAGATTAAAGAATACAATTAGCCATTTCTTTTAGAGTGTGATTCTTCCTTTCAACTGCACCATTTTGTTGTGGAGTATACAGGATAGTATGTTGCAATTGAATGCCATGTTTAGTGCAAATTTTGATAATTTTTTTGTTACAATATTCTCCTGCATTGTCATATCTTAAATAAGAATTTGATGTCTAGATTGTTTCTCAACAAAGGCCTTAAAAGCCAAGAACATGTTAAAAACTTCACTCTTGAGTTTTAAGAAGTATACCTAAGTGCGTCTAGAAAAATTATCAATGAAAGTTAAGAAGTACTTGTAGCCAGAGAAAGAAACAACTAGAAGTGGACCACATAAATCACTTTGGAGAAGCTGCAAAGGGGTTGAGGCGTGCCAAGAAGTACATTTTTCAAAACTATCACAAGGATGTTTTCCGAGTACACAACTGGAACAAACACCATCTCGGAAAGATACCATAGGAATACCTGTCACCATATTTTCTTTCCATAGTTTTTGAATAGATCGATAGTTTAAGTGACCAAATCGCTGATGTCAAAGTTTGTTCACTTCATCATTATGAGAAACAAAAACGGAGGGAAGACATGATGACCAAAGTTGTCAAAATTTTACAACCTTGTGGAATCATCAGCAATGCGGCCAATAGCTAAAATATGTCCAAGATCTCGTAGGTTCAAATTTCAACATCATGAGGTGAGAATTATATAGTTTTCCCTTCACCTAAATGAGTTATCTGATAAACAGATAGAAGGTTGTAGGACAAGGTAGGAATACATAATACATCATTAAACTGACCTTTGTCTATGTAGAAATTTGCTGAATAATGAATGTTTATTCACCGAGATTAACCTGGTCACACATCAATTCGAATTGCATGCATAACACATAATCTCTTCTACAATTAATAGTCACATGCGGAAAGAAAAGAAGCGATAGAACATCAAATCATCACACACATTTAACACAGTATGTATGGGGAAAGCTTATAGCTGAAAACCCCTAGCTATATGTATCATATAATGGATGAGAAACATGTAACTTTACACAATACAATACTCCTCACAAGTACTCAGTACTGTCTCCAAAAGCTACACACAAAACTAGCTCAGTTTGAACCAATCACGGGTTCAAAACTCCTCCACAAGTCTGCCTGCCTCTACTGCGCAATCCAAAGTGTGAATGTAGCTGAACCAAGTTCAAATTCACCTTGCTTGAACAGTGCAATCATCATTGGCATACTCAACCCACTGATTGTGCAAATCTCATGCACAACTAATGTACAACTGCTGTCAATCTCACCCTTTCATCTACCTCTTCCACTTGTCTTCACTGAGTTAACTGATGTGTTATTTAGTTGAATTATGAGTTAATAATTAGTGAATTAAATAATATTTAATTCACCCAACTCATCTCTAGTGTAATCGCCAGTTAAATTGATCACAACTAGTTCAATTAGTCTCAACTCCATCAACTCCTCAATCAACTCCACCGAACTCCGCCACTTGAGCTCTAACTGAAGTCAACCATGCATTAGCTCACCAAACCCATGGGAATAGTGTAAATCCTCATGGCAGCTGCATGCCCCACATCCGGGGGTCAAACTGAAGTGCTCCAAGAGAGTAAACTGAAGTTTAGAGTCCAAATATTATTAAGGGTAAATAATATTTGACTGTTCTATTTTTAGCTAGGCAGTATAAAAATAGATTTCGACCTAAATGTCTAAAAATAGAGGTCCATCTATTTTTACCAACATGACGAATCCTCCAAGAATAGCATA
Organism: Pinus albicaulis; assembly: GCA_034641835.2. Taxonomy (NCBI): domain Eukaryota; kingdom Viridiplantae; phylum Streptophyta; class Pinopsida; order Pinales; family Pinaceae; genus Pinus; species Pinus albicaulis. The sequence goes on from CM076569.1 coordinate 965,892,329, forward strand.
CTGCAACTCCCAGTACATGATCCATATGTCTAAAAATAGACATAGTCTAAAAATAGACTTTGCGCCAAAAATAGCCTGCGGGCCCACTTGGTGAAGGCGACTTCATTTCACCAAGCTCCATCATCTTGTTGAATTTTCAACAGTCTAGATGAATAGTTACAGACCCTACAACACTAAGAAATATATCATCACCAACATAAATATTTTTAGTGTTACAGTCATTTAAAGAAGAAAACATGGATTTATTTTTTTCCAAGTGGTAAGAGGCTCCAGAATCAATGAGCCACTCGTGAGAATGAGAAGAAGAAGATACATTCAATGCATAACCAGATATTGATTCTTGACAACCACAGGCAGAAAGTGCCATTCTCGTAGATGAAGTTGAAGATTTCTCTAAATAGATGATGTGCTTCTTCATTGTTGCTTCCAAGGCTTCCATATTCTTTAAAGATTTTGACTCTATGTGGTAATCACGATTACAAAAGTTGCAATGTCTATCTCTCTTATTCCCTTTGTTTTTATTTTCCTTATTAGTTTTTTGAGTTGTTTTTTAGTTTGCGGTTGAAATTGCTTAATACCATTCTTTTTAGGATGTTGCTTCTTAGGATTCTTTGGATTTTTTTGTTGCTGGGCTGCTAAGGCTTTCTTAGAAGAGTTTCTAGTATTAATAAGACCAAGGTGTAAGAATTTTTCTTGTTCTCTTATCAAAGAATCGCAAAAGGCGTCAGAAGAGGGGGACTTGTAGGTTGTTCCTTGAGAAATGAGGGCTTCTCTAGTGGAATGGAAGGTGGAAACAAATACGGAGTATGCGGGGCCTAACTTAGTAATAATGGAATAGATAAGACCACCATCTTCCTTTTTGACCTTACAACCTTCTAAAAGAATTCTAAGGGTCTTGAATTTGGACAAAAAATCTTCAATAGAGGAGAAATTATTAGGGTCCAAAGTAAGAAACTCATTTTTAAGCTCGTGGCTTTGATTTCATTTTTAATGCCAAAAAAAGTATTTAGTTTTCATAGCTTCAACAGGGGAGTCAATTTATTGGATATGAAATCTAAGATCTTGAGCAATGAACATTCTTATCAACCCTTGTGCTTGATCTTGTTTATTTTCCCATTTAGCCTATTTATCTGCATCAGAAGGTTTAGATTTTTGTCCTAAGCCTATTCTATAAATCCATTTACTTCAAGTAAGTCTACCATGTAGGATATCCATTGGAAATAATTGGTGATGTTAAGAATAACCGGGCATGCACTTTCCATTTTTAAAAACTGAAGCTGAAAGGGTTGAAACTAACTGCTCCAATGGAAAGATCTCAAAAAATTAGGTCGGTTAAAAAAACGGCTTCCGGATGAAGAAGTTATCTCTTTTTGAAGAAAAGTTGGAGTAGAAGATCTTTGGAATAATTCCTTTGTTGTGCGAACCAATGGGAACGATCATTTTGGGTTACACCAAGTCTAAAACCAAGTGGATTTATTTTCTACGCCATACATATCCTTTTTTTTTGGATTCTATTGACATAATTGGATCATTCGATCTGGATATTTCCTCTGATACAATAGTTATATGACAAGTGGGTTTTTGTATTGGATAACCGCGTCCCTGAGCTTTAGGTTGAATCCTTTTCAAAACAGCATCCTCATTCACTTCGACTCTACCAACGAGTAAATTGGCTTTGTTTAAACCCATATTGTGATTTGCATTTGCCGCCGCAGAATGAATTAATTGTGATATGGGATAATATGCTCCATAAGGCATCAGTTCCAATATCATAAGTGCTTGTCCATATGAACGACCACAAATTTGATTAATTACTCTACACGCTTTATGAGCGGACATACGTATATTTCTCGCCAAAGCTCATATCTCTGGACCTGGACTATTATTTCCCATTGACTCCATCCTCCCCAATGAATAACAAGTCTCTCTCAATTAATGACGAGATTTCTTATCGTTTCTTGCATGTCCCTGAAAAAGTAGAGTAGGTGAAAATTCCCCCAATTTGTGGTCTACCATACGATCTGTTACATAAATGGGTAAATGTTCCCTCCCATTATGAACAACCATTGTATGACCGATCATTGCGGGTACAATGACAGATGCCCGGGACCAAGTAACTATTATCTTCTTTTCTTTTTTTATGTTTAGATTTTTAATTTTCCTCAATAAATGATTAGCCACAAAATGATTTTTTTTTTTCAGTGAACGCTCCATGATCAATTAACTTTCTTTCCTTTTTTTTTGTTGGATATCCAACGATTCTTACTCACGTCGACGAAGGATTGAAGCATCATTGTATCTATTCCTCTTACGAATTTTATTTCCAAGTGCACTATAGCCCCAGGGGGTCACAGGTTTTTTCCTGCCAATTGGGGCTCTTCCTTCCCCACATCCATGAGGATGGTCTACAGGGTTCATAGCTACTCCTCTTACCTCAGAACGCTTACCCAACCAAAGTTTAGCTTCGGCTTTACCAAAACTTCTATTGTTCGCAGTGATATTACCCACTTGTTCAATTGTGGTTGAGTAGTTCTCAGATATTAAACGAACTTCCCCAGACGGTAATCTTAATGTGGCCGATCGATCTTATTTTGCGACCAGTTCTGCTACAGCACCTGCCGCTCTAGCTAATTGTCCACCCTTTCCAAGTGTTATTTCTATGTTATGTATAGCCGTGCCTAAGGGCATATTGGTTGAAGTAGACTCTTATTCCGATGAATAAAAATCCCTTCCCAAACTGTACAAGCCTCTCTCAGGGCATACAGCTTTCTGGATGTATATTATATTCACATATATTAAATAAATAGAATCGAGATGAGAAGGAACATCTATTGTATTCTCTATGTCCCGATTCTCTACATCCTAGGTCTCTCTATTCCATCATCTGGCTTATATTCTTTATGTAGCATTCAGAATGAATGAATTTATCAAATTACGCTAATACTTTTGTATTTTATGGATAACGTAGGAGGCATATTAAACATATTTTTCTCTTCTCTCTCTTTTTACTTTTTTCCTCTCCCCATATATTTTTCTTTTGGGAATTACTACCACTGTCCAGCTCCGAATCTGCCTCTGACCATCAGATCAAATGTGAGTAACCTGTCTTTTTCGAGGGTGCCTCTATCCCATTTTGTTCATGCTTCAGATAAACAATCTAGTCCTCTCCATATTATCATATCTTCGGAACCAATGATCTGATATGAACAATTTTTGTATCCAATCACCTGTTGTCATTTATCCTCAGTTTCCCTTTGGGGTTCATCCCGTAAAAGTGTCCTAGTTGGATCAGCGATAGATTTATGGGTTTCACTGTAAACCCAATCGGTTTCTTCCGATCACGTAAATTAATATTTCAAACCGCACTCAGAGGTAGGACATTTCCTATTGATATAAGAGATTTTGGACCAGAAAGAATAGTATCTCCAATCATGACCCCTCTGGGATGTAGAATATACATCTTATCGCCATTCTTGTAATGCACCTTGCAAATGTATGCACTTCTATTAGGGTCGTATTCTATGATTACAATTTCTCCTGATATGTGTTCCTTATCCCATCAAAAATCAATTTGACGATACAGACGCTTGTGACCCCCTCCCCTGTGTCTTGCGGTAATAATTCCTCTTCCATTACGACCTTTCCCACAATGATGTTGTCCAGAGGTCAATTTCTTCTGTGGGTCCAATCGAGTAGTCACGTGATAGGTTGAAATTTGATGATGAAGTTGTACTTTAAAAAAAAAAAATCCCCCCATTTTCCAAACTTAATATAATATGGTCACTTTTTAGAAAAATACTACTTTATGTGACCCACTTTTATAAATAAGTGAGAGTCACTTTTACAATGTTACTTTTACATGTGTTTTTTAAATAAAGGCATTTAAAAAAAAATAAAACTTGCCAAAAATATTTTTAAGAAAAAATAACTTGACAATGTTTTCTTTAGAATAAGAAGCTTGACAAAGAGACTTGAACCCAAGAACCTCTATTCTCATAAAGTAACTTTACACCAAGTGAGCTAGTAAAATGATTCTATAATTGTTTGAAATGAGGAAGGGTTTATTTTTTTTTATTTCTTCTTCTTCTTCTTATTCTTTTTTTTTGGCAAAAAAAACCGTGCAAACAACAAAAAGTTACAAGCCTTACAGCAGAACGTTAGATTTATGGTTAGTCTGTCCGACAACTATATATTTTTCTCGTTATTTCTGATTTCCTGAGATCGCACAAAGTCGCGGGGAAAGATCATATGTAGCAGAAAAATTTTGTCTTCATGTTTCTGGTTTTCCAGATCGCACACAGTGCAGAGCAAAAATCATACGTAGAGAAGAGGGTATAGATCTGGTAATAAAAATGACTATAAACTGAAATAAACAGAGGGATTAATAAATATAACTGCAAAAAATACTTTATACCTCCAAATCTAAAATGACATAACTTAGGTAATCTGAAACCTTTTTGCATGAAACGAAAGGGGATCCTCACTGGAATAGAGGCTTCAAACACAACAAAGCAGTTCTCTCAACTCGAACATGGTAAAAAACAATAGATATGGAAAACGGAAGTCGCATGCAGTCAAACTAGCTTCGAATTTGGATCAACAATAGATGCGGCCCTCAAAACATCTCTGATACCATGTGGGAATTTACAGGGTAAGTTCCTTATATCAAACACCAAAGGTCACCAGTCACAAACATGTCACATATTAGTATACCAGTATTTGATGTGGTTAAAACCTCAAAGAGGGAAATAATCCACCCCCCGAGCCAATGCGGCCACTTCAAGCAATTTATTAATATAAAGAAATAAATTTTACATAAGCTTGTCTCATAAACGGTCACCGAACAAATGACCCGCGTTTCTCTTTAAATAGAGATCATGGACCAATCGAGTGTTAAGCCACAAATCAAGTGTTCGTAATACTGAAGAGAGAATGGACCATCAGATCACTACATATCGTGACTATCATATTATAAGTTACAAAAGTACATAGTAAGGAAACACACTTTACCTAACTCTACGCTAGACCAAGTTATAGTTAATTATTTCCTATGTGTCGGAATATCCTAACAACTATGTTTGTATCTTGTCTCGTGGGGATGGCCTCAATCCATTTTGTGAAATAGTTGGTGGCAGTGAGTATCCACTTATGTTGAGCTGCTGATGGAGGGTGAATATTACCAATGAATTCAAGCCCCCACTGCTGGAAGGGTGCTTGGACTGCAATTGGTTTCAAGGGAAGTGGTAACAATTTTCTCTTTCCTTTGAAAATTTGCATTCATGTCAACTCATGAATGTTTTATATACATCTGAAAACGAACTCGACCAATAAAATCCAACCCTCAATATTTTTTTTTTTTTGTAGTTTTCCAAAAAAGACGACCACCACAATCACCTTTATGGAAATCATTCATCATCTTCTCAACTTCACTTTCTACCAAACAATATAATAAAACCCCTCTCGGATCTTTTCAATATAAATCATTGTTAAGAATACAATACTTAAGAGCCTTGAATTTTAGATATCTACCTTTACTCTTGGGCAAACCCGCTGGAGGATTTAAATGTTGCAGCATATGAACTATATATGAATACCATGGTGATGAGGTAAAAAATTGAGATACATTAGGTAATGAATCAACCTCCTGCTCCTTGAAAAGTGCAGCAATAAATTTGATGTCTAAAACATGTAAGTTAGTGCCTGCCATGAGCTTAGCTAAGACTTGACCTTTGATCAGTTTTGTAGGTCTGATATTTTAATCATATTCCAGCATAGCAGCGATCCACTTATCGCGCCTGCCTTCAAGATCATTCTGTGTTAATACATCTTTGACAGCAACATTCAGAACATAGGCAAGAACATAAGAATGAAGGATATAAACTTGGAAGTCTTTCAAAGCTTTAACTAGCGCCAATGGATTTTTTCAATGATATTATATTTCAAATCCTCGTCTTTTATTGTCCTGTTAAAGAAGGCAATTGGTTGCTTTGTTTTTTGATCTTTCTTTTGCATGAGGAAAATAGTTAATGTATGTTCAGAGGCAAAGGAAAATATGATGAAATCAAGTTTATAATCCAGGCTTATAAGAATACGAGCATGCGACAATGAAAACTTGACTTGATTAAATTATTTTCTTGCCTCATCGGACCATTTCACCTCGCTGCTTCTCTTTAACATATTGGTGATTTCCCTTAAGTGTTTAGCAAGGTTAGGAATATACCTCCTCAATAAATTGATCTTACCATTGAATGATTGAATTTCCTTATTACTCCTAAGATAGTCTAGATTCTGAATTGCCTCAATCCTTGAAGGATCTACTTGGATGCCATCTCTAGATATGATATGACTGAGCAATTTCCCTTCCTCCATAGAAAATGAACTTTTCTTTGGATTCAATGATGTGCCAAATTTTCTGCATCTTTGGAAAATTTTCTTTAAGTGCTTCAATTTTTCTTCATCCGTCTTGGAAAAACTTGTTATGTCATCAAGATAAATGACCAAAAACACATCCTTCTCATTGGAAAATGTGATATCCATTGCTCGCTGAAAGTTTGCTCCTACATTCTTCAATCCAAAGGGAATTTTAGCATACATAAAAGTACCCCAAGGCATCATGAAGGTTGTATTTTCTTGATCATCTGGATGAAACAAGATCTGATTGTCCCTGGAATATCCATCTAATGATGAAATCCTAGAATAACTAACTACCCTTTGTAGGATGTTATCCATATTTGGAATTGGATAATTGTCCTTCAATGACACTTTATTCAAATTGCGGAAATCAATACACAAGCTAACCTCACATGTCTTATTTCTTACTGGTACTAAATTTGACATCCAAATTGAGAAATGGAGAGGGACAATAATACGAACATTATACAATCTGTTCAAATCCTTTTCAATGGAGGGCAACAATTTTGGATTCATCCTTAGAAGATTCTGATGGAAAGGATTTTGATCAGGTTTTATGGGAATGTCATGTTGAATTATTCTCTTGTCATACACCTTTAAATCACTATATTCCCATGCAAAAACATCCACAAATTCAGTCATGAGTGTTGCATATTTACCTCTCATTTATAGACTCAAAGACTTTGATATCTTAACCATTTTAGGCTTCTCAGGAGTACCAAGATTAAGATCTTCTACTCCTACCTCAGTTGGAAGCATTGTTGGTTTCCGTGCAACATCGTCATGATAAAAAAGCTTCTCCAAGGGTACTAGACCTCTTGGAATTGAATTATCTTTCAGTTGTAGTATCTTCAATTCTGCTGCATGCATTTCTTGATCATCTTCATCAAACTGATCATCAATTTGTGAGCAAACAAACTCTTCCTCCATTTGCAATAAATTATCAATTTTTTTATCATTCTAGAAGACTTTCCAATATCGAACATTGTCCAGAACAACAGGACGATGTTTGACATTGATCTCATACTTCTTGTTGGGATAAACTAGAATCTTGAACATACTAGTTGAAGTAGTAAGGGCATCGACAATGATATTATTGTTCCTTGGAATCAATGATGGAGTATATCTAGTGAAAGTCTTAAGAATTTCTAATACCGCATTACGGTATGCTTGCATTTTAGGATACTTGGCCTGGTATTCCCCTTTGACTTTATTTATTACCAACTCAGATTCACCATATACAAAAATATCCTTAGCACCTAGTTTCTTGAGAATTTTAAGACCAGCTATTAAAGCCTCATATTCTGCCTCATTGTTGGAACAATCAAATTCCAATTTATAAAAACACATCTGAACATTAGGAGGAAGATGAGATGATTGATTCATGGGACCACTAATCCAAATTCCAATTCCAACTCCTTCCTTACCTAAGGCTTCATCAAAGTCCATAGTTCTAAACCATTTTCTTCATTGGGAAGCTTAATTTTGGATGACTGATTTTGATTATCTGTTTAAGAATGATCTATTGTCCCAATAGGCTCTGTCTCATTCACTGTTTCAACTGTCTTTTTCATTGATACATTTTGTTGCAAGCTGCTTGGTTCCAGTTTTTTCTTTTCTGCATTTGAAATTTCTTGAACACAATATGAAATCTCTGAAATTTATGCTCTTTCTTCCATCAAATCCTCTAACAATGTTAAACAATCATCATTATACAAAACAAATGACTCTAAATCTATATGAGCAGCATGAATTGGGTGAGTATGGGGGTTTTATTTGCTACTAATCATGCACTTCATCTTGTTCTCCCTATATAATTTTTTGAGTTGACCAAAAACTAGTATAGTAGCATAAGAAAATTCTAATTGAAAAGTGCCTTTAAGTTTGGCTCCCCATGATTGGGAGAGAAGCATTCCATATCTCGGAGGAATGTCAGCTACAACAACGTCCATAAGAAAATTCTTAGTTGGAATTTGATCTAAGGACACCACTAAATCTTTGATGAGACCAAGACACTTAACTCTTCCCGAGTCAAAAGAGTAAAGGTCATGGTATGACCTGGTAATATCCAAACCCGGTTTGTCCATGATGGCTTTAGGCATGAGATTATTTGAGGCACTAGAGTCTAGCATAGCATTATGGAGAATGAAGTCATGAATTCTACGAATGAGGTAAAAAGGTGGAACTTCATTGTCTTTTAAATTACTATCTACAACAGGGCCAAACAAAAGCTTGGGGTGTTCATCACTAACATTTACCATATCATACATTTGGTCAACCTTAAGAATTTTGGCTACATGAAACTTGTATTGGTCATTCTTAGTTAATTCAGTCAATGGAATTGAGACTTTAAGCTTTGAAATTTCATTCTAAAGACTGAAAAAATAAGAATGCTTTTTCTACCTCTTTAGATGGTAAGTCCTTTTTTTGGGTTGTTCTTTGATTTGGATCTCCTTTTTTTGTCCTCCAGCTTGAATTTCTTTGTCTTTCTTCAGATTTCTCGTGGAAGCTTCATTATATTTTCCTTGATTTGTAATAGCAGATCCTTTTTCTTTATTCTGATTTGAAGTTATGGGCACATTCCTATTTTTCAGACCATATTGCCTTCGCACTTGGCTAAGGGAATTTTGGTAACCTCTTTGATAATCCTATGTTTGTTATTCCAAAATATCATCCTTAGAAATAGCATATTGTTGATCATCAGCTACATAAGGTTCTTCAGAAGATTTATCCTCAGTCAAGAGAATAGGTTGTTGGTTTTCCTCAAAAAGATGATTTTATTCTGAGATTTTTTCTTCTTCATCATGTCCCTTTGTATAATTTTTCTAAAAAGGAGCATGGATCTATTGTTGAACTTATTGATCTTGACCCCTTTTCCCTCTTTGTTTGATCTTGTATTGAGGTTGATGTTGTTGACCTCTGAAGTTGGGATTTCTGATTTGTGGTTCTACTTGTCTATATGTGATGGTCATCTTGTTCATCATCTTCTCCATTGTCTTAATCAAAGTATCATGTTTACCTTCAAATGAAGTGGATGGCTCCTCCTTTATGGTAACCCTCTTTTCTGATTTCATCTTTGACATTTTTAAAGTAGATTTGCCTCAACACTTACTGCATTCCTTTTCATTTCTTCAAGAGTAGTAGGATTTCTCTCCCTCAATTGGTAGGTCATATCCAGATCAAAAGCATCTGGATAATAAAGAAGAGTCAGGCCAGAAGGAGGCTTATTTCTTTTCAGGATAGAATCATATATCCTATTAAATGTGGATGTGAAATCTTGCACAAATTCATTATTATTTCTCTTCAAAGCATTATAATTCCCCAGAATTTGGAGAGGATTCTTTTTCTCTTCCCAATTTGCTAGGAATATATCTAATAATTGTTGTGGATTGGCTATAAAAGCAGTTTCTAGGGAACATAACCATTTCTTAACTTCCCCTGAAAAACTTTGTGTTATTATGTGCATTTTTGCATCATCATTATCAATTTCTTCAAGATCAATAAAATCAATCACTTTAATTATATGTTGTTGAGCAGTGACCTATGTTGTCCCATCAAAGAAAGGAAATATTTGACCATAATTTTGAGGCAAAGCAATAATTTGTGGTGGTAAAATCAAAGGAGCAAACCTTGCCATGACTATTGTAGAAGGTTATATGGAAATCATAATAGGAGGTGTTGAATGAGGCAATCATTGCAAAGGAAGTGATAGATTGACAGTGGTGGATGATGGAGCAGTTGTATGAGGAGGTGTAACAATAGGTGTAGCAGCAAACAAAGTCTCTTGTTGGTACTGGATATATGCCTTTTCAGAGGTTATTTGGAATTGATCAACCAAGCTCTAAAGTTTGTAAAATCTGACCAGACCTTACTATCACCCTCAAAATATGATGACTCAGAAAGTGGAAAATATGTTTCAACTTTAATGGGATCAAAAATTTCTTATGAGAGGAAATATTATGACTTAGAGTTGAAGAAAGATGACTCAAATTTGATGTCAAAGTATAAATCTGCAGGAGCAACCAACCTTGCAGGAAAAGAGGTAGATCTTACAAGTGGAGTTGTACCTTTTTTAACTTCTTGAGACTGTGAACTCTTCTTTCTCAATAAAATCTCAAGGTCATTATCTACTGGTGAAGGATTAGGATCAAAATTAGTCCTCATATGCCTTTTAGGAGTCAATGTTCCTCCGATTCTTCACTTTGGCTCGAAATGACTAAATTAACCTTCTCTGAGTGCTAGCACCTATCACCTACAAGTCTAGCCTTCAAAAAACTATAAAATATCCCCAGGGAAGATTTTACATTTGATCCTCGGAAAATGTGCCAAAAATGGTAAGGCTCCTTATTTTCCCAAGGCTGAGAAAGGAAACCATAGAGATAACCACATACCAACTTTCAATTTGGCAGCTAGCCCTACCAAATTAGGGAGGTCTCTCTCTATATCAAGCTCAAAATCGATGAAAATTAGTGGAGAATAAGGACTTTAGGCTAGTTATAATCTCATAATAGTTTTTATTTATGTTTGATTAGGGTTTACTGGGCAAAGAAGCACTAGGTTTGGAAACTAGGCAAGATATACCAAAAAGATTTGCTTCAGACATAGTATGAGGCAAGGTAGATGTGATTCATTGACACAATTGGTTTTTCATTGTAGTGTGGTAAGGATGAAAACATATAATAAGTTAAGTGAGAATAATGAATTCACTTATTTCAGAGGATGAAACACTTATATGCTAATCTTAAACAAAAACAAAGCATAAAAGAATGATTTGTGTTTCAAAACTTAAAAGATAAAGCATAGGAAGAAATTAGATCGCTGCTTGAACAACTTGATCATCAAATGCATAAGAAAAATAGATAAAAACATTGTCAGTAACCACATCACAAGAATCGCATAAAAATAGTTGCAACTCCTTGTAAATTTCTTCTGCAAATTGTCAAATACACTAGTGCCAAAAGAGTATGAACTTCAGATATCCAACCCTCTCAATGAATTAATTCTGAGTACTTATAGAAAATAAAACAAGATTCCACCTCTAGGGGTCGAATCCTGATCTAAAGAAACTAATTAATTCACTTAATGACTCATAGCCTAATCCTAAGGAAGTTAGAAACAACTTTCCCCTTTTTTATCTAACAAGTTGAGTTTTTCTCTCAAGTCATTAAACATAAGATTATTTTACAAAGATGACCATAAATAGGCCTATTAACCATAAAAAAAATCATGAGCCAGTTGTTACATCGAACATTTTGACCTTTGACCTCCATGTGTCAAAAAAATCTTCAAACCCATAAACACAACAAAATTTCTCAAAAATGTAGCAGAAGTGCATCACAAATTCGGAGGATGATTTGGAGGCCTTTTCGAATGATTGTTTGGCTGAAAATGGTATGGTTGGAAAGTTGGAGATGTCTACTACACCATGTAATCATAAAGCACTGAAAATAACTACTCCAAACCTTTGAAAAGTTGCCATGAAGTCAAGTTGTCCCAGAAACGCAGCGAGTGGTCTGAAATAGTGGCAGAAAGGTAAAAAATGGGCACTATTTTGTCATTTTTTGAAAATATATAAAATTTCAAGCTTCCCAAAGTACTTTTAGGTTATCCTCACATAATTATACATATCCACGTGATTTCCAATCTTCATTTTAAGATTCTGGGAAAAAGCGCAGCGAGCACTCATTGCATTTATGTGCACTAGTTTTGCTTGTGTGACAAAAAACCCAAAATTCTAAATCTTTTTCCAAAATTTATCTCTTTTTCCATTTTTTTCATGCCTTCAAGAAACTAAGGATGTATAAGCCAATATATCTAGATTATCCCTTTTCTTGAGCTTGATTAGGGTCTTCTTGAGCTTTTTCTTCATGTTATTAACCCTAATTTTGCAAATAGTGTTTCTAGTGTAGTATTGCGTGCCTTTGTATGGCAGTGTATCTGTGTACCTTCTTCAATAGCTTCTCTATGTGTTCATTTACTACCCTAAGCTAGTATTCTTTGTCTTCTTCAACTTCAACAACTATGATTCCATTGATGTATTTGTGGGCTTGAGGAGGAGACAACTCTTTTTCATGTTTTTCTCTTCTTTCCTCTGCTATAGTTTTAGGCCTTCTTGGTTGTACTTGAATGTATTTGTCTTCTGATTGATCCACATAAATTATGGCCTTATCCTTATAATTTTCTACCACAACATCTACCTTTCTGGATGATGGATGGTCTGCTTGTGGTTTGCTTTGCAACAATAGGTTTAGTTTCAACTGCCTATTTTCTTGTTGCAAGAAAGCCACCATGAAATTGGATTTGGCAAGATCATCTTTGAGCTCCCTGATCTGTGCCTCTTTCTCTTTGATGATGTCTTTCGATTGATTATCTTCATGCTGCTCTTCTTCTAGGTTTGCCATTTCAAGTTCAGGAAGTATCTCTTCCTCATGTTGCAAAGGTGCATCATCTCTATCTCTAGGTGATTTCTCTCTTATATCTTCAACCCACACTTCTTAAATGACAACATCCTTGGACAAATTTCTAGCTTGATATCTAGTTTTAGGCCTAGACATATATATTATTCTAGGGGAAAACATCAACCTCTTAACTCTGTTATAGGTCTTTGAAATTTCTACTCTAGGTTGTGTCTTTGTCACTGATGGCTTGTTTGATGAGCCAACTTACTATGGCCTAGATGATGATAAGGGAGTGCTCTGACTCTTTGGCTGATCTGAGGCAGGCAGAAGAGAATTTTCCTCTAAGAAGGTATCTCATGGCATGTTGATTTGTGCCAGCTGGTGGAGGACTATTTGTTTGATCAAGGCATGATGAAATAAACTAGTTGAATGATCCTTTCCCTTTGATTGCACCTTATCTGTCATTTTAACCAAACTTTTGAACATGTAGTGAGGTAAGTTGAGGGATTTTTGAGAAGTAAAATGCATCAACAACCTAATGTGGTACTGATACAACCTGTTGAACCTGCCCTTATGTTGTGGTAAAACACAATCCCCCCATTTTTGACTTATGTATTTCAAATAATGGGGACCCTTTCTACAAAATTTTTGGCTAAGCACCTTTTAGGATTTTGATTGAGTTAATTATCCTACATTTTTTGTCATTTTTTTGTCTTCCTCAGAATTTTGTTTTGAATTCTTTATTGAATCTGTTTTTTCACAATCTTTCCAACGATACTTGTTTCACTCCATTTGGTCAATCGGTTTGTAAATGACACTCCTTTGAAGTTTTGATCACTTTCTTGCTTGGGTTAAAAAATGTATAAAGTGTATCAATATTTTAATTCTTGTGGTGAAATAGTATTCATTGTAAATATTAACTTTTAGTTCATTTTTACTAATTTTTCATTTTTATTAACAGTCCTACAAAATGACCCAGCTGAATTGTACAATAGACAAAAATACTTTTCGGGATATTGGTAATATACTCCAACTTGTAATTTTAAAACAAATTGCCAAACCCAAAACCCCAAATTTGTGAAACGGCTTAAGTCTAATTTGTAAGATGGTTAATCCCTTATGGACCCTACTTCACACTCACACTTCCGAAAAATCTCGATTTACAAAAGCGCTGAAATAAAATATGCGATGTGAAATAATTTGTAATGCAATATTGCGATTACGATATATCGCAAATCGCATACCGCAATTTTAAAAATTTATGTTTATGCGTTCATTTTAAAAACACCGAACTCCGATTTGATTCATGTGTGGTGTTAAAATTTTTATCATAAAGTTTGTTGACCTCCTTATGCCTCCCAACTCATGTTTCCTCACATCACCCTCATGTCACTCAACCTCCACTTCACCTCCACTCCTTATCTCTCCAGCCACTCTCACTCCTTGTCTCTCCCTCACCCTTATAACTCTCATTCACTCACCTCTCCTCTTCCCTTCTCTCTCTCACGTGGTGTGCAACTTACCATATTTTTAATTAATAATTAAAATATATAATATTATATAACGTTATAATTAATATTATATTTTAATTATAATATTTTTTTTGCTATAATTTAAATTATAATATTAATATAATATTTTAATATTTTAATTAATCAATGAATCATTTTTAATTAGTTTAATTGATTTTTTTTAAATTAGTTTAATTGTGTTTTTCAATTAGTTTTTAATTAAAATGAATAATGTAATTATAATTAATTAAATGATAGTTATAACTTAATTTAGAATTAGATTGTAATTGAATTAGATTAATAATATAATTATAATTAATTAGCATTAATTAATTAAAAACTATAATCTAATTTAAGATTAAATTTAATTAAAAAATTCTGATTTTTAGCCCAAGCAACAAAAATTCCAGAATTCTGTCAATTTCAATATACAAACTTTAGAAGCTCATAAATGAAATTTTACTTGGCCAAATGAGGCCTATGATGGCTCATTAGATAGATAAAATCACGGAGAACATTTTTGAAGTCGTTACATTTTCAGATTTGATCATTTACTTGGTCTAAAATTCAGCAGAAGATCATGCTCCGAATTTTTAACAAAATAATTTTTTCTAAATTTTATTTTCTGCAACTTCTTCTAAATGCTCATCCATTCATCAATGATATCCTTGGCCAATTATATCAGCATAGAAATCAAAAGAAAGCTTATATTTCATTTTTCAATTATTTATTTAATTAAGTTTTGATTGGATTTATTTTAATTTCTAGATTTTGCATTTTGATTTTATTTTTACATTTTAATTTTGTTTTGCTTTGTTTTTGCAGGAAAACAGTTGAAGAGATGA
Source organism: Pinus albicaulis (assembly GCA_034641835.2). Classification (NCBI taxonomy): domain Eukaryota; kingdom Viridiplantae; phylum Streptophyta; class Pinopsida; order Pinales; family Pinaceae; genus Pinus; species Pinus albicaulis. The sequence goes on from CM076569.1 coordinate 965,907,494, forward strand.
GGAGAACAAAATCTCAATCAATGAGAAGGTTCCAAAAATTGAAGAATATGATTTTGAGCCAATGGAGATTGATTGAGCAGAACCACTCTTCAACAAAATTTCTTATTGATAATCCTTTTGTAAATATTATAAATAGTAGATTGCAAAATGTAATAATGACTTCTCTCCTTTGCAATTCTGGAATTCTTGATGGCACTATTGTCTAGAGGACTTAGAGGTGTAGGGTGAGAGGAGAGGAATCTCAAATCTGAAGATTATTGACGTTTTTCTTTTACATTCTAAGTTATGTATAATGAACAGAGTCTTGCACTACTATAGCTCTGATTTTGAAAAACAAAAGTTTAGGCATTGTAAAATACTATTAGAGACTGGAGCTGGAGAAATGGACTTAATAAATTGGTATTTATAATACTATTATTTTAAATGCTGGTTTCATTTTATGATAATAGGAATGTGTCAATTTATTCGCATACTTGTGCACTTCTGTTGGTATGAGTAATTTGCCTCAATTTATGTTATTATTTGTCTCTACTCTTGTGGGTTGAATTCTGATTTATGAGTAACTATTTACTTGAGAATCTGTCTTATAAAACTGATTTATTGAATAGTGATATGTTGTGAATTATTTCCACATGTTATTGTTTAATTATTCAAGTTACTGATTAAATGATCAATATTATTTTGAGAACTACTTCCTGAGTGTTGTTGATTGATTATTTCAGTTAAGAGGTCTCTAGATGGAATGTGTTTGGTATTCACAATATCAATTAATTTAACTACTTCGTTAGCTTGATATTAATTTAAAACAAACATATTTAAATCTCAATTATTTTAAAACACTTTGCTTTCTGTTGGGATAGATCTATATCTGCCTAATTGAGATAGGATTAAAATAGTTTCTTTTGCTTGCATCTTAGAATAATATTGCATTTAGATTAAATTTTACATCCCTAAAAAGTCCTCTTCCCAAAGAGGCAAAAATTTAGTTGTGGCTTGGCTAAGTCCAAATTAGCTTAAGGATCACTTTCTTGTACGATCGGCAAGAGAAATGATCTAATGCATTTTTCTCGTTGATAGATAAAAGTAATATTTTAAGCCAATGGATATTGACAGAAGGTAACTGGACCTAGTTAAACCAGTTGGAGCCACTATTCCAAACAGAAAATGAACTGCTTTAAGGTCCGGACCGGGTGGTTATCCCCCATGTTGTTGCAGCAAATTTTGAGGCCTCAACATTTTGGCGCTAGAAGGAGAGCCTGAGACTTGTTTTACTTTGGAGTCTTTGTATTCTAACATTTTATTTTTATTACAATCGCTCCTTTAAAACTTCCGATTTGGAGTTGTATTTCTAGACAAGCATCTTCCAATACTCCACTAGAAATATTAAGACACTTGTCTCAGGTAAAGTTTAATGGTAAGATGAATACTTCTGCATTTGATCATACTTTACAATTCATTTAAAATTTTTCAAATTCTACTTTTCATGATATTGATGAAGATATTATATGCGTGATTTTTCTCTTACATTCTTGGAAAAATCTAGAAGCTGGTGTCAATCACTTCTAGTTGCCTCAATCCACACTTGGGAACAACTTGTTTCAATCTTCCTTTGTAAATTTGATGGATATATCTACAAACAGGTATGTGACGATTTTGAAGATCTACGAAGGTTTGAAGGTGAGTCTTTAATTGATTTTACCATCAGGTTTCGTTTCAATTGTTTAAAATTTAAAACTAGAGATAATCCTTTGAAAAAAGAATTACTAGATTGGTTTGAACATATTTTCAACCTTCCTTCCATTCATAATCCATGTGAAATTATTTCAAACTTTTATCAATTTCCTCCTAATTTCATTGACATAAGTAAGAATTTCAAAATGGAGGTACAAACAAATGATGATGAAGAGGCCTCTATTTTGTATAATCAATTCCTTAAATTTTTGCATATTTCTTACAGTGTTGAGAAAGATCAAGGTGCACCTTCACATTTTTATGAATCTCAATCACGAAACTTGGAAAATTTCACTGATCAATTACAAGAAAATATTAGCAACAGTATTGAAGAAGATACCGCTTTGAAATATGAAAATCAGTATGAATTAGAATCAGAAAATCAGATCACAATCTGGCAAGTATCAACAACGATTAAAGTTTCCAATAAAACACAATCTGCTGTACAAATTTTCGAATTCTTTCATGATGAGAAAATTCCAAATTCAGATCAACAAAGTAACATTCTTCAAGAAAGCACAATTACCTAAGTAAATGATCTTAAATTTGAAATTTGCAATGAAGAAAATACACTAGAGTGCTCAAATAGAGACATTTTCAAATGCATTGTTTCAGATTCATATTTTTCTCTTTATCCTGATAATTTTTCTAATAACAATTTATCCTCTCTTCACGTTAAAGATGTTTCAAAAAAAAGAGAGGCTGATATAAATGAATTGCCAATTATTTTTTATCAGGATAGAGAATTAATTAATGATCATTCTTTTGGCATTAATGAACATGAGCTCAATATTCCTTCTTGTTTTGATACATTGAATGATATCGAAGAGAATTCTAATGAATGTCTTAAAGTCATTTATGATAGCTACTTTGACATTGAGGATATTGATTTGTCTTCTTTACAATCGAATCCTCATGATCTAAGTCTAATCACATGTGAAAATGAAAAACAATCTAATTTATAAATTGTTTCAAATTGTTCTCATTTTCAAACAAATAATCATACTTATGATTTCAGCATTCAAGAAACCATTCCAATCTATGATTTATATGATGATCAATCTCGCATTCCTATTCAGAGTTATATCCTTCTCTCTAATTCATAAGTGGGTATCAACAATCATTCTAATTACATTATTCTGCCCTATTCTTGTGAAGAGGAAATTACTTTAAGTCACTCCCAATTGTGTTGTAACAATAATTGTAACACTAGTGTAAACTATGATTCAATTTTGTTATTATTTCAACATTTATTTTTAACTTTAGATTTATTTTCTATTTTAGTTCAAGATTTTTAGATACTTTATGCTGGCATATTGAGCAACTCAATATTGAACACTCAATTGATGTATTACCTCAAGGGAAAAATCAAGATTCAAATTATAATTGTGAACATCAAAAGTTATTAAACTTCCAATTTCAATTGATGTTCATACCTTATCAATTAATTCTTACTTCTCAAGAGTAGTGCCAAAAAGAGAGTGTATTTTCACTTTATGACCAACAACCTAATTCAAATAATAACCTTCTGTTGGACTTATCGGACTTCTATCAATTTTTCGTTGATCAATTTGAAAGACATTTAGAATGTTCTCCTTCACGGAAGATTGTTAAAAATTTAGCACTTAAACATAACGCTAACAAAATCGCACATGCCATTGTTTCTAAAAGACCATTTCTACAACTTGGCCTGTCATCTTTTCTTTTAAGCCTCTCCCACTCAATAATGGAAATCCATTCAGATTCTATGATCCAATTGAAATTCAGTTGGAAATGACATTTCAAGAGAAGGTAACGATGAATAATCTACTAACAATAAAGATACATTATGCTTTTAGATTTAGTTTTTGTAGTTTAATTATATTTGCATTTTTACTAATGTTTGACATGTACATACATGCAGGAATTAAAATGCTTACATGGTTACATTGGAAGTATGACTATACATAGTCATGTTTCCTTCATTGAGTTAGAAATAGGAATAGGTTAATTTTCTTTTCTGTTTATATTTATTTCATTATTTCAGATTTTCAATAAAACAAGTAATGAATCCAATTTCTTTTGGGCATCCCATTTCAATTATATAAAAACAACCTAGAGAATTTTAGAAGCTCTTGAATTATTTGATCATAATTATTTGTCAAGCTTTCAATTTTTTTGTTTTTTCAAAATTCATAACATTGATCATACATGAAGAAATTCCAAGAATTTTCTTCCACTTGATAATTTTTGATTTACAAGTAATTATAAGAACTTATTTTTACTACTCTTGTCTTCTGATATAATTTTGGAAATGATGCAATTTCAAAAAAAATCATTACTTAGCATTTTAGATTAAAATAAGTAGGTAATATTGAACATATGCAAATTTTGAGAAAATTTGGGAGAACTTGAAGCTTCAAAGAGGTAAAACTTACAATCAAAATTCTTCAAAGTATGTGTTTATAGGTTCATCATCATCTATTGTTTATTTCTATTTCAAAGGTTGTTTCTTATTTCTATTTTGTTTTGTGTGCAGATCTTCATTAACTTGATTATGTAGATCTGAGATAAGCAAACAACCAACCCTTGTTTTCAAAATATGCAACATGTTCAGGGAAATATTTATGATTTCACCTGAAATTTAAAGGATATCTAAATTTTTCTTATATTGAAATCCTAATAAGACCTAATGAATTTTCGGAGGAAACATATCAGATCATTATATTTCACAAACTCTTCATAAAGAAGATTTGGTAAAATTATTTTCCAATCACTTATTCTAACAATTAATTAAAATATTAAAGGGTTGTTTATTTTAAAGAAAAGTTAAATCACTCACTTTCTTTTTGAATTGAATATTTTAAGAAATCATCGACCCCACATATGACTCATCATATACTGCAATTCGCAAATCGGATGTTTTGAAATGAGCATACACCAAATATTTCCGATCTCTCAATATTCTCATTCCCTCCGATTTCCGATGATTCTTCTGTCTGATATCACATCATCCATATCACAACTATTTGTATCGCAATATTCCATCAAATTTGACTCTTAGAATTTACTGATAAAAAATTCTAATGCAATATCTTTGATGTTCTTTTTCACTCATTCCCTCACATATCGCATTTCACATATCCAATAGTTTATTTCTCCAAATATTGCGATGACCACACAATTCTGGACTCAATATAAAATTTAAATCAAGTTCATAAAAATATCGCGTCCATTTAATCCAAATTTGGTAGGGGAATATATTTAAAAATTCCGATGTCCCAGATCCGATATGAAATTAAAATTCATATAATAAAAATATTGGGTTCGTTCTTCATCACACATCGGCGCATCAACGAAATTACATTTCGCATATTGGCAATTTTAGTGGTTATTGTTAAAAACCTTACTCGGTAAGTTATATTAGTTGCGATGCGATAAATGACAAGGTAAGGAGATTGTGATGTGATGATACACATATCACATATCGCATGAGATAAGTAATATGTTAAACGATAAAATTTTCAACGAGCGATGTGGAGTTCGCTGCGAATTACGAAATCGCAAAATTGAAAAAGAGTTAAGTTTTGAAATCCGTTGGAAGGTAAATTATAAAATATGCAAAGTGAAACCATGCGTGATTGGTCACAGTTTGTGTGGGCCACAAAACTAAATTTTCATGCATATATTTTGATATTTGTAGTCACAGTGCATCAGTCATTTACCATATTTTCATTATCGCAAGAATAATATCGGTGTTTCAGTTCATTCACAAACTTTAATCTTTCGATATGACTATTCTCCGATATCACATTCATCCCTTTGCAGTTTTCCATCACACATGCTCATCTCGCGACATTTCCATCACAATAATTATATCGCATTGCTAACTCAAATGAAGCTTTAGCTTCAAGATCTTTTGATGCGATAAATTTCGATATTCGCCTTTCCATCACTATCTTTTAAATTATTATGGAAAGAGCTCAATTGCATATCGACAAAAGTGTAAGTCATAGATTTTAAGTTATGCATGATAAAGAATCTCGTGATGCGAAAAATTAGCAAGCTAATGTACCGACGATTAATTCATATTTTTAATTTTCTTTTATTCTGATTTTTTCTCCATACTTATCATATAGAGATTTAAATTCTCTTTATATAACTGTTACATTACTTAGGATTTTGAATCAATTTCAATACTTCGGGGCTGATATAAATTCAGAATGGAAGAAGCAAAAAGAACATTTATCACTACAATTCATAAAGAAGCATAACTCCATCCTCATTTCTGATGGATTCAATTTATTTATGCACCCTTGAACATGAAATATTACTTTCTTTTAGTTAACTGCTTGTTTTACTTTAGATTTAATAAATAATAATTTTGAGTCAATAAAAATTCTTCATGCTTTTAATTCTAATTAAAGAAATAAGTTAATTTGCATTGGAGAAAATCATCTTTCTCAAATAAGATTAAATACAGTTTTTCAATGGTAAGTTTTATGTGCCCACTTTCATTTATTCACATTTCTTCATTTTTGTTGTAGTCTTTTCTAATCTTGAAACTCCGTTTCTACAGGTATTCATGAACCATTCACACCTCTACCAAATTAGTTTTCAAAATTTATTTTTGCTCTTTGAGATTCTAGAGAGAAGCAGTAATGATCCTCATTAAATCAACTAAACTGGGGAGTTTCTGAACCTCTACTCTATTTATTTAAGCATTTATTTTATTAGAAAATAGTTAAGATGTTTTAATGCAGGTTTTTTCATGAAAAAGAAAATTTGCAATAGACAGAAACTTCTCATTCAGCATATTATTTATCATAACTGTTATTCACCTTCTACATTTTGAAAGCCTCATTTTTATATAAATTTACAAGATAAATTTTTTAAAATCCCAACATAAAAATGAACGTACATATGCTTATTTTCTTTTATAATCCTTTGTTGAGAAATTCATATAAGCGATCTTGTTAGAATTTAGCTTTTCTTTCAATTTTTTCTTTCTTCATTTTTTATTTGCTGATTTCTTTTTTTACTTTAGTTTAGGTATTATTTTCCTTTTGTTTTCAGTTTTGATTTGATATTGGTGACTTTGTCATGATTTATGTGAAATGATTTGTTTTACTTTATAGTTGTTGAGATACATGGGAAAACTTTTACTCTATCTATTTAATTGAATTTCATTTATCATTAAAGGCATATCTTTATGGAACCATAAAACCATCTTGCTTAAAATTTTTTTCATGGAGGAACACACATTCTTTCTAAGTGATTGAGTTTATTTTTTCAAGGAAAGAACTGATTTGAGTTTAATTCAATGAATCTCTCCCACCCCTCCACATAAAAATTCTCTGATTGATAGTTGCAGGGAAAGCATTTGGAGCAAACATTATGAAAGTACTATGTCCATTAAACAGAAAATATCTATTGCCATCTCACTTCTTTCACTCAAATACATCATAAACTAAAAGCTTGCAAATGCGCTTATCAAAAGAGTGAAAAAGAGGAAGCATGGGAAATACAAGTAAATCTGTCGGGGCTATGGATGCTCGCTGGCAGCGGGACTAGGCTTGTATGGCATAAAATACAACTTTGCCGGAGTACTGTTCAAGCTCGCTGGCAGCGAAGCAATGTCAGAGACAATCAAAAAATGGATATATGCTTTATTAGAAGCTCCTATCTCTACCTTCTTCTATTTTTCACATGAGGAAAATTAAAAAAGAAAAAAGAAAAAGAAAAAGAAAAAAAACAAATTTCCCCAAATTTGAATTCATCACTTTTACTCGAGTCTGTTTTAAGTACTTATCTTTACAAACTCACATTGCTTAATCTATTCATGTGGGACCTATGGAATTTTTTTATTGTTAGACGATTTCATGATTTCCATTATTTTTAACCTTCAGGTAAATTTAAGTTCATTATCTTTAATCATAGATAACTGGTTCTTCTCCTGCATGTTGCTATTGTTGTGGTAAAACACAACCTCCACATTTTTGACTTATGTACTTCAAATAATGGGGACCCTTTCTAATTTTTTTTTGGCTAAGCACCTTTTAGGATTTTGATTAAGTTAATTATCCTACATTTTTTGTCATTTTTTTCGTCTTCCTCGAAATTTTGTTTTGAATGCTTTATTGAATCTGTTTTTTCACAATCTTTTCAACGATACTTGTTTCACTCCATTTGGTCAACCGGTTTATAAATGACACTCCTTTGAAGTTTTGATAATTTTCTTGCTTGGGTTAAAAAATGTATAAAGTGCATTAATATTTTAATTCTTGTAGTTAAATAGTATTCATTGTAAATATTAACTTTTAGTTCATTTTTACTAATTTTTCATTTTTATTAATGGTCCTACAAAATGACTCAGCTGAATTGTACAATAGACGAAAATACTTTTCGAGATATTGGTAATATACTCTAACTTATAATTTTAAATCAAATTGCCAAAACCAAAACCCCAAATTTGCAAAATGACTTAAGTCTAATTTGTAGGATGGTTAATCCCTTATGGACCCTACTTCACACTCACACTTTTGAAAAATCCCAATTTACAAAAGTGCCGAAATAAAATATGCGATGCGAAATAATTTGCAATGCAATATTGCGATTGCGATATATCGCAAATCGCATACCGCAATATTAAACATTTATGTTTATGCGTTCATTTTAAAATCGCCAAACTCCGATTTGATTCATGTGCGATGTTAAAATTTTTATCATAAAGTTTGTTGACCTTCTTATGCCTCTCGACTCATTTTTTCTCACATCACCCTCACGTCACTCGACCTCCACTTCACCTCCACTCCTTATCTCTCCAACCACTCTTTGTCTCTCCCTCACCTTTATAACTCCCATTCAATCACCTCTCCTCCTCCCTTCTCTCTCTCACGTGGTGTGCAACTTACCATATTTTGAATTAATAATTAAAATATATAATATTATAATTAATATTATATTTTAATTATTGTATATATATATATATATATATATATATATATATATATATATATATATAATTTAAATTATAATATTTTAATATTTTAATTAATTAATGAATCATTTTTTTAAATTAGTTTAATTTTATTTTTCAATTATTTTTTATTAAAATCAATAATGTAATCATAATTAATTAAATGATAATTATATCTTAATTTAGAATTAGATTGTAACTGAATTAGATTAATAATATAATTATAATTAATTAGCATTAATTAATTAAAAATTATAATCTAATTTAAGATTAAAATTTAATTAATTTTTTTTTGATTTTTAGCCCAAGTAACAAAAACTCCAGAATTATGTCAATTTTAATATACAAATTTTGGAAGCTCATAAATGAAGTTTTAATTGGCCAAATGAGGCCTAAGATAGCTCATTAGATAGATAAAATTATGGAGAACATTTATGAAGTTGTTACATTTCCAGATTTGATCATTCACTGGGTCTAAAATTTAGCAGAAGATCATGCTCCAGTTTTTTTACAAAATTATTTTTCTGAATTTTATTTTTGCAACTTCTTCTAAATGCAGATCCATTCGTCAATGATATCCTTGGCCAATTATATCAACACAGAAATCAAAAGAAATCTTATATTTCATTTTTCAATTATTTATTTAATTAAGTTTTGATTGGATTTATTTTAATTTCTAGATTTTGCATTTTGATTTTATTTTTACATTTTAATTTTGTTTTGATTTGTTTTTCCAAGAAAACGGTTGAAGAGATGAGGAGAACAAGATCTCAATCAATGAGAAGGCTCCAACAATTGAAGAATATGATTTTGAGCCAATGGAAATTGATTGAGCAGAACCACTCTTCAACAAACTTTCTTATTGATAATCCTTTTGCAAAATGTAATAATGGCTTCTCTCTTCTGCAGTTCTGGAATTCTTGATGGCACTATTGTCTAGAGGATTTAGAGGTGTAGGGGTAGAGAAGAGAAATCTCAAATCTAGAGATTATTGAGGTTTTTATTTTACATTCTGAGTTATGTATAATGAATAGTGTCTTGCACCACTGTAGCTCTAATTTTGAAAAACATAAGTTTAGGCATTGTAAAAGACTATTAGAGACTGGAGCTGGAGAAATGGACTTAATAAATTGGTATTTATAATACTATTATCTTAAATGCTGGTTTCATTTTATGATAATAAGAATGTGTCAATTTACTCGCATACTTGTGAACTTTTGTCTGTATGAGTAATTTGCCTCAATTTATGTTATTATTTGTCTCTACTCTTATGGGTTTAATTCTAATTTCTGAGTAACTATTTACTCAGAAATCTGTCTTATAAAACTGATTTATTGAATAGTGATATGTTGTGAATTATATCCGCATGTTATTGTTTAATTATTCAAGTTACTGATTAAATGATCAATATCATTTTGAGAACTACTTCCTGAGTGTTTTTGATTGATTATTTCAATTAAGAGGTCTCTAGATAGAATGTGTTTGGTATTAACAATATCAGTTAATTGAACTACTTCGTAGCTTGGTATTAATTTAAAACAAACATATTTAAATCTCAATTAGTTTAAAACATCTTGCTCTCTGTTGGGATAGATCTATATCTTCCTAATTGAGATAGGAATACAATAGTTTCTTTTGCTTGCATCTTAGAATAATATTGCATTTAGATTAAATTCTACATCCCTAAAAAGTCCTTTTCCCAAAGAGAAAAAACTTTAGTTGTGGCTTGGCTAAGTCCAAGCTTAAAGATCACTTTTTTGTTTGATCGACAAGAGAAATGATCTGATGTATCTTTCCCATTGATAGATAAAAGTAATATTTTAAACCAATGGAGATTGAGAGAAGGTAACTGGACCTAGTTAAACTAGTCGGAGCCACTATTCCAAACGGAAAATGAACTTCTTTAAGGTCTAGACCGGGTGGTTATCCCCCTTGTTGTTGCAGCAAATTTCGAGGCCTCAACACCCTACAACTGAAGTATTTCATGAAAGTTCTCATCAAGAGGGTGTACTTGTCCAAAATTTTCCTACTAGGAAATATATGAGAAGGGAAGTCTTTGTACCGTGGTTTCAAGAAAGACTTATAGTGCTCAATGTCTAAATCCATCCCCTTGAACTAAATATATCCTTAATTATGGATTGTAGTAGCTGAAGGTATGATCTATGCTGACACCATGAAGTTTACCCTTGCAATTTTGACATTATCTCTTCTAAAATTGATAGCAAATAACTTGTCAAGCCATGGTTATAACCCACCTCCTGCACTTTCTTACAAAACCCTAGGCAACCTACCTCTTCAAATGACTTCCTTATAAAATCTGATGCATTGACCTCCTTCATATGAATAGGCTCATATCTTGAGATCTTTCCCCCTCTGAACTTCATATTTTCACTGTTCTCTTCCATGTTTGATCTTGTTTTTGATAAGAAACCCTATTTTCAAGGAAGAATGGGCAAAGGGAACTTAGCTACAAAACAGGGGAAAAAGTGCGGCAAGTTGGAGTGAGGAAATGAAGGGGATGAAGGGAAAGAAAAATTCTGAAAAAAGTATGGGGTGTAGGGAACTTTTTTAGGAACAAAATGAAAGTGGAATTTTTGAATTTGAGTGAGGGAAAGGGGACAAAAGAGGGAAAAACACAGTCCTAGTCTAGAAGTGCAACAACTAGCTATGGTTTGTGTGGAATATTGATTAAATGAGTAAAATAAAGTGTGGGGAATGGTAGGGAGTGTCTAAGGAAGGATATTAGGGATGTATAGGCTAAGAAACTATGAAATTTCCTTATCAAGTGAAGAAAAACCACGAAATCACAAAAGCATAGAAAAAATGCAGCAACAAAACCTAGGGAAGGATTTTATCACTTTTGTGAGGAAATTGAATAAAGAAAGGAGTGGAAATGGTACCATTTAGTTGTTTGAAGTTGTTAGAAAGAAATATATGGATTTTTCACCTGGTCTTTCCCTCCTTATGTCTCCAAAACAAAAACGCAGCAAGTTGCTAGAAACACAGCAAAATCGCAACAAGCTGATGTATTGAGCAATTTGGTGATGTAATATGAACTTTTGATGGTTGTGGCAAGTTTTGTAACTCAATAGAGGAGCTCTTGAAGACTTTGAAGGATAAAATGAACTATTGGGAAGCTTTATTTCTCTTTATAGCTCAAAAAAATCGATTTTGGCATGTTTAGTGGAGTGACATCATGTACTTTGCCAAATGACTTAATGATGTGCTTTCTTCCCTAAGTACTAACTCCCATGGCATTTACTTGTTTTTAATGATGGTGAGATGACTCTAAATGGAAATATGATGACACTCATGACATTATCATGATCAACCCTATGTCACCATGACTCTTCCTTTTAATATTTTAAATAATGACACTTAATGAAGGAAAAATAACCTATGGTGACTTAATGACTCATGAAACTGATATGGTTTGACCTTGATGAAATTGACATGAGAGTGAAAATCGCACTTAGACAATGACTTGACGATTTAACAACCAAGAGAGGTGTCAAATTTTATTTGAAAATGTAACAATTTGACCATAAAATCTTATCAATCACATGGAAAGAGTACATTTGATCACTGGTGACTTATAGACACTAACACTAACAACATTTATTTTCATATTTTCCTTGTTTAGGAAAGCCATGTTGAATATTCAAGGGTTATGGAAAAAAACCTCACAAGACAAAGCATGATAGAAGTTCTATTCGAATCGATGTCCTAAAAGGTTTGTCATGATAAAGGTATATTCATTCCTTTTAATAATATGGTCTATATTACTAAAATTGTTATGTCTAGGACCTTTGAATCATAAAGATTCTTATTTGGGTGATTAATCATTAGATTGAATCTACCCTCATTAAAATCATTCATCATTTTTTGGAACCCTAAAAAGGTTCTCTGTAAAATCCTAACCTAAGGGTATGCTAATGTTAAAACCCTAGTTTATTTAGTGTTATTTAATAAAATCTAGAAAATACTATTCTTTTGATGTTTGGGGTTTTTATGGTAATGTCATGTTTGGGGTTTTTAAATTGTTATGGAAACCCTAGTCCTTTAGGGCTGGATGGTAATGGATATGTATTTAAATCCTAGACCTTTGGGGTTTTGGTAATTCAGGGTTTATGATCAAAACCCTCATATATCTAGAGTAATATCCTAGGAATGAAACCCTAGGTGTATGTTTGTCCATCAAAACCCTAGTCTGATCAAAATTGTTATATGTCTAACTTCAATGTATTGATATTTGTGTCATGGGTTTGACTGATATATGTTGTTGTTATATGCTTGTGCATGATTATGAAATCCTAGATATGTATATGTCCTAGCCTAATTATTGTTGATCATAGTTCTGGGGTTTGTAACTAAGCCCTAGTCGAAGTTTCATATTCTAGGATATGATGTTATTGTTTCAGATGTAATGATAAAGTCTAGTGCTTACAAAGTATGGTCATATTTTTTAAGCCTTAGATTGTGTTGTGATTGGTTTTGATTTTTGATATCTAAGGTTTAGTATCTCAAAAATGGAATCTAGGGTTTGCAATAAATCCTAGTAGAAGTCTAACATATAAATTCTAATTTGTTAAATGCATTGTAGAACTACACTTGTTTGAATTGCTTATAGGGTTTGCAATATGTCATAGAATAGTTTGTCATATATCTAAAGGAAATATTCAAACCCTAGATATAATTTGATATCTTGATTGAGTTACTTTAAATGATGTGAACTAGGGTTTGTAACAATAACCCGAGAAAGAAGTTGAAGTATAGAAGTATGTGTCTCTTGTTGATTATGAACCTAAATAAGTTTAGGTATTTGATGTCTAAAGTCTAATGCTTCTATTATTGTATGATTATGATATAGTTAAGTTCATGCTTCTATATATGTATTTGGTTTTACTTGATGTTTAAGTTGTGCAGATAAATAATCTTCAAGATGTTGAAGATATTCGTAAGTAAAGTTGACTTGATTGGAAAGCACGATGAAGGAATTTATATGGATGATGATGATCAATATGACTTTGATAAGAAGGATGGAAGCCATGAAATATTCTTTGATACCATATAAATTAGTTGATCTCCATAAGTTAAGAGGGAGCCTATTCAAAAGAAAGGGCTTATATCCCAAGTTGTAAGGGAGGGCATATTATAGTCATGCTAGATACCTTGAAGAAGAAATTGGAGAATGTATATTGAGGTGTTTTTGAAAGAAGGAAAGAAGGATCTGGTTGTAGAGTATGTTGTTGCATGTGAACTGAGAAAGGAAGTTGTATGGTTAAGGAAACTTCTGTCAAGATTCATTTGGGAATCCTCTAAGTCCTATTGTGATAAAATTATGAAGCAACATCAATATGTTTGAAGACCCTGAAGGTTTGTGTTTACTTATGTATATTTGAAATATTGTTACTGATTGGGGTTTTGTTTGTATAGGTAAATATCTCAGAGTTTTGAAAGCATGTTTTGCATGCTTGACGTTATCTATTTGTTTGATCAGGAGATATTTGTTGTTACCGATCTGAATAATTGGGAGTGTTGAGGCATTGTGTAATCCTGGGAGGAAATCTGGCTTGCTTGTGTGTTGATTTCTAGTTACCGAAGTAGGGAGGGTGACGTTGGTCATAGAGCTCCAACCTTGCATTGTGCAGCTAGTTCCCTAGGTTGATGGTTAGAAAGGAAGCTTGATGGTACCTAAGTGGCTGAAACCTTTATTCCATATTATTCCCACCCAAATAGATTTCCCTGGTCAAGAAACTAGTATGTGGCACCTTGAGTGCCTATAATCTTCGTGGTTCATGTGTTTTGAGATCTTCCTTGTACTTGTATATCTATGTCATTATGAATATGTCCCTAGTTAGGAGGGAGTGTTGAAGAATGTAACTAGGTTTGGTCTTCATAATTGTATTTGAGTCATAATGAAATGTATTTACCAAAAGAAAGAAAAATAAATTTTTATTGTTATTATTATGACTTATTAAAGGATGGGTTTCATGCTTGGGTAATCATGTTTTAGGTCAAATTCCCCATCGAGGACTTCTAGGTTTTATATTGAGTCATTAGAGTCATTGTCCATTTTATGAAACCCTTCTTGGGATTTTCAATTATTATTGAGTCAAATAAGTCATTTGTCACCTACACATAAAAGTTTAATATCCAAGAAGAGGAAGCAGTAAAGTACGAAGAAGAATAAGAATTGCAAAAAAGGACAAGATCAAATTTTATGGGTCATCTCTCTCTCTCACTCGTGTCAATTTATTAGGTTACTGCATCAAGATTGAAATTTTTGTTGGTGCATCAACATTGAAGTTGTTTTGTTGTTGCTTTAAGGTCGAAGTGATGTTGCTTCTAGGTTGAGGATCTGCTGATACTACTAGATTGAAGTTTTTTTGCTGCAAGGTCAAAGTTTTGGGTCAAATTTTTTGCTGGAAGGTCATGCTGCTAATGGCTCTGCTACTAATGGTACTTCTACTACTAGTGCTGGCTTCAGATATGGGTCTTTCACTGGATATGTATCTGGCTTTGGCTCCTAGTACTCCTAGTGCTGCTAGTGTTGCTGGTTATACTTCTTCTTCTACGATTGGCTTGACCCCTGTTACCTATGCTATGTGTGCATCTGCAGAGAAGGGAAGGGTTGACTTGATGATTAGAGGAATTTTTTTTCTAGGTCAAAGAGTCTTGGATTATCTCATGAAACTATTGAAGGAAGAGTTGTTGACTGGGTTTTCCCTTAGATAGGGGTTTTCTCTGGTTGTCTTCCTACATCTGGTGTCTTTGATCTTTGTGTTATGTTTTTGGTAATTTATTTATGAAATAAGATAAAATAAGAACACAATAAAGTTAATAAGAAAATAAGAATATCACAAGTAATTATCAACGTAAAGAAAATATTTTTGCCTTTCTAATTTTCCAACAGCATGTGGGCAAACCAATGTGCTTAGAAAGAAAAGAAAAGAATAGGGAGGCAACGAAATACACAAGCAAGACAAAGAATTCCTTCAAGCGGGAGCCTTTACATAAGCGAGTAAAAGTTAGATCAAGTAGGTTCTATGATGCTAAGCACGAGAGGTATTAAGGGTTTTCCCACTTTCATGTATTCATCAAAGCATTGGCATGTTAGTGATAAATAATGAATGAACATGTTATCCTTCTCACCTTTGACTCATTCAAACTTGGTTAGGGTTCGCTCATATTTTTGACGATGGAAAAACAAATGAGATGAAATTAAATAATGTTAAACAATGACAAGAAACATGAAATGAAAAGAGTGCAAAATTTAGAATCATATGTGAGAATCATAACTCAAACAAAATAAATGAAAGCAAAGTTCAAAAGTCATGATGAAACGAAAGAAAAGCGAAGCTAAAAAGCATGGAAAGAAAAAAGAAAACATTTTTATGTGTTATTATTTTTATTTTAAAAAAGGTTATTTATATACAAAATTGAGACTTCAAGATATTGTGTTCATACAGGATGATATTGGACATAAAGAAACTATTCTTGAGCCTCATTTGTTAGATTGGTGGCTTTTTGGGTGGTAATAAGGCATGCACGATTGTCCTACCAACCAACGAGCATGCATAACAAGGATAATGGCTTGACAAGAAGCTAAAAGTATTGTTGGTCATGTTGCATGGTGTGACATCCAACAAGCAAAGGCTTTCATTCACACACCATACTGGATACATAGAAAGATTCATGTTCATTAAGCGCTAGGCTCACATTAAGAAATTCATCAATGTGATCCTGAACATTCTTTTCATTGCAAAAAAAGTAATTTTTGCATGCCTCAGGTATTTCAAATTAAAATATTTCAAGTTTGACCAAACCGATAAACAAGGAATCCCCAAGATCAAAGATAAAAACCTCATTATAAATATCCTTAAACAAGGTTTCATCATGCAAATCCAAAAATATATATCACCAAGACCCAACCTTTCTTCATTATAATCAGCATAAATGACATTGTTCATAGGATAAAGAAGGTTGAAGTGAGTTTGGGGATCATGGTTATCATTTAATGTATGAAATTTAGGGTCTTTTTGAAAGAGAAATTTATCAAAGGGGAAGATATGACATAAGGTTTCTTGGTAAGCCAACTAGGGGTTAGAATGACCTCTTCTCATGGAATAAGTGTTAAAAAATCTAGGACATTGTACTTATTTATGAACACTAATAATTACGTGTGATTATATATACAATCCTTTTAACAATTACCATTTTTTCATCAAGTAACCATGCTTTAGAAAATAAATCATACAATAGTAAAAAATAAGAGATCATGGTGCACAATATCAACACAATAATTATCCTGGGAAATCCCATAAAAACCCAACAACTTCTTTCGTTATAGAACCAATTCAACAAGAGATATCAAAGTTATGGAACAACTAAATAGAAAGTGCATCTAACAAGTGTTCAAGTTGGCCCTATCAATCTAATGAAAACTATAAGAGAAAAGAGAAAGTTAGCTCCCTCTTCCACAAAAATGTGAACCCTTTTATCACGGAGATCAACTTTAGAATCTCAGCCATTTCACAGAGTCTCGGTCCTATTTAAATAGAGAAAATTCACAGAGCTTTGGTTCCTTACAATAGAGGTATATCAGCTTCCTTTAACATAATTATTTTTGGCATCCTGTAACATAGTTTTCACATACCTTCAGCCTTCTACTATGAACCATAATGATTTCATACCTTGTAACATATAAATAAGCCTCAAAAAAACTTGGTGCTTCAAGAGAGATGCCACAGAGAATTTTTGTGCACTTAAGCTTTTGTTATTTCTTCTTTTCTTGCTTCGTAGGATCAAAAGATACAATTGATGATGCTAGAATCGAATGATTTGAATGGAGCATGAATATTCATCAATATGTAGATATCACGTGAGTCGAATGGGTGCCAATAATAGGTGAGCTAACTTGAAGGAGAGAGAGTCGACTTGAACACTTGTGGTGCCAAAACAAATAAAATTTAAATTTTTATCTTTTGATAAATATAAAATTTTGATTTTCTTATGAGCACTAAGATCATGCTTTACATGAACAAGTACATCAATATATCAATAGGAAGACCGACCATAACTACAAAATTCAACACTAGGAAACGTAGGTTCAAGATCTGCAAAAGCCCACACATATGAGGTAACAAGATATTCCTTTTCAAGTTCATATTGCTTCTTAGCCTCCAACAATATTTAGCAAGTTAAAGGGTGCTGAGGAATTTCACAGAAATCACACCAAACCTTAGAGTGTAGAGAGACGGGTAAGGGGGAATAATCATCAATGAATTTCCTGAAGAGGGCGGGCCCAACAACGTTAGGATACCGGTATTTTTGCCTCTCTGAAAAGTGTAAGAGGGAATAAGTGAGAGGAAATATGGGTGTCATGAACTCTTGCAGAATGGAAAAAAATCAATGAATTTATTAACATGGTTATGGGAATCTTTTGAAGGATGGCCCACAAATTTAGGGCAAGTATACCAAGGAAAATAATCGATCAAAACTTGAAAATATGTGTGCATGCTAAGAAAAACAAAAAATCAAGGAGTAAAACTAATTACATACCCCAGTATGGTCTCCAGAAGGATGTTCATGTTCAAAATAGGGTCGCTATGGCATCAACACCTCAAACTTCTCAGTGTCTAGAGAGATGCAATGGGAGCGTTTGCCTATGGTTTAAAGCCACACAAGTAGCACTGAGTCCACACCAATACTTGCACAACTCAATCCACTCTTCATCAAGGAGATCGTGGCTCATAAGTAACAATAATTTTTCCAATGATCTTGATGAAAGAGAGAAAGATAAAACAAGAAAATAACTAACAACCTAATATTTACACTAGAAACCAAATAAACTCCCTTTAACTATATGAAATATATAATTATTTAAAGATAAAAAGTGATAATGTAGTATGATAATAAGTGTTCAATTATTTACCATTAACCTCTTAATTTTATATTTTTTTCATATTTACAAAAATAAAAATGAAATATTAAAAAATATACAAAACAAAGGGTTAAATTAAAGTAAATAAGTTTTAAAACAAAAATTAAACAAAATATATCATAACCATAAAAATAAAAGCAAGAAACTAATTTCTAACACATCATATACATGTGACTAAAATATTAACATAGAAAAATAAATTAACACGATGGTATAGGAATATACGAATAAGAGTGAATCAAAGTCAGGTTTAAACAACTCGATGGTTGGAAATCTGATGGCTATATAACCATATCCCACATGGGTCGTGGGCACGTGCAATACATTGTTAATATACCAATCCTCTTACTTTTTTCATTCGACAGTAGTTGGGTCTTTTTTGCGGTCCCTATGTCTTTTTGTAGAAGTCCACTTTATAGATGATTGATAATAATGGACACCACAAGTTAATGAGAGGAATAGTATTTTACAGCTCACCATTTCATTTGAGAGTGATAAAGTCTCTTTTGGTGATATTTGGATCTTGAATTATCACGAGTATGTAATAGCTCGGTCATTGGATAATAATGGACACCACAAGTTTATGAGAGAACTAATATTTTTACAACCCACCATTTCATTTGACAGTGATAAAATGTTTTTGATGATATTTGGATCTTGATTTATTATAAGTATGCAATGCATCGGTCATTGCACTTTGATCATGATGGTGCTTATAATTATCACACTAAATGATCCATGAACTTCGGGAAATTATTTTTTCCACCTATATCATTTTATATAACAAGAACTCTGCATATTGTTTTTTTCATAACCAGAACTTTGCATGTATTTCTTAATTATGTCTCAAGAATTAAAAAAAAAAAAATATAATGTAGTCTTTTTTTTTAAATAGGCATTAAATTCTTTTTCTCTTCTTGCCTTGAAAAAAAGGAAGGTACCTTTTTTTTTCTTCTAACACACGAAAATTTATAAGAGAAGCCAGGGCATTCTTATATAAACAAAGTTAGGGAATACAAACGTGAAGTGTTGGAGATGTCAATTACGATATTGAGGTGCAAAACTTAGATGTGATGAGGCAAGAGATTTAGTCAAGCTTGAATGGGCAATGTTGACTAAATTTTCGTCAACAAGGTCCTAGGAAATCATGAGAGTAATGAGAACAATTGTGTTGAAACTCGACCACATATGGGGAATATTTTATCACAATTAGAGAGCACAAATACTTAATCACAAAACCATAATCATGATTTTTCAATCAAAGATCCACATCATCAAGGCTTCAAGTTAATAACAATAAACTACTTCATTCCAAAGATTGATATTAGGAAGTTCGATGCTAATGATCCTATAACATGGATATTCCACATGGAGAAATACTTTGATCTATACCAAGTGAAAACCTTACAAAAGGTAAATATGGAATCCATGTCTTTAGAACAAGATCAAAGTGTATGACGTCAGTGGCTTTGTGAAGGGAAAGAGGATTGTATTGTGTCTTGGTCTATTTTTATGAAGTAATCAATTGCACATTGTGGGGATATTAAGAGAAATACAATCTTTATTCAATTGGTAAATCTTTGCAAAACATGTCCAAATATAGAGAAAATGCAATATTTCCAAAAGTTGAGCCTTAGGGTAAAGAACATTTTAGAGGGTCATTTGTTAGACCTATTTCTGATAAATTTAAAGGAAATCATTCAACATGAGGTGCATCTCTTTGAACTTAAATCCATGGAGAATGCTTTTAGTCTACCAAAGGAATGTTGAAAGTAAAAATATGGCTACAAGAAGAGTGATCACTAACAACAATATAGAATGTCACACTCCCTCACCTAAACTTGCTCAATCAACAAGGTTGACACCACAGAAAAGGGATGAAATAAGAGTAAAGGGACTATGTCTCAATTGTGACATTAAGTACAATATGCAAGGGTTATAAATGTGGCGAGAAGAAATTAATCTACATAGATTATGAAGAGGAAAAAGATCAAGAATTGGAACCATCACAAGATATAGAGCCAAGAAAGAACATTCCAACGATACGTTGTGACGCATTGAGAAGAATAAATGATTCACAAACCCTCAATATAGAAGGAGATATCAAAAAGAAAAATGTAACAATGTTGATTGGATCCAGTAGTACCCATTACTTTATCAATCACAAATTGACAAAACTCCTCGATTACCTTGTGTTTCTAGCACCATAATTTCAAGTAATGTTGTAGATAGAGGCACCATGAATTGTTCAGGGAATTGTCATAGTATTAAGCTAAATATAGGGGATTATTATTATATATTCCCATGATTTCAACCCAAATGGGTGGTGTGGATGTTTTATTAGCCATCCAATGGTTAAAATCATTAGGAATAGTGTCCCTTAATTTTCAATATCTTTTCATGAGATTTCCTCATAATGCAAGGAAATTGAGCTTGTAGGTATCCAAAGGAAACCCTCTAAAGTGAAAAGCTCTAATAGCATGACAAAAATACTCAAAAAATGGACACCATGGTGTAATTACACAATTGTGCTCATTTGATGTTCAAACATCTATATCCTCTACTCCAGTGGATCACCAAATAATTATCAACAATCATTCCAAGGTATTTGGAGAGATGCTTAAGGGTATTCCACCTATTAGAGATCATCATTATGGTATTCATTTGAAACCTCAAATTGTACCACCTAACATTAGGCCTTACAAGTATCCATATACACAGAAGTGTGAGATTAAATGTCTAATTCAAGAAATGTTAGAGGTTGGAATCATACAACCTAGTCAAAGCTCTCTCTCTTCACCAATGATGATGGTTACAAAAAAGGATGGATCATGGTGTATGTATTCAAATAAATTGAAATCGATGTATTATGGCCCATATAAGGTGTTGCATAAGACTAGAACTATGGCTTAAAAATTGGAGTCTTCACATGTTCATCCAGTCTTCCATGATTATTTCTCAAAGAAAGTAATTAGTGATAAGATCCCAATAAAAAATATTTTATCAAAGACTAATGAAGAAGGGGAAATCATATTAGAACCATAAATAATCCTTGAAATAAGGATTAAGTAGTAGATAAAGCGATCAATTATTGAGTTCCTCGTCAAAGGGAAGAATCTACCAATGGAAAAAGCAACATGGAAATATGAATTATTCATGCAAAAACACCTACAATTAGTCAAGTGTTAAGGATATCACTTGTTTAAAGGGGAGGGGCATGTTAAGTCCTATACAAGCCCCATGTCAACCATAAAACCCCTTATTAATCCCTAGATAATAAGTTATCACATTTATATCGTTATATTGTTTTATGTGAGTTAAAACCTATCATTGTACCCTTTCATTATAATTCTAACCTTTGTCTCATATATATACCAAGGAGACCTAGTCTTAGGGTCATCATATCTTATCTTGTATTGTATTCATTGTAAAATGAGGTTATATTCATTAACTTCTTATCATTTTTAAGGCACAATATTCATAACAATTTACCTTCCATGAACTCTTGATTGAGGGGCATCTTAAGAGCATAATGTGGCACATAAGTAAAAATATGTTTGAAAGAATATAAGTTCTAAATAAGCAACAACTTTCACTAGAGAAATAGCTTGTTTTTCTATGGTAGAATATTTAAATTCATAATCATATAAAGTTTTCATCATAAAGGATATAGTAAGTTCTCCTTCCTTTTCATTATTTTAAGTATGGCAACGATAGTTTCTTTGAAAGAAAATGAATATAATGAAATCCTTATTGAAATCAAGACATAATTGAACAAGGTCAACAATTATTTCTTGCTTGATGTTTGAAAAGGTCATTTGAGTTTTAGGGGTCCATTCAAATGTTTTATATTTCTTCAATAACTTATTAATTTAGTTCACAATTGAAGCATAATCGAGAACAAATATTTGACAAAAAATATCTTTCCAAAGAAAGAATATACTCCTTTACAAGATGTAGGTGGATTTAGGTCATTTATGGCTTTAATTAACTCTAGATCAATATCAATACCTTATTTATTGACAATATTACCAAGTAACTTCCCTTTCAAGACTTCAAAATTTTTTTATTAATATTAAGATATTTATTATACATTCTACATCACTAAAAAAGTTTCCCAAGATGTTTTAGATGACATCGTCTCATCTTTGAATAAACAATTAGGTCATCTCGATAATCTGCCATAAATTTCCTATCAAATCACCAAAATCATGGTCCATAACCCTCCAAAATGCGACACCAACATTTTTCAATCCAAAAGGCACGTGAACACAATCAAACATACCTGATGGTGTAATAAAAGTAGTTTTGTCTCTATCTTATTCAACAACAAGCACTTGATTGTATCCTTAGAATCTGTATAACATAAAAATTAATGTGAAACCAACCAATTGTTATAACAAAATATTCATGTTAGGAAGTGGGTAATTATCTTTAGCATATGCTCGATTAAGATCACAAAAATCTACATAGATCTAAATCTCACCATTTTTTTTTTGACCTCCACTAGATTGGAAATCCATTCTCAATGTCTAATTGGGAAAACTATAACATCCCTTTTCAACTCTTTAACTTACAAATTTATAAGGGTTTCATCTTTGTGTTGATCACTCTTAATTTCTACCTAAGAGGTTTCGAACCTTTTTTGAGTGGTATTAATACATTGAAAGATGGTATTGTTATATTCCTTTATATTGTTGATACCCATTTTCGAAATCTTTGATTTTGTAATATGCTACAAAATCTCTTACCTTTGTCATGCTTAGCCACACCCTGATAGGCTGTCGGTAACTCTTCTTTTATTTATTTTTCCACATAGTTTTACTACCATGACCGAAAGGGGAGGACCACTAAGATACTTTGCATATGGCGCTGCATGCATGCTATTAAATATATAACTATGCATGCTTATGATTATGTATTCCTTCTACGAGATGTAAATTTTATGGTTTACTGATCTTTGAATTGGCCACACTTTTTCACATATTTCCCTACTCCTGCAATCCCAACACACATGTCATTCAATACAATTATATGATGCATACATGAATTATTGTATTGTGGATTATGGACATTATGACTATTGAGACATTATTTTATAAGAGTGATTGTCTTATGAGGTTGTTATATGCATATACTACAAGATATTGGATTGCAGATTGACCAAATGATTAAGAGGACTATGTGAAAAAATTCCATGTCACAAGTCTATAACATATCAATGTTTTGGTGCAATTCTATGATTGAAAGGCGCTACACATATTATAACTATTGCATTGTATGAAGGATATATGCACTAGAAGGTTCACCATCAAATATCGTGATATATCATGAAAATAGTTATGGAAACTTCTATGTATTAATGCGATGTGAGATGGTGCTAAGTATTTCAATCTTGGTGTGTTGAGATTCAGATGATGAAGCAGTGAAGCATTAGCAACTTCACTAAGTGGGCCCACATGAGCTATTTTTTGGTGCAAGTCTATTTTTAGACATGTCGATCATATTCTATGAGTTGCAGGATGCTATTTGTGGATGGTTGGTCAAGTTGGAAAAATAGATGGACTTCTATTTTTAGACATATTGGGCGGAATCTATTTTTATATTGCCAATCTAAAAATAGATATGTCGAATATTATTAGCTCTTAATAATATTTGGACTCTAAACATTATCTTATTCTCTTGGAGCACTTCAGTTAAGTGCACAGATGTGGCACAAGAGCTGACAGAAGGAATTACGCTATTCCTGAGGGTTAAGTGGAGCTATTGCATGGAGAATTCAGTTAGAACTCATGTGACAGAGTTTGGTGGAGTTGTAGAAGTAGTTGGTGGAGTTGTGTTCAGTTTAACTTAGTTAGACACAATTGAGCTAGTTGTATCTAGTCTAACTGATTGATACACTAGTGAGAGTGGTGTGAATTAATTAATAATTAATTCACTAATTAATAACTCATTAATCAATTGAAGAATACATCAGTTCACTAGGTCTTGCTTGATTCGGTGGGAGACCAGTGGAGAGATAGGTGAAAGAATAAGTGTGACTATCAGTTGTGACTATAGTGATGCATTGATTGCATCCAACACTCAGTGGAGATGCCAATGAGGATTGCGTGAGCAAGGCTGGAGTAATTCGAACTCATTCAGAGCCATTCTTCAGCAGGGATTGCGCAGTAGAGGCAGGCTAGTAGGTGGCAAAGATCGGTGCATGGATTTGCAAGATCGAGCCTGATTAGTGTGTAGCGATTGTATTGTACTGAGAGCTTGATATGATCAACTTTGTATGAGGATTGTTACATGATCTCTATGACATATATTATATACAGATAGTTGGGGTTTTCAGCTTCAGGCTTTCCCGTTAAACAACTGTGTTCATATGTGTGAATTTTTATTGTTTCATGTGTGCATTGCAATCTTGATTTAAATTTCTGCAAATGATCAATGGTGGAATAGATTCTGTATTTTGCATGAAGTTAAAATAGTGTGAGATCAGGAGAATCTTGGACATATAACACATAAGTTATATGATTTCTACATGGTGCACTTGCATCAATGTGGGACCTTGCCCAATTGGATTGGGAAGGTTAACATTTTATATGGTATTAGATGTATTTTTGAATAGTTGTCCTTATTCTAGAATGTTTAATGTTGTGGCAATCAATTGCACTTTTGGAGCTTCCCCTTCAACACTAGATGATCTAGTTATATGACATGGTTCATGCATATATGAATTAGGTTTTAAATTTTGATGGTTTGAAAGACCTGCATATACTGCTTTAAATTCATGGTCTTGAAGCCCACGAGCCTATACTAAAAATTTAATTTGGGGATTTATGGTGGATATGGATACTAACTCCGACCTAGGGATTGAATTTGCACAAAATTTTTATTTTATCAATCGATCATTTGGCATTAACCCTCAGTTTAGGTTTTTACCGATTGTAAAACTGCCATAGTTACTGAAGACACTGGACTTAGCTAGAAAATTTCCTATAGAAGGTTGTGTTTTTTCTATTTTTAAGCATATTACAGGTAAGCACTTGGTTTGTTACACATTTCATTGTGTCTTTTTTCATTGACTAGTTAACTTTTGTGTGTGTATGTGTGTTTCATGTTACTCCTCTTCTCATTTTCCAACTAGTCCCTCTCAGTTCTATATTACCTCCTTTTGAAGTGATTGGTCATTTGACCAAAGTATATTTCATTAAAATTGAAAAGAAATAGGGCTCCTCTCACCCTTGCATTCTGATTATTCCTCATTGGCTAGTGAAGTCAAATTTTCATGTCAATTACTCAGGATTTCAGGCATATAAAAGAAAATGGGGAAAACCCCATGCATCCAAAATAATTATCTTTCCCATTCACTCATTGTTTGAGTTTGAATTATCATAAAACCCTATATGTATAAAAAAACATGTGTAAATTACATGCCTATTAAAGTACATATTCTCGGTCTCCTGTTACAAATTTCACTCCATTTATCTTGCATAGTTTCATCTTCAACAAACATATATATTTCTTGTGCCACTTCCAAAGTTCCCTCTCCAATTGCATCTCATTTCAAGGGTTTTTATTCCTGTGGCCTATGGAAATTTTTTCCTAGTTATTCTTGTTGCCATACTCAAAATTTTATATACATTTGGGTCCACTCATAGAAAACCCCCTATTCTCCTATTGCACATTGTCACCGAGTTATTTTTCAAACTCTTTTTGAAACATTACGCAGTCTTCTCGAGCCTTACCTTTCCTACAAAATAAATCACATTTATTTGGTTAAACCATAGCATGCAAATGGTTTTATTCTATTGTTATTTTTTGTAATTATTGCATGCAATTTTTGTTGATTTTCTCATGTAAATAAAATTCGATTTTGTAGAGTTGTAAAACCCATGTTAAAACCCTAATTTGATTAAGTTGCTTTCAGGAAAAAAAAATGACAATAAGGGCCCTCTCTTAAATGAAATTGTCGTTGAAGTATAAATTTTGACTAAATAAAAGAGTAAATGGGTTATAACCCAATGTTAAGAAATAATTGTGATGTTGTGGCATTGACCTTATTCAACAAGGAAAAAAATATTTTGTAAGGAGAATATATGTTGCCTCATGGAAGCAACATTGTCATTGGGGGTTTGAACCTTCCTCCTCCATTCCACTCCATCTGCTTATAAGCTTGCCCCTGGTTCTTTCCCCTGAAAACACATGATAGGTAACTGATTTTGATTAAACACAATTAATTGTAAAGTGAAATGAGTAGTTGATAAATTTACCTATCTTGCAATCATGAATGATGGCTTGATTATTTCAGAGGAAGAAGGAATAGACCACCAAGATGATGGAATTCTGGAAGGAACAAGAAACTTCACTTTTATGTTCACTTCAATGTTGATATTGATGAATTCCATCAATTGACCACCACAGGTCATCTCAATATATGGTATCCAAATGTGTCTTCTATTCCTCTTGCTTATCAAAGCAGTTCAGCGCCATCTCTCAGGTTCCATCCTAACATTCAAGAGATACCTAGACATCAATTTTCCAGTGAACCATTGAATGAAAATTATGTTGGAACCTAATTTAAAATTTACTTGAATGTAATAATAACACTTGGGGTAATTTTTCTAGGGTTCCACATCCTGTTTTTAGTTCTCGTTCAACTA
This sequence comes from Pinus albicaulis, assembly GCA_034641835.2. Classification (NCBI taxonomy): domain Eukaryota; kingdom Viridiplantae; phylum Streptophyta; class Pinopsida; order Pinales; family Pinaceae; genus Pinus; species Pinus albicaulis. Next base: position 965,934,783 of record CM076569.1, read on the forward strand.
CACATGCTTCCTCCTCACCTTTTGGAAGCCTTTTTTCTTGATCTTCATTCAAAAATCATCCCTTCTCCTACTATACTAGTCATACTCATGAACATTTTGCTACTCCTTTGGTTTTCATATTTTTTGCACCTTTCCCTCCATCCACTTCTTCTGCCAGTGTTTGCTCTGCAAAAGACCTTGATCATAATGTTACTCTATGATCACTATTAGATCCCACAACATCTGCTTCAAAGGGAACTAAATATCAACAATAGTTGGGTGTAGTGGGACCTCGCTTCTCCATGGAATAGTTTTTAATAGGGTCTAAGAATAATTCATCTCCTTTTGCATATAAGTTCACACTCATATGATGGGTGTTTGATAGGGATACATGGCAGAAATTTCATGGTGCAAGTTTTAATAGTGTTTATTTCGATGATGGATATTTGTACATAAATGTTTTGATTGTTCATGTCTTGATTATGCACGTTGAGACATTGGATGTTTTGGATGATGTGTTGTGATGGACTTTTATTTTTACATGTGACCTTATGGTTCCATAGTTTGGAATTATGATCGATTATATGGATGACTTGGATATGATTATGTGTACAAGCCTATTTATATGTTTCATGTTTTATTGATTTCTCGATATAAACCTTATCTGATGCATGAATATTTTTTATGCGGTGGCTATCATGTATTTAGCATATTTTTTATTATATGGCCAATGTTTTATGAATGTGGGTCCTCCCCTTTTTGAGTCCTTTCCTACTTTTAAGGAGCTCAACCTTTCGTCTTATCTTCAATTAGTTAATCCTAATTATGTTTTAAATACTTTTCCTTTAAATTTAATAAACCATTATTAAATTGTTTTCAAGAGTTAAGAGTATAAATTTAGGTTGGAAAAGGAACACAGGGATCCTCTACATAGCAACACAGTTGGTATGATATAGTTCCATTATTTAGTTGGGTTTTCTTTTCCTTTTGTGTTTAGGCATTTGTGACTTACAGAAATTGATCTATAACGCTTATTTTAAATAGCAACATTGATGGAGGTTGGTAGTATTTGTTGTGGTCAGAGATATCATCAATTTTAGTTACTAAAGATTTATATCTGTTGAAAATTTTTCCAATAGTGAATTTGGCTCCCTTTTGTAGTAGCATACCAGTCTTTGAACGAGCCTTTTGAGCTTTCTGCAAAAAGTCATGTTTAATTTTGTTGTTTATTTATTTTGGCATATAACCAATATGGTCTTGTAAATGTGGTCATATGTTAAGAGGTCACTTGTGCAAACATTTAATCTACCAAGTTTGTGGTCATCATATCTAAACATTATTCTTCCATGCTCTCAATGAAGAAACTTGCAGTATTTTTACCACCTGGTGTTTAATTATTACGCTTATATTTTTCTCTTTCTTATATATATATATATATATATATATATTGAAATCTCAATTTATAAATAATTTGTCTTTGATTTTGCCTTTGTTTGCAAATTACCAATTTGTTTCCTTCTTTTAAGAATACATTTCAATTTATCTTTGTAAGTTATATTGTAAATTTTATTTTATTACTTTCTATTTTTTTTTTACTTCAAAATTTTATTATAAACTACTTGTCTTTGAATCGGGCATCGTTCCCACATTTCTGGCCTAGCCAGCTATGGATTCGAAAAACTGTGTGAGCAAATTAGAAAAATTCATCAACATCCTTCTTGACGACCATACTGGGGAGTGAATAGTGATCGATTCATAGGTTAATTGGTTACCTTGATTTTATTCTCTTTGGCCTTGTTATTTTATCTTTCTTTCTCTTTTTCTACTGCTTTTATTGTTGGTTTGATTATTTTTGTTTGATCTTCAACAAGATTAATGACCAAACTTCAACCTTTTAGACCAAGTAACGATCAGGACGACATAACTATGTCATCATTTTCTACAGTTATATAAACAATAACAAAATAATATAATCAAGGTGAGTTACTTGCTTTTTTTGTTTTGTTATTGAGATATTTATATGAAAGAGTGTCTTTTCTTGAACAAGTTGATTGAATTCAATCACAACTGATGCCCCAACATGTCTCGTTCCAACCCAATATATTTCCAAACTTTAATAATCATAAGAATATCTTTGTCATTCTTTCTATCTTTCACTTGAAACCGTTAAGACCCAAGAATAAATTGAGAGGTTTTGGGCTGCAATCTCGCGTGATATTGAAATTGTTGGAAAAAAAATCATACAACGTATTGCAAGAATCCAACCTCTTAAATAATATATGCACACCCCCTTTCGCAAGTCTCGATCCTCACATCATAATTAACACATCAATTGTTTAAAACCCCTCGTCAATCATGTAGTTTGAGATTAAGATCTCCTAAATTTGATTCATTATTGGTTGTTAGAAGTAGAAGAAACAACTTAGAAAATCTTAGAAACACTCTTAATATATCACTATCTAAATATAACACTACATTCTTAAATCATATCCCGATATTTGATATTCCACACATTAAAATGGTTGCACCTCATTTAGGAAGTCTTTTCAGTGATTATCATCCTACTCCACACCCCAATGATCCTAATAAGATTATTAAAAAATATGTGCTTTTTGAATTCAAAGAAGACTTGAATGCAACCCCTTGGCATGTGCCATCTCCTCAGATTTTACCTCTTGCTGCTACCATATTACCAAAATTCAAATATTACTTGCCCAAATTATCTGGAGATGGAACCTGCATTGTTGAAGAACATTTAAGTTCCTTTTTGAATGCTTGTAACAATATTGGGGCTAATGTTGAATATTATTGTATGAGGTTTTTTGTTAATACCTTGGAAGGAAAAGTTGTTTCTAGCTTTTATCATCTGCCTTCTAAAACCTTTTCCACTTGGATTTAACTATCTTACTCATTCAAGTCCACCTTTGGACAACAACGAATTCCTACAAATTGGCTTAAGGAATATAACAATGTGATCTTCAAATCTGGAGAAACTGTTAGAGCTTTCAACCTTAGGTTCACAAAGATTTATAATAAAATCCTAGGTACCATAAGACCACGTATCTATGAAACCATGATTCATTATTACAATATCATCCTTCCTGTCTATAAGGATCGCCTTGAAGAAAAATTGGTTAATGACCTCAAAACAACCTTGAAAACTTGTCTTGAATTTGAAGATCAGAACTTGAGGATTGGTATTCCTTTGAACAAATCTAACAAAAGCCTTGAGATGAATGTAACCTTGCAATTTATAATGTAGGAAATGAATAATCGCACAACTTATTTTCAGTGTAAGGTTACACCTATACCTTCTCAGCCTGCCCTTCCACCTATTTCGCAGTCTACCCCCATCCCCTCCACACCATGAACTTTTCTTTTAAACATCCATTGTGTAATTTTTGTGAAGATTGTCATGATGAGAGTAATTGTTAAGTCATGAAGGCTAGTAGAGAAAAAAATTAGGAAGGAAATCTACACCTCCACCTCCCAACCCCACCGTAAATAGTCTTGATTGGATTGATGATGATGTTAACATTGTAAATACTTGTTCCCTCAATTATAAAAAATTTCAAAACAATTCTTTCAACTCCAATAATCCTCCTAAGAAGTCTACTCCAAATGTCAAAGATGACATTCATTCCAATTCAATTAATAATTCATCTATTTTTTTCAGAAAATATAATATCTTGGATGATTTTTCCAAAATCAAATATAATGCTACACTTCTTGATTTGGCTCAAACTCCTGAGCATATTTCCAATTTGAAAAAAATCTCGAAAAAATAAGTGAAAACACTTGTTTCTTCAATATCCATTATAGAAATGGAAGATGAGGCAGAACCCTTCCAAAACCAAGGAGTTGAAATAGTAGCCAACTACAAATAGCCTAAGAATCCTCCCTTTTATGTGTCAATGAACATGTTTGATAATATAGCCCATTTTTTCTTATAGACAAAGCTTCCAAACCGAATGTAGTGCCTAAAACAATTATAGAATAAAGTAGTGTAATGTTATGCAACCAAATTACAAAACAATAGAAATAGTAGATCAACGACTTAAAAAATATCCTCTTCGAGGGGGAAACCTCCTTTACATTACATAAATGAACAATTCTTGGATGATTCAAATGAAAAAACCTGCTTTATATATATAGGAGTCTAAGGGATCACAATATAATCAAATGCAACATAACAATAATAATGTAAGGGCACAACATTAACAATAGTGGGCTTCTATGGAGCATAATAATAACAATATGGGGACTCCATGGGCACAACAATAACAAAAAAAATAAGGAGCTACACTAGTATTATAGGGACCTAACATGCCCCTCTATTTCAAAAGAGTGTTGTCTTCAATGCTTGAGTAGTTTTGGATGCTTATGTATAAAATTCTCATCCTCCCATGTCGAATCTTCAGCGGGTAAGTTCTTCCACTTAATGAGATACTTTAAAATTTATCGATTTCGTAGCTATCGAGTTCTTGTTTTCGTGACTGCTTCAGGTTCCAATATGATTTTTTCTTCCTCATCAAGTTCACGCAATATTATTTGAACTGGAAGCTTGTCACCTATAACCTTCTTTAAGCATGAAACATGGAAAATTGGGTGCCTCAGGAAGATGTAGGAAACTCCAATTTACATGCCATAGTACCAATATTTTACAACACCTTTTATGGACCATAGTACTTTGGTGATAATTTATTATCCTTCTTAGGTTGCTTGAGGGGCATTTGTTTGTATGGTTGTAGTCGTAAAAATACCCATTCGCCTACATCAAAACTTAATTTGTTGTGATGTTGATTTGCATGTTGTTTCATTCGATTTTGCGCCAAAGTGAGGTTATCCTTTAAGAGTTGAAGAACTTGTTGTTGATGCTCGATGTGATCTTCCACTTCTTGAACCTCAAAATTTTCTCTTAAAGATGATGTGATTGAAGGTGGATGATATCCATAAAGTTCCATAAATGGGGTCATTTTTGCTGCAGTATGGAAGGAAGTGTTATACCACCATTCATCTAGAGGTAACCACTTGAACCATTGTGTTTGTTTATCATATGCAAAGCAACAGAGATATCCTTCCAAACATTTATTCACTCTCTCAGTTTTCCCATCAGATTGAGGATGATAATATGAGCTATGAACTAATTGAGTATCCAGACAAGAAAATAATTTCGGGCAAAAATTTCCAGTAAAAATGGGATCTCCGCCGCTTACAATTATCTTTGGGTTTCCATGTAGATTTTGAATTGTTTCCATAAATGCTATAGCAATTGTGCTGGATTTAAATGGATTAATGCACAAAAGTGTGCATACTTGGTAAGTATGTCAACTATAGCCATGATGACACACTTTTATTCGTACTTGGGTAAACCTATGATAAAATCCATTGAAACCTCCTCCCAACGTTGAATTGGAATGGATAAAGGTTGTAACAGATCTGAGGTCTTAATTGTCTCAATTTTATTTTGTTGGAAAACCAAACAGTCCGCCACAAACTTTTGAATATCAGATTTAAAGCCATCCCAAAAAATTCCTTCTTGACCTTGTGGTAAGTTTTTAAAAATCTTAAGTGCCCTCCTAAGGGAGAGGTGTGCAATTCCAAAAGAATATTTTGCTTGAGTTGGGAATTCTTACAAAGATATAAGATATTTGTGTACCACAATAAATAAATTTTCCAGCTAAATGCAACAAATGTACTAGGATATTGCTACAGATTTTGAATGAGTGTTACACTTCTTTATCATTCTTCCATTCATCCCTTGCTTCGGTTATCCAATCTAGTCGGATAATAGAAATAGCACAAAGCAATGCTTCCACATCCTCATCCTTTCTTGAGAGTGCATCTGCAACAATATTTTGCTTCCCTTTTTAGCAGACGATTTCAAAGTCATAACTTGACATCTTTATAACCCATTTTTTTTGCTCTTCTGAAGATACTATTTGTTCCAAAAATTATTTAAGACTATCATGATTTGTTTTTACTTTGAAGTGTCTTCCCGTTAGGTAAGGTCGCCATTGCTTTAGTGCATGTAGTATTGCCAACATTTCCTTCTCATAATAAGGTTTGTGTAAATACTTTCCTTTGATTAGACGACTTTCAAAAGCAACGGGTCTTCCTTCTTGCATTAAAACAACACCAATTCCATTTCCTGAGGTATCACTTTCCACAATAAAGTTTTTTGTGAAGTTTGGCATAACTAAGACTAGTGCTGGGCACATTGATTCTTTAAGATGTTCAAATCCCTTAGTTCCTTTTGCAATCCAAGAAAATGCATCTTTCTTCAGGAATGTTGTTAGATGTGTTGTTATTCTCTCATAATTCTTAACAAACTTGCGATAATACCCTGTCATCCCGAGAAATTCTTGCAGATGCTTTTGTTTGTGGGGGTTTTCCATTTGTTAATGGATTTAATTTTGTTAGGGTCTACCTTAACACCCTCATGAGATAGAATATGACCCATATATTCCACCTCTTACACTCCAAAGAAACATTTTGAGTTTTTTTGCATATAATCATTTCTCCTCCATTAGTTTGAACACCCTGTCAACATGTTGAACATGATCCTTCCAAGAATTTTTGTAGATTAGTATATCATCAAAAAATAATAACAAAAATTTTCTAAGGGTTTGAAAATGGAATTCATCAAACCTTGAAATGTATAATCAACATTGGTAAGGCCAAAAGACGTGACCAAAAATTCGTAATGACCCTCATGAGTTCTAAATGTTGTTTTCAGAATGTATTCATTCTAATTTGATGATATCCTGAACACATATCCAACTTTGTGAAGTAAATTGATCCATGTAATTCATCCAATAACTCATCAATAACAAGAATGGGAAATTTATCTTTAACAGTGAGCTTATTGAGCTCCCTATAATCCAGACACATGCTCCATGATCCGTCCTTCTTGTGCACCAATACTACTCGAGCAAAGAAAGAACTTTGAATAGGTTGAACTATATCAACATCTAGCATTTCTACAACCATACGTTCAATTTCACTCTTTTGGGCATAGGGATCTATAAGGGCTGATGTTTGGAGGAACACTTCCTGGAATCAAATGAATAGCATGATCATGATCACAAATAGGTGGGAGGCCTTTGGGAGTCTCAAATACCTTTGAATGATTGTCCAAGATATTTTGGAGATCTGGATAAATATATAAGTTCGATGTTTGAACATCTAGTGAGCATAATTGTGCAATTATGCCCTGTTGTTATTTATTTAGAACCTTTGTCATGCCATTAGAGATTATTATATTTCTTGGTTTCCCTGTGATACCCCTTAATTCAACTTCATTTTATTCCCAATTAAAAAAAAAAAGTTATTGAAAATTAAAGTTATTGTACCCAAAGATTGTAAATGATTGGAATCATAGTACAACATAATGGAAAACATTAGACTATCCAATACATATTCCCCCATGTTTAGCTTGACATTATGGCACTTTCCAAAGAGATTTATAGTTCCTCCATTTGCAACCATCACTTGACACTCTGGTGCTGGATATAGGAAGCAATTCAATTCCTTGGCTATCTTACAATGAATAAAATTATGGGTACTACCTGAATCAATCGGAACTATTACCTTTTTCTTCTTGATATGTCATTATATCTTGAGAGTTTGAGGAGTGGTAATTCTTGCCAATGCATTAAAAGATATGGTCAGATTCATTTCTTCTTTCTCTAGGGTTGGTTCCTCATGTATATCCTCTTCTTTTGGATTTTCTTGTTCCTTTCTTCCTCCTCTTCACAATCTATGTAAAATAATTTCTTCTAAGCACACTTATGACCTTTAGTGTTTTTGTTATCACAACTGTAACAAATCCATTTTTCTCTTTTTTCTTCCAACTATTGTGGTGTCAACCTTGTAGGTTATGGAAGCCTAGGAGTAGCAACACTTCCAACTGTTGTGGTGTCAACCTTATAGGTTGTGGAAATCTAGGAGTAGAAACACTTCCAACTGTTGTGGTGTCAACCTTGTAGGTTGTGGAAGGCTGGGAGTAGCAACACTTCCATATTTATAGTTGTGAGTGGTAGGCTTCCTTGTCGCCATAATTTTTCTTTCAATTTTTTGAGTAAAATAATTTGTATTAGATTAGTAACATAAATTATCAATCTGGGATCCGTAGGACTTGTGAGGCATACGTGCACAATATATTATAGGGATCATTTTATGAAAAATAAAAATTAACCTAATCACACCATTCCTATATTAACTTGAAAATCTATTCTACATTCAGGAATTAAAATGTAATCTACTTGCAAAATTCAAAACTAATCTAATCAAATCTATCCTAATATATTCTATTTGCGTAATTGAAATCTGATCTAAGCACACTTCGCGTAATTGAAATATAATCTAAACACACTTTGTGTAATTGAAAGCTGATCTAAGCACACTTTGCGTAATTGAAATCTAATCTAAACACACTTTACGTAATTGAAATCATAATCTATGTTTGCATAATTGAAATATGATCTAAGCACACTTTGCGTAACTAAAATCTAATCTAAACACACTTTGTATAATTGAAAGTCTAATCTATGCTTGCAAAATTGAAAACTAATCTAACACACATGCATAAATCAGAAACCTATGGTTGTTGTATACCCGAATGCACAAATCTATCCAATTGGAAGATGATGGAGTCACATTCATGAGATTATTTAGGTGAGCATAAGATTCAAAAGTCAAGTGTAAATGTAAATAAATAATTCAGAAAACATTTAGAAACTAATTGACATGAAATTAATCTACAAAATTGTGAGCAATTTAAACTACAAATTGACAAGAATCTAACTATGAAATAGCGATAAATTAACTATGAATTGATGAGAATATAACTATGAATCAACAGGAAATTAAACTAATAAATTGACAGAAAAAGTAAACTACAACTATAAAAACCTCCTTAAAATGTACTCTATCTTACATTCTAATATGCTCCATGATATCTCCTACTTCACATCTCCCTCCATGCTTGGAGCTTCAAAGCTTTATTCAAGTTCTCCAAAATTAAAAGGCACAAAATAATAAGATGACAAGTTACATGAACAAGAGTTTAGTTGTCCAAATAGAGGATAGATATCTCCTATTTATACAAATGCCTAAGAAACCTCCTCATTAATGAGGATCCTTCTTCCTCTCCTTTGATTCATAATAATCTCAACATATTTTCTAACCATAGGCCACGTATCCCTTCTCCAAATCTCCTTCATATCATGAATATAATTTCGAATTTGATATTTGGGAGCCACATAAGAGGGCCTTGGAAGCTTCCAATGAACCTACACATGTCACAAAAATCTTTCCACTTTTAAGGTATAAGCATATGCATATTATTTCCTAAATTTTGATCACAAATTCACTTAAAAACACTAGAAATTAATAATGTTTAGAAAACACAAGGGTAACCCAGATGATGATGAAAGTGAGATGAATCTAGTGACATAGTAGTGAAATGGAGGTGATATAATGGACATGATGGTGAAAGTGGATTTCTTTTTAAGGAAAATTCTGAGACCAATTTTTTTTCCCAACATGAATGCCTTTTCCAATGAATCATTTTCCCAAAGGCAAACATAATGTTGGATGTTATCCTTTAAAGTCCCTATGAAGACATAAATCCTATGTTCCTTTGGAATATCATTTATCCTTATATTCAATTTTTGGAAGTCCTCAATGTTCTCCGCCATTAAAACCTTTTGTTTGGGATTTATCAATTGGATAAAGAAGGTGTTGCTCTTTGTATCCTCATAATGTGCTATCATTTCCTCTATAAAAATTGACCAAGTGACAAGTGGTTTACGAGAACAAAGCCATTGATACCATACAAACTGATTTGGTTCTAAATATAGAGTTTCAATGCATACCTTTGTGTGTGTTTCACATTATGGAGATCAAAGTATTGCTCCATATGTAGTATCCATGTTATCGGATCCTTGCCATCAAAATTCCTCATATCGATCTTTGGAATATGGTGGGTCTTCAATCCAACATTATAGGCTATGAAATCATGATTTTTTTATTTTTTTTGTTCTCATCATGAGTTTCATTTAATACCTTTTCGCCATTAGGAATCATTTCTTGTAGCAACTTTGCTAGACCTTCCTTCAAACCTTCCATGTCTGATTTAAAACCATCCTTTAAACCTTCCATGCCTACTTTTAATCCATCCTTAACTTCCATAACATCTATCTTATCTTCCATTTAATTTTTTGTTACTCTTTACGAGAGCGAAATTTGTTGCACTTGGTCTCGTAATTTTGATATATCATGTTGCAATTCTTCCTCTTTATGTGTCATAGTAGAGATTTCTGAGGGCCTAATGGGTGTGGAATTATTTTGTTTGGGAGGAATTTTAGAATCCAATACTAATATTTATGCTTCAATATGCCCTTTGAATCACTTCAAACTGATTTTTTAAACAAAATTTATGCAATTTTTAAAAAAATACACACTTTTTTTCTTTTCTTTTGAGGAGCTCGATATTGAACCTGATGTATCTCTGTGATTTTGGATCACCAAGATTTTATCTTTGGTCCTATATTAACCCTCTAAGTCTTATTTCCAATTCCATAGTTCAAACCCAATTTGGATTCTTCAAGATAAATTTATGTGCAATCTCCCACAATGACCTAATTATGGATTGGTTGAGTAGAGCGAACTTTTATGGAATGACACATGTCCCTGTTTCAACCTTCAGAATGCCACATGTCTCAGTTCACTCTATACACATTAACAAATTAAGCATGATTCTAAGCTTACCTAACTGCCCTTAGCCTTATCTCTGCAACTTAATCCTTGAAATCTGGCCTAAACCCTAAACCTAGTTCCTTCACTGTCATTCTTATCCAGCAAAACTTCAAACAAACAAAAAACCTAATCTGCTAAGCATAATAACTAGCCTAAGATCAATATATTCAGTCATCTCATTGGCTACAAAGTGACATTGAGAAAGCCCTATCTAGTTGTTGTAGGGCTAGCTAGCTGACCTAAAGGTTGGTTTGTGGTTACCTTCCTTCAGCTCCATTCTTAGCCTTGGGAAGTAGGGGGAAGTGATAAAATTTTTGGCGTCGTTGTCGGGGAGTGATTGCAAAAATTTACTTGGGAAAATTTATTTATTCCACTAAAGGTTAGACTTTTGGGTGACAATTTCTGACATTCGAAGAAGGTTGAGTCAGTAAATTCGAGCGAAAGTGCAAATTATCAAGAAAACTCAGCTTCCAAAAGACACATTAGGTCAAATCCAGACCCAAATACCTCACCAATTTTCAATGACCCTGAGATTATTTTAAGAAAGTAGAAGACAAAGTCTTAGAAAGTTGGAAAGGTTATTCCTCCACTTGTGAAATCAAACTCCTTGCCTACGATATTTACTTCAGAAGATTTGTCCTATAACTCCGAATTTGAAACATCTTTGTTTAAGTTTACGTTTGAAACTTTTCCTTCAGAAATTGTCTTTGATCCTATTGATTTTGAGACCTACTTATCATTTTTTGAATCTTCTTATTCAAATTTTGATAGTGAATTCTATTCTAATTTTCACAAACTCCAAGGTTTGGTGGATAAATTTCAAGTAACTTCAAACACAACTTATTTTCAATATCAACAGTAGGATTTTGCTTCACCACCTGCTATTACACCTTCTCACACAACTACATCATCATCTCTTCATTTCATTCTGTCATTACCTCTGCAAGTTTTCACACCATCAACACCTCTACAACCTCTTCCATTAATCATGGCCAAATTCGCTCTATTGATATTACCGCAACAATTCACCGCACTACCTCATAACTATGGTCAAATATTTCCCCTTTTTGATGGAACATCAGAGGTTACTGCTCATCAACACATTTTCAAAGTAGTTGATTTCATAGATCTTGAAGATATTGACAATGATGATTCCAAGATGTGTATCATAACACAAATTTTCTCAGAAGAGGTAAAAAAATGGTTTTGCTCTCTCATAGCTGGTTCAATAGCTAATTCACAATAGCTAATTGACTTGTTTATGGATAAATGGGAGGAGAAGAAGAATCCATTGAAAATCCTAGCTGAATATAATGCCTTGAAAAGGAATTATAATGAGTTTGTACAAGACTTTACAAATATATTCAATAGAATTTATGATTCTATTCCTGAAAATATCAAGCCTCCTCCAGGCCTTGCTTTACTTCATTACCTTGATGATTTTGATCCTAATATGGCCTACAAGGTACTTATACGTATATTCTTGACCCATGGCAGAAATGAAAATGTAAGTGAGCGTGGGCAAACGATTATCAAAAAGCAAAAAAACAAAATGAGAAAAGAAGGTGACTATCAAGGAAGGAAACATACTACTTCATTTGAGGGAGAAAGCTACGACACTTTGATGAAAACCATGAGAGAAGATGATGGACAAAATGGCCATCGTTGATGATAAATCGAACCCTCCTTTAAATCTAAATTTAGGAAGTCCAAAACCAACAACATCAATATAGGATCGAAGCAAAGGAAACAGGAGAGTCGGGATCCACAAGTGATACCAAAAAATTCATCATTAGACAAAACTACACATAAGGCCCTTATGAAGAAGATGAAGAAGAGATTTCATGCGAGAATCATTTATTTGAGGAAAATCAACAACCTATTTTCCTCACTGAAGAAGATCATTTTTCTGCAGAAATTCATGTACTATATGATCAACAATATGTCTTGTCAAATGATGATATGCTATCAGTACAGACATAATATTACCAGAGGGGATATCATAATTCTCTTACTCAAGTACAACGGTAGAATGGTTTGAAAAATAGGAATGTTCCTATAACCTCCAATCAGAAAAACATAATTCTCAAACCGATACTCATCATAAAGAGACGACTACTTCAAATCAAAGCAAAGACAAGGGACCTGTTGTAACTAGTCCCGCAAAAGGAAATGAAGCTTATACTAGCAGTCAAAAAAAGGATAAATAATTCCAAGATGGAAGACAGAAGAAGGAGATTCCACAAAAAGATCACCCTGAGAAGAAAGATGCACTATCCAAAGAGGTAGAAAAACATTTTTCCCTCTTTAGTATTGAAAATGAAATCTAAAAACTGAAAGTCTTCATTCCTTTAACTAAAATAGTCAAGAATGACCAGTATAAGTTTCAAGTAGCTAAGTTTCTTAGGGTATATCAGATGTCTGATATGGTCAATATAAGTGATGATCACTTAGAACTTTTATTTGGTCCTGTTGTCAACCAAATAAGGCTTTATAGTCTTTATAGGGGTGATTATTGGGCGGGAAACCAAACAGATAGAAAGAGCACATCAGGGGGGATATTTAGTATCGAATCTACAATTGTTTCTTGGTACAACAGGAAACAGAGATCTGTGGCACTGAGTTCAACGGAAGCAGAATACATGGCAGCGAGTCAAGCTGCATGTAAGGCTATCTGGATGAGAAAGATATTAGTCGGTTTGTTTGGTTCTCATTTAGATCCGATAGTGATTCATTGTGATCATCAAATTTGCATTAAACTCTCGATTAATCATGTGTTTCATGATAGATCTAAGCATATAGATATTCGGTATCATCATATCAGAGATTGTGTTCAGCGGAAGATCATGTTGCTTCAATAAAGTCCTACGAAAGATCAGGATGCAGACATTCTGACGAAGGTGCTAACCAGGAGAAAATTTGAATACCATAGAGACAGGTTTAGGGTGAAGGATAATCCCTTTCTTGTTGAGAGGGAGTGTTGAGATTCAACAAGAAGATCCTAGAGAAAATTATGCACCTACACTAGGATGGAGCCTCATGCTATTTTTAGGTGGAGGTCTATTTATAGATGCATGAGAAAATTCTATTTATAGATGGTTGAACAAATTATATTTATATATTATGTTATATTTATAGATGTATGTGCGAGTTCTATTTATAGATAGCATGTCTATTTATAGATGCATGTCGACTATTATTATCCCTTAATAATAGTTCGACAATAAACAATAATCTATTCTCAATGAGAACTTGGAAATAGTTAACGAAAGTGGCAAATCAATTAGCTATAGGAAATTCGAGTTCAAAGGTTGGTTTGTGGGACATGCAAGTGGACTTAGTTGTGACTGAGTGATTCGAAGTTGTAACGGAGTTGGATGTGTAGTTATGCGAGTTATAAAGTAGTTTAACTCAGTTAAGTGCGTTAAACACAATTGTGATAGTTGTAATTGAAGATACACTAGTGAGATATCAGTGAATTAAGTATTAATTAATTCAAAATCATGGTATCACATGTAACTGAAGATTTACTACTATTAAATACATGCATGTCAGATCCAGTGGAGACCCAATTGAGATGTAGGTGAAAGGGAAACTTTGACTATCAGTTGTGACATTAGTGGGTGCACTCATGTAACCACACACACATTGGAGATGCCAATGAGGATTGCGCAATCGAGACAAGTAGGATTCCTTTCATTCAGGGATTGCTATCAGCTGGGATTGCACAGTGGAGGTAGGCTATCTAGAGGCAGTAAATTGCCACATGAATTTGCCAATTTTTGTATGATAGTGTGAGACTATTGTATATTTTACTGAGAGCTCGTGGATTAGAATTTGTATGAGATTGTTTCATGATCCATGATATATACATAATATATGATAGTGGGGGTTTTTAGCTTTATGCTTTCCTGATAAAAACATTTGTGTTATGTGTGATTGATATTGCAATTGGCGATCATGTTTTAAATTCCAAAATATTTTTTTGCAGAAGCGATTCTGTATTTAACAGTAGCATATAATTGTTAGATCAGGAGAATCCATGCAATACATAATTTGTATTAAAATTTCTACAACTTTATCTCATGCTCCTATTCTTATTTGTCCAGATTATATACTTGATTTCATCATTTTTTCCTTTACTTCGGAGCATACTCTAGCTGTTGTCCTTATGCAAAAGAAAAATAAGAAAACAGAACAAACCATCGCCTTCTTTAGTAGAATCATTAGAGATGCAGCCTTGAAGTACAATATCATTGAAAAACATGCCTTGGCACTAGTTAAAGCATTGAAGGACTTCTGAGTCTATATTCTTCACTCTCATTTTATTGCATATGTCCCAAACGTTGTTGTCAAAGATGTGCTTACACAGAATGATCCTAAAGGTCAACGTGGCAAATGGATCATTGCTATGTTAGAGTATAGCTTGGAGATAAAGCCTACAAAATTGATCAAGGGATAAGGCTTGGAAAAGATTATGGCAGACTCAAATATCCATGCTTCGAACATTAATTTTATTGTTGCATTATCTGAGGAGCAAGAGGCTGATTAATTACCTCAGGTATTTGAAATCTTTATTTCATCGCCATGGTACGCTGATGTTGTTCATGTTTTGAAACACTTGAATCCTCATCCTAGCTTGCCTAGTATTAAGGCTAGATCTTTGAACTTGAAGGCTCTTAAGTATTTCATCTATAACAGTGCTTTGTATTGGAAAGATTTGGGCAGATTGTTGCTGATTTTTTTGGTAGAAGGAGAAGTTGAAAATGTGATGAATGACTTTCATAAAGGTGACTATGGTGGTAATATTTTTTGAAATACTACAACAAATAATATTTTTAGGAATGGATTCTATTGGCCAAGTTTATTTTAAGATGTTTATAAGACTATAATGAGCTGTCATAAATTTCATATTTTTCAAGGAAAATGAAAGGTTTCGTCACTTCCCTTAAAAGCCATAGTAGTTCAGGCACCCTTCTAGTAGTGGGGTCTTGATTTCATTGGTGAGATCCATCCTCCTTCATCAGCTCATCATAAGTGGATACTCACTGCCATTTATTAATTCACAAAGAGGATTGAATCCATTCCAATGAGGCAAGATACATATACTATTATTATTCAGTTTTTGGAAAGTAATATCTTGTCTTGTTTTGGCTTCCCACATAAAATTATTATTGACAATGCAGCTGCCTTTAAGTCCAAGAAAATTATTTACTTTTGTGATAAATATCACATAATACTTGGTGATTCTACAATATACTATCCTCAAGGCATTGGGTTGGTTGAATCGTCAAACAAATCATTGGTGAATATAATTAATAAGTTGTTGCAAGAGAACAAGAGAAATTGGCACAAGAAGCTCATAAATTCTCTATTGGCAGACAGAGTTAGCATGAAGAGATCAATCAATATGTCACATTTTCAGCATGTGTATGGTGTTGACACAGTGTTTACCACTTCTTTAGTTGTCCCAGTGATGAAAATTCTGCAAGAAATTGACAGTAAACCAAATGATATCCAGCGAAGAATCAGTCAAATGATTCATTTACAACATACAAGAGAAGACATTTTTAATTGCACTTCAAAACTTCAGGAGAAAATCAAGAAAGTATATGACAAGAAGACCAAAGCTGATGATTTCAAAGAAGGAGATGTTGTTCTTCAGTGGGATGCCGGGATTGAAGACAAAGGTAAGCACGATAAGTTTGATAATCTATGGAAAGGTCCATAGAAGATTACAACATTAAGAGGTAATAAGGAATTTTTGTTAGAAGATCTTGATGGGCAGGAAATTATGGGAGGACCAGTAAATAGTAGGTTCCTCAAACACTACCTTAAGTAAGATTGAAGAAAAAGGTTCACTTTCATTGTAAATATCACTTTTATTTTTTGTCAAGAATAATAATTTATTGCAGAAGTTTGAAGCCTAAGGAGAATTCCACGAGATTTCTATGATCAGTTGATCTTTTTCTTTCAAAAATTTAAAAAAGTTTAGTGAGTTTTTTCGAGTAAGTTTTTCAGTTTGTCGAAGTTATTTTAGTTTCCAGTTTTGACTCCATCACCCAATGGATAAGGCTACCTGATCTATAGTGTTATTGACATCTCCTGAAGGAGATGCCATCCCGAGTTGGAGCCAATGTTAGTGTCCAATATTCATTTATCAAATGTACTCTTTCAAATTTTCTTAGTAGTGGTCCTAGGTCAAAATTTTATATTTTCAAGTCAATTTTCAAATAAAATTATGTTCGCTGGATATGTCCAGGTCTTAAAAAGATACTCCCTCCAGTTTATTCGTGGTAATTGTAATTTCATGGGTCATCTCCTCTATTATCATCTAGAGTCTTAGGTTACTCACCATGCTTTCACCTAGGTTAGTCACCATGCTTTCACCTAGGTCAGTCACCATGCTTTCAGTCACCATGACTTCTCATATGCCACAATACCAGTCTTTGGTCAACTTAGAAAACTATACCGAGAAAGTAAAATGAGGTACATGATTAGTAGCAGAGAAAAGCCTAATAATCACCCCATACATGTTGTTCACATGGATTTATAGTCTTTTATCTTATTTAGTGATGAATTTTCAAAATATTCAGAAATTTTGATGGAAGAAAAGACAGAAAATTCAGAGTTTTCAAATTTTGTTTTAGAAATTGCAAATGTAGAAAATCAAGAAAAGATTCCAAGTGGTTTGGAACCAAGTGCATTTTACCAAAAAAGAGATTAAACAGTGAAATACACAGAAATTTTTGGTACAACAAACCTTTCTCAAGCAACAAGTAAAGTTCAGTCATCCGATTTGTAACATCCCAATGAAGAAAGTGGTTTGTGGACCATAGACTTCGATGGAGCTTTGGGTAAGGAAGGGGTTGGCATTGGAGTGTGGATTCGCAACCCTATAAATCAGTCTCTTAAAATTCCTCCTAATGTTTGAATGTCCTATTATAAGTTAGCATTTGATTGTTTGAACAATGAAGCATAGTATGAGGCTTTGATAGTCGGCTTGAAAGTTCTCAAGATGTTAGGTGCCAAGAAAATTTCTGTGTATGGTGACTCTAAATTGGTTATAAAACAAGTCAAAGAGGAATACCAGACCAAGAATCATAGGATGTGAGCATACCAAAATGCAGTATTAGATATCGTCAAGACCTTAACCAAGTATACTTTGTCATTGATCCCAAGGGACAACAATGTTATTGCTGATTCTCTTACCACTTCGCCCAACATGTTTAAAATTCCATTGTATCCCAATAAGAAGTATGAGATAAATGTCAAACATCACCTTGTTTTTCTAGATAATGTTCACTATTGGAAAGTATTTCAAGATGACAAACGGATCAACAACTTCTTTCAATCGGAAGAGGAATTTGTGAATTCACAAATGGATGACCAATTTTATGAAAATGATCGAGAATTGCATGCAGCAGAAATGAAATTACTTCAGTTGAAAGACAAATCCATTACTAGAGGTAGTGTGCCTTTGGAGGAGATTTTTGACCAAGATGTTGCTGCATGCAAACCCACCTTGTTTCCAACAGAAGTAGGAGTGGAAGATCTTAATCTTGGCACTCCTGAAAAGCCCAAGATGGTCAAGATTTCAAAATACTTGAGCCGAGAGATGAAAGGTAAATATGCATCGCTCATGTCTTAGGTTGCTGATGTTTTTGCATGGGAGTATTCTGATTTGAAAATACATGATAAGAGTATAATTCAACATACTATTCCTTTGAAACCGAATTATAAGTCTTTCTGCCAGAAATTGAGGAGAATGAATCCCAAGATGCTGCCCTCCATTCAACAAGAGGTAAACAGGTTATTTACCTGATGGTATTATAGTTCCACTTCACTTCTCAAATTGGATGTCTAATTTAGTGCCAGCAAGAAAGAACACCGAAGAGATTCGCTTGTGTATAGATTTCAGAAATATGAATAAATCATCGCTGAAAGACAATTACCCACTTCCAAAAATGGACCATATTCTACAAAGGGTAGTTGGATCTTCCATAATTTCAATGTTGGATGGATGTTCTGGGTATAATCAGATTTTAGTCCATCTAGATGATCAGGAAAAGACAACCTTTACAACACCATGGGGTACCTTCATGTACGCAAAAATTCCCTTTGGATTGAAAAATGTAGGGGAAACTTTTGAGCGAGCAATGGACATCGCCTTCACCAATGAAAAGTATGTATTCTTGGTCATCTATCTTGATGATATTACTATTTTTTCTAAGACAGAGGAGCAACACTTACAACACTTGAAAATAGTTTTTTAGAGATATAGGAAATTTCACATATCTTTGAATCCTAAGAAGAGTCTGTTTGCTATGAAGGAAGGAAAATTGTTGGGCCACATCATATCAAAAGACGACATTTGAATAGATCCTTCAATAATTGAAGCGATTCAAAGCTTGGACTATCATAGAAGCAAGAAGGAGATTCAATTATTCAATGGTAAAATCAATTTTCTGAGAAGGTTTGTTCCCAATCTTGCTGAACACTTAAGGTAAATTACTGATATGTTGAAGAAAGAAAGCGAGGCAAAATGGTTAGAGGAGGCAAATAAGTCTTTCAATCAAGTTAAATTTTCTTTTGTTGAGATTCAACAAGAAGATTCTAGTGAAAATTATGCACCTACACTACGAAGGAGCCTCAGGATATTTTTAGGTGGAGTTCTATTTATAGATGCATGAGAAAATTCTATTTATAGATGGTTGAGAAAATTATATTATAGATGATGTTCTATTTATAGATGTATGTGCGAGTTCTATTTATAGATCGCATGTCTATTCATAGATGCATGTCGACTATTATTATCCCTTAATAATAGTTGGACAATAAACAATAATCTATTCTCAATGAGCACTTGGAAATAGTTAACTGAAGTGGCAAATAAGTTAGCTATAGGAAATTCGAGTTCAAAAGTTGGTTGGTGGGACATGCAAGTGGACTTAGCTGTGACTGAGTGATTCGAATTTGTAACAGAGTTGGATGTGTAGTTATGTGAGTTGTAAATTAGTTTAACTTAGTTAAGTGAGTTAAACTCAGTTGTGCTAGTTGTAACTGAAGATACACTAGTGAGAGATTAGTGAATTAATTATTAATTAATTCACAATTAGTGGTCTCACATGCAACTAAAGATTTACTATTGTTAATTACATGCATGTCAGATCCGGTGGAGACCCAATTGAGATGTAGGTGAAAGGGAAAGTTTGACTATCAGTTGTGACATTAGTGGGTGCACTCATGCAACCACACATACATTGGAGATTCCAATGAGGATTGTGCAGTCAAGACAAGTAGAATACCATTCATTCAGGGATTGTTATCAGCTGGGATTGCACAGTGGAGGCAGGTTGTCTGGAGGCAGTAAATTGTCACATGAATTTGCCAATTTTTGTATGACAGTGTGAGATGTTTGTATATTGTACTGAGAGCTCTTGGATTAGAGTTTTGTATGAGATTGTTTCATGATCCATGATATATACATAATATATGATAGTGGGTTTTTTTTAGCTTTATGCTTTCCTGATAAAAACATCTGTGTTATGTGTGATTGATCTTTCTTCTTGATTTGCAATTGGCGATTGTGTTTTAAATTCCGCAAGAATTTTTTGTAGAAGTGATTATGTATTTAACAGTGGCATATAATTATAGATTAGGAGAATCTAGGAAATAAATAATTTTTATTAAAATTTATACATGGTATTGGAGCACAGAATATTGCAATTTTGAAGCAGGAGCTGAGTTTGTTGGTGGAAAGAATTCGAATTTGTAGAAATATTTTCTTGGTGCTACAGTTGAGTAAACATCGAAATGGCTTTCAATTGCTTGCGACTAGAGTATGCACTCGAGGGTAGCTTGAACTAAATTTCTTTGAAGGACAGAATGGAGGCGGTGCTGGAAGATAATGGCTTGAAGGAATTCATTGAAAAAGATGTTCCTAAGCCTGCTTCGACAGATGTTGCATTAATTGAGGCATGGAAAAAGAAAGTGGCAAAGGGAAGGTGGATTCTGTTCGAAGGTGTACGAGACCACATTGTCTCAAGCCTTCATGGGAAAGCCACACCATATGCTCTGTGGAAGGTTTTGACGGATATTTTCCAAAGCAGCAGCAACTATAGGAAATTGGTGCTGAAAGATAAACTCAAGAAGATCAAGATGGAAAAGGGCGAAAACATTCCAAAGTATCTCACGAATTTTGTCCAATGTTGGGATGAAATGGGGACTGTGGGAATAACTGTTGATGATGATGATTTGGTGAGCTTGGCTCTCTTGGGACTTCCTGAGAGTTGGCATAGTTATGAAGAATCTGTCAATGGACAGGAAAAACTGCCAAATTGGGAACGACTGTGGTCGGATCTAATGCAGGAGGAGTTCAGGCGGAACAATAGAGATGGCTCTTCATCAAAGCATGATGCCGAAGAGGATTTTTCTTTGGCTGCCAAGGCAAGGAAATGGAAGGGGAAGAAATTCCACTCAAAATCCGAGTCTAAAGGCAAGAAGCTGGATTTGTCCAAAGTGAAGTGTTTTCACTATCACGAACATGGGCATCTCGCTACTAATTGTCCACAGAAGAAGAAAAACAAGAAGGCTGTTGGAGTTGCAGCTAGTGAGGCCCTTACCTCACAATTTGAACTTGACTTGTCGTTTATCGCATGCATGGTGTCAAGTACATTGGGATCAGTGTGGTATTTGGATAGTGGCGCTTACAACTTTCACATGACGGGAGATAAGGATATTTTCAGTAACTTGGAGGAGAAAGATCTCCAAATTCATATAGAGATGGGCGACGATGGACGATACAGTGCGACTGGCATTGGTACCATTACCTTTCAGAGGGAGTTAGGTAAACCATTTCAATTGAAAGATGTTATGCATGTTCCACTAGGTCTGAAGAAAAACTTGGTCTTTGTCGCAATGTTGAAAGACAGAGGCTATGATGTTGTTTTCAGCGATGGAAAAGCTTTCTTGTGACATAAAACAATGGGTCAAGCCAAGAGGATAGAGATTCAAGTTAGGAATATCTACAAGCTGGAGGTAGATGGCTATGCTTCCATGATGGGAAAGGCAGAAAAAGTGGTGAGGTAGGATGAGGGTGAATTATGGCATAGGCGATTAGGCCATCTTCATCATGGAGCCTTGAAAGTAATGCGGCAAATATCTACTGGACTTCCAATGGGAACGCTTGCTCTGTTTGATCAGTGTAAGGGTTGCACCATGGGGAAGTATGTAAAGTCCACCTTTCATGAAAAGGAGAACCGTGCTTCGGTGATCCTGGAGAGAGTTCACACAGATGTGTGTGGACCGTTCTCGGTTGCTTCAATAGCAAAACATAAGTACTATGTTATTTTTTTAATGACTTTTCTCGTAAATGCTGGATCTTCTTCATGTAGAAGAAGGATCAAACATTCTCAAAGTTCTGTGAGTTTAAAGCATTGGTGGAGAAAGAGTTGGAGAAGTAAGTGAAGGCTCTGAGGAGCGATAATGGTGGAGAATACATCTCAAATGAATTCAAAGACTTCTGCAGCAAAGAATGAATTCAAAGAGAACTCATAGTGCCTCATAACCCATAGAAAAATGGGGTCACGAAGAGGAAGAAAATAATGATTGTGGGAGAAACACGAGCGATGTTGCATGATTAGGGCCTACCAATGCATTTGCGGGCGAAAGCATGCAACACTATGAATTATGTGCAAAACCGTTTCCCTCATAGAGTACTTGGCATGAGTACACCTGAAGAAGCTTTCACTGGTAAGAAACCAAATGTTTCTCACTATAAGATTTTTGGCTCATCTGTTTATGTGCATGTGACCAAGAATGCCAGGAAGAATCTGGAGCTGACTGTTGAAGTTGGGATATTTGTGGGATACACAAAAACACCCCATAATTATCGTGTGTATTTTCCAAAAAGTCGAATGACTGTGGTTCGATGGGATATAAAATTCTATGAGGAGAAAGCCACGGTTGCCACTTGAGAGGGAGTTGGACTTGCATGCGGAGGAGGAACTGTTGGTTCCCAAAGATGAGTCTCTAGATGTGGATCAGCCATAGGAGGAGGTTCATGGAGTGGAGAAGTCCACTCATGCAGATCCAAACATCAGAATTGGAAGAAGGTGTACCATGGAAGCTGATAGGCTAAGACTTGATGCTGCACAGAAAGTAGGAGCCCCTACTTCACAGCGTAGACAAAGACAGTCTCCCGACCGATTTACTGGATACATGGCTCTCATGAGCAAATGTATTGTGACTGAGCCATCTTCCTTTCAGGAAGAAGTGCAGGAGCCCACATGGGTAGATGAAATGGTTGAGGGGTATGACTCCATTTTCAAAAATAGTGCTTGGGAAATTTTTCCAAGGCCGGTTGATAAATAAATGGTAGGTTCAAGATGGATCTACAAGGTAAAGCAAGCTGGTGATGGGAGTTTTGAGAAATACAAGGCCAGATTTGTGGCCCGGGGCTTCTCACAGATCGAGGGGATAGATTATGAAGAAACCTTTGCACCTGTCGCACGGTATTCTTCCATAAGGACTATCCTTGCTCTCTCAGCGTAGATGGGTTGGCGCATTCATCAGATGGATGTGAAGACTATGTTTCTCAATGGGATCATTGAGGAAGAGGTGTACATAGAGCATCCTGAAGGATTTGAGATATTCAACAGTGAGTCGCATGTGTGCCAACTCAAAAGAGCGCTGTATGGGCTGAAGCAAGCACCCCATGCTTGGTACACTCAGATAGACAACTATTTCTCCGGACTTGGCTTCACCAAAAGTGAAGCGGATGCAAACCTATACCAAATTGTGGTGGAGGGTAAGATTTTAATCATTGTTCTTTATGTTGATGATTTAATACTGACTGGTGATGAGAAGCTGATACACTCATGCAAGGAGGACCTTGTAAAGGAGTTCAAGATGAAGGATATGGGCCTCCTTCATTATTTCCTTGGATTGGAAATATGGCAACGAGATGGTAAAATTATTGTGTCTCAAGGTAAGTATGCAAGGGAGATACTGGGTAAGTTTCACATGGAGGGCTGTAAACCCATGGATACTCCTCTTCCAGGGAACTGGAGGAAAGAAGATGCTACTTTTGGAGAGGTAGTGGATGCTACTATCTATTGACAATTAGTGGGTTCACTAATGTATCTAGTGAACATGAGACCAAACATTTGCTATGTGGTTAACCAGCTGAGTCAAGCGATGGTTAAGCCTACCAAGCTCTTTTGGAAGGCGGTCAAGCATGTCCTGAGATACCTAAGGGGCACATATGAGTATGGATTATGGTACATACAGACATATGAGGTTAATTTTTATGGCTTCACGGATGCAGATTGGGCGGGCAGTCCAACGAACAGAAAGAGAACATCAGGGGGGATCTTTAGTATCGAATCTACAATTGTTTCGTGGTACAACAGGAAAGAGAGATCCGTGGCACTCAGTTAAGTGGAAGCGGAATACATGGAAGTGAGCCAAGCTGCATGTGAGGCTATCTGGATGAGAAAGATCTTGGTTGGTGTTAGTCATCAGTAATTTTTACCATCTGTAGATGACTAAATATTAGTCCTAGATTTCTAAAAACAAAATTCCCTGAATATTGTGAGTTTTTGAAAACTCACTGCCTTCATTATCCTTATGGAAAATTTTTCACTATTATACCATTTTTCCATTTCATGGTCACCCTACCACTCCTAAAAGACTCCTTATGGGCTTGTACCACTCATCTCCATCCCTTTTTCCCACCTATAACCTCATCGCTCTATTTTTCCCTTGCCCATAACAACACTTTACAACTAGGTTTACCTATAGCCTATTCCTTCCCATGTTCACCAGGTTCCTCAAGCATTGATGGTCTCAAAACTATCTCTGTAGGCTCTTTAGATAAATCAAGTACATTGGATTTTGGATCTTCAAATACACCACTTTGTCAGTACTATGTTTTTACATTTGAAGACTCCAAGCCAATTTTCAGTCAAAGAGGAAGTCAAAAGGATCCTCCCACTAGGTCATTAGGGTTTCACAGGTTGTAAGGTCATAATTGATGTTTTAAGCACTGATTTTCCTTTGCTAGAAACTGGCTTAGATGTAATAGAAGATCATCACATGGTTATCCAAAAAAAGAAGACTTGAAAGTCTCCAAATAAGACTACCTTGTCAAATTCAAGTTCTACAAAAGGTAAATGTCCTTGGCACTTCTGCAGGAGTGTCAAGAGGTCAATTAGCAAAAGAAATTGATAAGGTAAATGGTATGTTCCTAAAAGAAGACATCTTGCAGCAATGAAGACAGGAAGCACTTGGTCTTAAGGAGAATCAGGGTTTTTGAGCTTGATTTGGCCAACAATGTGCCAAGCAGGGATCAAATGCAGAAATGACCATGGAGGAGGTACACCAAGAAACCAAGCATGAATAGAAGTTTTTCAGAACTTATTGATGAACAAGGGAAAAATGTGAGGTGAACTGGACATAAATGAATGAACTTGAAAGCGCTATAGAGAACTTAGAAGACAACACTGATAATTTTTTTCAAGCATTCTAGACACCTAAGGTTTTGGGAAAGTGTTCAAAGAAGGTGAAATGCATGGTTTGAACTCCATGATGACAACAAAGGGATTTTGAAGATGTCACTGTTTGTAAATATTCCAAACTTGTCCAAAGAAGTTTGTCATGCCAAAAATGATCAAAAGATAGTTTGAGCTCCATGGTGCAGGTAAAGGAAGATTTAGAAGCTGCCAGTGTGTGTAAACATCCCAAAGTTTCCAAGGTAAAATTTCTCACTGCCTCAAAGAGAAAGGATGTGAAGAGTATCAGTGAGAAAGGCAAAGTCAAAATTTTTCAATCACTTAAAAATCAAAAGATGAGTTGACTTTAGGTTGAAGATACTAGGGTGTGGAAGCATCCTAAAATGTTGCAAAGCTCAACCTGTCATGCCTAGAGACTATCAGTAAGAAAGGTAAACTCAGTGTTTTCAGGCACCTGCAAATCAGAAGTGGCCAAAGAAGGTAAAAGGCATAGTTTGAATTCCATGGTGTAGGCAGAGTAGAGTTTTGAAGGTATTGATATGTGAAATCCTCCTAGAGATGTTTAATGAGCTTGTTATGCTTCAAAGAGCAACAAGAAGGTCAAATGATCATTTCAGTCACCTACAAAGTAGCAGTTGTCAAAAGATGAAAAACATGATGTTGAGCTGTAAGGTGGAAACCAAAGATGATATTAAGGTTTTTCTATGTCAGAATGAATGTGTCAAGTTTTCAGAATAAAAAGGAACAGGGATTTCCTAACTGCCAGCCAAGGTGAGAAAGACAAGTTAAGAAATTGTAATGGAAGCCACAAAAAGTTTTGAAGGTGCTATCATAACTGATCTGACTCCAAGGATATCAAATGAGAATATTATGCCTCAAGAAGAAAAAAGAAGATATAACTTCATGATCTAAGTCACTTGCAAAGCAAAAAGGTCAAAAAGTTAGTGAAACAGGAAAAGTGAAAAATAATTTAGACATTAGGAAATGGGTTTACAAAGATTAAATTTAAATCCCAGGCATATAAAGGGTCATTTTGTTTTTCATTTGACTCATTGTTCCCTTGCAAAAGAGTTAGAAACGTTTAGGAGTGAGAAATTTCGGGTTTTTAGGTCAATTTTTGCTTAAGTGTTGAGGCGCTGCGCGTTTAGGTCGACGTTGTGCGCCTGGAGTCGGGCGCTGCGCCCCTGGAATTTTATCCCTTGTGATTTTTCAAGGCATTGTGCACCTGGAGTGTGGTGCTGCGTGCCTGGCAACGCAATATGCGTTTTCCCGATTCACTAGATAGGCCCGGAAAAATATTTTGGCACTGCGCGCCTGGCACAAGGTGCTGCGCCTTTGCCCGACTCGACTCACCTGTGACCTGGGCACCGCGCATTTGGTCAGGAGGGCCTCCTACACCCTGTAGACCCTGAAATCAGCTCAAAACATCTTCAAGCTGCCACTAAGAGTTTTTCAAGCAAAAAACTAAATGGTAAGTGGATGCCCTACTCTCCTCTCCAAGCATTTTGATGGTTTGCAAATTAAAGGAATGGAGCCCTAAGGAAGAAACCTTTTTCATTCTTAAACATCATTGTTTAAAATACTTCTCCATCTGTATGCTAAGAAGACCAGTGATAGCCAGAAGGGTACCTTGTTGAAGGATTGTTCACTCACCTAAGGCTGTGCTTACCCTCACTCATTCGTCCCTCCCCTTACAAAGATGCCTTTTTTCATCACCTTTCCATTACCCTCTTCCATATCAATTTCATAAGGAGTTATAGGGTTTAAAAAAGTAGAATTGTTAACATGTCAAGGGAAGGTGACAGTTGTAGTGAAGGAGAAGGCCAAATGCCAAGGAGGCATCAACACAAAGGTGGAAAAATCAATAGGTTTGAACCCCTCAACGCCTTAGAGCTGATATCCTCTCCCATGAATGTTTCATGTATCCATAATGTGGGATGTTTTGATTTTTGTGAAAGGATACAACAAGTGCAAAACCACCCTGAGCTTAGTAGGCTCTTCATACTCAACTTGCATGAGAAGCAACTCAACCTTGCAGGATTAAACTTTGAGCTGTTGTCTAATGCTATTGCCAATGCCACTGGGATACCTAGTGTAGGGGAGAAATGGTTCAAACAGGACAATCTTGACATGAGCTACTATGAACCCTTCCTAAAGCCTAGATACAAAGACAACTGCAAATCCATCTTTCCTTTCTCACATCTGCTAGAGAGATATGCACCTTTGATGAGAATTATCATGAAATATTTTACATGTGAGGGAAGGTTCTCTAGGCTTTACTCCTATAAAATTAGGTTGCTGATGCACTTTAATAGGGTTAGGATGCTGCACCTACCCTATTACCTCTACAGAATCATTGACAAGATGTCCTATATTGTACAGAAGAGAGATTTCCCTCAGTAGATGCAAAGCTTATTTCATCACTCTTTGATTAATATGGTTATGTTGCATCAATTGTAGCAGAAGGGCATTCCATGGGAGGTTTTTATTGCCCATGAGGTATTCACCGATCCCCAAGGCCAACAATAGCAAGATGCCCCTTCATCTTCTCATCCTCTTATTCTTCCATCCACTCACACTCCATCACCACATGATGACTCTTCCACCACACCATCCACACATATTCCTTCACTTAAGGACAACCCTATTTCATCACCCTCTTACAATGCATTAGACAATGAGGGAAATGACAATGAGCAATAAAATGAAAGTAAGGGAAAGGACAATGATGAATCTAGCAATAATGAAGAAGAAGATAGTGAAGAGGAAGAAAATGAAGAGGCAGAGGTCAGCAATAAGGCAGAGAGCATGGAAACAGAAGGCAATGGTGATGTTAGCAATGATGAGGCACATAGAAGTGAACATAATGATAGTGGCTCAAAAAGCCTTGATGACACTGATAATGACAGCACACAAGTCAGTATAGAAGTTAAGGGCAGTTCAGAAGGCAGTGAAGATGCAGAAACCAATGAAGAAGTTGCCCATGAGTCAGAAAACAGTGAGGAAAAGAGCTATGAAGAAAGCATCAAGGCTAATATTAGTGAAGAAGAATCAAACAATAAATAGGGAAACAATGATGCAGAAAAAAATGAAGCAGAAACCCATGATGAAGCACCTAGCAGTCAAGATAATGAAAATGAGGTTGAGGTAAATGAGGCTCATGACAATGATGAAGGCAGTGCAAAAAAATAGTGAGGAAATGAGCCATGATGGCATTGGTTATGAAAGCAATGAAGCTGATATCAGTAAAGAGGAAAAAAATGAAGCAGATATCAGTGAAGATGATGATAATGATGATGAAAATGCTAACAATGATAATGATAGCAAGGATATCAGTGATAAGGCAGGGAGCATGAAAACATATAACAGTGCCAATGAAATCCATAAGGACAGTGAGGATACAAATGATGATGACAGTCATGATGGCAGCGATGGTGAAGGCACTGAAATGATCAGAATTGAACCCTTTCCTTTGACCTACCAAAGAGGAAGTAGGCATGTGTTTGCTGCCTCTAAGAGGCAAGGGGCCATGCCTTCTACATCAACTAAGCAGCTTGATAAAGGCAAATAAAAGGTCATGGAGGAAGAAGAAGAAGACCAACATGAGACTGAGCAAGAATTTGAACTTATTCATGTTGAAAATGATGATGAAAATGAGACAAGGATCTCAAGCATGTTTCTCAAGAACAAAGATGCCCAAATCAAATATTTGCAAGCCAATCTAGGTAGGGCTAGAAATGTCATTCATTATTATGAAATTGAAAACAAGCAGCTAGAGGCACAGAGGGTAATCTATGAGGTCAGAGCTATCAGAGCTCAGAAAGAGGCTACAAAAGCCAAGGCCAAGCTAGATGAGGCCTTGGACACATATGGGGACACTGATGAAGAGGAAGAGCAGCTTCCTAGAAGGAGGCCATGAAAAATTGGCTTAAAGAAGGCCTTAGCCAAGGAGAGAGAGCAAGAGGCAACCTTGGCAGAGCAACTCACTCCAAGTGAGCTGATTGCCATGGAGATTGACTATGATTGGGAGCCTTGGATTGAGAGGGCTAATATGCTCTTAGAGGGTCTATTGGAGAAGACAAGGAGGGACCTAGACCTCCAAAAGAAGATGGCAAGGCACTATGCCTTCAGGAAAAAAATTGCAAGGGCCAAGCTCAAAAGAGCCCTTACTAAAATTCAAGTCCTCAAGGAGGAAAAAAGCAAATAAAACCTTTAAATCCTTTTTGATGCTTCCCTACAGGCATCCCAAACACCATGAGGAAGACAATTTCAAATTTTGGCAAGTTTTTGAAAATTTTGGTTTTTGACTGATTTAAAGTGCCAAGGGCGCTTTTTTTGGGGGAATTTATTGAGGATTGGTTTGAATTTTTGGGTTCATCTTTCCAAGTACATCATACACACCGAATTTCAGATCATTTGGAGCATATTTGGTCCTCCAAAAGGGTAAAAAACATGCAAAAATTCACCATTCTGCCTAATTTTCAGAGTTGGCACTGTGCCCTTAGCAATCCTGGGAGATTTGGTTTTTGGTCAAGAAAATGGACACAAAATGAAAACCTGAAGGTAGTTTTGGAAAGTAGACTTGACACGTTTTCCAACGAGCTATCACAGACCTCATTTGGACATCGGGAAGGCCTTCAAAACTCAGCTGCAAGATGACGTATTTTTCCAGTGTAGGCGTTGCGCCCTTGGACCTCAATGCTGCTCCCTTGCCTGCAAAGTAAAAAAAAGACACAAATTTATTGAAAATAGATATTTTGTGGTTTTTTGGGAAAATCACTCCAAAGTTAGGTGTTAGAAGTTATTTTTCATTTATTGCATTAGATATTTTGTGCCTTGGGCCTTGCATGGTCTTAATGGACAAATTTGGCATTTATGATGTATTTATAGATTTTGGAAACCCTAGTTAGGGTTTTGGTCCTCCTTGCTTGTTAAATACAACATTGAGGCCTCATTGTACACGTTGGATGATTATTGAGAGTAATACATAGACTTTGAGATTGAAGATAAATTGGCTCCGGTTTTTGTGGATGGCTTGACTTGCTTGAAAATGGAGAAGGCTCACTTGCAGGATTCATGAGCATAGTTAATGGCGTTGTGTTCCTTATTTAGTTATTGTTTTCTTATGTTATCATTTTGTTCCATATTTCTATTGCAGTAGGACAAAAGTTTTAGGCTAAGAAATGTTGTTTAGAGGCACCTTAGCTCTGTTTTTTCTCTACTGCTTCTATGTTTTCCTTTGCTAGGTCACATTAGAGAATTCTTGAATGTTGTCTAGCCCCACTTAATTTTTTGATCTTGAGAATGATTCAATGAAGCAAATTTCAAAGTAGTTTTATGGTTAGCCCTACTCTTTTCTATTACTTAAACATTGTTTTTAAGGTATTTTACTTTGAAGTATTGCTGGTTAGGTTTAGCTAAAGAGGTTTATGATTTGCCATGCCCTTTTGTTTATCCTAAATATTTTATTTGGTGGTATTTATAGCTCAATTAATGAAGTTAGGAGTTACCTATTCTTTGATCTTTGCTATATGTTTATCTTAACTGTTTTCTCAGCTTGAAGGTGAAATCACTAGAAGATTTACAAATTTCTTGCCTTCTATAGTTCACTGGATTGTTGTCTTGATGCTTACTTGCTAGGGTTTAGTCAAAGAAGTTATTGGTATGCCCTGTATTTGGTTATTTCTTGATGCTTAGTAATCTTAAAGGGCATTCTTGTTAAGTTATTTGTTGAAGGATTCTTAACTGCCCTTTTTCACCTACTATGTTCACAAATTTGATGTTCATTTCATTCACATAAGATTTTAGATCCATTTGACTTTGTTAGATTTTCCCTGTGATACACCCTTGACCTATTGTTAAACTCTTCAAGACCATTTGTAGACTCCATATCCCAATGGCTTAACCTCTCTCACTCTATCTATTCTACTTGACAACCTACCGAACCAAACAAACAAACAAACAAACAAACCCTAAACCTAATCACTAGCCTAAAATCAAAACCCTAAAAACTATCAAGTTACATCCCTTACACAAGTATAGAGAGAGCCCTCTTTGAGTCCAAGAAGGCTAGGTCCTAGGACTCCAAAGACCGGTCTGATGTTACCCCTGTACATTTGGTCTTACCAATCTAACAAATTACGGGAACCTAACATAGTGGCGATCACGGTGGGACTATGAGTTAGTGAAATCCTAAGTACACCTTAAGAATTCTCAAATCCCTGTCAAACTTAGAAAATAAAGTGTTAGACAAGAGTAGTATCTAATTGATTCACCATACTAGCAACATGATGACTCAATTGGAGAAAACTCATTAAAGTCTTAGTGTTACATAAGAAACTCAGAAACCCAAAACATCTCTAGATTGGTTTTTGAATTGTTGATGGTGGAAAAAAAGATACCCCTCAAAGCAGTAAGCCTTACCCACCTAGTGACTCCACTAGCCTCCAGTAGACCTACTAACTCCACTAGTTCTCATAGAATCCCCTGGGAATGCACTAATCAGTCATAACAGTCTAAAACACAGTCACTCATTGTGTGAGATTAGTACCCTTGCAGATAGCTCTGTTTTCAAGACACTCCTAAAATTTCAACCTCTTTGCATTTATTGAGTTTGAAATCTGGCTTCGCAAAGGATAAGCACCAGATCTCACCCTGACCCTAACCCTCCTATCATAGTTGATGACCCAGAAAATATTTTGTGGAAAAATTCTAGGACCGAAGATTCAACTACTGTTAGGACCATTCACAAAACAAGTTCTGTCCCTGAAAACCTCACAGCCTTGTAAGATCCCCAATTTGACTTATAACATAGAAAAAACATTTTTATAACTAAGTCTCAAAGTCGGATAGACCAGACAGACCTTGAGCCCATAGATTTGTAGCAGAGGCCCAGTAGAGAAGCCTCTCCTTCCACTCCTCCTGATTTTCAGCTTCTCCAAAAATTTGGCCCCTTCCAATCCAAATATGCTCAATCTTAGCTTGCTGGTCCCAATACATCTACCACCCCCATTCACATCCACTGTGAAAACCACTCCACTTCATCCTCCACCTCCTCTCAAAAATTCCCCTCTCACAAACCCTCCTTGGGTTCCTTTACCTCCAATCATGAAAGCATGGTTTGCCCCATTAGTTCTACCCTAACCTTTACTTCCCATGCCTCAAGACTACCAATCCAAAATCCCTCAATTTACTGGAGCTGACTCTACCATTGCCCAAAAACATGTAGATAGGATGAATGATGCCTTTGACTACCAAGAGATAGAAGAGGAGACCATAAAAATGAGTATGTTTGCCCAAAGCTTAGGGGGAGAAGCAAAGAAATGGTTCAAAAAATTGACTCCTAACAGCATACATCACCTCCCTTCCCTCTATCAAACATTCATAAACAAGTGGGAGATTAAGAAAAACCCTCTCCAAATCCTCTCAGAGTATAAAAACCTTAAGAGAAATGTCGTGGAAAGTGTCCAAGACTACTGCACTAGGTTCAATAGTGTATAAAATGCACTCCCACCTCACATGAAACCCCCACAAGGCCTAGCCTTAGTAAAATTTCCAGAGGGTTTTGATCCAGACATGGCCTACCACTTGAGAGAAAGAGATCCCCTAACCTTAGAAGACATGCAAAGGGGAGATGTGAGTGTAGAGGCCAATATAATTGAAAAGAGGGCTAGGATGAGGTCAGAAAAGAAAGTCACATACAAAGAGGAAACCATAGCCTCGACATCTGATGCCAAGATTGATAATCTAGTGAGGGTAATGGAAAGAATGATGGAGAGGATCAACTTGAATGAAAGAACACCTCCTATGGAAAACCAAGAAAATCCACAAAACATAAATAGGAACCAAAACTTTAGAAGAAACCCTCCTCAAAACAGACAAAGAGATAATGACCAGAAAATCAGGCCTCCTTTTCAAGACAACTATGTAGATAAAGAGGAAAGAGAGACTGAAGAGCTGGAAGAAAACCATGTAAATCTGATAGGTTCTAAAAATGAGGGAGATGTTTTTCTCACAGAAGAAGAACAAGGTCTATTTTCCTCAAACCAAACAGATAGAACATATGAGGATTCTGAAGAGTAAAAATTAGGATTTGAAAACACTATTATGGAGGTTCATAGGCAATATGACCTTAGGATTAAGAAAACCCAGGATGCCTCCAAGAAAAACAAACTAGAAACTGCTGTCAAGAAGACCCCTGAAAACCAGTGGAAAACACCAATACTATGGCTAAGAAATCTGATAAAAAAAAAGACAAAACCAACCAATCAAATGGTGACCCAAGCTGCCCTAGTATATCAACTAGTGGCCCTGGAAAAATTTCTCTAAATGACCAAATAAAACTCAGCAAACTAAAGCTGCTGAAAAGACTATGTGTCATAAAACTGATGTAAATATACCAAGAACACTAGCACCTTTCAGTTTTGTGGGAGAGATTGCCAAGATCAAAATAATCATACCTCTTACTAAACTAGTAACTCAGATGCATATAGGTCCCAAGTTTTGAAAGCTTTGAACATAGGGAATGACACTGACACTCTAAACTTGATTGATGACAAGCCTAAACTGTTGTTTGGACCCGCGGTAGAGGGAAAATATCAATAAGGAGCCGTCCCTCCATTCTATTTCAGCTTAAACATTCATGAAAAAATATTGCACAATGCTATGCTAGACTCCAGTGCCTCATACAATCTCATGCCCAAGGTGGTGATGGAGAGATTAGGCCTCAAAATAACCAAACCTTACAAAGACTTGTACTCTTTCGATTCAAGTAGGGTCAAATGTTTGGGTCTAATCAAGGATCTGTGTGTCAATCTGGCACAAATACTTGCTAAAATCCTAGTCATGGACATTTTAGTGGCTGACATCCCCCCCAAGTATGGCATGCTTATATCTAGGTCATGGGGAGCCAAACTCCAAGGAAACCTCCAAATGGACATGTCCCATGCTACCATCCCAGTTTTTAACCAAATAAGGAGATTGTACCGGGAATCTCACATGAAATATATGGCTAGCAACCAAGATAGGCCAAACAACACCCCTCATTATTCTATCCATTCAGACCTTGATTCATTTATCTTGTATAATGAAGATGACATTGATGAACAAGTAAATGAAAATGAGAAAGATATAGGCCTACCACAACAGTCAAACCAAACATCGAATGAAGAACTTGACAGCCAAAACTTTAGTAGCCCTGAACAACAACATAATGGCGAAGTTGAACTTGAAACACTTTGGAACATGAGCTTTGATGACTCTTGTGGAAAAGCTAGTTCGAGAGTAGGTGTTTGGATACATAACACCAATGAAGGCCACTCCTAAAAATTATATTTTCAATGCACTAACAATATTGGAGAGTATGAGGATATTCTCCTTGGTTTACATTTGCTAAAAGACATAGGAGCCAAGAAAACTTCTGTTCAAGGAGATTCTGAGCTAATCATTAGACAAATCAAGGGAGAATATTCTGCCAAGAATCCTAGGCTAATAGAGTACAGGAATGCTGCCTTATACCTACTGAAAATTTTTGAGAAGTATGAACTTATCTCCATCCCTAGAGCTCAAAACAACCTTGCCAATGAACTTGCCTTCACTGCCAGCACTTGCCAAATACCCCATGCCAATGAACAATACACTGTAAAAGTAAAAAACAGACCTACAATACCTGACAACATAGATTATTGGAAAGTGTTTGAAGGTGATAAACAAATTGATGATTTTCTGCAATTTAAGAATGAATTTTCAATACCAAAACCAAGCTTAGAGCATGAACAAGATTGCCCAAATGAAGAACAAACACCAAAAAGAGAGCCAGTTCCTTCTGTTGATGTAAATCTATTAGAACACTTTCATGAGGCAGAATTTTCTAGGGACCCAGATCAAAAATACCTTGAGGTTTTACAGTGCAAAGATAACCCATTACCAAGCGGTCTTACCCCCTTAAAAGAGCTGTTTGACTTCAATGATGTTACTAGGAAGACAAAAAGGGAATCTACCGAGACTAATGTAGAAGAATGCAACATAGGCAACATAGAAGAACCCAAAATGATCACGCTGTCCAAAACTCTACCACCTCACATAAAACATAAATACATAGAGCTATGCAAAGAGTTTAAAGATGTTTTTGCATGGGGATATGAGGACTTGAATTCATATGACACAAACATTATTCAACATAAGATTCCTCTCAAGGAAAACCAGAAACCATTCAAACAAAAATTGAGAAGAATAAACCCCGTCCTAGTACCCCTAGTTGAAAAAGAAATAAAGAAGCTGTATGATGCTGGGATCATAGTCCCACTCAGGTACTCGGAATGGGTTTCAAACCTTGTGTCAGTTAGGAAGAGAACCGAGGATATTAGGCTATGCATAGACTTTAGAAACTTGAAAAAAGCCTCCATGAAGTAAAAATACCCTTTACCTAAGATGGATCATATATTGAAAAGGGTGGTAGGTTCCAAGAGAATATCATTGCTTGATGGCTTCTCAAGTTACAATCAGGTACTAGTACTTCCAAGTGATCAACACAAAACTGCTTTCACAACACCTTGGGGCACATTCATGTATGTTAAAATGCCTTTTGGGTTGATGAATGCAGGGGCTACTTTCCAAAGAGCCAATGACATAGCTTTTTATAAGGACATAGGTTACTTCATAGTGATATAACTTGATGACATCACTGTCTATTCTAAAATTGATGAAGAACACCTAGTTCATTTGAGAAAGGTCTTTGAGAAGTGTAGGAAGTATGGCCTATCTCTGAATCCTAGGAAAACACTGTTTGGTCTTCAGGAAGGAAAAATATTAGGCCACATCATTTCCGAAGAAGGGATAAAGATAGACCCCAAAAGGATTGAAGGTATATTACAGATCAACCACCCTAGAAACATTAAAGAGCTGCAATCTTTCATTGGAAAGTTCAACTTCCTAAGAAGGTTCATACCAAACCTTGCTGAACTCCTAAGAAATATCACAAACATGATGAAAAGAGAAGTATGATTCAAGTGGACCACGAAATCTAAACAATCCTTTGAACTGGTAAAATAAGCCCTTACCCAAACACCAGTTCTAATCAGCCCCGAATTTTCCAAGGATTTCTTCATTTTCTCCTTTGTATCAAAACATACTATTGCTGCAATATTACTTCAAAATAACATGATGGGACAAGAACAACCCATAGCTTTCTTCAGCAAAGCATTGAGGGATGCACCTTTAAAATATAACATCATGGATAAACAAGCCTTTGCCTTGATCAAAGCATTGAAAGACATCAAAGTTTACATTTTGCACTCCCATATCATTGCTTTTACAATTTTCAAATACATTCTAAATTGGGACTCTAATGGTAAAAGGGGTAAGTGGATTGCTATTATCTTAGAATATG
Source organism: Pinus albicaulis (assembly GCA_034641835.2). Classification (NCBI taxonomy): domain Eukaryota; kingdom Viridiplantae; phylum Streptophyta; class Pinopsida; order Pinales; family Pinaceae; genus Pinus; species Pinus albicaulis. Next base: position 965,971,428 of record CM076569.1, read on the forward strand.
ATTTAGAAATCAAACCCACTAAACTGATTAAAGGACAAGGACTTGCCAAACTCATGGCTGAAGCAAATTTTCAACAGTAGACATAAACATGTTAGATTCTTTGGATGAACAAGAGGAACTGGAAACTCCACCCATTGCAAAAGCATTCCCGAACTCACTATGGTATGCTGACATATTGTATGTACTTGTTAATCTAAATACTATTCCTGCTTTGTGCAAAATAAAAGCTAGACTTCCTGAAACAAAAGGCTTTAAATTTCTGCATTTTAGATAGAGCTTTGTAATGGAAAGATTCTATTGGCATCTTGCTTAAATGTTTACTTGAAGATGATGCAGATAGAATCATGCATGAGTTTCATGAAGGAGAGTGTGGAGGTCATCTCTACTAGAAAAACATAGCCAACGAAACCCTTAGAGTTGGTTACTATTGGCCCACCCTTGTCACTGACATACACAAGCTAGGTTCAACTTGCCATAAATGCCAAATCTTTGATGGCAAGAAAAAGCTACTACCTTTGCCCTTGCATCCTATCAGTGTTGAAACTCATTTTCAATAGTGTGGTTTAGATTTCATTGGCAAAATCTACCCTGCCTCATCTTCCCAACACAAGTGGATCCCCACTGCTACCGATTATTTCACCAAGTGGATAGAAGCCATCCCTTCAAGGAATTCCACTGACTTAGTCATCATAAAATTCCTTGAAACCAACATCTTGTCCAGATTCGGATGTCCTAAAAATATCATCACCAATAATGCTACGACATTTAATTCCAAGAGAATGGTGGAATTTTTCTACAAATATCATATCACACTAGGGCACTCTACAACTTATTACCCTCAAGGTAATGGGTTGGATGAGTCCTCTAACAAAATTTTGGTGAATATCATCAAGAAGCTGTTGGAAGAGAACAAAAAATCATGGCATAGAAAACTGGTGCATGCACTATGGGCTAATATACTAACAACTAAGAAATATATCAATATGTCTCCCTATCAGCTAGTGTATGGCATGGATGATGTTTTCCCAATATCCTTGGGAGTTCCAGTTATGAAGCTTCTTCAAGAGGTACAATCAAAAGAAATTGATATGCAAAGGAGGCTGAATCAAACCAGTCATTTGCAGCAGTCAAGGGAAGAAGTTTACAAAAGAACACAAGCAGTGCAAGAAAACATCAAGAAGATCTTTGACAGAAGGACCAAAGACAATGATTTCCAGATTGGAGACAAGGTGATGAAATGGGATTCAGGGAGAGAGGACAGAGGCAATCATGGAAAATTTGAAATTTTTTGGAAGGGTCCTTACATCATTCATTCAGTTAGAGGTAACAATGCTTTCTTTTTGCAAGGGATGGATGGATTAGAGTTATTTGGAGGTCTTGTCAATGGCAGGATGCTCAAGCACTATTTTTGTCAAAATTCCTAGTTCGAAGCTTTCATTCATTGTACATAACATTGATTGATGAAAAATCAGAAAAAAAAAAAACACAAAAATAGAAAAAAGAAGAAAAAGAGGGCAGGAAAAAGAATAGGTACATCCCCATACCAAAAAGGAGTATTGATGAAAGTGTGCAAGCCTAAATGCCACTACTTTTTGGAAAGAAAGAATCTTGTTCAATCATCTAGCCTAATCATGACTAAACGTGTTTTAAATTTCTGCTGATAGATTAGTGGAAGAAGACTTGTCAAACAATTTAAGCTTGGCTTGTTAGTAGATTAGATTAGGAAATATTGCTGGTGCCCAAAGCATAAATATGAACCAAAGGAAATGGGAGGGATGCATAACCAATTCTGAATCACACCCCTCATATTTTCTAGTTTTTGATTTTACAAAAATAATGTCTGTGTGCATCTTGTCCAAATGCCACAGCCCATGGAAAATCAGTTTGCTTAATCCTGGTTTGGTCATATTTTAAATTTCATGTCAGTAGGTTAGAGAATAAAGTCTCTCAAACAACTCAATCTTGACAAATAAATAGAACTAGGTAGAGAATAAAAGAGTTCATTAGCCTAATCTGAACTCTTAGAAGTGATAATGGTACAAGTAGATAGTTTTTTATGTTTTCAAAAGAAAATAATGTCAAGGGTTTTCCAATCTAAGTGCACCCAAAAGAAGAAAAATATGTTAGGCGAGGTATGATGGGTAGGTAGAAATGAGGTTGAGGCAAACATGTCTATTTGATTTTGAGATCTTAGCTTCAAGATAACATCAGGAGATGAAGAAGAAAAATCTGTGAAGTACAAGTAAGGCACTGGTCTTCAAAAATCAGAGATTTGAACTCTAAGGTCCCGGACTCCTCTTGAAAAGGGGCTGCCCTCCCCAAGTGGAGCCACTGTTAGTCATCAATAATTTTTACCATCTTCAGATGACTAAATATTGATCCTAGATTTCTAAAAACAAAATTCTCTAAATATTGTGAGTTTTAGTAATCTCACTTCCTTCATTATCCTTATGGAAAATTTTTCACTATTCTACCATATTTCCATTTCATGGTCACCCTACCACTCCTAAAAGACTCCTTATGGGCTTGTACCACTCATCTCCATCCCTTTTTCCCACCTATAACCTCATCATTCGATTTTTCCCTTGCCCATAACACCACTTTACAACTAGGGTTACCTATAGCCTATTCCTTCCCATGTTCACCAGGTTCCTCAAGCATTGATGGTCTCAAAACTATCTTTGTAGGCTCTTTAGATAAATCAATTACATTGGATTTTGGATCTTCAAATACACCACTTTGTCAGTACTCTGTTTTTACATTTGAAGACTCCAAGCCAATTTTCAGTCAAAGAGCAGGTCAAAAGGATCCTCCCACTAGGTCATTAGGGTTCCACAGGTTGTAAGGTCATCATTGATGTTTTAAGCACTGATTTTCCCGTGCTAGAAACTGGATCAGATGTAATAGAATATCAACACATGGTTATCCAAAAAAAGGACCTGAAAGTCTCCAAAGACGACTACCTTGTCAAATTCAGGTTCTACAAAGGGTAATGTACTTGGCACTTCTGTAGGAGTGTCAAGAGGTCAATCAACAAATGAAATTGATAAGGTAAATGGTATGTTCCTAAAAGAAGACATCTTGCAGCAAGGAAGACAGGAAGTACTTGGTATCAAGGAGAATCAGAGTTTTGAGCTTGATTGGGCCAACAATGTGCCAAGCAGGGATCAAATGCAGAAATGACCATGGAGGAAGTACACCAAGAAACTAAGCATGAAGAGAAGCTTTTCGGAAATTATTGATGAAAAAGGGAAAAATGTGAGGTGAACTAGACATAAATGAATGAAATTGAAAGGGCTATAGAGAAGTTAGAATACAACACTAATAATTATTTTCAAGCATTCTAGACACCTAGGGTTTTGGGAAAGTGTTCAAAGAAGGTGAAATGCATGGTTTGAACTCCATGATGATAGCAAAGTGATTCTGAAGATGTCATTGTTTGTAAAGATTCCAAACTTGTCCAAAGAAGTTTGTCATGCCAAAAATGATCAAAAGATAGTTTGAGCTCCATGGTGTAGGTAAAGGAATATTTAGAAGCTCCCAGTGTGTGTAAACATCCCAAAGTTGCCAAGGTAAAATGTCTCACTGCCTCAAAGAGCAAGGATGTGAAGAGTATCAGTGAGAAAGGCAAAGTAAAAATTTTTCAATCACTTACAAAGAAAAAGATGAGTTGACTTTAGGTTGAAGATACTAGGGTGTGGAAGCATCCTAAAAAGTTGCAAAGTTCAACCTGTCATGCCTAGAGACTTTCAGTAATAAAGGTAAACTCAATGTTTTCAGGCACCTGCAAATCAGAAGTGACCAAAGAAGGTAAAAGGCATAGTTTGAATTCCATGGTGTAGGCAGAGGAGAGTTTTGAAGGTATTGATATGTGAAATCCTCCCAGAGATGTTTAATGAGCTTGTTATGCTTCAAGGAGCAATAAGAAGGTCAAATTATCATTTCAGTCACCGACAAAGTAGCAGTTGTCAAAAAGATGAAAAACATGATGTTGAGCTCCAAGGTGGAAACCAAAGATGATATTAAGGTTGCTGCTGTGTCAGAATGAATGTGTCAAGTTTTCAAAGTAAAAAGGAACAGGGATTTCCTAACTTCCAGCCAAGGTGAGAAAGACAAGTTAATAAATTGTAATGGAAGCCATAGAATTTTTTGAAGGTGCTATCATAACTGATCTGACTCCAAGGATATCAAATGAGAATATTATGCCTCAAGAAGAAAAAATAAGATATAACTTCATGATCTAAGTCACCTGCAAAGCAAAAAGGTCAAAAAGTTAGTGAAACAGGAAAAGTGAAAAAGACTTTAGAAATTAGGAAATAGGTTTACAAATATTAAATTTAAATCCCAGGCATATAAAGGGTCATTTTGTTTTTCATTTGACTCATTGTTCCCTTGCAAAAGAGTTAGAAATTCTCATGAGTAAGAAATTTCGGGTTTTCAGGTCAATTTTTGCCTAAGTGTTGAGGCGCTGTGCGTTCAGTTCGGCACTGCGCCCCTGGTCGTTTCTCCCTTGTGTTTTTTCAAAGCGTCATGCACCTGGAGTGTGGCGCTACATGCTTGGCAATGCACTGCACATTTTCCCAATTCACCCGACATGCCCAACAAAAGACTTTGGTGTTGCGCGCCTGGCACAAGGCGCTGTGCCTTTGCTCGACTCGACTCACCCGTGACCTGGGCGCTGCGTGTTTGGCCAGGAGGGCCTCCTACACCTTGCAGACCCTGAAATCAACTCAAAACATCTTCAAGCTGCCACCAAGAGTTTTTCAATAAAAAAATTAAATGGTAAGTGGATGCCCTACTCTCCTCTCCAAGCATTTTGATGGTTTGAAAATTAAAGGAATGGAGCCTTAAGGAAAAAAACTAATTTTCATGCTTAAACATCACTGTTTAAAACACTTCTCCATCTGTATGCTAAGAAGACCAATGATAGCTAGAAGGGTACCTTGTTGAAGGATTGTTCACTCACCTAAGGCTGTGCTTACCCTCACTCATTCATCCCTCCCCTTACAAAGCTACCTTTTTTCATCACCTTTCCATTTCCCTCTTCCATATAAATTCCATAAGCAGTTCTAGGGTTTCAAAAGAAGAATTGTTAACATGTCAAGGGAAGGTGACAGTGGTAGTGAAGGAGAAGGCCAAATTCCAAGGAGGCATCAACACAAAGGTGGAAAAATCAATAGGTTTGAATCCCTCATCACCTTAGAGCTGATGGCCGCTCCCATGACTTTTTCATGTTTCCAGAATGTGGGATATTTTGATTTTTGCGAAAGGATACAACAAGTGCAGAACCACCCTGAGCTTACTAGGCTCTTCATACTCAACTTGCATGAGAAACAAGTCAACCTTAAGGGAGTAAACTTTGAGCTGTCTTCTGATGCTATTGCCAATGCCACTGGGATACCTAGTGTAGGGGAGAAATGGTTCAAACATGCCAATCTTGACATGAGCTACTATGAACCCTTCCTAAAGCTTAGATACAAAGACAACTGCAAATCCATCTTTCCTTTCTGACATCTGCTGGAGAGATATGCACCTTTGATGAGAATTATCATGAAATATTTTACATGTGAGGGAAGGTTCTCTAGGTTTTACTCCTATCACATTAGGCTGCTGATGCACTTTACTAGGGTTAGGATGCTGCACCTACCCTATTACCTCTACAGAATCATTGACAATATGTTCTATATTGTACATAAGAGAGATTTCCCTCAGGAAATGCAAAGCTTATTTCATCACTCTTTGATTAAGATGGTTGTGTTGCATCAATTGCAGCAGAAGGGCATTCCATGGGAGATTTTTATTGCCCGTGAGGTATTCACCAATCCACAAGGCCAACATCAGCAAGATTCCCCTTCATCTTCTCATCCTCCCATTCTTCCATCCACTCACACTCCATTACCACATGATGACTCTTCCACCTCACCATCCACACATATTCCTTCACATCAGGACAACCCTCTTTTGTCACCCTCTCACAATGCATCAAACAATGAGGGAAATGACAATGTGAAATCAAATTAAAGTGAGGGAAAGGACAATGATGAATCTAGAAATAATGAAGAGGAAGGTAGTGAAGAGGAAGACAATGAAGAGGCAGAGGTCAATGATAAGGCAGAGAGCATGGAAACAGAAGGTAGTGGCGATGTTGGCAATGATGAGGCACATAACAGTGAACATAATGACAGTGGCTCAAAAAGCCTTGATGACACTGATAATGACAACACACAATTTAGTAGAGAAGATGAGGGCAGTGCAGAAGGCAGTGAAGATGCATAAACCAATGAAGAAATTTCCCATGAGTCAGCAAATAGTGAGGAAAATAGCCATTAGGAAAGCAGCAAGGCTAATATCAGTGAAGAAGAATCAAACAGTAAAGAGGGAAAGAGTGATGCAGAAACAAATGAAGCAGAAACCAATGATGAAGCACCTATCAGTCAAGATAATGAAAATGAGGCTAAGGCAAATGAGGCTCATGACAAAGATGAAGGCAGTATAAAATAGTGAGCAAATGAGCCATGATGGCATTGGGTCTGAAAGGAGTGAAGCCGAAATTAAAAGTCATCAGTCTCCGAAAAGATTGTAACCATTGTACTCCTAGTACAACATCAGCACCTCCCATAGAATGGAAAGCATTGGACTAGTCAATACATATTCCCCCATGGTTAGCTTGATATTATGGCATTTCCCAGAGCAATTTATAGTTCCTCCATTTGCAACCGTCACTTGGCATTCTGGTGCTGGGTATAGGAAACAATTTAATTCCTTGGCTACCTTACAATGAATAAAATTATGGGTGCTACCTGAATCAATCAACACTATTACCTTTTTCTTCTTGATTTGTCCTTCTATCTTGAGAGTTTGAGAAGTGGTAATTCCTGCCAGTGCATTACACGATATGTTCGGATTCATTTCTTCCTCTTCTAGGGTTGGTTCCTGGTGTATATCCTCTTCTTGTTCATTTTCTTCTTCCTCTTCACAATCTATGTAAAATAATTTCTTCTCAAGACACTTATGACCTTTAGTGTATTTTCTATCACAACTGTAGCAAATCCATTTTGCTCTTTTTTCTTCGAATTGTTGTGGTGTCAACCTTGTAGGTTGTGGAAATCTAGGAGTAGCAACACTTCCCTCTTTATAGAAGTGAGTGGTAGGCTTCCTTGTCGCCATAATTTTACATTCAATTTTTCTTGCCAACCTGAATGCCTTCTCCAATGAATTAGGTTCCAAAACGCGAACTTCATGTTGGATGTTATCCTTTAAAGTGCCTATGAAGAGATCAATCCTGTGTTCCTCTGGAATATCAGTTACCCTTATATTCAATTTTTGGAAGTCCTCAATGTGCCCCCCCACTAAACCCTTTTGTTTGAGATTTATCAATTGGCTAAAGAAGGTGTTGCTCTTTGTATCCTCATAATGTGCTATCATTTCCTCCGTAAAAATTGACCAAGTGACAATTTTTTTACGAGAGAAAAGCCATTGATACCATACAAATGTATTTTGTTCTAAATGTAAAGTTGCAATGCGTACCTTTTGTGTGTTTTGCACATTATTGAGATCAAAATATTGCTCCATCTGTAGTATCCATGTTACAGGATCCTTTCCATCAAACTTCCTCATACCCATTTTTGGAATATGGTGGTTCTTCCCTCCAACATTAGAGTTTATGAAATCACGATTAACATTTATTTTGTTCTCATCACGAGTTTCCTCTATTATCTTTTCACCATTAGGAAACATTTCTTGTATCAAATTTGTCAAACCTTCCATGTCTGCTTTTAGATCATTCTTCATGTTTTCCATCTTAGCTTTCATGTTATCCATCTTAGATTCCATGCCAGCTTCCATGCCATCCATCTTAGCTGCCATGCCATTCTTAAAACCATCCATATTAGATTATACACCTTTATTCAAACCATCCATCTTAGTTTCCACGCCTTTCTTCAAAAATTCCATGTCATTTTTTGTTGCTCTTTGCGAGAGCGAAATTTGTTGCACTTGCTCTTGTAATTTTGATATGTCATGTTGCCATTCTTCGTCTTCATGAGTCATAGTAGAGATTTCAAAAGGCTTAATGGGTGTTGAATTCTTTTTAGGGGCCATTTTATAATCCAATACTGATATCTATTCTACAATATGCCCTTGCAATCAATTCAACTTGATTCTTCAAACAAGACTTATGCAATTCGGAAAAAAATACACACCTTTTACTTGCTTTTGAGGAGCTCAATATTGAAATTGACTTATCTCTATACTTGCAGATCCTCAATATCTGAAATTCGGCCCTATAGTATTCCTCTGAAGCTTATTTCAAATGCCACAGGTCTAAATTGATTTGAATTCTTCAAGGCAAAGTTATGTCTAATCTCCCACAATGACCTAATTATGGACTACTCCAGTAGAGCAAACTTTTATGACTTGCCACGTGTCACTGTTTACTCTTTTGGCTCTAAAATTTATAGACAATAAACCATATTCCATGTAACTCCAGTCACTTTTTACATAATTCCAATCCCCATGCTCGGAAGAGAGTTATGAATATTTTCCCACGATCACCTCTTTGAGATGAAATTCGAAACTTTGAAAAAGACCTACTTCCACCCGAATCATATCTCTCGAAAATATTGCAAACCGGAGATCTGAAATTTTTCAACAATGTTTCACTCTAGATTTTTGGCTTCCACGCTCTAAAATTTTTAGCTTTTGACCCTTCGTAGAAACAAAGTTATAGCGAAAATTCTGCGATGACACTTTTAAGTGAAATTTGGGAGCTTCCAAAAATCCCTAACTTCCACAGATCATATCTCAGAAAATATTGCGAACCAATATTTGAAATTTTGCGACGCTGTTCCTCAGGATTGCAGCTTTGCACTCTAAAAATTTCAGCTTCTGAACCTTCGTAGAACAAACGTTGCTCCTCGAAAATTTCACAATGACACATTTGGAGTGGCGAAACCCTAGAAACCAAAGCTGCGATACCAAATGTTGTAGTAGCTCCAAAAATAGAGAGAATATCAACGCCTTAGAAATAAGCCACTTTGAGGGGAATCCTCCGATACATTACATGAATGAAAAATTCTTGGGCCGATACAAATTACAAAACCTCCTTTCTATATATAGGATTCAGGGACCATATTGTTAAAACAACCCTAAATAATAATTTAAAAGACACAATAATAACAATATGGGGGTTACAGGGGTACAATAATAACAATAAGGGGGTTACACTAACAACAATAAGGGACTATACTAGTAATATAGGGACCTAACAAAGTTATTGGTATGCCTTGTCTTTGGTTATTTCTTGATGCTTAGTAATCTTAAAGGCCATTCTTGTTAAGGTATTTGTTGAAGGATTCTTAACTTCCCTTTTGCACCTACTATGTTCACAAATTTGATGTTCATTTCATTCACATAAGCTTTTATATCCATTTGAATTTGTTATATTTTCCCTGTGATACACCCTTGACCTATTGTTAAACTCTTCACGACCCTTTGTAGACTCCATAGCCCAATGGCTTAACCTCTCTCACTCTATCTATTTTGCTTGACAACCTACCCAACCAACCAAACAAACAAACAAACCCTAAACCTAATAACTAGCCTAAAATCAAAACCCTAAAAACTATCAAGTTACATCCCTTACACAAGTATAGAGAGAGCCCTCTCTGAGTCTAGGAAGGTTAGGTCCTAGGACTCTAAAGACTAGTCTGATGCTACCCTTGTATATTTGGTCTTGCCAATCTAACAAATTATGGGGACCTAACAATTGTTTTTTTTGGTTCTCATTTAGTTCTGACAATGATTCATTGTGATCATCAGAGTTGCATTAAAATCTCGATTAATCTTGTGTTTCATGATAGATCTAAGCATATAGATATCCAGTATCATCAGATCAGAGATTTTCTGTAGCGGAAGATCATGTTTCTTTAGTACATTCCTACGGAAGATCAAGATGCAGACATTCTGACGAAGGAACTCACCAGGAGCAAATTCGAATACCATAGAGATAGGATCGGGGTGATTTTCTTATTGAGAGGGAGTGTTGAGATTCAACAAGAAGATCCTAGTGAAAATTATGCACCTACACTAGCATGGAGCCTCATGCTATTTTTAGGTGGAGGTCTATTTATAGATGCATGAGAAAATTCTATTTATAGATGATGTCTATTTATAGATGGTTGAGAAAATTATATTTATAGATTATGTTATATTTATAGATGTATGTACGAGTACTATTTATAGATCGCATGTCTATTTATAGATGCATGTCGACTATTATTATCCCTTAATAATAGTTGGACAATAAACAATAATCTATTCTCAATGAGCACTTGGAAATAGTTAACTGAAGTCGTAAATCAGATAGCTATAGGAAATTTGAGTTCAAAGGTTGGTTGGTGGGACATGCAAGTGGAATTAGTTGTGACTGAGTGATTCGAAGTTGTAACAGAGTTGGATGTGTAGTTATGCAAGTTGTAAAGTAGTTTAACTCAGTTAAGTGCGTTAAAATCAATTGTGCTAGTTGTAACTGAAGATACACTAGTGAGATATCAGTGAATTAATTATTGATTAATTCAAAATCAATTGTCTCACATGCAAGTGAAGATTTACTACTGTTAACTACATGCATGTCAGATCTAGTGGAGACCCAGTTGAGATGTAGGTGAAAGAGAAAGGTTGACTATCAGTTGTGACATTAGTGGGTGCACTAATGCAACCACACACACATTGGAGATGCCAATGAGGATTGCACAGTCAAGGCAAGCAAGATTCCATTCATTCAGAGACTGCTATCAGCTGGGATTGTGCAGTGGAGGCAGGCTATCTGGAGGCAGTATATTGGCACATGAATTTGCCAATTTTTGTATGATAGTATGAGACGATTATATATTGTACTGAGAGATCTTGGATTAGATTTTTGTATGAGGTTGTTTCATGATCCATGATATATACATAATATATGATAGTTGAGTTATTGGCTTTATGCTTTCCTGATAAAAACATCCGTGTTATGTGTGATTGATATTTCTTCTTGATATTGCAATTGGTGATCGTGTTTTAAATTCCGCAAGAATTTTTTGTATAAGAGATTCTATATTTAACAGTGGCATATAATTGTTAGATCAGGATAATCTAGGCAATAAATAATTTGTATTAAAATTTCTACAGCTTTATCTCATGCTCCTACTCTTATTTTTCCAAATTACACACTTTATTTCATCATTTTTTCCTTTACTTCAAAGCATACTCTAGCTGTTGTCCTTATGGAAAAGAAAAATAAGAAAACAAAACAACCCATCGCTTTCTTTAGTAGAATCATTAGAGACGCAGCCTTGAAGTACAATATCATTGAAAAGCATGCCTTGGCGCTAGTTAGAGCATTGAAGGACTTTCGAGTCTATATTCTTCACTCTCATTTTATTGCATATGTCCCAAACATTGTTGTCAAAGATGTGCTTACACAGAATGATCCTAAAGGTCGACGTGGAAAATGGATCGTTACTATGTTGGAGTATGACTTGGAGATAAAGCCTACAAAACTGATCAAGGGACAAGGTTTGGAAAAGATTATGGCGGACTCAAATATCCATGCTTTGGACATTAATTTTATTATTGCATTATCTGAGGAGCAAGAGGCTGATTAATTACCTAAGGTATCTGAAATATTTATTTCATCGCCATGGTATGCTGATATTGTTCATGTTTTGAAACACTTGAATCCTCCTCCTAGCTTGCCTAGTATTAAAGCTATATTTTTGAACTTGAAGACTATGAAGTATTTCATCTATAAAAGTGCTTTGTATTGGAAATATCTGGGTGGAGTTTTGGAAAAAGTGATGAATGACTTTCATAAAGGTGACTATGGTGGTCATATTTTCTAGAAGATTACAACAAATAATATTTTTAGGAATGGCTTATATTGGCCAATTTTATTTTAATATGTTTATAAGACTATCATGAGCTGTCGTGAATGTCATATTTTTCAAGGAAAAAGAAAGCTTTCGTCATTTCCCTTAAAAACCATAGTAGTTCAAGCACCCTTCCAGTAGTGGGGTCTTGATTTCATCGGTGAGATCCATCCTCCTTCATTAGCTCATCATAAGTGGATATTCACTGCCATTTATTACTTCACAAAGTGGATTGAATCGATTCCAATGAGGCAAGCTACAAATACTATTATTATTCAGTTTTTGGAAAGTAATAACTTGTCTCATTTTGGCTTCCCACAGAAAATTATTACTGAAAATGCAGCTGCCTTTAAGTCCAAGAAAATTATTGACTTTTGTGATAAATATCACATAATACTTGGTGATTCTACAACATACTATCCTCAAGGAAACGGCTTGGTTGAATCGTCAAACAAATCATTGGTGAATGTAATTAATAAATTGTTGCAAGAGAACAAGAGAAATTGGCACAAGAAGCTCATAAATGTTCTATGGGCAGAAAAAATTAGCACGAAGAGATCAATCAATATGTCACATTTTCAGCATGTGTATGGTGTTGACACAGTGTTTACCACTTCTTTAGTTGTCCCAGTGATGCAAATTTTGCAAGAAATTGACAGCAAACCAAATGATATCCAATGAAGAATCAATCAAATGATTCATTTATAGCATACAAGAGAAGAAGTTTTTAATCGCACTTCAAAATTTCAGGAGAAAATAAAGAAAGTATATGACAAGAAGACCAAAGCTGATGATTTCAAAGAAGGATATGTTGTTCTTCAGTGGGACGCCAGGATTGAAGACAAAGGTAAGCATGGTAAGTTTAATAATCTATGGAAAGGTCCATAGAAGATTACAACATTAAGAAGTAATAAGGAATTTTTGTTAGAAGATCTTGATGGGCAGGAAATTCTGGGAGGGCCAGTAAATGGTAGGTTCCTCAAACACTACCTTACCTAAGTTTGAAGAAAAAGGTTCAATTTCACTATAAATATCACTTTTATTTGTTGTCAAGTATAGGAATTTATTGCAGAAGTTTGAAGCTCAAGGAGAATTCCATGAGACTTCTATGATCAGTTGATATTTTTCTTTCAAAATTTTAAAAAAGTTTAGTGAGTTTTTTCGAGTAAGTTTTTCAGTTTGTCGAAGTTATTTTAGTTTCCAGTTTTGAATCCATCACCCAATGGATAAGGCTACCTGATATGCAATGTTCTTGACACCTCTTGAAGGAGATGCCATCCCCAGCTGGAGCCAATGTTAGTGTCCAATATTCATTGATCAAATGTACTCTTTCAAATTTTCTTAGTAGTGGTCCTAGGTCAAAATTTTATATTTTCAAGTCAGTTTTCAAATAAAAGTATGTTTGCTGGATATGTCTGGGTCTTAAAAAGCTACTCCCTCCAGTTTATTCGTGGTCATTGTAATTTCATGGTTCATCTCCTCTATTATCATCTAGAGTCTTAGGTCTGTCACCATGCTTTCACCTAGGTCAATGTCTAGGTGTCTTTCATTTCGCCACCATAAATGTGCAAATTATGTCATAAAGGAGGCGAAAAAAGGGTCATTCCATCATACAAGTTATCTTTAAAAGGGAGTTAGCTTAGGTAGGAAAATAAAGTAAGACAATTTGTCTTCTTTCAAAATCTTGTTACATTGTCAAATTTTTCAAAAGGAAAAGTTTTTCTCAAAAGATCATGTTTTCACTAAAGGACAAAAAAGGGTGCTTTATGATGTTATAAAGGGAAAAAGTGAGTTCTTTCACTCATTTTATCTTCTCTTGATCGATAGAGCTCCTCTATCACCTTCAGAACACTCTATAATTTCCAAAGGTGGAATAAAACCAGAGAAAATTTCAGATAAATCCATTCGGTTACACTTTTGGAAGTAGCGCGACGTTTCTGGGAAGCAACACGACTATCAAGGAAGAATGCTCCACTCTTCTAATGAATGAATTCATTCTAATAATCATTCTGACTCCCTCTTAGTTCAATCTATACACAATGACAAATTAAGCATGATTCTAAGCTTACCTACCTAGCCTCAGCCTTGTATCTGCAAATTAATCTTTGAAATCTGACCTAAACCCTAGAACTAGTTCCTTCGCTGTCATTCCTATCCAGAAACACTTCAAACAAACAAAAATCCTAATATATTGAGCATAATAACTAGTCTAAGATCAATATATTCAGTCGTCTCATTGGCTGCAAATTTACATTGAGAAAGCCCTCTTTGGTTGTGGTAGGGCTAGCTACCTAACCTGAAGGTTGGTTTGTGGTTACCTTCCTTTAGCTCCATTCTTAGCCTTGGGAAGAAGGGGGAAGTGATAACAGGGCATAGTGATAACAATATGGGGACTACATGGGCACAACAATAACAATAATGGGGCTACACTAATAATAACAATAAGGGGCCACACTAGTATCATAGCGGTTGAAGTAGTAGCCAACTATAGATAGCCTAAGAAACCTCCCTTTTATGTCTTAATGAAAATATTTGATAAGATAGCCCATTTTTTCTTATAAACGGAGGTTCCAGACCGAATGCAGTGTGTGAAAAAATTATAGAAGAACTTGGAATTTCATGTACTGATGAAATTCCTAGGAACATGTTAGCATTCAACAAACAAAAGCAAGCCACAGTTGGTGAAATCAAAGATGTCACATTGGTCATGTGTGCATATCCTGGAATTCAAACAACCTATAACACCAAGTCATTGATATGCTTGTTGTCAATTATTCGATAATTCTTGGTGGAGGTTGGAAATCATTAACATGTGGCTATTATTTTATGAATGGTTCTCATATTATTATTCCAAAAGGTCCTAAAAACATAATTTTATATAGGGAAGAAATAATAATGCCTTATATCGAAAAACTTCCCCAATCATCTGTTAAATACATAGAGAATGACCTAGGAATCTACTCTATCCTTAACGAGGAAGAATTTGTCAATCAAAGTATTGTGAGCGTTCCTCCATATTATGAATCAATTTGGCATATGTTCTTTGATGGGGCATCATCACAGGAAGGAAATGGAGGTGGTATCCTTTTGCAAAATCTTTTAGAAAATATCATTCCTTTTCCTACCGCTTGAATTTCACATGCACTAACAATATTGCAGAGTTTGAGGCCCTAATCCTTAAGTTGGATAATTCCCTTCAGCTTGGAATACAAAAAATTTCTATTTTTTGGGACTCTAAATGAGTGTTTAATCTGATTAAAAGAATCTATACCCCTTCAAATAAGCTAATGAGGCTTTATATTTCCCTTGCTTTGGATGCTACCACAAAATTCAAAACTTTTAACATCATGCATGTAAACCAAAGTATGAATCTTAATAGAGATGACAATTGGAATATTAGTAGATGTTGGATCCCTGCCCTATATTCCTAGATCTTTTCATTACCCTCTTCATTATTATTATTATTATTATTTTTTTCCCTTTTGTAATTAATTTTATATAAATATGATTTAGCCCTTTATTATATTTAAATAATTATAACAATATTAAAAAACAGTAATAAATTATTAATTAGCCTTAGTCGCAATAGAATGATATTTAATAAAAAATATACAATAATTAATTGTTTATCTTTAGAGTCAAACTAATTGTTATTCTAATGGCTAGTTTGACTTTATTCTTATTATTAAACACTTTAATTATAACATAATAATATTTTAAATTTATATATTAAATAAATATAATTTGTTTATCATAAGATTTTCCTTCCTAGTCAAACCAGTTGTTTTTCCAACAGCTAGTTGGCCTTCTCTACATCTATATAAGCTTATTGATTGGATCTGGTCTCTCATCTCGTCCTGAAGATGAACCACACTGGTTGGTTCGAAATGCTTCAACAATTTTTTGTCTAATGTGATGATAACCAAAAGATATCTGATAAAATGAATACTATTGTTGATGGTTTGGCGATGTATGCTGCAAGGCTCAAATATTTTGATATTATTAATAAGCTTTATCGTACCATAGTAACATTGTACAAACCACATGATTCCTCATAATGAGGAATCATGGCAAGTCTTTGATGATGACCGCAACCTCCTTGCCTTTCTCACCCATGATATTAAGGAATCATCACAAATAATTAATCTTGAATAAAATAAATATCCTAAGGGTTTGGTCTCTTTGGAAGATTCTTTCTCGCCTAGTGATGCTACTAAAGTTCCACCATCAAGAAAGCACCCTAAAAGGAAGCTAATAAAATAATGCGGGTAAATATTGGAACTAATAGTGGCACAAAAATGTTGTTCATCTCTAAAAATTGCTCTCAGAATGAAATAAATAAGTTCATTCACCTCTTCCATGAATTTTCTAATGTTTTTGCTTGGTCATATAGTGATTTAAAGGGTTTTGAGCCTTCCATTATCTCATGCCATACCTATGAAAATTGAATGTCGACCTATTAGGTAGAATCAAAGAGCTAAAAACCTAGCTTTAGAGGTAACCATCAGATTTGATCTAGGTAAAATGTTGGTTGCTCATATTATCTATCCTGTCAAATATTGTGAATGGGTAGATAGATCAGTTCGTGTTATAATGAAAAATGGTCAGATTTGTTTATGTGTTGATTTTCATTCCTTAAACAAGGCTAGTGTGAAGGAAAATTTTCCTCCCGAATATGGAATTAATTTTGAAACAAGTAGTTGTTTATGAATACTGTCTCTTTTAGATGGCTTCTCTAGCTACAATAAAAACCACGTAAAGAAAAATGACAGACATAAAACAACCTTCACCACTAAATGGGGAACATTCGCTTTTAATCGCATGCATTTTATTTTAATAAACGCTAGAGATACGTTCTAGAAAGAAATGAATATGGTTTTTGAAGATATGATAAGAGTAATTATCCAAGTGTATTTATACGATTTTATAGTTTACTCCAAGAATCGGGCACATCATTTTAACCATCTTGCAAGAATTTTTACTCGACGTTGCAGAAAATATGGAATATATTTAAATCCTGTCAAGTCAAATTTTGGTGTCAAATTGGGTAAGTTGCTTGGAAACATCATCTTAGATTTATGGATTAGCATATATCCTAAATGAATGTCAAATATTCAAGCTCTCTCTCCTCCTACTTCTTGAAAATCCATTCAGTCATTCACAGGGAAAATAAATTTGTAAGGCAGTTCAAACCAAATTTTGCAAAAAATTTCAAGCCAATCCACTATTTATTGAAAAATGATCAATATTTTAATTATAATTTGTCTGTTCAACAAGCTTTCCAATAGATTAAAGATGTAAATTAAGCGACTCTCGCTTTAGCCACTCCTAATTTTACTAAAGATTGTATCACATATACTAATGTTACGCAAGAATATATTTCTACAATTATGATGCATAAAAATAGTCAAGGACTGGAACAACCTATAACATTCACTAGCCAAAGCTTATCTTATGATGTTATGAAATATTTTTTGATTAAGAAACATGTTTATTCTCAGGTTAAGGCAGTTGAAAAGTTTAGGCATCTCATCCTTGGAAAACACACTTAGGTAAGGACCCCTTTAGCAGTTGTCAAATTTTTACTTTCCCAAAATTTAATGTCTAGTAAATTAGCACATTGGATGACTAAAATTCAGGAACACGACCTTACCATAACAACTACTAATACTATTAAAGGTTGACATTTAGCTATGTACCTTGCACAATATTTGGATCATACCAAGGATATTGAATCACAAAATTTATATTTTGTTGATTTATTTTTCATTCAAGATGAACAATCTGAACTTTATCAACACCCTTGGTATCACAATATCATTTTTTATCTGAACCACCAAAAATTTCCAAAAAAATTAGATAAAATATAGAGAATAAAACTTAGACTAGATGCCTCAAAATAGGTATTTGTAGGAGATACTTTATTTTGGAAGTCTCGTGAAGGAGTATTCTTGAGATGCATAGATGATAAGTCTACAAAACATGCTTTGAAATCCTTGCATGGCTCACCTAAACAATCTGATTAAATAGGTGGTCATTTTTCCGCAAGATTCAATGCTTGAAAATTTTGAGAACCAGCTATTACTAGCCGTATATTTTTAGAGACACTTTTAATTTTTTCAGATCTTTTAATGAATGCCAATGCATGGCTGGAAAATTGCAATATTCGTCAATGCCTTTGGAACATATCATTGCCACTATTACACCATTTTTTTGGTCATCTAACCTATTATCATTAAATGGACCCAAGCACACCATGTAAGACCAATTTTACCCTAAGTAAAATTGCTTTCACTATGTGAAATAACTTAGTAAAACACCTTTATTAAGTTGTTTATGGTCTAAACAGGAAACCCCAAAAGGAAATAATAAACAAATCCATATTTGTTTATATTTCCTCAAGGAATAATTAGTTAAACATCAATTTAATTATTATTCCTAGTCATATTTAACCCAAAACAAAGAAATCAATTAAATAAATCTTTATTTATTTGATTATTTCCTAGGAATAAGTTATTTAATCCTTATTTAAATAATATTCCTAGTTAAATTTGACTAAATCATTTATAAATAATTAAATAAATCATTATTTATTTAATTATATTTCCACCATTTCCTTAAAATAATAAATAAATCATTTATTTATTTATTATTTACAAATAAAGGATTTTACCCAAGTCAAAATCCTTTTCATTCCCAAAAGGTGGTTCTAGAAGTTGGTTAATAATATTTTATTCATGCACCAAGTTCTAGACTGCCCTAATATTTTGTTATAAATATAAGGGTTTTCCCATTGATTTGTCACCTTTCATTGCATTAGATCACTCTGGATCTATACTCTTAGTCTGACTTTGAGCCATTATCATTGTCACATTTTCCACCATTTGTTTTGTGAGCTTCCTTTGAGTTCTATGTTTGTCTGGGTTTTCTACACCAACAAGAGAGAGAAGTTTTAGATCTGAAATGCTGAGGACTTTCAAGAACCCATCCCATTGAGGAGAATTGGAAACACCTTTCTTGTTTTCCTCTCAGGTGCCCCTTTAATACAAAAAATTCTTTCAAATATATTGTTCTTGTCTTATCCATTGGATGCATGGAGCAACATTTTATTTTCACTGCTTAATGTCTTTTATGCATAGATCTGGATTTGCGCAGCTTGATTTGGATCAACTAACTGTAGATTTAAAGATATTGGCAGCCATAATTGATGTTAGGGCTATTTGTTATGCGTAGCTAAAGTGGTCTTTTTTCGACGAAAGATTCATACTAACAACCACCTACCCCTTTTTCAAATGGAGGCTTGATTTCACAGGCCTAGTCAAACCACCTTCTCCAGTTGGTCACATTTATATTCTGAGTACATCAGACTATTTCACCAATTTGTTTGAAGCAGATCCCCTTAAAAGGGCCACTAATGATCAAGTTATCTAATTCTTTGAAGATACTCTTATGCCTAGATTTGGTGCACCTCTTCACATTGTATCTGATAATGGACATACTTTTATTTCTACTAAATTTTCACTTTTTTGCAGCAAGTTCACTATCAAGCATAACTTTTCATATTCTTATTATCCCCAAGGAAACAAGATAGTTGAATCAACGAATAAAAATATTCTTAAGATTATTAAAAAGACCATTACTAACAATCCTAGACAATGACACCACCTAATTTCTTGAACCTTATGGGTAGATTGTACTACCACTAAGTTAAGTATTGGTGTCACACCCTTTCAACCTATCTATGGGCAAGAATTTGTTATGCCAGTTGACCTACAATTAGCCTATTTTCGTCTTGCCTTTCGAACTGAAGAATTTAAGAAGTCTGGTTTAATTAACCGTTATCATGCACTCTTGGCTCTTGATGAAGAAATAACTAAATTTCTCAATCAAATCTAGAAAATACAAAAAACAGTTAAAAATATCATGAAAAAAGAGCTAAAGATACCACTTTTGAAGTAAGACAAAAATTTCTTTTATGGGATTCAGTCCATGTTGATAAAGGAAAGCATGTTAAGTTCCAAAAGTTTTGGATTGGTCTGTATGAAATTGCTACCAAAGTTGGAATCAATTCCTATCTGCTAAAAGATAACAATGACAGGATACTCTCCTCTCCTACCAACAGTTCTTATCTTAACCCCTACTTTGATCCTACTAGAATATTTGTTCGGTTATGAACCTACCTTTGGTCAATTTTTCTTTTTTTTTGTTCTTCTTTTTATTTTTATCATCACTTTCTTGCTCACGTTTATTAATTACATTTAGTTTATTTTTAGTTTTTATATGTTGATTATTTGTTGATTGATGAAATAATGTGAGATATGCATTTTTTTGTTGAAATTATAACACAAAAACAACAAATCCTTCTAGTTTCTACAACTTGCTCAAAAGGTGAAGCAATGGTGCCACATCTAGAGTTTGACATTGTATTATTGTAAAGCATGAGTACATATATGGTGACTCATTTTTCACTTCATCAAGATAAGGATATATCTCTCCCTTTTCTCTAGGAAAAGGTCGCTCTAAATACTCTTTCCTATCAAGTGACAAATTATTAGGTGAGTGCATTTTGATGAAACTCTTATGTGAGGGGGAGGGAATTGGGATAACATTGCTTATTTTTATTCCCTACTCTGCAAAACCACATATTCTAAGTTCAATATAGCTCTATATATTTCCTTGTGGAGTCACCAAATTTTAATACCCATTTTTGAAATCTTTGATTTTCTAATATGCTACAAAATATCTTACCTCTGTCATTCTTAGCCACACCCTGATTGGTTGTCAATAACTCTGGTTTGATCTATTTTTCCATAATTTTACTGTCATGACCAAAAGGGGAGGACCACTAAGATACTTTTCATATGGCACTAGATCCATGCTATTAAATATATAAGTATGCATGCTTATGATTATGTAATCCTTCTACAGGATGTTAATTTATGTTTTACTGGTATTTTAATTGGCCACGCTTTGTCACATTATTTTGCTACTCCTCCAATCATAATGCACATGTCTGTAAATACGATTATATGAAGTAAATGTGAATTATTGTATTGAATATTATGGAAATTATGACTATTAAGACATTATTTTATAAGGATGATTGTGTTATGAGGTTTTTATATGCATATACTACAAGATATTGGATTTCACATTGACTAAAGTATTAAGAGGACTATGCAAAAAATTTCCATGTCATAAGTGTATAGCATTACAATGTTATGGGTCAATATTTTGGTGCAATTATATGGTTGAAAGGCGCTATACATATTATAACTATTGCATTGAATGAAGGATATATCTGCTAAAATATTCACCAACAAATATCATGATATATCATGACATTGGTTCTGGAAACTTATGTGTATTTATGTGATGTGAGATGGTGTTAAGTATTTCGATCTCGGTGCACTCTGCATCAATGTGGGACCTTTCCCAGTAGGATTGGGAAGGTTAACATTTTATATGTTATCAGATGTTTTATTGAATGGTTGTCCTTATTCTGGAATATTTGATATCATGCAATTTGTTGCACTTACATTTGTAGCTTGCCTTTCAACACTAGATGATCTAGCTGTATGACATGGTTCTTGCATATATGAATGAGGTTTTCAATTTCGATGGTTTGATGGACTTGCATTTACTGATTTAACTTGCATAGCCTTGAATCCCACAAGCCTATACTAAACATTTAATATGGGGATTTATAATGGATATGGAGACTAACTCTGACTTAGGGCTTGCATTTGCACAAAATTTTCAGTTTATCAATCAAACATTTGACATTAACCCTAATTTTAGATTGTTACTAATTATAAAACCTCCATAGTTATTGAAGGTGCTAGACTTAATTGGAATTTTTTTTACACGAGATTTTGTTTTCACCATTTTTAAGAATATTACAGGTAAGCACTTGGTTAGTTACACATTTCATTGTGTCTTATTCATTGACTAGTTGGTTTCTCTATTTGTTTATTTATTTATTTTCCTTCTCGTTACTCCTCTTCTCATTTGACAACTAGCCCTTATAATTTATTTGTTACCTCCTTTTGAAGTGCTTGGCCATTTAACCATTTTATCTTTCGTTAGAATTGAAAGGAAACATGGCTCCTCTCGCCCTTGCATATTAATTATCCCTCTTTTCCCGATGAAGTCAAAGTTTCATGTCGATTACTTAAGATTTTTTGCATATAAAATAAAATGAGGAAAACCCCATGCATTGACATTCCAAAATGATTTTCTTTCCCATCCGTTCTTTATCTGAGTTCAAATGATTAAAATACCTTACATGTATAAAAAAAGCGTCAATTGCATGCCTATTAAAGCACATATTCCCAGTCTCATGTTACAAATTGCACTCCATTTATCTTGCAGAGTTTCATTTTGAGAAAACATATATATATTTCTTCGGTCGCTTGCAAAGTTCCCTCTACAATTACATCTTGTTTCGATGGTTTTTATTCTTATGGCCTATGGAAAAATTAGCCCAGTTATTCTTATTTCCATACTCAAAATTAAATATAGCTGGGGTTCCTCATGGAAAACCCCCTGTTCTCCTATTACACATTGTCTCTGAGCTATTTTTTATGTTTGTTCAAAACGTTACATGGCCGTTTCGAACCTCACATTTTCTGCAAAATAAATCACAATTTTTGGTTAAAACCTAGCATGAAAATTGTTTTATTATGTTGTTATTTTCTAGAATTATTTCAATCAATTTCTGTTTCTTTTATCATGTAAATAAATTTTGATTTTGTATAGTTGTAAAACCCCGATTCAAACCATGATTTGGTTTAGCTTCTTTCAAGAAAAAAATGACAATAATGGCCCTCTCTTGAATGAAATTTCTACTGAAGTATAAAGATTAAATAAATAAAAGAGTGCATGTGTTATAACCCATTGTTTGTTGGCATTATGGCTAATGTGTTGTACTTGATGGAAACTTACTTTATACAAGATGTCAACATTGTGATAACATGATGGTTATGCAGATTGATACAGATGCTAAATATACTATGAATAGATAGTATGACAGCTCAGAGACAAATGAATGATAAAGGTGATGTTTGAGAAAGTATATGTGAGTCCTATAAAGCAAGGTCACGTACATACGCAGGTTATGCAAGTAAAACTTATGTAAAGAAGTCATTGTCATGAAGTCATGTTACACTTGGAAAAATATGTAAAAGTGATCCTCCAAAGACCTTGTCACTAGGACTCTCCAAGTCAGCCTAAAACTTATGAAAGTCCTCCTAGATGAAGTTGTCTCTCCCTCAAATATCATGTTAGGCAAGAGACAAGAAGACAGTCTCTATAAATAGCATCATCAATTCAGTCAATATATCAGAGCTAAAGTGCGAAGAAGGGACTGCAATACATGCGAAGGTAGGAGGCACATCAAGAAAGGAGTGAAGGGTTATATATATCTTTTTCTTAGGTCTATCCATACCTCACATATCTCAGAAAGGTCGAGGTCTATTAAAATGTAAGGAAAGTTTGGTCTAGGGCTTAAAGTGACTCATAAAAGAGTCAAGAAAATAATCCAAGGAGAAGTATAGGTGCCGAAGAAGGAATCTGAAATTGAGCAAGAAGGAACTGAGAAAAGAGGAGACCAAAATCTCTATCTACGACTACAACAACAAGGAGACTGAGACTCTCTTTCTGTACTCCAAGAAGTGTGGTGCAATACAGTGTAGAAAATAAAGGGATCGAGATTCTCAAGAAGAAATGAAGAAGAGAAATTCAAGAAGAATGTCAAAGGCTAGTGACAAGGATCTTAGGAGGACACTTTGTTTTTAGGTCTTTGTCATGGTCTTGGTACTCTTCAATTAAGGATCTATAAGAAGAATTACTCTTGGGTTTTCCTCTCCAAGAGGGAGAGGTTTTGGCCGTGGCTTGAAGAGCCAAAAAATTTGGTGTCTCTTGTGTTTTGGTAATTGACTTGATAAATTAAAAAAAGACAAGATGTAATCAAAGAAGCATAACAAGTATAATTCAATCAGTTATCAAATAAGAGAATTGAATTAAATACTTCCCTACCAAATTCTCAACATGGTATCAAAGCTAAGGTAATAGAAAGGGCTATTTTGACAAAAAGGCACTCAAGTACCAAGAAGATCAAGGATTAGTTTCTAGAAGACAAAAGTCTACATTGAATAATCAATCTTCAAATTCTAAAGGAGTAGGTTGTAAATTGGAAATCCATCTCAAGAAGATCAAGGACACCATCACCATAAATAGATTTTGGTGTTGAAATCAAATCAACATTGTTGAAGTCACCATCAAGCCATCATCATCAACAAGGAAGCTGATAGAATAAGAAATCATATACTCAAGTAAGTATCTTAATGTCCTCATCTAATTCTTTCAAAATTACTCTTTGCAAAGAAAGCAACAAATTGTCTGGGACTACAAAATTTCTTGCATGGAAGAAAAGGACAGATTTAAATTTAATTGAAAATGAATTTATGGATTATGTTAAAGGGATAGATACTAAAATCTCCAAGGAAGACACTCAAGCCTATGATAAATACATTAAGGGATATATAAGAGCCCAAAGTATTCTTATAGAATCCATAAAAGACTCTCTTATTCCCTATGCACCCAAATTGGAATCATCAAAAGAAATATATGAGAAATTGGTGGAGCTATTTTATGTAAGTACTATAGGAGAATTAATATGTCTAAGACAATAACTATATAAGTTGAATATGCCAAGAGAGGAAGGAATAACATCATACTTTATGAAGATTCCTGAAATACAAGATCAACTGCAGGAAATGGGAGAAGTAATGTCTGACAAAGAAATGAATACAATGGTGTTGAATTCTCTACCAGAGGGATGGGAAAACTTCACTTCTAGTATCTATGGGAAGAAATAAGCAACACCATTTCAAGATCTGTGGTCTCTATGTAAGATATAAGAGACTAGACTGAAAGCCAAAATCGATACTGGAACAAATGAAGAAAATAAACCCTATGCTACCATGTCAATAGAAAAGGAAAATATGGTAAGTTGAGTCCTGATACAAAAATAAATAACATGGATAAGATACGATGCTATGGATGTCATGGATTTGGGCACTATAAAAATTATTGTCCCAAATCCAACAAGAATAAGAGGAAAAAGGAGGAAGCCCATGTTGTCGGAGAAATAGAAGAACCTAATTCAAAGAAATCTAGGAAAGAAGAAGTGAAAGATCTCTATTATGATTGAGATCATCTTCCTCTTTAAGAAATATGTCAGTTGTAAAATAATATGATAGGAAGAAATGCATATTAGATAGATGTGTCAGTTTAAATTAGCATCATGATAGAAGCATTACAAGTAAGGAGTATTGGTCATAGGAGGATGTCTGAAAACATTAAACATTGATGCTATGAAATAAAATGACTTCTAGAACCTCATTGTATTTATAAAAAGATAATCATCTGAGTCATGGTTCATTTTTCATTAATTAATATGGAAATAAGTACAAATATTTTTTTCTAATGAAATCCTTTTGAGATTTAATGGTTAGAAAGTAAGCAATAGGTTTTCTTGAGAAATTATAGCTTGCAGAGTTCTAGGATTAGAAATGATGACATATTGATGAGGCAGGTCAAAACTCTTCACTCCTAGGAAATCTGTAGCAAGATGACTCAAAGAAAATAAATGAGGTACATATATATATTTATGTTGAAACTAGATGCTACAGGTCATATGGTTGGAGGTAGAAGAAGTGTGATCAAAGAGAGAAGGAACTCTTTTGATGCACAGGTGATCAATAAACATGTTCCACACAAGAGTAAATAAACATAATATGTCCTCATATGGAATATGAGGTGATTACATACTGGCAAGGAGTTGCACATTGGAAGTTCCTGGGAATGAAAATAAAATTGTGTGGAAGATAAAGGGAGAGATCACGAAAAAGTGCAATCATAAAAAGAGGCAGTAAACATCCAAGGAAGCCAAGAAGACTTTACTAGAAAATCTTCTAGGAAGATATGTAGACTCTGATAAGAAGTCTAAGAAAATATAAAAACTATTGACAAATACATATCTTTTGAGATGTGTCAACATACACGAAGGATGTCGATGCCTACAAGAAGGTTGTCATGTTGAAATTTCATCACTAAGGTAACTTTTGATTTAAGTATTTGTATTTATAATTTAATAATATCTGATGAGCTTATGCAAGGCTACCAAATGGAAGTGGATGACTTATACAAGTTGATAACTATATGGCAGGATGAAATATCCTTGGAAGATATATGGTTTGAAAGAAATCAACACAACATAAAGGTAAACCAGATGATAAGATTTATGACTCACTTTCTAATAGAATACATGACTCTTGGACAAAAGTGATGGATGATACGTGCTCTAAGAAGAGATTCCAAAATTGAAGGTTCCTCAATTCATGACATCAATGGAAGGAGTAATTCATGAGAAGTTGGATGTTTTCATCATTGCTATTGTAGGCCCTTGAATAAGAGGGAGCCTGGTAATAATTTCTTACTTGGAAGAAAATCGTAAGCTAAAAATAAAGCTTAGGTACATTCTTATTCCTCTGTGGAATATGTCCTCCCTAGTTAAGAGGGAGAAATGAACACATCATTCTGGAAGATAGAATGTGGGATTGAATAATTATCTGACATCCAATACTTTATTGAGATGTATTAAGACATTCAACGAAAAGAGTTGTCATGAATGGATGGATATTCTTAGAGAATTAAGAATATTCCTATGAGGTCATACTCGGTGAACACCCAGGTGGAGTATGTACCTTGGATACAATGAATATGGTGTCTATATTCATTGGTCTCACCAGCATTGTAGCTCAAGATATCGTGGAGAGATGGAGCAATTATTCAAGGCCTTGCTATGTGACAATGTTGGATAATATTATGCTATAATAGATGAATTACCAATCAAATTATTTTTATGAGATTCTTCAGATTGAGAGTGACCATGTACCAGTATGATTACCTCCCTAGTTCAGAGGGAGTGTTGAAAAGTGTAACTAGGTTTGGTCTTCATAATGACTTGCAATTATGAATTTATGTAATAAAATGTATTTTGTAAAACTTGCTTCATGAGTTTCATGAACAAGGAGTTTTTATAGGTCAAAGACTTCTTCTTGATGTCTTTATGATTTTTTCACCTTGTCATAAATATAAATAGAGTCATTGTCATGAAGTCATGTTACACTTGGAAAAATATGTAAAAGTGATCCTTTAAAGACCTTATCACTAGGCCTCTCCAAGTTGGCCTAAACCTTATGAAAATCCTCTTAGATGAATTTGACTCTCCCTCAAAGATCATGTCAGCCAAGACACGGGAAGATAATCACTATAAATGGCATAAATCGGCCTCATTGTAGCATCAGAATTCGATCAAGATTTTAGAGCTAAAGTGTGAAGAAGTGACTGCAATACATGCGAAGGTAGGAGCCACATCAAAAAAGGAGTGAAGGGTTATATATATCTCTGTCTTGGGTATATCCATACCTCACATATCTCAGAAATGCCGAGGTCTATTACAGAGTAAGGAAATTTTGGTCTAGGGTTTAAAGTGACTCATAAAAGAGTCAAGGAAATAAGCCAAGGAGAAGTATAGGATCTGAAGAAGGAACCGAGAAAAGAGGAGACAAAAATCTCTGTCTAGGGTTACAACAAAAAGGAGATCGAGACTCTATTTGTGTACACCGAGAAGTGTGGTGAAAACGGTGCAAAAAATAGAGGGATCGAGATTCTCAAGAAGAAACGAAGAAGAACATCTCAAGAAGAACATCAAAGGCTAGTGACAAGGGTCTTAGGAGGACACTTTGTTTTTGGGTCTTTGGCATGGTCTTGGTACTCATCAATTAAGGATCTATAAGAATAATTACTCTCGGGTTTTACTCTCCAAGAGGGAGAGGTTTTGGCCCTAGATTGAAGAGACAAAAAATTTGGTGTCTATTGTGTTTTGATAATTGATTTGATAAGTTAAAAAATATAAGATATAATCAAATAAGCATAACAAGTATAATTCAAGCAGTTATCAAGTAAGAGAATTGAATTAAACACTGCCCTACCAAATTCTCAGCAAAGGTGGCATACAGGTTTGATGTCTTAAGTTAGGTGGATCTAGTATGAAATATTATGAAACGTGGTCCACAAAGGGTGCTCAGTGTGGAGGCTTCAGTGACGGATTTGAAGCTTCCTTATAGTGGTAGCTCATAAAGTTGTTCAGGGGGTAGGTGCTCCCTTCGGGTGGGTGCCGATAAATGATATCAGGGTGTTGGAGCTCCCATCCAGTGGGTGTTGAAGAATGAGAGAAGGTTGTATCATTCTACAAGTAGGTGCCTATGTACTGGTAAGACTTTGTGTCAGTACAAGATTGCAAGAAGATTTTATTTATATAATAAGAAAGAAGACAAAGATGATGGCAATGCTGTTTTTCTCCCACATTTGGTTTCCACCTAAAAATATTGGTTTTCTCATTTGTTTTTGTGTTTATTATGTGTGATGGTTTATTATTTTCTTTATTGCATATTATATGTATGATTAAATTAATAATGCATTGGTTAAAGATAAAGATTTGATGGAAATTAAGAAAAAGTGGTTAATTGGATATATGGTGTTTGCTTTCACTAAAGTTGCGTACATACACTGGTTTAATGAATGAAGGTAGTGTACCTAACTTAGAATAATAAAATGAAAATTTAAAGTGAGTTTAAAATACTAATTCACCCCCCCCACCCCCCCCATAATTTTTCCCAACAATTGGTATCAGAGCAGGTCCCTTAGAAGAAGCTTGATTGCTTGAAGGGAGATCCATCAAGATGGGTAGTCGAGGAAGGGAATTTTATATCAAGCCACCTTTGTTTAATTGAACTAAATTTGTTTTTTGGAAAGTTAGAATGAGGGAATTTTTGTAGGCACTAGGAGCTGATGTATGGGCAATTGTTGAAGGTGGATATCAATATCCAACCTCTATTCCCATAGATATTGTAGGGAAGAAATAGTATAAAACCAATGCATAGGCTGTAAATGCTATCTTGGGAAGTCTGGATGAGTCTGAGTTCATAAAATTGATGCTGTTGAACACCGCAAATGCAATGTGGGATAAGCCTATCCAAAGTTACGAAGGTAACACCAAGGTAAAAATTCTTAAACTTCAAACATTTAGAATTCAGTATGAGAATATTAGAATGCATGATGATGAAAGTATTGCAAGATTTTTTCTTAGAGTAGACGAAGTTAATAATTCTATGAAAAATATTGGTGACGAAATAAAAGATGCTACTGTTTTTGAAAATATTTTGAGATCACAAACTCCAAATTTTGATTCCATAGTCTTCATCATTGAAGAGACGAATGATTTGAAGAGTCTTACTCTTGAAAAAATCCATGGGATATTGAAAAAATTTGAGATGAGAAAATGGGGTCCATCGGATATGAGAGAAGCAACCTTCAAAGCAACATATATAGGGAAAGAGAAAGAAATGCCTAAAGATACAAGATACATTTTGGATGAGGAAGAAGTGAATTTCACGAGAAAGTTGCAAGTGTGAACTGGTAAATTCAAAGGTAATATTCCCTTTAAATGTTTTTCTTGTGGGAGAGTAATTAATTATGCATCCAAATGTCCATATAAATAAATTCATGATAATAAAGAAAGTGGAAACAATTTTGGCAAGAAAAATGGCAAAAAGAATTTTTCTAACAAGAAAAGATTTTATTCTAATGAAGATAATCATAGCACATCTGATGATTAGGAAAATTCAGATTTAGATTCTAACAGTTTTTATCCAGTACTTATGGCATTTGGAGAGCAATGTGTAGATAAATTTGATGATGTCCTTATGGATGCTCTAGAAGAAAATGATAGTGAATGTTATTTCAATATTGATGAATCAGATTAGGATTATTCATTACTTATGGCTCTTGGAGATCAATCAATTAATGAACGAGATAGTTGTAAAGATGATTTATTAGAAACATTAAAGGAAATTGACAGAATTGGGAATGCAAACAAAGAACTGGAAAGAAAATAAAGTAGTATGGTGAAGGAAATAAACATGTTAAGAATGCAACTGAAATCAACCAATAGAAGAAAAAAAGCCTTAGCAAAGCAACTTCAAGAAAAGGAAAATCATTGTGAAAAAATAGAATATGAAGTTGTGACTCTAAGGGAAGATTATGAGAAAATCAACAAATGGGTAAAGGCATTTGAATCTATAGAGAAGATTATTAATGAAAACCACTCTCCTCTAATCAAGACAGACATTGGATACAATCACATGGCTTCAGATACACAATGTGATGACAAAAAATAACATAATGTTGTTCAAAGGAAAATAAGTCACACATCTTAAAGAAAATATCCCAGATCAAAGTCAAGACCAATCCCTAGACATAAGAGGTGGTTTCATGGATACTGATTTTCTTGAAACTCATTTGGGCATAAGACCACTGATTGTAGGTCAAGCATTTGGAATGGAAGTAGAATATGGGACAAGTTCTAGCAAATTATTAGAAATTTAAAGAAAATTAGGAAGAAGGAACATCAGTCAGAGAGGTAGGGAATATTGTCCCTACTGTAATCCATTGATCTTAAAGCATACTTCTAACATTGACTGCAGAAGTGAATGAAAGGTACATAACCTCATGAAGAGCAGGTGATGATTATCAGGTCAATAGGGTCACTGGTGTATGATCTCAGGGGGATCTATGCATATGTAGATGATGATTGCCTATGTTATTTTGATATTTTGGTAATGTTTATATTACTAAAACTGCATTTGATGAAGCTACAGTGAACAGGAACATACATGTCATGTTTAGGGGGAGTTATAGTTATGAAAAATCAGTAGTTTCCTTTCTATATGCGGATCACATGAAGGAAATTCACGTATATACACAAGTTTTGATGTAGACTATCGTGTATATACAAAAGTTTTGATCTAGACATTCATGTATATTTCTCAGTGACGAATAAACAGTGGCATGGATTCAGGGGAGCCTCTCATATATTTTTATCAGTTAATTATTGGCCTTTTGGTTATGATATTAGTTTGTTGCCGATTGTTGGTGATTCATATATGATTCTTAGGAATGACGAGGTTATGAGTTGTTGCAAGTCTTATGTTATTGCTACTCATGAATTGGTTCTTTCATGCACTTGTTGATTGATGAGTTAGATATGATCATATTTCATGGTGAATATTTGGCATAGGTTCAAACGGAGCATATGTTATGCTTCTAATAGTGCATTGTTGGAATTATGGTTTCTTGAGGATTTCTCACTAAATAATGGTGTTTATGATGAATTATTGGTTTACTCATTGCTTTGTTGGCACTGATGAGAAGATATATGTTGCTTGACTAACAGATGTTGATGATGTTGCAAATCAGTTCTATATGCATGGATTGCATGAATTGCACAAGGTGGATATTTATATGTTACTTGAGTTACAAGTTGTTAATATTACTTGATACAATTGATGAAGAGGATGTGTATGTTATGGTCGTTGTTGGTATTGGTTGATGATGATGAGTTTATGATTCACTCATTGTTTGTTAACATTGATAGGTTGCTATTATGTCATCATTGATGCATGGGATGCATATGGTGAAGATATGGATGATGCCTATATATTGCTCAAGTTTGGTAAAGGTGGAGTTAAAGCTTGAAGATATGTATATTGAAGATGTGATGCTATTTATCTGTTCTATGGCCTGTAATGTTGGAGTTACTTTTGGTTTTCACATATGTTATTGATACATGTTCATGTTTTCTATGGTGTCTAATATTTCTGCTTAAGGATTGCGACTCTTCATACTTATGGAGAGAGTGTGTTGACCTTGATGACATAAGTTCAAGAGGATGACTTGTTGACAGAGCTTTATTACACTATCTTATGATTCTATGACAATGGCTTCGTGATGCTTGGAAGTTTTTCATATTTGGTCACATTGGAAAAATTGATGCTACATTGCCTTATCTTACATAGCTTCTTGATGATGAGGATGTTCATGTTGCTTATATGTTATTGTTATTAGATGTTCATGTTGTAGGTTTCTCTATGGTGTATGGTGATTTATAATTACTATCATGATCTTGCTACCTCATTGTTGAGGTCCATATTTTCGTTATAAATATCTCTTAATGTAAAGGTCATGAAACAGACCCATGTTGTAAATTATTATAAAATTCAGTCATGCATGGGCTAGTAGGATCAAGTCATGTTATGCATGTAATCCCATTATGTTGGTACACTGATGTAAAAATTGGATCAAATATGTAACCCGACTACGTTGGGTGATTGATTTAATCATGGGAGCATAGAATCCTTGGTCATAGGAAAGGTCATGTTTGGTTGAGTCATCAAGTCTTGTACTTTATTGAAAATATTCCTACAGTTCAGCATATGCTCCGGGGAGCATGGTCAGTATGAAATTTTCATATTCAGCATATCGGACCTATAGCGATCCTCTATACAATGGGGGAGAGAAGTCTTCATTCAGCATTGTTGAGCCATTTTCCATTGATGTCAAATGGGGAGAGAAGCTTGGTGTTTGGAAAATAATTCTTGGTGAGAAGTCGTGATATTTTCAGGTGTGTTTACAGGTTTTTACAAATAATGACCAAACACCACAGTGGTTTCCATCAAGTCCAAAGGGGGATATTGTTGGCATGATGGCTAATGTGTTGTCATTATGGCAACCTACTTGATACAAGATATCAACATTGTGATAGCATGATAGTTATGTAGATTGATACAAATGTTACAAATACTATGAATAAATAATATGACAGTTCAAAGATAGATGAATGATAAAGGTGATGTTTGAGAAAGTATATGAGAGTCCTATGAAGAAGGGTTGCATACATACGCAGGTTCTGCAAGTAAAAGTCATGTACAGAATTTGAACCATGGTATTTTGGATACCAGGGGTCATTACCATGGTATTATCCCATAGTATTGGTGTGACAACAATTATTTGATCCCGTCAAATAATACTAATGATATTACCAAGGGATTTACCTAAGGTATTGGCCAAGGGATATGAAGGTGTTAGGTGTGTAAGCAATGGGTTATACATGTGTGATTTGGTTTGGAATAAGTATGCACCAGGGAGCAAGGAGAAGAATCATATATGAATGATCTAAAGCATGTTGGCATATATGCTTGATTGATTTACTTGTTTCAAATGCCACAATATTTATTAGTGATGAATATGTAATAATAATTATGTTGTGATATAAATGAATTTTCTAGAAGTCTATAGAATCGACATTAAAGGTTGTGGAGAGTGAAATTGTGTTTGCAGTGAAATTTTTCAGATATGTATGCAAGTGTATTTGGGAATTTGTGTACATATGCGAATCCATCTTTATATGATCATGTATATATTCAGAGATAAATTTTGCAGATTTGTATGTGGGTTTCTTGCATGTTAAGCACATACATATGTTGATATATATTGTAAATGTCGCATATATGTGCTAAGGTTTGTAGTACTAGTGAACGATGACATTTGATCAGTTATGTTATGATTTTTATTATTTTTCGATGAAGTATTTATTATGATTATGTGTGTTTAATAGTGTGGATTGAGACGATTTGGTTGTATTGATCAGTTTTTAATAGTACACAAGTATGATTGGGTGTGATTCAATGATCTATGGTATGTGATTATTTCAAAAATTTGTGATTGGTTCAGTGATCTGTAATTGGTGAAATGGTTCAGTGATTGATGATTCAGTGTTCAGTATTCTGATATCTGTACGCAGTTATGATATAGAGGAAGCATGTACATACACATGTGTGCTTCAAAGCAGTAGTGTATACATTCTAATGTTTGTCTGATCGGGTTTTGCAGGAACAACACTTTGCTTTGTGATGGTGAATAGCGTATGGTTTTGTATATTGATGAATGGTTTTCCATCGGTATGATATGATGGTTTACTTCTGTTATGGATTATTTTGATCTAGTTGAAATGGTTGATTGAGATTCAGTGATTGGTTGGTTCAAGTGATTGTCTTTTAGATTTAGTATTCAGTTGGTATTATGATTAATGATGGGTGTGGTTCTAGTTTAAAAATATGATGAAAGGCGGCATAAAAGTTTGATTTCTTAAGTCAGGTGGATCCAGTATGAAATATTATGAAATGTGGTCCACAAAGGGTGAGGAGGGTTGGAGCCTTCAGTCAGGGAGCCTAAGCTTCCTTCCATTGGTAGTTGATAAATCTATTCAGGAGGTTGGTGCTCCCTTCTAATGGGTGTTAATAAACGAGATCGGGGGGTTGGATCTCCATTCCAATGGGTGCTAGACAAGGAGAGAAGGTTGTCGCCTTCTGTAGGTGGGTTCCTGCATACTGGTAAGAGACTGTGCCAGTAAAAAATTATAAGAAGATTATATATATATATATATATATAATAATAATAAGAAAGAAGACAGAGCCTACGGCAATGGTGTTTTTCTACCACATTGGGTTTCCACCTGAAAATACTAGTTTTCTCATGTGTTGTTGTGTTTCTTATGTGTGATGGTTTATTTTGATCTTTACTGCATATTATATGTCTAATGAAATTAATAATGCGTTGGTTAAAGATAGCCGGTGGAACTTATGAAGAATTGGTTAACTCAATATACGTTGTTTTCTTTCACTGAATTTGTGTATGTCATATGTTGGTTGCATGAATGACAGTAGTGTACCTAATTAAAAATAAGAAAATGAAAATTTAAAGTGATTTTAAAATACAAATTCATCTCCCCCCTCCCCTCCATCTCAATATTGTTCCCAACACTGTCAAGACAAAATTTGTTGTTGTGGCATTTTCCTTATTTATCAAGAAATATAATTTTTTATGAGAAGAATATATGTTTCCTCATGGAAACAACACTATGATTTGGGTTTGAACCTTATTCTTCCATTCCACTCCATCTACTTATAAGCTTAACCCTCGTTCTTTCTCTTGAAAACACATGAGAACTAACTACCTTTGATTAAACACAATTGATTTGTAGTAATTGTAAAGTGAAATGAGTAGCTTATAGTTTTACCTGCCTTGTAATAATGAATGTGGTTTGACTGTTTATAGAGATGAGCTTAGTTTCTCGAGGACAGGGCCGAGGAAGAGGAAGAAGTAATATGCCACCAAGATGGTGGGATTTTGGCAATAACAAGAAAATTCGCTTTTCTACTCACTTCAATGTTGATTCTGATGAATTCCATCAGTCGGCCACAACATGTATTCTCAACCTATGGTCTCAAAATGTGTCTTTAATTCCTCCTATCTACCAAAATAGTTCAGATCCATCTCTCAGGCCCCATCCTAACATTGAAGAGATACCTATACCTCATCCTGCCAGTGAAAAAGTGAGCCTAGAATTTGTAATGTCTTCACAATTATGATATAAAGAATTTATGGTAAACATATCGAGGGAGTAGAAAGGGTTTTCCCTGAAATCCGTATTATTTGATATAACTGAAATCATCTTGACATTCAAAAATTCATTTTCCAATGAGAAAAATCATAACTTATCTTGACAATATAACTATAGAAGAGCCATGAATCATTATCTTGAATGTGGGAAAAAAAAACATTTTGTACTTGATAAAAGTTAAAAGGGGTCTTAAAATTGCACTTGATCCTTATTGTAGTCTGCACTTCTTATCGATGGTAAATATTTAAACATATGACAATATACTATTGCATAAGTTAAATAAGGGGTAATTGACGACCCTTTTAATTACCTTTATAATTGCTTAGAGAGACAACCAAAATATTTTCCATTAATTGTTAACCTAAAGTTTTTAGGGGAACTTGTGAATTATCTTGCACTGTATATGCTAGTACAAATGTGTCTAAAGTTGTAGTGACTATATGATTGTCACAATTAAATATGTAAAGATGTTTTTACAAGTCACCATGTAATCTAAATAACACCACACTCATAAGAATGTAAAGGCACACTCTCTAATATATGTGGAAAGAAAGTAAATTGCAAAAAAAAATTAAATCACTATTGTTGGAAAGTAAATCATACCAGCATCTAAAGGTGACTTTCTCATCTATTAAGGTGTCTTGGTTGTTGTGACTTAATATACAATTGCATGTTCAATGAAATGCATTAAATCACAAGCCATAATTCACACTTGCTTATAAATAAAATGTAGCCATAAACCAAATGTTTGATAAGATAACCAATCCAAACTATTTAGGAAAATAGAGTTATTATAATTCCGGAAATAGAGAAGTTTAACTCTACAAAAAAGTCACACCAATATGAATTGCAACAACAATCCTAACTTGAAAAATGTTGTAAATCCTTCACAAAATCAATCGGTGAGTAAATGAAGATAACATTAAAGCCTAAGTGGCAATGATAAACCTATAGTTCCGAGTTGCAAAAATTAGTCATTCAAAGTTGTAGTAATACAAAAAAATAGAGTAAACTTTAAAATGAACAAAAAAAAAATTATATTTATGTCTACATTATGGATATAGACAATACTTGACTAAGGAGGGGTCCCTACCTCCTTAGACAATGCACTAGTTAGAAAATAAATAAAATGTGAATGCTTAGCACACCATTACTCAAATTGGAGCAGAAAGAAATTTAAATTGAAAAAATGTACAAATTTATTGGTTTCTTATTACTATTTCCCTGTTACCAGTTACAAGCTACAAGTTACATGTTACCCAACTAAAGGAGAGCATAGATTTATTATATAAAAAATATTTTATCTAAACAATTCAAATAGGTGGATGCATAGCGTTGGATGTGTGTTACATTCTTTCCACGACTAGTCGCATGCGTGGGAGGGTCATAGGGGGGCGATAACCCCTATGTTCATTTCGTTGGGCACAACAGGGGGGTCATAGGGGGGTCCCTGTCAGGGGATTTGTAGGGGGGTGGTATCCCCCCTACACAGGGTCCTCCCCCCTACACAGGGTCCAGGGCAGCGCCCCAAGAATTTTTTTTGGACCCTATAATAGGTGGGCGGACCTACCTATGGTTTTGTGCATGGGTTTTTCACATGGTTTTAGGCATGGGCGGACCTACCTATTGTAACATTGAAAGGAATATAATGAAAAATCAATCTAGTAGTCCCAGTTTTTGGATCAAGGGGAAAATCTTTGTGTATATTTGTTTTGTGTTCTCGCTATTGTTTATTTTTTGTTTTAATAATTCATTTTCATGTAATTTTTGTATAGGTTTAAAACCTACAGATAGCCATGAGAAAAAGTTTTTTCATCTTGTTACAACGAATTCTTTAGAAAATTGTAAAAACAAGCATTGACTCACACAATTCAACTTTGCAATAAGGGTTGGCCAAGTCATATTATTTTCTTGGTCATCCACTTGCTCCTGTCATTTCCCTATGTGATAAATTATTTTTTGACTACCTAATCGGTCCAAAACTGATAGTTGCACGCTTAACTGTCATGTTAGCACAAAAGTCGTGAAGTTGCAGCAACGTCACAACACTAGTAGAGAAACACGAGTCATGACATTAGAAATCGCAACATTGAAGTCGCAACAATGATGACAACGATCAAATTTGCACATCTTTGTAGTGACATCTCAGAGTTTCAAAAATAGTGAAGAGTTACAAGAACACTAAAGAGTTGCGACAACACTGAAGAGTTGTAGCAATTGTGGCCACATCTTGGTTTTGCAACAACAAAACTTTGATTTTACAGAGAGAGTTGCAACATCTACAAGGAGTTGCAACCACTATGGACACAAATGCAGTGACTGGTACATGTGTAGTGTTTTTATCTTATATTCCACCATTATTACAAAAAGATAACAATTTCTTAAAAAAATCATATGACTAAGCATTAAAGTGGCACATAAAAGGATATTCACACCTCGACCAAAAATGTATCAATATCGATGGAAAAGGTGATAATAAAATATGGACAATCAGAAAATGGTGGAAAAAATGTTATTAGATGGGTTGCTAAAAATATGTCAATTGAAGAACACACCAGTCATATAAAACATCTTTGCTCTATTGAAATACGACAAATGAAAAGAGATTCCATTTGAAATAATGTATGCCCAATCAAAGATGTCATTCCTATGAATAAATTAAAGAAAAATATAGAGAATATACATTGGAATAACAATTGTGGAATCATATCCAACAATATGGATATGAAAGTGAGCATGCTTTTCTTAAAAGAACATCTAGGGTCATTGAGTGGCTTCTAAAGAAAGCATTTAGGAAGGTCTACTTTGTCACCATGAACATCCAAAATGCCTTTTATTTGAGTACATTGAGAGTTTTATTGAGAGTTGGAAGTCGTAAAATTGTCCAAAAAACACTCAATGTGGGAGGGACCCATGTTTTAACACTCTCTTCTGGATGAATTATCCATTGTTTTCTATTGAAATTTTTTGCATACCATAAAACTAGTTCCTTGAAATCAAACACCTTTGGCATATAACCATCTTGTGTTATTCCAATATCCCAAATCTTATTCGATTATTTATCCTCTAGTGTGAGTATTGAATACAATTTATATGCCTTATACCACTAAAATTCATCATCCTCACATCCAAGGGTGTTGATTGTGTCCCTACAATATGGTTCTTTCCTCTTACTCATCATAATTTCTCATATAAGTTTAATGAATAGGTGGTGGTATTGTAAAGGTAATATCTTGTTTAATGAAGATACAAGTGTTACTAAATTCACCACAGGTTTATTGTAATATCATATGCTAAGATGTTCATTTTATTAATTTTAATTACCAGTTGGATTCAAATTTATGATCAATATTTTATAAAAATCACATTGAATTAATAACAATAAGAAATCGAACATGCAATAAAAGTAATGGTAGTGGAACTTTAAATACTCTAGAAAGTAGTACGTATGTGGCACAATTCATGAAAATCAACTAGGTAAGAGAGGTGCATAATGAGTGATGACAAGTTCAAAAGGAAGAATGTGAAAATGCAAGTTACATTAAGTCTAGGAATGAGATAACAACAAGTCTCATACATCTTGTCCTGATGATGAACCACACTGGATGGTTCAAAAAGCATCGGCAATATATTCTTTGATGTGATTATCACCGAAAAAAATTATATACAATTTATGGATCACCGAAGCCAAATTACTAAAATTAACTAGTTATTAAAGTGAGTGCATTTTGCATGCTACAAAAATCTAGGCTCATTTTGCATGTTACAAAAAAGTGGGATGTTCCACAAGGGTTTTAAATTCCATAAAAAAATCATGCAATGAATAAAGTAGGTGAGTATAAAGGTCACGAGGATATTTATGCGGGGCCCTACAAAAGGAAGGAATGAAAAAATTACGAAGTGTTGAGACATTTGGGCTTGGAAATATATGAAAGTCCTTCCCACAACCCACCTTTGCAAAAAATGGCTGCATATGGAATATTTAGGAAGAGATACCAAATACCGAGAAAGAAATGTTGGCAATTATTCATTCCATTAATAAATTTTAACATTTTATCAGTGATTATGAAGTCTTTGTCTATATAGAAAATTATTCCATTCAGTACTTAATGAATAGTGTAACACCCTCCTCCCACATTTACCTCAAGCTACCCGGTCCACTGGGGTAAACATGCAACGAGAGGCTACTGGTGAGCCCTGGTATTTCACCAAGAGTGTTGAGACTCCCAGGGGCTGCCCTAATTTACTTTATCAACCCGGAGTTCATACAAACTTAGAGGTGACAGTGCTATATACACAACATATGCATTTTTCTCATTTCATCCTCTTCTGCTTTACGAAAGGGTGCTATTTCTTAAACTATGATAAGAACTGGAAAGTAAATTGCTGGAAGGAAATGACAGAAGGAAACTAAACTAAATTGCTGACAAGAAATGATAGAAAGAAACTAAATCAAATTGCCGAAAAGAAATGATAGGAAGGAAACTAATTTAAATTGCAAAAAAGAAACTAATTTAAATTGTAGAAAGGAAACTAATTTAAACCATACTTAACTTGGCCAATCAGCTAAACACACCCTAATTATCTTATGCTCTATCTACCATGCTTCTATCCATGCATCTAAGCTAACCATGACTTAATTCTAATTGAGAAAGTGTTGATTTGTAGCTTGGAGAAGAAAGCGGTAAAGGTGCTAATGGAGGGATATACACATGAAATAAGGCTTAGAAGTGAAAATATGGGTTTGAACCTTATTAAAACTTTATTATAGCGCAAAAATGCTTCGGAGCGGAATGATTTGAAAAGTGCGATGGCAGAGTTGCGATGGAGGATAGATGTGCGATATGCGATATGCAATATCGCAATCGCAATATTCCAAAGTTGGAGGGATAGCATAAGTGTTGTTCGGTAGTGGGAGTGAAATGCGAAATGTGATGAGGTAAAAACTACGAAGTGCGAAATACGATGGGCCAAAAGTTGTGATTTGCGATGTGGTAAAAATTGTGAAGTGCGAAATGCACTGGGTGACATGGCGGTGGGACCGTGGCAGAGTACGGAGAATATCGGAATCGCCGTCGGGAGCAGTAAGTCTTAAAAGAAAAGGGAAAAAATTGTGAAGTGTGAAGTGTGATGGGGAAAAATTTGTGAAGTGTGAAATGCGACGGTGTAAAAACTATGTTTTGCAATTGGCGATGCGGCGGAGTATGGACAATATCGCAATTGGCGTAGGAAGTGGTAAGTATTAAAGAGAAGGGAAAGGTTGCGAAGTGAGATTTCCGATGGGGATGACACAACATAATGCTACAGTGATGTTGAAATCAGTGGTTGGGAGTGGTAAGTCTTATAGGCAAAAAGGAAAAGGTGCGAAGTGCGATGGTGGGAGGTTTGAGAAGCAAAGGCGGAGGTCGAATTTTAATGGCTTTCAAACGTTATGCGTTAAAAAGGGTAAGGCAAAAATGACCAATAGAAACAAAGGAATAAGGTGACTGAAGGGTTTAAGTGCTTTTAGGGAAAAAGGTGGGTGCAACAGTTAGAATAAGCAGAAAGAAAGAGGGAATGGAGGGCATAACAACAATGCTCAGTTTGTGAGTACAGAGATGGAAAATGAAGCAGAGAAGCACCACAGAGATGCTCTGGGGTTTTAGCAATAATTCATGCAATCAACCTGCTAACTTATTCGCAAAGAAACAAATAAATGCGTAAAAATACAGTGAAAAGGAAGACGGATAAATGGTAATGCAACTCTATTTTTAATCTCAGAAAAAGTGAACAGAAATCAGTTTTTGGGTCAGTGGGAAGGTTCACCCTCCTCAAGCTCTATTTACAGAGATAAGAAGGGGTTCTTGATCCACAAATTTTTGTTTTTTCTCTTCTATTCTATTACTCATAAGAAAATTAAACCTACAACAACACATTGAAATAAAAAATAAACAACAATGAAACATAGAAGAAATTATCAGAAGCGGAACTAATGAAATGACCGAAAGCAGAGAACAAATACAATAGAGAGGCCGAGGCGCATGGATTAGGCCCTAACCCAAGAGCCTAGCTCTTTGAAACTTAAATAAGTAAAATGAAATCAGTCTGCTCATTTCATAAAATAATAGCCTCATACATTTTTGAAACTTTGATCATAGATTAAAATAACAAAAATCTCCATAGCTTGCAACAAAGTTCCCACCCTTCCTAGCTCTAGATTTGTTCTATTTATTCTATAGGGCAGCTACCAACATCTCCCTATAAAATAGTGATTAAGTCCACTTGAATCCAAGTAAACAAAGATTGAGTGCACTCCTCTTAGATTTCTTGGTTGCCTCTGGAACTCGAATTGCTGGAGATAATCCTTGTGGTGATTGAGTCCACTTGACTCCAAGTAAACAAATATTGAGTGCACTCCTCTTTGAGTTGTTTGGATTCCTCTGGAACTCAAATTGCTGAGAGAATATTTGGGGTGATTGAGTCCACTTGACTCCAAGTAAACAAATATTGAGTTGCTGGCTGCCTTTGAGAGTTAAGGAGGGTGGACAATCCTCCTATAATTTCTCCTTGTTGTCTCCTCCAAGTCTTTATGATAAAATCCTTATAAAAATGCTAATAATTCATGATTTTCTTCACTTAGCCTCATATTAGGAACTCCGAGTATGTTAGCCTTAATCACCACCTATACTAGCATCATAAAACCAAATAATAATAAAAATGCAAGAAAAAGAGATCTAAGAAGGCAAAAAGGGGACCATTAACTCCTCCAAATATGTCTAATGATGGAGCTCATCATCACCCCCCTACTGAATGGTTGCTCATCCTCTGAGCAACTAATATTCCTTATGCATTTCCTTTAAGGCTTTGAAAGCTCCCCTGATTTCCCGAGGAAGAAGTGTGGGAATTTCCCCAAAGGGGTAAAAACCATTGTTCTTTTCTGCATTCTCCCATTCTGGTCTGATATATAAGGGTTCTCTATTTCTTCTTCCCATGACCCCCCATCTCTCTTTTTCTTTAGCGTCCTCATTCATCATCCAAGATGCTAGAGCCATTAGCTACATATCCCCCATTGTGGAATTGGGGTCCCAAGTATCCAAATTTGTGAGCACAAGGTTATGCACATAAAACTCTGCCATTTTTTCCTGATCAACCATGTTAGCTTGCTTGTAGAAATCCATGAATTTCCTACAATATTGGAATGGTAGGGATCCATGGGAGGCTGGAGTTTTGATTTGAAATAGGAGACATTGCTCCTTGAGGTACACAACATATGAGTCAGAAAGGA
The DNA here is from genome assembly GCA_034641835.2 of Pinus albicaulis. NCBI lineage: Eukaryota > Viridiplantae > Streptophyta > Pinopsida > Pinales > Pinaceae > Pinus > Pinus albicaulis. The sequence continues at coordinate 966,014,029 of CM076569.1, forward strand.
ATCTGTGCTGAAGGGCTTCTATGCATAAGTCTGCCATGGTGGCTGCTTGCTGCCCTTTTTGCTGCAATTGCTCCTTCAGTGCTACATTCTTTGCCTGTGCCTTCTGCAGGTGCTCCTTCATAATTGTTTCTTCGATTATTTCCTCTTCTTTGAATTATCCTCTAACTCTTGTCAGCTCTGAAATACATAGAGGTCTGCCTTTTTCTCTTTGCGCTCAGATGAGCTAAGGTGAAACTACCTCTTTGTCTTGAGGGGATGTGGTGTTGTGTTGTGAGTCTGTTTCTTGCTCAATTTATGCTAACTCTATGAATTCTATTGCCATCTCTTCTGTTTTTCCGTGGCCCTTTCTCTTTTCCTCTTCTTCTTCTGGTTCTTTTATTATATTACACAACTAATTGTGGAGCACTTATGTAACTCGGCTCAACTCTAGTTTCTGTTGTAGGCAGTTGGACCCTCTTCTTGTTAGATGGATGATACTGCGTGTCTCCTCCCCTTATTCTCCTCTACTCCACTTGATTTAATTTTTCTTTTGCATGCCCAGGTGACGTGACTTTGCAGTTCTCCCTAGTCATACTTCACGATGGTGGCCAAGCTAGCTGGCCACCTTTTTGCCCCTTAAACTCTAAGTCTACAAATTTAATTATTTTTGGCTATTATGGATGCATAGCAAGGGGTGAGAAGCTATACCTGAGTTTACCTGTTGTTTTCAAGGCATTTGCAGGAGATGGAATTTGGACACAAGGCACTTATATGCTGCGTTCTTCCTTATTTTCCTTTTTTTCTGAGTGAGCAGCTTGCTGAATGAGAAACTCTCTGAGTGAGCTGCTAATCTTTCTTGCTGTTCATGAACATATTTTTGCGCTGTAGGAATTCCCTGATGTCTGTAGTAGTCTGTGTTTTGCTTTCCTTGCTACATTGTGCTCAGGAATGGAGGAATGTGGTGTATGGAGGTGATGGATGAAGTTATGAAAATGAATGGAGCGAATGATGGGATGTATGGTAAAATAGAAGAAGGGAAAAGAAGATGAATGCTTCCCTGTGTTTCCATAAACCATTAATAAGCTACAAAACAACAAACAAAAAAAACACAGAGATGCAGATGTATTTTTTTGTTTTCTTTTTCTTTTTTTTTGAAAGAAAGTGGGCTGCCTCCATGGGGGTTTTCAACCCAAAAACTGTCTTGGGCGCCTCAGAGAGGTTTTCACCGATGGATCTTTATTTTTTTATTTTTTATTTTTGAGAGAGCAAGTGAGCTGCCTCCATTGAGGATTTCAACCAACAAGCTTGCCTTGGGTGCCTAGAGAGGTTTTCACCCATGGATCTTTTTTTTTTTTTTTTTTTTTAAAATTTAAATTTTTAATTAATTTATTAATTAATTAATTTTATTATTATTATTATTATTTATTATTATTATTATTTTTTCAGGAGGTGTGTGAAACTATGGAGTTTCCCATCACATACACCTCTCTGCTTATTGAATTTATGAACTCCACCTTTGACAAAGGCTTCTTGTAAATTTTAAGTCCGTGACCATTGAAAAGCAAAGGGATTCCTTCCTCATCTATTGTTTTGATTTTAGCTGTGCCATTATCAAAACATTTTTCCACTATGTAAGGTCCCAACCATCTTGTCAACAATTTTCCCTTAAAGTCTTTAAACCATGAATCCTACAACAACAACCAATCTCCTTCTTGGAAGGCCTTCTCCTTAATGTTATTCTCATGCCATACCTTCCTTTGCAGCTGAACTACCTCTATGTACAGAAGTGCTTGCATTCTGAACTCATCCAATCCATTTAGTTGCAACAATATCTATTTTTGGGCATTTTATAGATCTAGATCTAATTTAGCTACCATCCTTAAAGTATTGAATTCAAACTCAATTAAGAGTAGAGCATTCTTACCATAGACTAGTTCATAAGGAGTGAATCTTTTTGTTGTCTTCCAAGTAGTGTTGTAGGCCCAAGTAGCTTCTACTAATATGTCTGCCCAATATTTTCTTCTGTTGATCACAACCTTGGTGAGGATTCTTTCTAAAGCTCTGTTAGTTACTTCTACTTGGCCATTTTCCTGAGGGTGATAGGTAGTAGAAGTTCTATGCTTAATCTTGTGCTTTCTCAAAATATTCTCAATGAGGTGAGAGGTGAATTGTGATCCCTGATCAGTGACTATTTCTCTGGGGTACCCAAGCTTGTAAAACACATTCTCCCTCAGAAATTTTGCTACTTTCTCCTCAGTTGCTATCTTCACTTCTTTTGTTTCATCCCACTTTTTCAGGTAATCAGTGCATACTATGATATACTTACTTTGTCTGGATTGTGGATCGATAGGTCCAACAAAGTCCATGCTCCACTCTTGTCAAATGGCTCAAGATCCACCTGAGGGTGCAAAGGCATCTCATCCCTTTGCGTGGGTTTCCCCATCCTTTGGCACTGTTCACACCTGCTAGTGTATCTTCTAGAATCTTGGTGAAGGGTAGGCCAATAGTATCCTGCTTGTAAAACTTTGTAAGCAGTTCTCTTTGTAGAAAAGTGGCCTCCACATGGGCTATCATGACATGCAGAGAGGATATCAAAAACTTCTTCCACCCTCACACATCTCCTTACGATTTGATCAGGGCCTAGCTTGAAAAGGTTTCCCCCAATCCATGTGAAAGGGGCGCTTTTTCTGATGATTTTTCTCCTTTCCCTGAATGAAAGATTAGGAGGGAGTATCCCAACAACCAAGTAGTTGGCTATATCAACAAACCATGGTGAGAGTGCTGATATAGCAAAGAGATGCTCATCTGGCTTCTGGTCATCCACCATTCCTTATTCACTTGCAGGGAGAGATAACCTGGACAAAAAATTTGCAACTACATTCTCCTTTCCAGGTTTATCAACAATAGTAAAATCAAATTTCCGCAAAAAAAACAAACATCTAATTATCCTAGCATCAACATCTGGTTTGTTCATTAAATACTTGGTGACTGCATGGTCAGTGTGAACAAAGGTCTGATATCCAGTTACATAATGCCTGAATTTTTTCAAAGCATGGAAAATGGCTAACATGTCCTTCTGAGTAATAGTATAATTCTGTTCAGCTTTGGACAAGTTCTTGCCGATGAAATAAATGGCATAAGGGATTTTGTCCTCTAATTATCCTAATGCTACCCTTACAGCCTTTTCAGATGCATCAGTGTGGAAGTGGAAGGGCAGAGTCCAATTTGGATCTCAGAGGATGGGGGCAGTAGTCAACTTTCCCTTAATGAGCTCAAAATCCTCTTGACAAGGACTAGACCAAATAAACTCAGAATCCTTGGCCAATAACCCAAATAATGGTGAAGCCATCTTGCTAAAATCTTTGATGAACCTTATATAGTAACCAGCTAAGCCTAAGAAACTCCTGACATATTTATGATTTTGAGGAGCAGGTACCCTTTTGATGATAGTGATTTTTTTTGGGTCTACTTGTATTCCTACTTGGGATATGGAGTGTCCTAATACAACCCAAGATTTCAAGAATTCACACTTTTCTGGGCTCAAGGAGAGATGCATCTCAATACACCTTGTTATTACTTTACCCAAATTGGAGAGAGCTTCCTGGAATTCATCCCCATATGCTGTGAAATCATCCTTGTAGATTTCGACAGAGTCATGGACTAACTTAGAAAAGATGCTTAGGAAAACTGTTTGGAAGGTAGCTGGGGCACCCAAGGTTAGGTGAAAGTAGTCTTATCTTGGTCTTCAGGGCTAATTTGAATCTGATTGTACCCACTGAACCCATCTAAGAAGGAAAATAACTTCTTCCCCAGAAGATCATCCAGGACTTGGTCTATAAAGGGAAAATGGAAATGGTCTTTCTTGGTGGCTTTGTTAACTTCTCGATATTCGACACAAATTCGCCACTTTCCATTCTTCTTCGGGACTAGGACAAGAGGGGATACCCACTCATTGTCAGATATAGGATATATGAACCATGCTTCCAATAGTTTCTGCAACTCCTCTTTGACTATGTCCTTCAGAGCCAGGTTCATCCTTCTTTGAGGTTGTCTCACAGGTTTGCATCCTTCTTTGATGTAAATGTGATGTTTGCATACTGAAGGATGCACCCCTTTCATGTCCTTGTAATCCCAAGAAAATGCTTCAAGATTTTCTTTCAAAAGCTAGCATAGCTGCTTCTCTTCTTCATTTGAGAGCTTTGGGTTGATTTTTAGAGATCTAGATGGGCCAAACTAAATAGCCTTGGTGGTTTCAGAGGTTGAATCAACTGAGTGCACTTCCATCCAAGTTTGGCTTTTAGGCTCTTTGACTAAGGTTTCGAGAGGAATGTTAGTGGAGGACTGGTTTTGAATGGCATGGTCGATGAGTTCATCTTCATCAAGTTTCCCCCCTCTAAGAATAACATCTACGGTACACATAGGGGCTAATTTATATAACTCATCTTCTTCATATTCCAACCATATAGGGAGATCATGATCAATGGAAGGCTGGGCTGGAGGATATAATACTAGCTGTTTAGACAAAGGCCCATTTTTGATAGTCATGTTTCTGGATCGACCACTAATATAAGCATCTGTAGTGGCTAACCAAGGTCTCCCTAAGATGAGTGGATATACATTAAACTTGGTTTTTGGTTGCAGGACTAGGAAATATGTAGGATACTCCCAAGAGTCAATGGTAACCATAACATCCTCAACAATTCCTTTTAGAGTTACTGTGGACCGATTTGCAAGTTGCAGAACTGTTGTGGTTTTCCTCAAAGTCCCTTGGAGATTAAGTTTCAACATAGTTTCTTGGGTCATGACATTGATGGCAGCCCCTAGTTCAGTCAATGTGTTGGGGACTATGACACCATTTATATGCACATCAACAACTAGACTACCAGGGTCCAGGTACTTTGGAAATATCACCCTTCCTAGCATTACGTCAGGCAGTTGTCCTACGACATTGATGGTGGGGGTATCTCTCTTCCTTCTCCCAGGTTTCTTGAAGCAATTTTCTTTGATGAGCCTATTGTAGATAGGGACATCCTTAATGGCATAGAGAAGTGGTATCTTTACACACAAATTTTCCAGTTCTCCCAGGAGTTCAGTCTCCTCTAGGGTGTGCTGACTAGGGTGGATTAAGCGCTCAGGAAAAGGAGGTTGTTGGATCTGAGTGTTACCTTCTTCCTTTTCCTCCTCAACCTCTACAGGTGGAGATGGAGGATGGTTGTCTGGGAGTACTCTTCCCGACCTAAGATTAACCTCCTGTATCTCCACAGCATAAGCTGGATAGGATGTTTCTCCATTGGGACCCTGCTATGCCTGTCTATTGTTCGGGTTTGGTTTGTGTTGTGCAGGTATAGGTAGCCTAGGGGGAGCAGCATGAGTAAGCTAAGGTTGAGGTTGGGGTGGAGGCATTAGAGCAGGTGGTTGATTTTGTTTAGGCCTCCACCCTTAGGATGGATTGTTCCACTGAGGTTGTTGTGGAATATACTACTGAAATGGTTAGTTTACTAGCTGAGGATGATATGAAGGGTTGTAAGGCCAAGCAGGAGGTGTAGACCAGGATGGGGGAGTGGGGTTGTACCAAGGTTTCATGGGTGCGCTCTGAATGTTGTGATAATAAGATTAAGGTGCACCTTGCATACCTTGTTGATATGGCCGAGGGCCTTGAGGCCTTCTTTGGTTGATGAAATAGAGTTGCTCTGGCATGGCTTCCCCACCTTGATATACAACCGTAAGTCTAGGTAAGGAGGGACACTTTTCTATGGCATGATTCTCTTCACTGATTAGGAAAACCTCTATGACATTCAGTGGACATTCATTTCTTGGGTGCTTCCTGGTATATCTAGGAAAAAATATGGCCAGGGCTTTCTTTTCTTCTTCTTGATTCATTTTGACCTGCATTTTGTCCATTTACAAAGAAAAGGTGTGCAACATGTCATTCTTGAAGTCCTCTAACATGTTTCAAATCTCATGTTTTATGAAGGTGGAAGAGGAAGGGGTATTGGATGTACTTTGGCTAGCTTTTCCCTTCTTCCTAAATGCCCTAGAATGGTTCTGGAAGACAATTTTGATTGTTTCATAGGGTTGTTGGTAGATATATCCTCCTGATAGCATATTCAAGGTTTCTATCATCTCTCCTATGATCCTTCGAATAAGTACAAGTTTAAGTGAGTCAGGATAAAGAGTACAGTTGGCTCTCTTATAGTTCAATTGAAACCTCTCTTCATAGTCGTCTAAGGATCCATCCAGCCCTAGAGGAATCATAAAGATCTTATACTTAGTTTCCTTGGTCCTATAGTAGTCTTTGTATTTGATTCTGACGGTCTCTTCCATCTATGCCTAGGTAGTGATGCTATCCCTAGGCAGACCCATGAACTAGTGCAAGGCTACATCCTTAAGGGTGGATGGGAATAACTTCAACTTCTGATCATCAAAGGTGTAGTCATAAGTCCTACAAAAAACAACAAATTCAAACACGAATGTGTTAGGGTCCTCAAAGGTAAGTCCATGAAAGTGTGGAAGAGCTGAGGGGCTAAGTTTTTTCATCTTAGTTTCCCCATCTTCTTCTCTTATGGGAAAGGCTCTCTGAATCCCAACCATGGTTAAGATAGGTGAAGCAGGTCCCTCAGTTGAAACAAGGTATTCTTCTTCTTCCCCAATAGGATCCTCAAAATGTTCATAACGCTCTCCTATAGGGGGTTCAATCTCACTGCCACTAAAGAAGAGTGAAGGGTGGCTGGGAGGTGAGGTGGGGGTTTTAGGTAAGATTTGTCTTTGAGTATTCCTACTCCTACGAGGCATGAAAATTAGATCTTTTTGTATTTTTTTAATATTTCTGAAATGACATGAAAAGAAAAGAAAGTAGAAAAGAATGCTAAAAAAAAATCAAAACATCTACTAGACACTTCCCCAGCAATGACGCCAAAAAGTGGTGGGCCTTGGTATTGCACCAAGAGTGCTATGAGTCCCATGGGATGCCCTAATTTACTTTATCAACCTGAGGTTCGTCAAACTTGGATGTGACAATGATATATACACAACAGATTCATTTTTCTCATGTCATCCTCCTCTTCTTTACGAAAGGGTGCTATTTATTAAACTATGATAAGAACTGGAAAGTAAATTGATGGAAGGAAATGAAAAAAGGAAACTAAACTAAATTGCTGATAGGAAAAGACAGAAGGAAACTAAATTAAATTGCCGAAATAAATGACAAGAAGGAAACTAATTTGAATTGCAGAAAAGAAGCTAATTTAAATTGCAGAAAAGAAACTAATTTAAACCACACTTAACTTTGCCAATCCACTAAACACACCCTCAGTTATCTAATGCTCTATCTATGATGCTTCTATCCATGCAGCTAAGCTAACCATGACTTAATTCTAATTGAGAAAGTGTTGATCTGCGGCTTGGAGAAGAAAGGGGTAAAGGTGCTAATGGAGGGATAAACACATGAAACGAGGCTTAGAAGTGAAAATATGGGTTTGAACCTAATTAAAAATTTATTATAGCGTAAAAATGTTTCGGATATTAATGACTTGAAAAGTGCGATGGCGGAGTTGCAATGGAAGAAGAATGTGCGATATGCGATATGCGATATCGCATTCGCAATATCGCAAAGTTGGAGGGATAGCGGAAGTGTTGTTAAGGAGCGGGAGCGAAATGCCATGAGGTAAAAACTGTGAAGTGCGAAGTGCGATGGGCCAAAAGTTGCGATTTGCGATGTCGTAAAAGTTGCAAAGTGCGAAATGCACTGGGTGATGTGGCGGTGGGATTGGCGACAGAGTATGGAGAATATCACAATCAGCGTCGGGAGCAGTAAGTCTTAAAATAAAAGGGAAAAAGTTGCGAAGTGTGAAGTGCGATGGGGAAAAAGTTGTGAGTGAAAAATGTGATGGGGTAAAAACTGTGATTTTCGATTGGTGATGTGGCAGAGTACAGACAATATCGCAATCAGTGACGGGAGTGGTAAGTCTTAAAGAAAAGGGAAAGGTTGTGAAGTGTGATTTGTGATGGGGCTGATGTGGCAGAATTCTACAGTGATGTTGCAATCGGCGGTTGGGAGCAGTAAGTCTTAAAGGAAAAAAGGAAAAGGTTGTGAAGTGCGATGGAGGGAGATTCGAGGAGTAAAGGTGGAGGTCGAATTTTAATGGTTTTCAAGCATTATGCATTAAAAAGGGTAAGGCAACTGTGACCAATAGAAACAAAGGAATAAGGTGGCTGAAGGGTTTAAGTGCTTTTAGGGAAAAATGGTGGGTGCAACAATTAGAATAAGCAGAAAGAAAGAGGGAATGGAGGGCGTAACAACAATGCTCATGTTGTGAGTACATAGATGGAAAATGAATCAGGGAAGCACCATGAAGCTACTTTGGGGTTTTAGAAATAATTCCTACAATCAAACTGCTAACTTATGCACAAATAAACAGACAAATGCATAGAAATATAGTGCAAAGGAAGACTGAAAAATGGTAATGCAACTCTACTTTTAATCTCAGAAACAATGAGCAGAAATAAATTTTTGGGTCTGTGGGAAGGTTCACCCTCCTCGAGCTCTATTGACATAGATAAGAAGGGGGTATTGATCCACAACTTTTTGGTTTTTCTACTCTATTCTATTACTCATAAGCAAACGAAACCTACAGTAGCACACTGAAAGCAAAACTAAATAGTAATGAAAATAGAAGAAATTATCATAAGCGAAACTAATGAAATGACAGAAAGCAGAGAAAAAATACAACAGAGAGGCTGAGGCACATAGATTGGGCCCTAACCCATGAGCCTAGCTCTCTAAAATTGAAATCAGTAAAATGAAATCAGTCTGCTCATTTCATAAAATAATAGCCTCATACATTTCTAAAAGTTTGATCACTGAGTAAAATAACAAAAGCTCAATAGCTTGCAACAAAGTTCTGACCCTTCCTAGCTCTAGTTTTGCTCTATTTATTCTACAGGGCAGCTACCAACAACTCCCTAGAAAATAGTGATTGAGTCCACTTGACTCCAAGTAAACAAATATTGAGTGCACTCCTCTTTGAGTTGCTTGGCTTCCTCTGGAACTTGAATTTCTGGAGAGAATCCATGGGGTGATTGAGTCCACTTGACTCCAAGTAAACAAAGATTGAGTGCACTCCTCTTTGAGTTGTTTGGCTGCCTATGGAACTTGAATTTCTAGAGAGAATATTTGGGGTGATTAAGTCCACTTGACTCCAATTAAACAAATATTGAGTTGCTTGGCTTCCTCTGATAGTTAAGGAGGGTGGAAAATCCTCATATAATTTCTCCTTGTTGTCTCCTCCAAGTATTTTTGATGAAATCCTTATAAAAATGCTAATAATTCATGATTTTCTGCACTCAACCTCATATTAGGCACTCAATGTATGTTAGCCTTAATCACCACCTATACTAGCATCATAAAACCAAATAATAATAAAAATGCAAGAAAAAGAGATCTAAGAAGGCGAAAAGGTGACCATTAACTCCTGCAAATATGTCTAATGATGGAGCTCATCAACTACCATGATGTGATTCGACTCCCCATGTACAGTTAAGGAAGTGGAACCGATTAAACAAACCAAATGGGCCTTCCAAACATGCTATAGAACCTCTAAGAGGCTACCAACCTTTCTAGGTGACCAAACCCCAAGGAAACTTATATTTTCACCGATCTAACTCCCTAGTCGCTCCCTTGACAAGCCATGCACAAGATTGTAAGCCTCTAGTCGCTCCCACAATAAGGGCAAGCTAGTGACTGTGGATTTTCTCAGCTAGTTCTATACTAGCGACCTTGGATTTTGTGCTACTTTTTCAGGGCCAGGACTTAGGCCACTGCGCATAACTTCGTGAAAGCTTCAGAAATGATAAATAACATTGAGAAAAAGGTACTAATGCAAACATTTGATCAATGACTTGACTAGACCCCTACTAGCCATAACAGTAATTTCATCAAACTTGTCACAATTATGCATTCTAAAAGTAATAAGAACAGATCTGAGCATAGGGGTCTCATACTTATCTGAGAATCAGTAAGAAGCATTGCTTCCTTATCACATTAGCTGCATTATCATCTATTAGGTCATATATTCATTGTTCATTCATTTATAAATCAAAACATGATGAGAACCATACATCATTACTATCATAAAACATATTCATAATCAACATATAAACAATAGAAATAAAAAGGATGCAACAACCATAAATTCCACATATGAACCAGTACATTTTCACATAAAATACCGAGGAAAAGGTACTCTTATTAATGAATGAAAAATCCAAACAGATTTGGATTTCCACATACCACCTGGCCATAGATTGGCTATACCAAATCTTTCTTTCATCCAATCACCCTCGTGCCATATTCCAAGCATGAACATGGGACTCATAACCAAAATAAACCAGGGCGTCCCGAGGCTAAACCACCTCACTGTTGTCGATAGAACTAGGATTTACCGTAATCCCCTCCAGATCACTACGCCCTAAACAAGCATGGATTCCACTAGATTTCTCCACTTGCACCGTGAGGAATTTTACTATCTCCTAGTCTCTAGGCTTTACCGCAATCCATAGTCTGATTCAGGAATCACTAGGCCATAATAGAGACTCCAGCATTCAGGATTTACCCTATATCCTGCCATTCACTAGTCGAGGATTCGTAGGCCTGATCGAGACTCCACCCTGTAGGATTTACCATAATCCCCACCGGATCACTAGGCCTGATTGAGAGCACACACTTCTAGTATTTACCGTGTATCCCGCCATATAGAAGTTGAGGATTCCTAGGCTCATCGAGGCACACAATACCTAGATTTTTTGCAACCCACGGTCTGGTTCAGTGGTTACTAGGCCAGTGGCTTTACTGCAATCCACATTTTGGTTCAAGCATCACTAGGCCAAGTGTTTTTTAGTTCGGAGATCCACATCACTCAATTTCGAATCCATTTGGAAATCTAGCTCAACCAAAACATAAAAACTCCATCACGCCATGGCTATCTGGAAATGGCAAGGCTAGGCTGAAAAAACTGTCACAATTGGCAAAACCTATGCCAATGATAGCAAGAGAACCAAGAACACACATGCATAACCATGTGTGAAAAATATAGAAACGAAATCACACATGCAACTCAATACTTGAAAATAACCCCATTGTAGCTGCCTGATCCTACTCTTCCTTGCTTGGTCTTTGCTTCCTTTTTTCCTTCTTTTCCTTTTTTGATCTAATGTTGAAGTGTTCCAAGAAAAATCTGTGTGTCCCAGAGTGTTAGAGAGAGCTCCAAAATAGAATTGACGAAAGTCTATGAACTGATTTTCAGAAGCCTTTTTATTAATGAGGCTTCCATTTTCTTCATTTTCCATCATTTTCCTTCATTTTTATCCTCATATGCAACCTGTGACCTTTCACCTTCCTTTTCTCATAATTTCCATTATTTTCATAAATAAAATGTTAATTAAAGCCACTTTGCCTTTCCAAAGCCCTCGCCATTGCCTTTGCCAATTTCCTGTAGCCATAATAAACCAAAATGAACACCCACTAGGATGTTTTTGTCCACCATTCAGCTTGGAATACGTGTCCCATGACCTTCATATTATATTTTTTACATGGATTTTTTTACCAAGGTTGTGAAAGAACCCTCCCTCTTGGGGGAACACCATTCTCGGTGTTCAATGACACTTACAACCAACAAACCGCTGAAAACCAAAACATACTATCTATGGAGCTTTATAACATGGCTCGTTGCAGTATTTACAATGACCACAACTGAAAACATGACAACCATATTGTTTACTCGAGATTTATAGCACAACCCATTACAGTATTTACAATATCAGCCACATATATACTTATGGGTAATTTCTTCAACTAGCAAATAACCACATTTCTTATGGAACTTTATAAATTCAACTCGATACAATATTTACAATAATATACATATATACACATATGCACATTTTCTCAACCAACAAATAAAAGGATACGATGCCTGCATCCGCAACAAGGAAACCCATAGGCTCACACCTCCACCCTCAAAAGTATTACCAAGATTCACCTCCTTCCAAAGAAGTCCAAAATCCACTTCCAAATTCAAAGTTGCATCCAATGTTTATCACTACAATCCTACATCGCTTGTACTCTCAGTGAACAATTTCTGGCACATTGTTCCAGGGCACACTCCCAATGTGCATCTGATCCCATCTGGAAATGCTAATAACCAAAACAAATCCATCCTTGTCCTTCCCTTCTCTGCTACACAGTCCCTCGGGAAATCCAGTCACCACCTTTTGTGCAGTCACACACCTTCCAAGTTTCGCGAGCATCCCCTTCTCTACTATACAGTCCCTTGGGTGACCCCTCCCTTAGCAAGGTTTCCTCGCATCAGAAGATCCAAAAACCAAGGCATATCCCTACCTCAAAACCATCATATTGGTCATAGAATTCTCATGGAAATCAATGGACATTATTGGGTACCAGTGTCCCACAATGGGCCTACTCCTGAAGTTCTTTACCAATATAGTACTGCAAGTTCCAATTTATTTCATTGACATTGTTAATTCCTATAGTCGGTTTCAACCATCCCAAGCCGAGAATTTTCACGCTGTCTTTTACCAAGAACATAACTTCCATTAGATTCAAAATAAATTGAAATAAAATCAAATCATACCTCATTGGTAGCTCATTAATAAGGTACACTTGCAACCTCATTTAATTCCTTTCACAACAAGTCAAACTAGTTGGTTGATCAAATAATCATGTATAAACATATCACATCTAGTTAGCTCAAAACGCAACCATCATAAATTAAAATTATGAATCTCATGAAATCATCATAAATCACATGTAACCATCATAAGTTACAATCATAATCACCTACATAATAAAAATGAAATAAAATATTGATAGTTATCCTTCAATTGGTTTCTTTGCTTCTACCTTTGTTCTTTGTCCCTTTGTACACACACCTGATTGGTTTCCATACCCGAAAAACACCCAGTTCCTTTTTATTTTCTTCAATCACGTAAACATACACAGTGTACATCACACCACATACATCCACACACAATATACGACACCACACCATAAATACAACTACACCTAACACACAACACAGCACATACACCTACACCTGGTGTACAACACAACACATATACATACACAGATTACAACACAATGAATACACATGTCACGATACCACGACTACACAATGCACATACGTAATATCGCATGTACACAACACAACATGTACAACATGCATACAATATCACATGTACACCAGTACCACATGTACAACATGTACACAATACCACTTGTACATAGTACCACCTATACATAGCACCACAAGCACAACATGTACACAACACCATATGCACACAAAACCACATGCACACAACACCATATGTACATAACACCACATGTACAAGATTCACACAACACCATATATATACAGCACCGCATATTCAACATGCACACAACACTGCATATCCATCATGCGCACTGTACAATATGTACACAACACCACATACCCAACATGTACATAGTGCCATCTATACCTAGCACTGCATATGCAATTTACACACAACACCATATATACAACATGCACACCACATCACATGTACACAATACTACATATGCTACATGTACACAACACCATTACTGCACATCCTACAACCACACTGTCCTTACCAAACAAACTTACTTCAAGTGTCTTATCCATGCTTGTCCCAACATGCCACAAAGCACACTACTTTCATTCAGCTTAAATATCCCTCAGCATAGTCTGTCCATAACATAAACATAGACATAGTATAATCACATAATATCACTTCATAACCACATGATACTGACCTCGTAGATTTGCTAGGACTAATCATACCACTTAATTCCTCATAAGATCAGGAACCTCTTCATGCCATTCACTTGCATAAGAAATCATTCCTCCACAAGAAGATCCCTGACAACCCTGTCGAAAAGTGACAAAGATACATATATACATACATATATATAATCATTAGCATAAAATAATCATGATCTTGTTAGACAATGGCATACATACACACATATATACATATAAACATTAGAATTAAACAATCATGATCCATGACAACCTTGTCAGACACAACATACATACATACATACATACATACATTATACATATATAAACATCTGCGTAATCATGATCAAAACATAATCACCAGATAGCATAAGGTCAAGGTTAAGAGAACACCCTTTATCCATGCACAACATGCACAACATTGAGAAAAAAAATTCCCAACATTGCCAAGGCATCTGACGCCTCAAATCCATTTAATTTACCTTTCTCATGACTGTCGTGCTACTGTCCATTCATCCCCATGGACCCAACCAACCCAACTAGTTGTCACATTATTTCCTTTAGTTTCCCCTCGTACCAATAGTAATATAAAATTCCACTTCCCTATGAGGTGGAAAATTTGAAATCTCTGTTATAAATACATCCTGAAACTGCTGTAAAAATCAAGTATTTTCTCAATACCTTTGCATCCTCAACATCCTTTTTTTTATCACTATAGATATGAACTACAAATTGTTAGGGTCCTATAATAATATGGTGCATAATTTTTGAATTGACTATGATTACTTTTCCATATTTTGAAAATAATAAAAAATGAAAAGAGGATAAAAGTCCTAAAAGAAAGATCAAAGGAATTGAAAAGAAAAAATCAAAAGAATAGAAAAAATGGACCCCAAACACAAAAAAGAGATAAGAATAAGACATGAAAGTGATGCAAGTCAAAATGCCACTACTAATTACTTTTTACTACAAATAAATGATTATGTGCAGCTTGTTCAAAATGCCATAATCCACGATGAGTTAAATAGTTTAATCTTAACTTTTTCATGCTTTAAATTTCTTGTTTATAGATAGAGAATAAATATTTTTTCAAACAGTTTAAACTTGACAAATCGGTAGATAGTTAGAGAATAAATGAGTAGCTCAACAGTTTAATCTGAGCCCTAGGATGAAATAAGGTTAGAATTAGATAGTTTCCTGCTTTAAAAGAAAAATGGATTAAGGGTTGCAAGCTCAAATGAACCCTTGTGAATAAAGGAAAAAATGGTAGAATAAATGATGGGTAGGTAGAAAGCAGTTACACAAGGCATGAATAAAACATCATCAGGAAAATTACTAATTTCCCTCCCCACAATGTATTTCAGTACTAAAATCCTTCAGTTATAAAGGATCAGAGCATTTCTCTGACTTTTTTTGGGACCAGACCCAAGGCTTAATAACTGATTGGCACTAAGTATTGGATTCCCTTCATAAAAACCCTTTTCCTCAACATCACACACTTTTCCTAAGATAAAATCCCTTTTCCTAAGTTAAAACACATTTTTTGCTTAGGGAAAGTAAAAACTCCCCTAATTAATTTCATTTCATACAAAAATATTAAAAAAAACCCACAAAAATACATTATTCTAAAATATAAGTGTGAAATGGGGCTATCACTATGAAAATTTCACCCAAACGCTTAATTTATACTTTACTTAGTGCATTTGTATGTATTTCCGCTCATTCCATTAATTTCATATTAACTTTAACTTAATATATTAACTCCACTATAATACCTTACCCCATATTTATATTAATTCATTTTATTACATATCCCAAACCACTTTATTATTGTTTACCCTATGGTTTTAGTTCCACATGTGATATATTTCCCACTCCCCATAGGTATAAACTATTCCTATTTTATTAAACCCGCCCAAAGGTTACTTTACAACTGTAAATAGCCTATTTACCGTATAAAAAGTCTATCTGCATATCCTGTTAAAAAATAATACTTTATGTTTTAACTAAGTTTTAATATAAAACATTAACCCCGCCGCATAAAAGATCCCGAGCCCCATGCCCATTTTCCCAGCAACTTAATCTCTTAATCGTGATCGTTCGCACTCCCTCCGCCTGATCCAACGAACCATAAGCCATATCGTAAATTAAATAGAAAGGTTGATAATCCATTTTGGATTTGAAATATGGGCGGTATTGCCCCATTATCTCTCTTCCACGCGGCATAAATTGATTGGATCACATCCATTTCAAAATTACCGCTAACCACCCTCCAACGATGCGATAACCGCTTGGCGGTATTTAACCTCCCCGCGCCAAACCACTTCCCATTTGAATTGATTAGCATTGAATGCAGACACTGTTTTAACTAAATTTTCTATAAACAGTAGATTTATACGCGTCTAAACCTTTTCACTGCATTTTCTGCTCATTTGATTGTTTCTGACTGAAGAAAAGACGTTGCTACACTATTTTCATGCACAAACAACCAGAATTCTGTCAAATTCACTGCTGCTATTGCTCATACCTTCCAAATTGTGTTTAAAAGACTTCAACAAAGCTTTTGAAAGCTTCCAAATGTCCAAAAACCCTTTTTCGAGTCAAAATACCTAACAAGTATTTTTTAGAAAGCAGACCTATCCCTCCATAAAAAGAGCTATACTTGTGAATTTAAGCCTTCGTGAAGCTTGTTTGCCTAAAGAAATAACCTTATTACCTCCAAAAGTCATATTTGTTTCAAAACCCTGATAATTTCATAGTTTATGGAAACTGTAACTTGTTTTTTAAGACAATTGAAAAATTTTAGCCATTTACAGACCCTTAGAGACCTTCTGATTGATTCAGAATCCTTTACAAATACTCAGAATCCCTTTGTGCATGAATTTGACTGTTTTAGGGTTATTTTATCAAAGAAAGGATCAGTAAACCCTTGTTAAAACTTTCCTGAGTCTATAAAAAGGTTTAAAGACTTATTTTGGAGCAGAAATTGAAAGTTTGAACCAGAAGAAACTATAATTTTACCTATTGCTATTCAAAAGAGACCTCTCATTATCCCAAAAAAAGACCTTCTCCGTAAACATTCTAAGCTTACAAAAGTGTATAAAAACCTAAAAACAGAGTTTTTAACATCCAGAGGGCTAAATTGTCAAAAAACAAATCCAGTAATGGCTTCTTAAAGCACCATTGTTATCAATCCACTACAAACTCCTATTGTAGATGTTGAAAGTACCCCTTTAGCTGATGTAGATTATAAAATCACGATCCAGTAATTGAATTCAATCTTCTTGATCTCCACTGCTGGAGCCTAGAAAATTTTTTGGATCAGGGAGATGAAGTGCAAATTTGGGAGTCTAATTTTCCCAAATATGTAGTTCCCCATACCCATCAGTGTCCTGAGGTCATCAGACTGTGTCAAGCTTACTATTCCCCTAACCTAAGAGCTATTGTTAATGCTGAGAAAGAAGTATTATTCACTATCACTGCTGAATCCATAAACCAAATGCTCCATTTACAACCAGAGCCAAATGCAGTCCCATTGTCTATAGAAGCTCTTACAAAGCTTTATCTAGATTTAGAATTTCCTAAAAGATTTTAGATCTTTCAAATATTCATGCCTTCATATGTTGAAATCCCAAAGATTAACCCTCCATATTCATCCTCCAAATTCCCTAAAGGATCAAGACATGTTATCTCAATGTTGTCTTTTATCCTTGGTTACTTTACTGATGAGCACACTGATGAATCTATACTCGGTTTTATATCCACTTTTGTGCCTGGTCAACCTCCTTCATTCATTTATAACTATGCTGAGTATATAGCTGATAGTATTCATGACCAGCTTGTAAAACTTCCAACTGAAGGTGTTTTCAGATATACCTCCTTCCTCTTTCATATGTTTCTCTATTTCCAGGCAGATATATTCCCAATAGCCCTTAAAAAGATGGATGTAGAGGGTAATCCACTGTTAGTTGTTTTCTGGACTTCTTTAATCAGAAAAGAGTCAACTGACTTCAATTATGTAGATTTCATAGACTGTTTTATTCACCCATTGATAAATATGCTTACAAACAGTGTACAACTAAGGATAAGTGATGAGATTAAGAAAGTTTTACAGCTATCAGAGCAGAGCAGAACAGGTGACTGGTATCTTTACCAAAACCATACTGAAGTTAGAGTTTATGGGTCAAACCTCTTGCCCTACAAACTGCCAAAGTATTTGCCAATGAGAGTATTTGAATTAGAATATATAAGACAAATTCTAAACTCAAATTCTATACAAATTTTGACTGCTAAAAAGAAAAATCAGTTCAAATTGAAAAACCAAGTGGGCCCTTTCATATGCAACAATAGGGAAGCAGGTGTAGAGGCAGAAAAATAGTTGCTAGAGTATAAGTTTGATGAAAGTTTTCTGTGGAACTATGATCCTTATGGACTAATCAGTAAAATAAGGGTGAAATTTAAATTAGTCCCTTATATCCATGGAAGCATCTTCATCACAGAAGGCAGAGGATAAAGACATGGATATCAAAGAGAAGTATAAACAGATAAAGGCCAAAAAATGAAGAGATCAAGAATGAGACATATTCACAATACTTAAAGCACACTCCAGGGATTCAAAATAGGCTGCTTTCAACCTTTGATTATACACATAAAAAGTTTCTAATGACAGTGCTACAACCAACAGTGCCTAAAGCTACAACAACATCAGATTACAAGAGAGCTGATATTGAAATTCCAATAGAGGACATTCATCCATTGGATCAGACTGAGTTCCACAAGAAAAGCTCAGAAATGCTTTATTCTACCATGACCACAAAAGAAATGAGTGCCTAGAAGCTCCAGGACACTTTGAAAAATATAAGAGATCATCTTAGGGTTGAAAAAGCTTCCTCATATGCTAAAGACACTAGAATCAAGTCTTTAGAGGAATCGATGATTAAAGTAGGGTATGGCCATTCTAATGAAAAAACTGCAGAAGAATTGGTGAAGAAGAAAAATGTTGATATTGCGGCACTTAGAAAGCAACTGAAACTACCTCCAATAGAACATCCACAGGATAAGGAGATTGTGCAAGAAGCAAACCAAAAATATCAGATGATGAGTCTCATACTACAAATGACAACACAAATCAAGGAGATGGAAATTGAGATGGACAAGCTTGTCCAAGAAAAAGAAGCCACAAAGACTCAAAATGTTCCTCCTACAGTCATTCCCAAGGTAACAACAACAGTTCCTTCAACTCTAGCAGAAGAGTTAGCACCAAAAGTCCTACTAGCCACAACAGTGCTAGTCACTTCTTCCACTACTTCAGCCACTAAATCTTCCACTTCAACAGTTCAATAGTCAGATGAGGCCAGCAAACTCATTAAAGCCATGGAAGACATGTCAATACAGAATAATGAGATAAACAAATTGAAAGAGAAAATCAAGAACTTGGAAGATGTCAAGAAATTAGCACAAATAAATGCTAAAACAGAGGAACAAAAGGCCAAAAGGTTAACTGAACAACTTAAAAAGGTAGAAACAAAATTAACCTTAAAATAGCCCATGACATACATCAAAAATCAGCTATGGTCCAAGATCGTTGAGTCAATTAATGATACTTGGCCATCCATTCAAGTGATTTATGAGCATAAGGACTTGCTTAAGGTAGCCAAAGAAGAAATATTGAAGAATAAAGAAGAGTTAGGTGCCAAGCCTGAAGAAACCCTAGAAATAATCAAGTTTCTCAATACTAAAAACAAGCGAGAATTGGATGAGATAGGAATTAGTGGCAGGACAGAGACAATTATTGAGGTAAGCAAAGTGCTTTCAAAGAAAAACTTAATGAAACAGTTGGAAGATATGTGTCAAAATATGGACATGGCCATAACTAGATTCATGGTTAAGTTTGACACATTAAGGCAAAAATGTTTTTCAAATATTCTTGTTATCAATGATAAACTAATGAAGCAAGAATATTACAACAAGAAGATAAGGGACTTTGCCAAAGAACAAGTGAACAAGGCAGATTGGCAAGGAGTTCCAATAGGTAAAGTGTTGCATAAAAGTGTTGAAAACTTGTTTTATTTACAACATGAGATAAAAGACCTCTTTGTATTCAAGCCCATATTTGTTAGATACTGAGAGGCTGATGAGAATTTCAGAAAACTTACAAATATTAAACTACTAGATGAAGAGTTTTGGCAGAAGCTCACAGATTTATTTTAAAAAGACAGTTTGCAGTGAAAGAAGATGAAAAAACAAAGTGTTGTTTTTACACAGTAAAAACAGATTTTTAAAAGCAGTAAAACAGTCAAAATAGCAAGTTAAAGAGTATCATAGGTTAAAGAGTATCAAGTGAGAGATAAAGCTTTAAAACAGATTCAAGACCACTTTTCAGTGTTAAAGACCACTCAACTAGCCAACTGATGCCTAAGTCCAACAGAGAGTTATTTTATTTAATAAATAGGACAACTTACGAGTTTGTTATGAAGCTGTCACTATCTTTTTGTAAAAGATATTTTATTTTCCATAGAAAATTCCTATGATAGTTATAGGATATTTTGTATTACTTTTTGTATAAATACTTCATCATTTGAAGTATTAGTGTGGATTATTGTTGAAGATTTCTAGAGATGGAACATTCTGAACCTAAGGGTTTTTGTAATCAAGCTCAAGTCATAAGACTGGATTTCAGGGAATAAAGCATCATATTACTGGATTCATGTGTTGGGCCACTGAAGTGAAGTAATTTATACTATTATCTATTTATTTTCTTATGTTTCTCATCCATTCATAAATGTGTTCTAAATTTTATTGTGAAATCAAGAATTGTTATATCAGAAATTGTTAAAAGCACTATGTTATTGACTGGTTTTCATTTAAATGTTTTCTGCTAATATCTAGACTAGGGAACCCTTAATTTCTCCCTAATTTCGATTGAACCCTACCTTTTAACTCCTTATCTGGATCAAAGAATTCTTAATTTCTCTTTATCCCGATTAAAGCCACTTCACCAATCAACCTTTGAAGATCTTTAGTGACTCTGCTATCTTGCCCTTTAAACATTTGATTTTAGACCTTGATCCTGATCTTTCTGCTTGACACAATGATTCCATCTGCCTAATGGATTACAGATTCACAGCTATCCATCTCATTAAGTGATTTTCCCACTAAAACCAATCAAAACAACAAAACCAATTTTCCCTATATAACTAGCCTAAAATAAAAAATAAAAACAAAGTTAAATCTTATAGGGAGAGCCCTCTTTGAGTCTCAGGAAGGATAGATCTTAAAGCTTAAAAGTAGGTCTGTGGTTACCTCTAATATTATTTAAACTATAAATCATAAATCTCACAACTTTGGGAATTATTAGAGTGATAACACAAATAACACAGGTACTTTCCCGCGACTGTGCTTTGCTTGCATAGCTGTAACCATTCCGAATGATCTATCCTTCTTCTTACGTTGTAAGATTCTATGTTCTCTATTGTCATCCATGTTAGGGTCCTATAATAATAGGGTTTATAATTTTTGAATTGACTATGATTAGTCTTGTAAATATGTACATACCTTGCTTTTTATAAGTTGTTTTCCCATATTTTGAAAATAATAAAAAATGAAAAGAGGGTAAAAGTCCTAAAAGAAAGATCAAAGGACTTGAAAAGAAAAATATCAAAAGAATAGAGAAAATGGACCCCAAACACAAAAAAGAAATAAGAATAAGACATGAAAGTGATGCAAGTCAAAATGCCACTACTAGTTACTTTTTACTGCAAATAAATGATTATGTGCAGCTTGTTCAAAATTCCATAATCCATGATGAGTTAAATAGTTTAATCTTAAATTTTTCATGCTTTAAATTTCATGTTTATAGATAGAGAATAAAGATTTTGTCAAATAGTTTAAACTTGAAAAATCAGTAGATAGTTAGAGAATAAACGAGGAGCTCAACAATTTAATCTGAGCCCTCAGATGAAATAAGGTTAGAATTAGATAGTTTCCTTCTTTAAAATAAAAATGGATTTAGGGTTGCAAGCTCAAATGCACCCATGCAAATAAAGGAAAAAATGGTAGAATAAATTATGGGTAGGTAGAAAGCAGTTACACAAGGCATGAATAAAACATCATCAGGCAAATTACTAATTTCCCTCCCCACAATGTATTTCAGTACTAAAATCCTTCAGTTATAAAGGCTCAGAGCATTTTTATGACTTTTGTTGGGACCATACACAAGGCTTAATGACTGATTGGCACTAAGTATTGGATTCCCTTCATAAAATCCCTTTTCCTCAACATCATCCCTTTTCCTAAGATAAAATCCCTTTTCCTAAGTTAAAACACAATTTTTTCTTAGGAAAAGTAAAAACTCCCTTAATTAATTTCATTTCATACAAAAATATTAAAAAAAAACCCACAAAAATACATTATTCTAAAATATAAGTATGAAATGGGGCCATCACTATGAAAATTGCGCCCAAACGCTTAATTTACACTTTACTTAGTGTATGTACTTTCGCTCATTCCATTCATTTCATATTAACTTTAACTTAATATATTAACTCCACTATAATAACCTATCCCGTATTTATATTAATTCATTTTATTACATATCCAAAACCCACTTTATTATTGTTTACCCTATGGTTTTAATTCCACATGTGATATATTTCCTGCTCCCCATAGGTATAAACTATTCCTATTTTATTAAACCTGCCCAAAGGTTACTTTACAATTGTGAATAACCTATTTTCCATGTAAAACGTCTATCCGCCTATCCCGTTAAAACATAAGACTTCATGTTTTAACTACGTTTTAATATAAAACATTAACCCCACCACATAAACGATCCCGGGCCCCATGCCCATTTTCCCAGCAACTTAATCGCTTAATCATGATCGTTCCCACTCCCTCCGCCCGATCCAACGAACCATAAGCCATATCGCAAATTAAATAGAATGGTTGATAATCCATTTTGGATTTACGATATGGGCGGCATTTCCCCATTATCTCTTCTCCATGCATCCATTTAACATTGGATCGCATCCATTTCAAAATTAACGCTTACCACCCTCCAACGATGTGATAACCGCTTGGCTGTATTTAACCTCCCCGCGCCAAACCGCTTCCCATTTGAATTGATTGGTATTGAATGCAGACACTGTTTTAACTAAATTTTCTATAAACAACAAATGTATACGCGTCTAAACCTTTTCACTGCATTTTCTTATCATTTGACTGTTTTCGACTGAAGAAAGAGCACTGCCACCCAGTGTTCATGCACAAACCACCAGAATTCGGCCCAATTCACTGCTTTGACCATTCATACCTTCCAATTTGTGTTTAAAGACTTCAACAAAGCTTTCGAAAGCTTTGAGATGTCCAGAAACCCTTTTTCGAGTCAAAATACCTAAAATAACATGTATTTTTCAAAAATGAGACCTATCCCTTCATGAAAAGAGCTATACTTGTGAATTTAAGCCTTCGTGAAGCCTGTTTGCCTAAAGAAATAACCTTATTGCCTCCAAATGTCATATTTGCTTCAAAAACCTGAGAATTTCATTGTTTCTAAAGACCGTAACCTTTTTTTTTAGAAAATTGAAGAAATTTAGCCAGTTGCAGACCTTTAGAAACCCTCTGATTGATTCAAACCCTTTTATAGATGCTCAAAATCCTTTTGTGCATGAATTGGACTATTTTAGGGTTGTTTTATCAAAGAAAAGAGTAGTAAACCCTTGTTAAACCTTTCCTGAGTCTGTAAAAAGGTTTAAAAATTTATTTTGGAGCAGAAATTGAAAGTTTGAACCAGAAGAAACCATAATTTTACCTATTTCTGTTCAAAAGAGACCTCTTTCATACCAAAAATACCTTCTGTAAATAGTCTAAGCTTACAGAAGTGTATAAAAACCTAAAAAACAGGGTTTTTAACATCCAAAGGGCTAAATTGTCAAAAAAAAAAAACCAGTAATGGCTTCTAAAAGCACCATTGTCATCAATCTACTACAACCTCCTGTTGTAGATGTTGAGCATACCCTTTAACTGATGTAGATTATAAAATCACTGATCCAGTAATTAAATTCAATATTCTTGATCTCCACCGCTGTAGCCTAGAAAAATCTTTGGATCAGGGAGATGAAGTGCAAATTTGGGAGTCTAATTTGCCCAAAAGTGTAGTTCCCCATACCCATCAGTGTCCTGAGGTCATCAAACTGTGTCAAGATTACTATTCCCCTGACCTAAGAGCTATTGTTAATGCTGAGAAAGAAGTATTATTCGCTATTTTTGTTGAATCCATAAACCAAATTCTCCATTTACAACCAGAGCCAAATGCAATCCCATTGTCTATAGAAGCTCTTACAAAGCTTTATTCGGATTTAGAATTTTCTAAAAGATTTCAGATATTTCAAATATTCATGCCTTCATATGTTGAAATCCCAAAGATTAACCCTCCATATTCATCCTCCAAATTCCCTTAAGGATCAAGACATGTTATCTCAATGTTGTGTTTTATCCTTGGTTACTTTATTGATGAGCACACTGATGAGTCTATACTTGGTTTTCTATCCACTTTTGTGCCTGGTCAACCTCCTTCAGTCATTTATAACTATGCTGAGTATATAGCTGATAGTATTCATGACCAGCTTGTAAAACTTCCTACTGAAGGTGTTTTCAGATATACCTCCTTCATCTTTCATATTTTTCTCTACTTCCAGTCAGATAAATTCCCAATAGCCCTTAAAAAGATGGATGTAGAGGGTAATCCACTGTCAGTCATTTTCTGGACTTCTTTAATCAGAAAAGAGTCAACTGAGTTCACTTATGCAGATTTCACAGACTGTTTTATTCACCCATTGATGAATATGCTTACAAACAGTGTACATCCAAGGATAAGTGATGATATTAAGAAAGTTTTACAGCTATCAGAGTAGAGCAGAACATGTGACTGGTATCTTTATCAAAACCACACTGAAGTTAGAGTTTATGGGTCAAACCTCTTACCCTACAAACTGCTAAAGTATTTTCCAATGAGAGTATTTGCATTAGAATATATAAGACAAATTCTAAACTCAGACTCTATAAACTTTTTGGCCACTAAAAATAAAATTCAATTCAAATTGAAAAACCAAGTGGATCCTTTCATATGCAACAACATGGAAGCAGGTGTAGAGGCAACAAAATAGTTGCTAGAGTATAAGTTTGATGAAAATTTTCTGTGGAACTATGATCCTTATGGAATAATCAATAAGATGAGGGTGAAATGTAAATTAACGCCTTATATCCATGATAAGAATCCTGAGATTGAAAAGTTTTCAAACCAAATTGAATGGTTGGAAAATATATTGATGGAATCTGTCAAAGAAGGTGATACTAGTCACACTTTGTAGACTCCTATTCAAGAGGACTAAACCATAAAGATAAATAGAGAAGAAAAATCATATACTGCTGAAACAACCACATGAACCATATTTAAGCTCAAGTACAATAAGAAACCAAAAATAAATCCAGCAGACAAAGAAAAGGAAACAATTGAGGTTTTAGATGAAGAGAATCCAAAGAAAGATACTGTGACTCACACAGTAATTGAATATGAGCAGCAATCTGCTACTTCTAACACACATATGATTAAGAAACAACAAAGTAAGGAAGAATGTTCATCACAGAAGGCAAAGGATAAAGACATGGATATCAAAGAATAGTGTAAACAGATCAAGGCCAAAAATGAGGAGATCAAGAATGAGATCTATTCACAATACTTAAAGCAGACTCCAGGGATTCAAAATAGGCTACTTTCATCCTTTAATTATACAAATAAAAAGTTGCATGATAGTGCTACAACCAACGATGCCTAAACCTACAACAACATTAGATTACAAGAGTGCTGATATTAAAATTCCAATAGAGGACATTCATCCATTGGATCAGATTGAGTTCCACAAGAAAATCTTAGAAATGCTTTATTCTACCATGACCACAAAAGAAATGAGTGCCCATAAGCTCCAGGAAAATTTGACAAATATAAGAGATCAGCTTAGGGTTGAAAAATCTTCCTCATATGCTAAAGACACTAGAATCAAGTCTTTAGAGGAATTGGTGATTGAAGTAGGGTATGACCCTTCTAATGTAAAAGATGCAGAAGAATTGGTGAAGAAGAAAAATGCTGATATTGCAGCACTTAGAAAGAAACTGAAACTACCTCCAATAGAACACCCATAACATAAGGAGATTGTGCAAGAAGCAATCCAAAAAGATGAGATGATGAGTCTCATACTAAAAATAACAACACAAGCGAAGGAGATGGAAATTGATATGGACAAGCTTGTCCAAGAAAAAGAAGCTGCAAAGACTCAAAATTTTCCTCCTACAGTCATTCCCATGGTAACAACAACAATTACTTCAACTCTAGCAGAAGAGTTAGCACCAAAAGTCCCACTAGCCACAACAGTGCCGGTCACTTCTTCCACTACTTCAGCCACTGAATCTTCCACTTCAGTAGTTCAACAGTTAGATGAGGCCAACAAACTCATTAAAGCCATGGAAGACATGTCAATACAGAATAATGAGATAAACAGATTGAAAGAGAAAATCAAGAACTTGGAAGATGCCAAGAAATTAGCACAAATAAATGCTAAAACAGAGGAACAAAAGGCCAAAAAGTTAAGTGAGCAGCTTAAAAAGGTAGAAACATAATTAACCTTAAAAGAGCTCGTGGCATACATAAAAAATCAGCTATGGTCCAATATCATTGAATCAATTAATGATACTTGGCCATCCATTCCAGTGATTTATGAGCAGAAGGACTTGCTTAAGGTAGCCAAAGAAGAAATATTGAAGACTAAAGAAGAGCTAGGTGCCAAGCCTGAAGAAGCCCTAAAAATAATCAAGTTTCTCAATACTAAGAACAAGCAAGAATTGGATGAGATAGGAATTACTTACAGGACAGAGACCATTCTTGAGGTAAGAAAAGTGCTTTCAAATAAAAACTTAATGAAATAGTTGGAAGAGAAGTGTCAAAATATGGACATGGCCATAACTAGATTCATGGTTAAGTTTGACACATTAAGACAAAAAGGCTTGCCAAATATTCTTGTTATCAATGATAAACTAATGAAGCAAGAAGATTATAACAAGAAGATAAGGGACTTTGGCAGAGAACAAGTGAACAAGGAAAATTGGCAAGGAGTTCCAACAGGTAAAGTGTTACACAAAATTATTAAAAAATTGTTTTATTTACAGCATGAGATAAAACACCTCTTTGTAGTCAAGCCAACCTTTGTTAGATACACAAAGGCTAATGAGAATTTCAGAAAACTCACAAAGATTAAATTACCAGATGAAGAGTTTTGGCAGAAGCTCATAGATTTACTTTAAAAAGACAGTTTGCAGTGATAGAAGATGAAAAAACAGAGTGCTTTTTTTACACAGTAAAAACATATTTTTAAAGCAGTAAAATAGTCAAAATATCAGGTTAAAG
This sequence comes from Pinus albicaulis, assembly GCA_034641835.2. Taxonomy (NCBI): domain Eukaryota; kingdom Viridiplantae; phylum Streptophyta; class Pinopsida; order Pinales; family Pinaceae; genus Pinus; species Pinus albicaulis. Next base: position 966,041,275 of record CM076569.1, read on the forward strand.
AGTATCAGAGGTTAAAGTGTATCAGTTAAAGAGTATCATGTGAGAGATAAAGCTTAAAAACAGATTGAATACCACTTGTCAGCATTAAATACAACTCAATTAGCCAGCTACTGCCTAAGTCCAACAGAAATATATTTTATTTAATAAATAGGACAACTTGCAAGTTTGTTATGCAACTGTCACTATATTTTTGTAAAAGATATTTTATTTTCCATATAAAATTCCTATGATTGTTCCTGGATATTTTGTATTACTTTTTGTATAAATACTTCATCATTTGAAGTATTAGTGTGGATTAATTGCTGAAGATTTCTATAGTTGGAACATTCTGAACCTAAGGGTTTTTGTAATCAAGCTCAAGTCAGAAGACTGGATTTCAAGGAATAAAGCATCATATTACTGGATTCATGTGTTGGGCCATTGAAGTGAAGTACTTTATACTGTTATCTGTTTATTTTCTTATGTTTCTCATCCATTCATAAATGTGTTCTAAATTTTAATATGAAATCATGAATTGTTATATTTGAATTTGTTAAAAGCACTCTGTTATTGATTGGTTCTCATTTAAATGTTTTTTGCTAATATCTAGACTAGGGAACCTTTAATTGCTCCCTAATTTCGATTGACCCCTACCTTTTCACTCCTTACCCGGATCAAAGAATTCTTAATTTCTCTTTATCCCAATTAAAGCCACTTCACCAATCAACCTTTGAAGATATTTAGTGACTCTGCTATCTTGCCCTTTAAACATTTGACTTTAGACCTTGATCCTGATCTTTCTGCTTGACACACTGACTCCATCTACCCAATGGATTACATATTCACAGCTATCCATTTCATTAAGTGATTTTTCCACAAAAACCAATCAAAACCCCAAAACCATGCCCTATATAACTAGCCTAAAATCAGATATAAAAAAACAAAGTTAAATCTTATAGAGAGAGCCCTCTCTGAGCCTTAGGAAGGCTAGATCCTAAAGTTTAAAAGTAGGTCTATGGTTACCTCTAATATTATTTAAACTATAAAATCAAAATCTCAAAACTTTGGGAATTATTAGAGTGATAACAATCCAAGCACTCAATAGCCTTCTCATAATAATCCACCTTAGTCTTGTGAAGATACAACCAATCCATACCCAATGTCGTATTGTATGATCCCAATGGAAGTATATTTAAGTGTGATGACGTAGGCATACCATTCATCTCAAATGTGAAAGCTCTTACCTAATGATGAACTCTTTTCTTAGTACCTGTACCCGACTGCACTAACATGTAACATGTAACCTATAACTGCACTTATAACATGTAACCTGTAGCATACCTGTACCTGTAGCATACATGAACCTGTAGCATACCTATACTTGTAGCATACCTAAACCTATAACATACTTCTAACTATAGCATACATGAACTTGTAGCATACCTGTAGCTATAACATACCTATAAGTATACCTATACATGTAGCATACATGTACATGTACTTTTAATCTGTAACCTACCATCACCTTCATTCTGCTACTCCTTATTCATGCACCGAGCTTCATCCGGGTCTTACATTACCTGTTGGGTGTCATTCAACTCTCCCTGAGCTCCATTAACCTTCTTCTTTCCCCAACCAATTCCCAAGACCCTCAAAACATAAAAGGTAAGAACAAAAAGGAAGACAAGAAGAGATCCATGAAGATCAATAATAATACAACACCACGAACAAAATGACATAGCTATGCACTAGACATAAACAAAACCACAATCAAGCGAAAAAAGTTAGAAAAGACAAAAAACGCAAGAATAACCATAAACACCATGACTCAACCCCATGGTTCCCAAAGCTTCCAATGGAAATCTCAACCTGATCCCTCTTCCTTCGAACCAACGATGCCTTTGCATCTTTTGGTTTCTTCAAATATCCATCAAATGTAGGTGGATTGGCTTTCTTAAAATCATCCGGAAATTATCCCCTCTCATTCCTTTTGTAAGGATGATAGTGATGATGACCATAGTGCATGTAAGAACTAGAACTATAATAGTACATGTGTCCATCACCTCTTTTATCTATAGTATTCAATAGCTTTCCATCTCTAACTGTGTCATCCCTATCTGACCAGTGACCACCATGAGACCTACTACCATATGCCCCATTAATTTTGTCTCCCTTGCCCATGGCTTATTCGAAATTGTCCCTATCTCTGAAATTCTGACAAACTTTGAAGGATTATTGTAATGAATTTTGCCTATTTCTCTTGTTCCTGCATGATTATGTCATTGTCTAATTTACAACTTATTATTTTTGTCTTCAAACTTCTCAATGTGTTTTTTAAGTCAGAAGAGTGCCCACCACCATGCTGCTCATCTGATCCATAAGGAGAATCTTGTGGACTGTAGTCTACCATATTTTTATTCATCTTGATCTCTTTCCTGCAAGGCATACTATTTCAGCTAAACCAAATCATAAACAAACCAACCTACCTCAGTATAATTCGGGGAGGATATCTCATCTGCAAGTTCAACCAGATCAAGGAAATACATGTATAAACATAATCATAACATCATATAGATATCATCCTAACCATAGTCCATTCATCAATGACCTCATGCATGACAACAACAACCATATCAATGTATGCTTAACAATATGTAAACACCAACATGAATAAACAATGCATAACCAATAATACACTCATGATGACACATTCCACAATAACACCATCAACTTTCACGTGGTGACACTATTGCAACCATGACCACCACCATGCATATGCAACTAGCACATAGACCATAAATATAAGGAACACATATGTAATTGAAATGAATGCATGACCATAACACCGCCCATCTAGTCCAAGGGTTGAACCATGCTCTGATACCACTTTGTAACACCCTCCTCCCACATTTACCCCAAGATACCCGGTCCACTAGAGTAAACATGTGATGAGAGGCTACTATGATCTGATTCAACTCCCCATGTACAGTTAAGGAAGTGGAACTAACAAAACAAACCAAACTGACCTTCCACACATGCTATAAAATCTCCAGGAGCCAACCAACCTTTCCAAGTGACCAAACCATAAGGAAAATAAGATTTTCACTAATTTAACTCCCTAATAGCTCCCTTGACAAGACATGCATGCGACTATAGGCCTCCAGTCGCTCCCATAACAAGGGAAAGCCAATCAATGTGGAATTTTTCAGCTAGTTTTGTGCCAGTGACACTGGATTTTTTCCACTTTTTCAGGGCCATGACTCAAGCCACTGCCCATAACTTCATGAAAGCTTCAGAAATGATAAATAACACTGAGACAAAAGTACTAATGCAAACATTTAATCAATGACTTGACTGGACCCATACTATCCATAACATGCATTTCGTCAAACATGTCACAAATATGCATTCTACAGGTCATAATAACATATCTGAGCATAGGGGTATTATACTTATATGAGAATCCATAGGATTCATTAATGTCTTATCACATTAGTTTCATTATCATCTATTGGGTCATATATTCATTTTTCATTTATTTATAAATCAAAACATGATGAGAGCCATACATCATTACAATCACAAAACATACTCATAACCAACATATAAAAAACATAAATAATAAGGATGCAACAACTATAAATTCCACATATGAACCAATCCATTTTCACATAAAATACTAAGGAAAAGGAAATATTATTAATGGATGCAAAAGCAAGCCAGGTTTGGTACTTCCACGTACCACCCGACCATAGATTTGTTGAACCAAAACTTTATTTCATCCAATCACCCTCGTGCCATACTCCAAGCATGAATGTAGGACTCATAAAAAAAATAAACTAGGACTTCCCAAGGCTAAACCACCTCACCATCATCAATAGAACCATGATTTACAACAATATCCACCAGATCAATAGGCCCTAAACAAGCATGGATGCCATTGGATTTCTCCACTGACACCATGAGGAATTTTACTATCTCCTAGTCTTCAGGATTTACCGCAATCCGCTGTCTGATTCAGGGATCACTATGCCATAATCGGGACTCTAGTCTCCAGGCTTTACCATCTATCCTACCATTCATCAGTCGATTATTCCTAGGCTTGATCGAGACTCCACCCTCCAGGCTTTATCACAATCCCCAGTGAATCACTAGTCCTGACTAAGGGAACATACCTTTAGGATTTACAGTATATCTCGCCATTCACCAATCGAGGATTCATAGGCCCACCGAGGCACACAATATATACCTAGATTTACCACAACCCACAGTTTGGTTCAGGGGTTACTAGGCCAATGGATTTACCGCAATCCAAAGTCCAGTTCAATGATCACTAGGCCATGTGTTTTTTCATTCAGAGATCCACCTCACTCAATTTTGAATCCATCCAGAAATTCAGCTCAACCAAAACATGAGAACGCCATCACACCTTGGCTATCCAGAAATGGCAAGGATAGGAAAAAAACATTGTCACACCTAGAAAAATCCATGCCAATGACAGAAAGAGAACCAAGAACACACATGCATAACCATGCATGCCAAATCTAGCAAGGAAATCACACATTCAAATCGATACCTACAAATAACCCTGTTGTAGCCGCCTGATCCTTCTCTTCCTTGCTTTGTCTTTGCTTCCTCTTTTCCTTCTTTTCCTTTCTTGATCCAATGCTGAAGTGTTCCAAGAAAAATCTAAGTGTCCAAGAGTGTGTGAGAGAGAGAGAGAGAGAGAATGGAGAGAGAGATCCAAAATTGAACTGACAAAAGTCTATGAACTAATCCTTATAAGCCTTTTTATTAATGAGGCCTCTATTTTCTTCATTTTCCATTATTTTCCTTCATTCTCCTCCTCACATGCATCCAACGACCTTTCACCTTGATTTTCTCCTAATTTCCATTATTTTCATAAATAAAATGCTAATTAATGCCACTTTGCCTTTCCAAATCCTTTTCCATTGCCTTTGCAAATTTCCTTTAGCCATAATAAACCGAAATGAACACCCACTGGGATGTTTTTCCCCACCATTCAGCTTGGAATGCATGTCCCATGACCTTGGTATTATATTTTTTACATGGATTTTTGACTAGGGCTATTACACATAGACATATAAATAACGTTAGAGGAACAAGATGCCTATCATTATTGTAGGAATTTAACACTATTGTCCTAGATAGGAAAATTCACTGGCAGAGTTTCTCTCTCACGTTAGTAATTTTGGTAAGGTTGTTCTAGTCTCATATACTTTCTTAAATGATAATTTATTTGCTATATATATTAACTTCCCATGGTTTGAAAATGTAACTAATTATTTATCTACAAGGGAGTTACCATTACACTTTTCACCATGAGAGAAAAAGAATGTTATGAAGCAAAGTGCCAAATACTTATGGATCAAAGGAGACCTTTTATATATAGGATATATTTTATAATTCATAGGTGTATTAGAAAATATGAAATCTTTGATCTTTTAAAAGCATGTTAGGATGAACCACATAGAGGGCATTTTATAGATAAATGGATTGCATACAAAGTGCTTCATCTAGAATACAATTTTCCAACTCTTTTTAGAAGTGCTAAGAAGTATGTCAAAAGTGTTGATAGTTGTCAATGAATGTTTGACCAATGGCAATGGATGAGATTCCATTTCAACCACAAGTTTTTGTGGATCCTATTGAGAAATGGGCTCTAGAATTTATAGGGTCAATTGATCATTTGTCAAAAGGAAAAATACGCATTTTAGTTTCAACTGATTATGTTATCAAATGGGTGGAAGTAAAATCTTTAACATGAACAAATGCACAATCAATAGTCAAATTTTCCTATTTAAAGATATTTTTGTCATATTTGGAGGTCCAAGGGAAAGTGTTACTAACCAAAAGGCACATTTTAATTCTAAGCTTGGGAAGGAAATTGTTGAAAATAAAAAACAAGGCACTAAAATTCTTCTCCTTATCATCCAAAAGAAAATGGATAGGTCAATCTTTGATCCCTCCTCATATAAGGCCAACAATTGGTTCAATTTATCTCCCTTTGCCTTTACCCTCTTTTTTGGGTATCAAATTGTATATCCTTATCCTCTACTAATTTTTGTCGAGTATGAGTAGTCACATCAATCAAAATAGGCATGAGGATTATTTTTTGGACAACTTCCTCTGGTTTTTCTTTCCTAGGGGTTTGAGCAATCTCTAGGGTTTCAATGCGAGGTTCCCCTTTAGCCGAGGAACTTGTTGCATGGGAAAGGTGGTAAATCTTCTCAAAGGACCTCATCTCCTTAGGCTCATCCTTTAATTTCTTAATAATAACTTGAAGCCTCCAATTTTCCATCTCTATATCTTATTTCTTCTTAAAAGAGATGCATACAATGGCAAGGAACACAAGGTACTTACTTTATTAAGCTTCTTGAGTTTGGGTGTTGCAACAATGGTCTCTTCGAGAAAAATATCTTATTTCTCTTCTTCCTTCTTTGAATAGACTTCAAATATAAAAAAAAATCCTTCCCCAAAATCTTCTCTTGTTGGTTCTAGTGTTGCAAAAAGACTTTCTATATTCATCTCCTCGTCAACTAAATTGTTAGCAACAATTTGGTCACCTCCAATATCACATGATGGTTCTTTTATGCCAAAAAGGGATTTTATTTGAGACATATCTATTGGTTATTGTGGAGTAGTAGAGGTATCTATCTATGCTAAATTATTCCACCTTCCACCCATGTTGGTTCTTGTGTTGCAGCAAGGGTTTCTTACTGTATTGTCTGAGTTGTAGCAACATGGGTGTACCTAGTTCTCTTTGTCTCAGGGGTTTGGCATGTAGGCTTACCTCTTCGTCATTCACCTTAGTTGCTTAGGATGGTGTTTGCTACCTATACTCTCCACATCATTGTCCTCATCCTTTTGCAAAGTTGTAGTGTTTCCCTCTGGGGTTTCTTCTTTGATAGACAAAGGCACTTATTCAACCGCAGAAAGAGTTGCAGCAATGTACTCCCCACCTGTAATAGTTGCAGCTTATAGAGTTTCATCACTATCATATCGTGGTGGAGTTACAAAATTTTTCTATCATGTTGGTGGATTTGTAACTTCTCCTATTCTCGTGTGGGATCTAATAATTTCTTCCCATGTTTTTCCTTCTTAGTTTAGGGCTCATTCTGCAAGTAATTTTATGAGACCATGGTTGGAAAGAGTATACTTGGGCCATCCCAAATTTTATACTTTTGATGTCATGGTATGTAGAGCCTTGGGGAAAAAGTAAGTTAGGTTAAGTCTTAAATGCCCTAGATGGTTTATTAGTCGAAGATGTTGTAGGTACACAACTCCATATAGGACCTCACAACTAATATACCTCTACACGACCAAGGTTATGTCCCCCCATGGGTGTGGCTATGATCTCCTATGAAGGCTTGCCCCCTTCGTGACCAAGGGCTTCCGTAAGCACCATAAATTGTTCTATGATTTCTGGTTTTGATCTTATCTTACAGTGTCATCTTTCTCTTGTTTGTGGTAGCCCTATTACCTCATCCAGAATATGTTTTATGACTTATGCAGCTATGCCTACTACCAATAACCTATCTTCTATGAAATTCATAGAAAATTCCAGGGCTACTTTATCACTGTATTCATGTAACATATATACATATTGAATCCATCCCCCTTATTGAAATATTTCCCACATGTGATCATAAGCCTACAGCAACATGGATTATGTAGGTACTCTATGGATTAGGGAGCCTCCCATGGTTTCCTTTCTTCTCATAATTCAAATTATTACTGGTGCAAATGATTTGGTAGTGAGTATTTGAAGGAGGGATTTTATGATAAAGGATTATATCACTGGAGGTGGCGGCGATAATGATTCTGACGATTTAAATCAAGTGGTCAAGTTGAATTATGCTAATCAATGTTATGGATCATTATGTAAATTTTTGGGGAAACATACTTGTCCTTACCATAAGTGGATCTACCTTATACCTTAATTGTGTTGGCATATTGGCCCCACAAACAAGTTGGATTCAATTTTCTATCAATGTTGCAACATGAGCATGGAGTTGTAGTAGCATGCTGAAGCTGCGACAACAATGTTGGGTAGAGTTGCAACAATATTCTTTGACCAAAATTACAACCTTGACATCAATCAACCATGGTATCGCAACACAAATCATTGTTACCCATTCTAACCATTTTGTGGTAGTGGAGTTGTGGTTCTAGAGTTGCAACAATGGATTTTCGGTGTTGTAGCAATGGTGTCCTATCACTAAGTTGCAATAATGGTGATGAGAAGAGTTGCATCAATGAGAACCTGAAAATTAAATTATAGCAATAAGGGTTCAATTACGAAGTAGCAAGAATAGATTTTGGAGTTGCATTAATTGATTATGTAATGGATTTACGGTAACATAAATGTAGCAATGCATCCTCTTCTTCATATCCTAGAAGTCACATTTTTAGCAAAAAAACAAAATCATAGGTGTATAAGCAGAAGGATTTTGACATAACTATCATGAAACTGCGAAGTGCTCTTTTGATTTGTATTGTTTTTATTTATTCTTTTTTATTGATTTCTTTTAACGTGTCATATGCTACCCTAGAATGGTTTTCACGTGACATGTTTTTTAGGTATTCCCCTTAAAGGTTCTCATACATGAGATATTTTATATTTTTAATATCTATTTCAAGGTGGAATAACGAGTCATCCTTCAAGGATTTCTCCTTTCTCGACCATTTCTAAATCACTATCTGGCCATCCATTAGTATTTTTTCTTAAAATGTCCTCTTTTTATAAGGGTTGGTGATATAGGTGAATCCTATGTCCATTGGCCATCAGAGGAGCTATTTCTTCTCCAGTAGTACAACTTGATGGTTTCGTTATCATATACTAAATCAATCTCATACAATCCAAGCCATCTAATCTAGAACTTATCTCTAAAGTATTTGAACTTGAAGTCTAAAAGTGGTTCCTAATATTTGGACTTTAAAATTCTTCTTTTTGATGAATTTATCATGTCACCTTGCCCTTTGATGTTGTATCATTGAGGTATGATTCAAGGCAGCCTAATATAATTCATCTAACTGATTGATATGGAGGATCCTTTGCTTTTGAGCTTCTAATAAGTCTATTCCAATCCATACCGTTGTCCTTAGTGTATGAACTATATAGGGCCAATTGATCCTTTTGAGAAATAGGCTCTAGAATTTATACGGCCAATTGATCCTTTATCAAAAGAAAAAAATTAATACTATTCTACATTGATTATGTTACCAAATTGGGGGGGGGGGGGCGCGGGGGGAGAAAAATATTTGACATGAGAAATTGAAAAATCAATAGTGGATTTCTTGTTTGAAGATATTTTTTTCAAATTTGGAGGTCCAAGGGAAATTTTTACTGACCAAGGGACATAATTTATTTTTAAGCTTGTGAAGGGAATTGTTGAAAATACAAAACAAGGCATAACATTTTTTCTCCTTATCATCCACGGGAAAATGTCTAGGTTGAATCTACAATAAGGTTTTGGAAGTAATCATGACCAAGACAATCCAAATTCAATGGGAATGTTGAGCATATAGACTTCCAAAATATTTGTGGGCCCATAGGACAACATGGAAGAGAACTACAAATTTCATCCCCTCTAAATTTGTGTATTGTGTTAAGACTCCACTAGATTTGCCTATAGAGGTAACAACAAACCAATGTTTTAACTTGGTAGCTAGCCCTACCAAGTCAGAGAAGGTTCTCTCCACAAAATAAAGCCTAAGAGGCTGAATGGATTAGGATTTTAAGCTAGGTGTGAGTTCAGGGGTTTTGATAATATATTTTGGTCGGGATGATGGATGAAAGTATGGTCAAGGGAGCTAGGTCAGGGCAAATGAGATAAGGTTGCAGAAATTCAATGGGGCAAGGTAGGCATAAGGCTTAACACTGTAAGATGATTGTGATGAGATGGTTTTAAGACTGATGAGGATCTAGAAAGATCATGGGAGATGTATTCTTCCTAAATAGAGGAAAATAGAAAAATTATGATAACTTTCCCTAAATAGAGCATGAGCAAGCATGTATTCTACTTATAAACTTGAAAGAGATCATACAATAGAGATGTAATGAACATGAATACAACACATTATAACATATGAAACTGAAGGAAAAATAGTCATAAACATCATACCACATGTATCCCAAAAAATAGCTGCAACTCTTCTTTATTAACTGGCCAAACTAAGTACAATAGTCCTTGATTAATGAGCTAGCATCCAAACTGATTCCAACCACTGCTAAGAGTGAAGAAAGGGACTAAATAAACATAAAAAAAAAATTCACTCATCCTCAGGGGTTGAATCCATGAGGTGAGGAAGAGATCCACAAAATTATGAACTGAAAGCTGGAGTATAGGGAGCTCTAAGTGACTCCTCCCTCAATACATTCAAATTAATTCATTTTACTTAATGACAACTTTTACCTGATGAATCTACCCCTAACATAACATAATTACATTTACCATCCTCAATTACATAGGTGGAAGCATCAATTTATGAGATAAAGTCAAAATTACAGTGAAATTTCAAAAAAAATCAGCAAATGGTCAAGTGCGCCCTCCCTGTTCAAGGTTGATTTTGACTGACTTTTAGGTGTCCAAATCAGGCCCAAAATGGCTTGTTGGAAAGATATTCAAGTCTAATTTCTGAATATGTCTCCATTTTGCATAATTAAGGTGATTTGTTACCTCAAAACTTCATTCTACCAAGACTTCTTTGTGCGCAGTGCCTAGGCCAAAATAAGGGTAGAAACGTGATTTTTAGGGTGTTTTTTTCCCTTTTCACGTACCAGTTTGTCCCCAAAAACTTAGAACATTGATAGGGTGCATGTATTCATCATTCTAAATCCAATTTTAGTCTTTTTTTGGCCATTGGATTCCTCAAAAAAGTGCACAACACCTAGGGCGTTGTGCATGTGACCAATTTGTTGATATGAACTTGTTCACGAATACATAGAAAAACATAGATTTTTAAAAAATGGGTAAAATGGATTCAAAATTGGTGGAGAGAGTGCTGGTGAGGTAGATAGGCTTGGAGTGAAGTCTCTGCAAGTATATCCAATTTCTTCTTTTGTTCTTGGTGATTTAGGGCTTCAATCTTTGCATTTGCTGCCTTGAGTTTTGCTCTTGTATTTCTCTCTTTTGGCATAGTGTTTGGCCATTCTCCTTTGAATCTTGTTGTCATTTTTAGCCTTATTTAACAAATTCTCCAAGTGATAATTTATGGCCTGAAGTCAACCTTCCTTTTCTTCTTTGCCTTTCAATTTCCAAAAATTTATCATCAAGCATGGCTTCATCAACTATCTCTCTTTGCCTTTCAATTTCCAAGGCTCTTTTCAAGCCTCTGGTTCTAGGTCTGCCTCTTGGTGCTTGTTCATATTGTTCTTAAAGCAAACCATGCTTCTCTAAGGTCTCATCTAGCAAAATCTTGGCTTCTTTTGCCTCTCTTTCTTCTATTGTGTCTTAGTGTCAAAACCCTAGGGAGATGGAATGATAGTGAAAAATGAATTTTAGGAAGCGAAAATGTGATGGAGAAATTTAGGGAGATGGGGGAAGGGGTTTATGAAATGAGGGAGGTGACAAGGAGTAGGAATGTAGAGGGGTTTGGAATAGGGAAATTTATTACAGGTTTGGGGTTAGGAGCCTAGGTAGTTGTAGCAACTAGGGCTTAGGGTATTGGGAAAAAGGGTTAGGGAAAGGGAATTTGTAATACAGGGGTTTAGGAATGGGTATTTTTCAATTTAGGAAGGGTATGAAGGTGTAGGAAGATGCAATTTTGGGATTTGAGAATGAAATGGTGATTTGAGGGAGATACTAGGGTTTGAAATGAGTAAAACACAAAATCTTTAATGAAACTTTCAAAACACCATAGAGAATGAATGTAGGAGGAAGAAGAATGATGTAATTGAAATTCAATAACTTGTTGGAGGTTGAAGACAACATTTCTGAAGCTTTGGAGGCAATTTTGGTGAATTCTGGAATCGTTTATGGCTTTCTAGACAAGTACACCCTCCCAGAAGCAAGTGTGCCCTCCTAGAAGCAGGTGCGCAATGCCTTTTTGGAAACCACTTTTGGAGGCCTTCCCGAACTCCCAATTGAGCTCATGATATATTTTTGGAAATATCTCTATCTTGGCTGCACAATGGACCTATAAAGCATTGAAAATGATCAAGTACAACCCCTTAAAAATCAATTCTCCCAAGACTGGAAAAAAATTGCAGAATGAGGGTGCAAAAATGCAGTGTTTTGTTGCCGGAAACTTTTGGAGGCCTTCCTCAACTCCAAATTGAGCTCATGATAGCTCATTGGAAATATATTCCAATATGGTTATCATTTGACTTATCAAGAAAGTAATTTGGACACTCAAGATAGGAGAAACATTGATTTTCCCAAGGTCACACCAGAAGTGCAGAAAACCTCTTGTAGAACCTATATTTTTGACATTCCTCCCAAACCATGATACCCGTGTAAAAATTGAAGGATTTTTTGTTTTGTTTTTGCCCTACGATGGACAAAAATATCTCTCACTTTTATCAAATTCATATCTGTTTGGTCAGAAACATACTTTGAAGCAAAATTGGCCCTATGAGTGGCAAATGATTTGACTCTTGGAATGACTTATTGAAAAATGATGAAGACATGATGTTTATGAGCTGAAATGACCTCATACTTACCTATATGACCTAACTTATTCCTCTTCTGCTCAAATGTATCTGATTCCATAGCAAACCCTAGCTCAGTGGGAGAGGAAATTAGGGTTTAGTTCTTGTGGAAAATGATGATTTGGGCACCCCTGGGAAAAGACAACCCCCTTGGACATTTGATCAATTGATGAACTAAAAACTCTTGCACTTTGACATGTGCTTGTTTGGCATGTGGAACTGAGTTGGAATCTTTTGGAAGACTGAGTACTTATTACATTTGAATTGACATAAAATTACATGAATAAAAATAAAATTACATCTTGGAATGAAACTCACATTTGAAATCATAATTACAACCTTTAAAAAAAAATCATATTTACACGCTGAAAAATCTACTTCAAATGGTAAAGAAGTATTATTCAATCACTCTCACACTTTTGCTGACCTTATTGAGATGAAATGGACCTTGAATGACCAGACTACATGTTGACTTTAACTGACATAATGACATAGTGAAATGGGCTTTCAAGACTAATTTATGCTCAACAAGACATGAAGGTGGGCCAAAAAATGTGAATTTTTGAGGGAGAGTGAAGTTTTATGACTAGGGCTACCATCAGCGAGTGAATTTTTTTTGCATGACCTAGTGGAATGATAAAAAAAAAAAAATCTTAACATATTGTAAGCAAGTCTTCCTTTCTATTAAAATTAAAATTCAAACTTTCTAAATTGTAGTTGTATTAGGAATGGACTTGACTAATACACAAAAGCAAAGAATTATGCAAATAAAAGAATTGAATGAAATGCAACAAGATTCTCTACAAAAAATATTTTTAACAATAGTTACATGAATATAAAGACAATTGATGGAGTTTCATTTGTGGTCAATGGTCACAGATTGAAACTCTAGAACAAGTCAACCAATTGAGATGAAATTATTTCCTTATTAATTCATCAATTCAAGATGAAAGTTGTGGGTGAAGGGAGTAATACCCCTACCCCTCCTCTGTCTTGAAATTTACTTAAAAAAACAAATAAATAAATAAATAAATTATTATATAAATATATATGAAAAAACAAATAATAATAACTAGCAATTGCACCATCACCAAAGAGATCCAATAGTTGTATCCAATAGTTGTTAAGCAAGATATCCGTAGTGATTTTGGTCAATTTTAGTAAAGGTGGGAAAAAGATTGTGTCCTGTCACAATTTCTATTTGTAATTAAAAGCAAAGTTATAGAAAAATTTTGGTCAATTTTAGTAAAGGTGGGAAAAAGATTGTGTCCTGTCACAATTTCTATTTGTAATTAAAAGCAAAGTTATAGAAAAAAGCATGTTCAATCTGCAATAATTTGCTCTCCAAATGCAAAATACATAAAAAAATTCTTTGAATGATTGATTTTCACATAATAATATCTTAACAATACACTCTATTATCAACTATTCTATATTCCATTAAAATATTTTTAGTATTAATCATTCTCCAAATTATGCCTTATTTAGTTCTTAGAATTGTATTATATATATATATATATATATATATATATATTTATAAATGAAAGACAAAAAAATTCAAGAATAATATATAATCAAATTCATCCCCACACACACACATATATATATAACAATTATATAATCAAAACTAACTATTGAATAGACTCTGAAAAATATTACATTATAGAAAACGATGTACAGGATAGGAAGAAAAATATTCTAGTTTAACAAGGCATTAGAACTTAAAGACTGATCACACAATCAAATCATTTTGTTTTGTTTCACTTTGATCCTATGGAATGATCTAAACTTTACTCAAACTTCTATGTAAAAAAATTGCAAAATATGTGTTTACAATTCATGATGGAGTATTTCTTGACTTCACAAGATTTTGGATGTAACAACCAAAGTCATCACAAATCGGAACCAAAATGAGATAATATGAGGGAATACCAACATCCTAAAAAATACCTATAAAAATTGAATAAGACAGAATTTTATCTGTATGAGTCTGCAATCTGAGGACTACAAAAGACGTGCACGTCCACCAGAGTTGTTGTCCTGTCATCTCCAAAGATTAAATCTTTTCCATCCGATCTCTTGGCATCTGACAAACTCAAACAAGATTTAGCGAACGCGAACTTCAGTTTTAATTGGCAGAGCGAATTAACTAAATTTGAAGGAAGTCATTTATATCCATACAAGGATGACACCTTGGCAAATGCCATATTGCGGTAACTTTATAATTTCCTGCAACGAAGTTTCCAGGTAGATAAAATTATAAGAAAGAATGAGTGGGTAGTTTTGAATTATCTACAACACAGAATTCGACATCCTACCTTACATAATATGATTGAACAAATTCAGTCACTCTGAAAATACATGTAAGCTTTTTGACTGGACTCGTCAAGCGAAGCTCCGCCTGATCTGTACTTGATCTCCCACACCAATTTCACGGATGGATGCAAACACAGTAATTAATTCAAGTCGGTCCCACTGCGACGCTCAACGACAGCAGAATTTTTTTGTTATCGTGGGATTATTTAGAGTGGATCGATCCTCCATTGAACCACAGAAGAGCATATATGTGTGTCCAGAAACCCTTCGATCCCTTGGAAGAAACCTTTCTGTAACAGAACTTAATTTCTGAGATGTCGAGCGAGGATGACGATCGGGAAGAGGAGGAGCTTCTTCAAATGGCATTGAAGGAGCAGGCACAGAGGGATTTGAATTATCAGCGTATCTGGCAACAAAGGCGAAGTAAGACATCGGTCAATTTGAACCCACCGCCGGTGCCACCTTTGAAGAAAACCCAGCAGCAGCCGCTGCCACTGTCGAATGCAAGAGGGAGGCACGGCCAAACCAAAGTTGGTATCAGGGCATGCAAATCCACCCATGACAGATGCCATTGGAGGTCTAATGAGCAGCGCGTCTGCCCCAAACTGAGGTCCTCCTCTCCTATAATCAAACAGAGCTGCCCCACTCCCTCCAACTTTGGGCAGCAACTCCACATGCTCACTCTCCTCTTCTGGATCACCACCATGTTGCTGAGGCCAATAGAATAAAAAATCATTAAAAGTGTCATATTAGTCATCTGTACTTTTATATTCCTCTGGATTGAACCGATAAGACACTGCGTTTGACAGTGCATTGAATGATATTAAGAGAAAGAATGAAAACGCTGCTTTGAAAAATTAACAACTTTATCTCTGCAAAAATTGGATGCCACCAGAGTAGTTTAAGACATTGCGGCTCACGCCATATTCTTCAAAGAATCTCTGGTAGTAAGGTTAAAAGCACGAAAACAAAATCTCAGCCAAAATTACCGGTCCAAGGATCGAACCCTACGGAGCCCAATCTTATAGTTCAGACCAAAGCACATCGAAAACCATCAAAATTCAAAAATTTGAGCTTAATGTAAGTGAAAATACTGGCAAGAAGCAAGAATCCGTCCAATGATGAAGTCTTCAATGGGAGGTTGATATGCATCTGCGTCTTTGTTACGAACCTGCGTTTGCGTCTTTCTGAGGGATCCCAATCTTACAGTTCAAACCAAAGTACATAAAAAACCATCAAAATTCGAAAAAATACCTGCAAGAAGCAAGAATCATACCTGCAAGAAGCAAGAATCCGTCTAACGATGAAGTCTTCAATGGGACGCTGATCTGCGTCTGAATCTTTCTGACGGATCTGTGTCTGCGTTTGCGTCTTTCTGACCATTGGAGGGCAAGATCATTCAAAATGAAGTCTTCAATGGGACGCTGATCTGCGTCTGAATCTTTCTGACGGATCTGTGTCTGCGTTTGCGTCTTTCTGACCATTGGAGGGCAAGATCATTCAAAATTCAAATTACAAGATGTATCTTATTTTATAGCAAGGTGGAAGACATTAGTAATGTTCAGTGAGTTAGTTAGTTAGTTATGTTGAAAGAGGCATTGCATCCAATAGTCTAAAACATTTCAATCGTCTAACATTTCATCCAATAGCCCAAACAGAAACAGAGTGGCAGCTAAGATTTTTTTTTTCAAATAGTGACGCGTTACAGTGTAAAAATCCTATTTGTGAAAATCCAAATTTCTCGCACAAACGAGACTTAAATTTTTTTTGGAAAACAAAAAATTTGGTTAACAAAAATTCTCAATAAAATATTTTTTTCGTGATTACAAGATCTGCTAAAATTTTGTAGTCAATGTTTAAAAGGTATACATTGTATCCTCCATAAGATCAAAACATTCGTGGATGGAGAACATTCATAAGTTGGACAATCTCAACATTTAATTTTGAAGAGGAACAAAATGATTATTGTATATAAAAATTGTACAAAATTTTGTATTGCAATCTAATACTTTAGTATTTCATGGGAAGTGTCTAGGAGGACTTAAAAGGTTTTCTAATCCAAATAAAAAATAAAATACAACTACCTAATCACACATGCTAGGGGAAACGAGTAGTTATATCTTGATCACAAACACTAAAAGGAAACGAGATATTTACAACAAGATTTAAAGATATACTACAACAAGCATAAAAAGATATACTACAAAAAAAACAATTGAAGATGCACTCCAAAAAAACATCCATGAAATTAGGACATGAAGGTACTAGCACATATTCAATTGAAGCAAGGAGTATAATTGAGGTTGGTAGATATAATTTTTAATTTTGTTAATAGAAAAATTTTAATAGTATACCTTTGTGATTTAATGACCACTATTATTTTAATAATAATCATACACATTATTTTGAATAAGTCTTTTTTAAGTATACTGTGCAAAGTCGATTTTGAAAACATCAGTCATCTATTTTTGCACTACCATGTTTCTCAGGCCCTCTGGTTGCAGACTTTAGCTGCTCTTCATATTACTACTCATTGGCATGAGACTCATATCATTGAAGCTTGGAAGTATTGGTGGAACAATTCTCCTTCCCACAAGGCACACAACCTCCCCCTTCTTATTAGTTGGAGTCATTGGATCATCCACAACAAATGTATCTTCCACGATGCCACACCCAACTGGCCACTCACATCTGCCAACATTATTTCTTTATACCATTGCCTCCCACAGGATGAGCTACCCGATCCTCCCTGCAACCTGATTCTGGAAGCCATAAATCGAGAACATCCATGGGCCTAATTTGATGGATCTACCCAGAATCATGGATGTGGCGGAGGTGCCATATTATACATAAATGATCAACACCATTACATGATCAAAATGGGCTTGGGGCATGACACAAATAATTTTGTTGATCTCATCACATTGAGACACCTTCTACATGTCACATGCACAAACTTCAACACATATTGGAGGACTCTTGGCACTTAAAAACTCAACTTGATTCTATCATTTGTTTCCATATTTACAGGGAGCACAACCATATTTCCAACACGCTATCCAAGGAGGTTGCACTCCAGCTTAGGGAGACATGGGTGATTTCATAACACAATGGTCAAGATCATTATAGTTTTTATCTCCGCCCGTACATAGAACAACATCCAGCTGGGGGAAACTAGCCCAATGTTCATGGATTATTGGAGGCATATATAATCCTGTTTATATTTCTATGTATTTAACGATATTTATCAGCATAATTTTTTATTATGTATTATCATGATCACCCTAATAGGGGAACATTCCAGACTTCTATTTTTTATGTGACCAAAGTCACAATTTTGATGAATATGCCACTGGCATCTACAACATGTAATTTTCTAACACATAATGAAAATTACGATTTTTCCACGGGGAAAAAAATTTCTTTTCCAAATCCATTTAAACCGTCATAACTCTTTACCTTAATCATTTTAGTCATACATGATTATTAACCTAGTCTTTTCAATCACACTTCAAAACTTTTATCATGTTGGTTATCATTTCACTGCAAGAGTCATTATATCACTATAATCATCAACCTATTCATAATTTTTTTTAAACAAAATGGGTAGCACTTGTATTAAAATATATGGTTGCATGTCCAGAACCATTTACATGATTCTTTGATTTTTGTTAATTTTATGTTCCATTATATCCACAACAAAAATTCCTTGCCTCTACGAGATTTTTGAACTAAATTTTTACATTGGAATCTCTCGCATATTCTGCAAAAATTCCCCAAAAAAAATCATATTGGAAGTACATAAAAACATTTATTATAAAGAGAACCCTGGAGGGCCAACCTTCTTCTGCGAGTTCTAGATTCCCATCCTTTTTGTGAGATGAACCATCTTCAAATGTAGTGACACTCACTTCCACCTCCTAGAGTTCTATGCCGAATTTTGAATTACCTTGCTTGGGACTAGGATCACCTGCATTCAATGTGTCTCCAATGGCATGCAGTTTCAACGTAAGCAATTCATACTTTAAGCTTTCCATATTCCTGTCCATATGCAGTTGTGACCACTCACATTTTTTTTCTAGTAGATTAAACATTTCTTCCTTCTGTTGATTTTCTTAGTGCAATTAAGGTTAGCACAATATTTCTAAAATTTCGATAATTACTTTTGATGCAGATCTTCTTTTAACTTATTCCAATATATCATTCAACAATTATACTTCAAAAATTTAACCATAAAGAACATTGGAACAGTAGAGATCAAAATACACAAAAGGAGAGAAGATTTACCTTGGGAAAACCCACAAAGGGGAAAAACCCAACAACATTTTTTAATAGATAAATTATTCTTATTCAATGAGAGACACCGCTAGACTTATAGTCAAACTTGGTCGTCTCATCCAAGTCAAGTCACCCAACCATATCCAATGATTCACTCCACTGATCTACCCCAAAAATTTAGCTTTCTACATAAGCTTCAGACACTAAAATTTCTATGGCTACTTTAGAAACTCGACTTTCTGTGACAGAAACTATGCTTTCTACTACTACTTTAGAAACACGACTTTCTACGACAGAAACTACGCTTTCTATGACTGCTTCGGAAACTTGTCTTTCTACGACTTCTTCAAAACTTGAATTTTTGTGGCTGCTTCAAAAACTTGTCTTTCTGTAATAGAAACTACGTGTTTTTCTATTGCCTCATAAACTCGACTTTTTGCGACAGAAACTATACTTTCTGTGACTGCTTCAGAAACTCGGATTTCTGTGACATCTTAAAAAACTCTGATTTTTGTGGTCGCTTCAGAAACTCGACTTCCTGTAACATAAAATGCCCAAAAATATGTGAACCAGAAAATATAGAAACTATCCACACAGGTGAGCTAGAGAAGAGAGAGAGATGAATTTCGTCTATTTTTTCATCCTCCTTGTCTCTCACTTACTTGCCCAAAAATTGTCTTGTGTGTGAGGTATCGAATGCCCAAGTGGAGGAGAAGGTGTTGCCTTTATATAATGATTTTTCTAGGTCAAATGGGTGTCTTTTGGAGCCAAGGTCGACATGAATTGGAGGGAAGTCGACTTGTCACTTTTGGAGCCAAAATTTACATTTCAATTTTTCAAAATTTCATCTCTAAAAAGTCGCAATGAGACTTTGACTCAAAATGAAATTTCCTTTAACTCATGAATTTATAAAAATGTTTTACAATGATAAATACAATTACATCAAGTGACCAACTGTACATTATTAATATCGATCATAGTTACAAATTCAACAACTTCTCACTTTCCACAAGCTCTAACCTTTTGGTTCAGATTTCAACCATGCCCATTAAGACTTTCAATAAATTTTTGACAGAATACCTCTAGTAGTTCATCTCATTATCAAGGACTTGACCCTCAAAGGCGGTCATATTCACACTTCCCAGACTTAAATTATGAAACCATTGAAAAATACACATAGCAAGAGGGAGAGATAATAATTTACCCATGAGCCCCTACAAGTTTAACATTTCTTCATCACGCCTGTAAAGAAAAAACTCGACGATAGGCATTAATTATGGATCAACTTGAATTCAAAATAATTCCTCGATAAGCACATCATTTCCCATTTAAAATAATTCCTTAAGCCTATCCATATATCTGGACTACAATTACTAAGGAACAGAGTGAGAAACATGGAGTACGCTTTTCCTCCATGCTTGAGAGGCCCCTTGTTTCCTATGTCAGGTGTAGGGGACACCCTATTCCAAATAACACTTAAAACCATACCTTTTAAGTCCATGCTTCTCCAGTGGGTCGAGGAGAAACCAGGATAATATTCCAAATCATTATAAAACATATGGATTTGACTCATTGGATTGGGGAAAAACCCCTTGAATAAATTTTAGTTCTGATATGATATGATATGATATATTTTAATAACGTCCATGAGACCCACCGGTCTAAGGGACCCACATTCCACCTCAAACAAACAAGACATCACATTCTCAAGTTTCGCTCTAGAATAGTCTTTTGCTGTGAATTTTGAACAAGAAATTCACCATTTTGTGAAGCCTTGATTCTTTGAACAATGTACTCAAATTTTCCACCTTTAGATCATTTTCAAATTGATTACGAATATCCTCATATGACGGAAATTCCATGATAAAGTGCCATTCAGTTTCAATTGCACCTAGCCTGCAAAAATTACAAATTCTTTCTTCCCATTCTTCCTTGGGAGTTATCCATCTACCTGTATCGCACCTAAGATGGTGAGATCCAGTCCTCAGTTGTGCTATTAAAATTTTAGCCTTTCCCTTGATTTCTGCACTTAAATAAGTCTTTTCTTCATGTGATTGTGATGGGTTGAAGTTTTTGAGATATATCACTTTTTTCTACCAATATGTTTTTCCCACATGGCAGTCCTGAATTTTTCAACCACCCAATTTTTTATCTCCTCTTTAGCATTAGGACAATCTTACCAATTAATTCCCCATTTTCTCATCCATTTTTCATTTAGTTTCCTCCATGTTTTCTTCATGTGCTTTAGCTCCTCCATGTAAATCAACTTGCGCCAACGATGTGCCTCCATGTTTTCCATCTTTTTTAGATAGCTTAACAAAAAAATGATTGTTGAAGCTTCCAATGGAAACATTCCAGCCTCAGCTAGCATGATCTCATATGGGACTGTTGCCTTGACTTTGAGGTTACTAATGATTAAGTGCTTTTGAATTTGTTCTATTTGTCTCCACTTGTGATTTGACATGCTACTGCCCCAAACTTCACATCCATTTAAGACAACTAAGGTAACCAACACTCCAAATAGAGTTTTCTTGGTTCTCCAGTCCTACAATTCTGCTTCCCTGCATCTGTTCTAGAGAAGGTAAGAAGCTCTCCACCCCCTTTGGATACTTTTAGTTATGCATGTCTCCCAACTGAGCCTATTGTGAAAAACAATTCCTAGGCACTTGTATTCTTCCACTATCTGTAGATGTTTTTCCTCAAATATGAAGCTAGCCTGTTGCTTTTTTTGTTTCAATGAGAAGATCATGACTTTGGTTTTACTGGTATTTACTTGCATCCCAACTTCCTGATAGAAAATATGTAATGCTTTTAAATGTTTTCTGAAACCATGGGCATATTTTGCCATTAAGATAAGATCATCAGCGTACATAAGTAGCTTCATTACGTACCCTGCTAGTTGAATACCCTCTCCACTAGTGTTGCTTAGCCATTCTTCTAGACTATAAATGTATAAACCAAGTAGAGTGGGAGAAAGGGGACACCCCTGCTTAACCCCAATGTCACTACGAAAGCATTTCGAGAAGCCCTCTTTAGTTTTGATTTTAGCAGTAACTTTCTCATACAATTTGTGGATAGCAGCTCTATATTCATTTGGGATTACAAGCTCTTCAATTCTTTTCCAAATCTTATCCCTAGGAACAGTGTTAAAATATTTTTTGAAATCAACAAAGCAAAAAAAGTTTTCCCCACCCTGAATGTCCCATACTTTTTCAATGACGTGCCTGAGCGTGATGCAATGATCAATTGTAGAATGCCTTGGCCTAAAGCCAGCCTGTCCTCTTGCTCTTTTACCCTTTTTTTCTGCCCAACTGCTGATTCTATGCTCCATCATGCTCCCAAACAATTTTCCAAGAAGAGGATTGACCATAATAGTGAGATAATTAGAGGGGTTATTGATGTCTCCACCTTTGTAAAGAGGGATAACGATACTTGTTGTCCATTCCACTGGAAAATTGGCTTGTGTGATGTTATTGAAGATCCTTTTGATGATTGGGGCCAAGATATCCACACCCCATTTTAAGAATTCTGCCTGTAACCCATTAATGTATTGGGCTTTACCACTCGCTAAATTTTTTATGCCTTGCTTGACATCCTCCACAGAAAATAATTTAGTTGTGGAGTTGATTATGGGGGGGTTGTTTTTCTCTAGATTTCTCTCATAAAGAAGCTTTGAATATTCCACCCAATGAGTAGTTGAGATATTATTATCTATTTTCTTTCACTTTTGCTGTAATTCTCGCCAAAATAGTTTGGGGTTGTGCTTTCCCAAAGAGATTAAATCCTTTCTTCTTGCAGTCACATAATTTTTTTTTTGTTTTTTTTGTTTTTATCAAATTTTTATACTTTTTCTTGCTTTCACTATCTGCCTCCTTCTCTTTAAGGGATATTTTAGCTGCTTTTCAATCTTCATCAAACCAAGGATTCGTTGGAAAGGTGTTTGAGACCCTGTTCTTAGGGTGAGACCTTTTGCACACCTTTAAGGCCCTGTGGATTAGAAAGATCAGCATGCTACTGCCCATGCCTTCTATTTTTGCATTGTCTTCCTTGTTTTTTGTGTTGATTTTTTCCCATTGAAAGTGTTTTTCTAAAGCAGTGACAAAGAGCTCCTGGTTTTCTTGATTTATGAGGATTCTTCCATTTTCATGCACTTTCTTATGACATTGTTGGGTCTGCCCTTCTTGTATCCCACTTGATTGTATGACTAACTTAATACAAAGAGGCACATGATTAGAATTCATCTCTATAGGACAAGCCTCAATATTGAACTCTAACAGCTTGCAGATAAGGCCCTGAGAGCATATTACATAGTCCACCACACTTTGACCATTGTATGTTTTACACGTGATGCCACCGGATGTTGGCCACACTTTCATGCCATTGCAAATTACCATGTCATGGAGGCTACATAAGCCTAACAACTTAGCTCCAAAGTGTGACACCCTCCCATTCCCATCTTTAGACGTCCTTTTCCATGTGCTCTTCGTTCTCCTCTAACCAAAGAAGATTGTTGTCCAAATTCCTCTCACTTCCCCACTAAATGCACTGGTTGTTTGCTGTCCTAGCATTAAAGTCATTGATTAGCACTATATCTCCTAAAATATTGAAAGCTGCAATATCTCTTTTTAAAGCAGCATAAGGGTCTTGTTTATCTAAATTTTTCCTCTTGTAGAAATTTGAGTTTTTTTGGGCGAAGTAACATGCAATTAACCTGAATGTTACTTTGTTGTCTGTTATATTTAACCATATAAATTTCTTATTTGAATCCTCTTTTTCTACTTTCACTATTCCGTTCCACATTTCTGTTATTAGAATGGTGATCCCTCCATTCCCTTTCCCTGTACTAGTCTCTTTGTTCCACATTGAAATTTTATTATATACCTCAAATTCTGTAACCCTACACCCATCATACTCGTGGGTTTCTGTAAGGATAATAATGTCTTTCCATTCTGCTATGGGCCCCAATCCCGGTCCTCTTCTCCAAGGATAACCTCTACAATTCCAACTCACCATGTCTAGATACTCTCGGGGAGCCTCGAATCCTTATTTTTGATTTGTTAAGCGCTCATTGATTTGGGCTTTCCCATTTTTTAGCCACGCCCATTTTCTTGCATCTCTTGCTAATTTCACTTTCTCCCATTCCTTCCTTCACTCATCTTGTTGCTCAGGTGTCAAGTCACTGTCTAGGTAAATATGAGTTCCTTTAAGTAGCCCTCTATTCTTTAGGATATCCATCTTGTCTTCTATACTTTTTTTGTGCGACTCTGAGATGTCTATCCTTTCCATTTTATATCTTCCTGCCAATCCTATTTTCTTGTTGAATATACCCAGTCTAGTTCAACTTGTCCTTGAGAAAATCCCTTGCTAACATATTTGTTCTTTGTTTTTCTCCATAGTCTTTCAAGCCTTTGATGATGACATTTGTTGCCCCGTCTTGTCTATCTTTTTATTCTTTTATTTGCTTCTTGATTTGTCTCTCCATAGATTCTTTTCTCTCAACCACCGATTCCTTTACCACTTGAGCCCAATTTTTAGCTTCTTCTATTTTCTTCTTTGATTTGATTTCTCTCATTTCCATGTTTTCAATTGTTGATTGAAATTATTCCATCTTACTTGCTTTTCTATTTTTCCATGCCCCTATGTATTTTTCTTCTGCTGCCTTTGTTTGTTCTAACTCTTGTTTCAGCGTGATCAACTCTTGTTGCCCCCTTTCCATATTGTTTTGAAAGCTTATTACCTGTTCTTTGAGTACCTTGTTTTTTCTTTCAAGTTTCTGATTGACTTCCAAAATTTCTTTTAACTTGACCACTTCATGTTGTCCCTTTAGCTCAATATACTCAATTCTGTTTTTCATGCTCATGAGCTCGTTTAAATAGAGCTCCGACGACCACAAAAATGGTGTGGATGTGGGGCTGTATGTATCCTTATTGATCTTCTTTTTGCTTGTTGGAGTATCTTCATTTTTTTTCTTTGACCTAGGTTTTTTTAGTTTTGTTATGACCTATTTGTTCCTACTAAAATCCCCATTTTGGTATGCCTGCTCTGTTACTAATAAAAGCATTTTGGTTGTGAGGCTTGCATTATTTTTAGCTATGGTTGGTAAGATCCAAGTGAGTTTTTTTCTCTGTGACTGTCTCATCTTTTTTGCTTTCTTACGTCGTAAAATCCCTTTGTACTGCTTTTCATTCACAAAGATCACACTTTCATTTATGCCAAATGCATTGGCTTGAGAAAATGATGGGATATATGCATTCCATATCTCACTTATGCTCTCTGCACTAGCTTTGTAATAGGTATCCCTATCACCCCCTAAGATTTGGAGATTGGGGTTCCAAGATGTGCATCCGCTTTCCTCCAGAAGTCTCTTTAGTCTTGAACTCAGTATTTGCCTTTAGTAACTGTCTTTTACATCCCATATATTTGAAGTGTTTCTTCTTATCTCGTTTTTTCTTGGGTTTTTATTTTCCACCAAAACCGACATTGTTTTTGCACTGGGTCCCCCTGTCCCCATATCAAGTTATCTTAACGTTTGCAGTTATGAGAGTTTTAACAGAGTTTTAATGGAGGCGGATTTGAGAGGTTTTTGTTTTTGTTTTCTTGCTTGACCCCACAATAATGCACATAAACAAATAAACTGACAAAAATATGTGGGTTCGAGACACCTGTGGGCACTGGTCTGGCTGTTCCTTCGCAGTTCCCTCTTTCACTAGTCTCTGTGGGTCCCGCTGTCGCTGTTCCCTCCTGTGCCACTCACTGTGCCCACTGCTAACTATTCCTTCCACTGTCAGCTATTCAATTCCCACTTCCCACTTCTCGTTGTTCCCTTCTCACTGTTCTCAAGCTTCTCACTACCCCTCAATATTCCCACTACCCCCTGTTCCTGTCACTGTCGCTCACTGTTCATGCTGCCGCCTACTGTTGTCGCTCTCACAGCCAGCACTCACAACACTTACCACTCCTCATCACACTCACACCCTCACAACAAACTCCCCCCTGACCCTTGCGCTCTCAGGCGCACTCACCGCTCACAGGTCTCCCCGCTCACAGCCCCCAACACTCACCACACTCCTAGTTCTATGCCATGATTAGAATTTTTGTATGCTTCTTCATTTATGTGCCTTATAATGTGGAAGAGAAAGATATCATCAAAATTCTTTATTTGCAAGGCTATCTTGTTCACAAATACAAAGTTGGGTGGAATTCTTTCAAATTTTGATTTGGAGATATGCCTTATGACTATCAATGAATCCCTAGGGAAATTTAATCTCCTTATACCTTTGCTTATGGCGAGATATAAACCTTTCCATAATGCTAAAAATTAAACCTAATTATTTGTTGCTTTACCCAGACCCCAAGCATATCTAAACATTGATTGTTCTTCGAGGAAATAGATCACCCCTCTCGCTCTTGTGACCCTTGGGTTTCCTTTTGAGGTTCCATTGAAAAACATCAGTGTTGTTGTCTGACTTATTTTCCAATTTTGAAAATCCTCAGCTCCCGATCCTAATGAAGGGAGTTCAAGATCATTTTCTTGGAGATTGAAGCTGACAGCCTGATATGGAAATACATGGATTTATATCCAGTTCTTTTTTGATGAAGATAAATCCTCTACATCAACAACTTTGATACCTCAACCCAAAATGGATTTGAATAGCAAGCAATGGGATTGAAATGTCTCTCAACAGCAAGAAGGAAGATCCTACTTAAAAATTTCTTGAATCCTTTCTAACCAAATAGACCAACACAAAAAATTGGTAGAGATACCTAAATTCACCAAGCTAGAGGGGATTGGATTCTGTCTCTTGAAATATAGTTTCTCCAATATTCAAACATATCCTAGCAACTTCCTGGAATGGAATTTAAATAATGCACTTTTTTTCAAATTCGATTTCCAAACATATAAGGAGAAGGAGTAGTGATGGAATAAATGTGGGATAGATTCTTCCTCAGATTTACAAAGAACACACCGCGATGGACTGTGGATGTTCTTGTGCCTAATATTTTCAGCAATTAGTATTTTCCCATGAACCAACATCCAAAAAAAATATTTTACCTTAGGGATAACATCCTTGTGCCAAATATTTTTCTGTAATTTCATAGGATCAGGGTTTGGAAGATTGTGCAACAATAACATGTACCCTTCCTTAACAAAGTAATGAAGGGATTTACTTGGCCGCCATGTTCGAAGATCTATAGAACTGTAATAAATGGAAGCGGGGCCTTTTAGGGAGTTGATCAAAGAGTCCCACTGATTGCAAAGATGTGCCAGAAGACCCGGATATCCTAACCTATCCAAATGCCAAAATCATCCCATAAAGAAATGCCCTTTAATCTTAAGATTCCTCTCCCAGACAACCATTCAACAATTTCACTGATTTTATTTTGTACCTTTCTTAATTTGGTCAAGGGAATATGATATTTCCAAATATTGATTCTTTCCCCATTTCCTACTCTCCAACCTATATTTTCAGTTATTATAGGGGTTGTGACCTTGCAAAGGTTCAAAATCTTGAATCGGTCTCCATTCCACTAGGAATTTTCAACTCTGAGCATATGAGGTTTGGGAAAATATTTCTTCATAAATTCCATTTTCCACCACTATTTAGATTCTTAAATCAACTTCATGAAATTTGTTTCCCCCAACACTAAATTCATGAACACCAGATCTTTAATTTCTATCCCTCCACATTCTCTTGGGAGGCACTCTATGTTCTAATTTAACATATGAAATTTCCTTTCATTATTTTTACCCCCTCTCATAAAAACTTCCTGATCATTATTCCAATTTGATTAAGATTGTATTTAGGAGCTAGGACATCATAACATAGATAAATTGGAAGATATGATAGGACCAATATAATTAAAATGGTTTTCCTAGGTATGTTTAACCAATTTTCTCCCCAACCTTGTATTTTCTTTCTAAATTTTTGGATTGTATCCTCCCAATCTTTCCTGAAGGAGACCCCCAAAGAAATTGGGACCCCTACGTATTTGAAGCACTTCCAACCTAACTGAACTAGAAAATCTAGAGTATATGCTATCTTTTGCAAAGTTGAATCTAAACAGTTCCAACCATAAAGATGATTTTTCCTCTTGATCACCAAACCCCTAGAGAGATCAATGTAATCATCTAAGATATCTTTGAACTGGTTATCAAATATTTTTGAAACTCCACCAAAGAGAACTTTGTCATATGCGAATTGGGAGATTCCTAGCAATATTGATCCCAAAAAATACCCATTTTCTCTATCTTATTCCAAATTTATGCTTAGAATTTTTGTAACGATATTATAAAACAAAGGAGAAAGAGGACATCCCTTACAAATTCCTCTGGAAGCTTTGAAGAATAGTGTGGGTCTACCATTGATCAAGGGGGAAATCCATGACAACCCAATATAATATTTGATCCATAAAATGAATTCATTGCAGAAACCAAGATTTTAGAGAATGAGGAAGAGGAAGGAATGTATTACCTGGACAAAGGAATTTTCCATATCCAACTTTATTACAAAACTTGGGTCACCCCTTTCCTTACTCGAGTGAATATCCACCTGCACTAGAATGATATTGTCTAATATGTGCCTTTGTTTTAAAAATCCACCTTGGTTTTAAAAAATTATTCTTGTCATGAACTTCTTTAATCTGCTTGCTATAACCTTTGTTAAGATTTTATACGAGGCATTGCACAAAGAGATAGGGTGAAAGGGAGAGAAGTTCACTTCATGATATTGTTTTGGAATCAAGGTGAGAAAGGAGGAATTTGTACCCCCTCCAACTTTTCCTTTGCTCTTGGACCGATTTAATATTTTGATCAGGTCCTTTTTAATCTCTCACCAAAAAATCCCTGTAGAAACTGATCGAAAATCCATCCAGGCGAGGAGCTTTATCTGGATCCATTGACCATATCGCATCAATCACCTTGTTTTCATCAATCTCCTTAATAAGTTGAATATTTTCCAAATAAAAATATCTTGATGAAATGTATACAAGAACTCCTGTACCTTTTTGAAGTCCATATTGCTTCCTATCAAACCTATTCATAATTATTACTATTCTATCATACTATCATAACTCTCCATGCTACCTTTCAACATACTTAACGTAATAAGAACTCATTTGACATGAAAAGTTGTTGAAATAAAAGCTTTCTCCATTATGTTAAAAGTGATTTAAAATATAATACTTTTCCAACTATTACAATTCCATTTTCTTTATCACCCTTTTATCTATTTTGGAGTTGTTTACTATGTCACCCTTCTAATCCATTTCAAATCCATTTGATATGCCACCCTTTTATCTATTTTTAATTTGTTTACTATGTCACCCTTCTAATCCATTTCAAATCCATTTGATATTCCACCCTTTTATCCATTTCAAAGTTGTTTACCTTGAAATTTTTAATGTGCCTTTGCATTAAAGATTTGTTGCATACAGTGGATAAACCACAAGGGTTTTTCATATAAGGTATTTACAAAAAAGGGTTTCTCATACGATGTATTTCTTATATTGAGAATTTTCATAAAAAAATTTCCATACACAAGGGACTTTTATACATAGGGTTTCGTACGGCTTAAGTTTTCATACAACGTATTTTCCATAACACAATATTTATGCACAAAATTTGGTTACATAGAAGATTTTTTATACAACATAGCCCTCATATAATATATTCCTCATAATAGAATATTTTTGCACGAAACCTGGTCACACACAGGAGTGTTTATACATAGGTTTTATGTGGGGTTGTATTACACATAATTACATAGAGGAACGAAAATTTTATTTGAACCTTATGGGGTTGAGTTAGTTATTGTACACCTCGAGTGTCAAGGAATTCACCAAAAAGAAAGATGGATTACATTCTCTTAAAAATTAAAGGCCATAACATTGAATTAACAAGGGAATTTTCCCAAACATTTGACAGTGAGTGTGCTCGGGTGGGAAATTTGACATTACATATCTCTAAAAACTCGTTGTCATGGATTATTGAGCTGCCTCAACAAGGAGAAAAGTGGTTTAAATTCAAAGCAATTAAAGATAAGGGATGGAAAATTTTTCATAATAGATTAAGGTAGAGACCAAATTGGGCTGTAGGAACTCCAAGATTTTGGTTGAAGCATCCTTGGAAAGATTTAGTATTTCTCATTCAAAGATATATTACATATGAGTGACTTTTTAGTCTCATATTTCATTATCATATACATCACCTACTTCATTTGAAAAATGAGAATCATATCAATATGTCTTATTACTTTTTAAGAAGTTTGATCAATATGGCTAAATTCATTTATAAATAGTCTAAAAATGAGGACAAGAATATTTACCATCACCGATTGGTAAAAATGATCAAGTATATGAGCTTCAAAAAAGTAATACATAATGGGAATAGTTTCTTTTTCAAAAGAGTCAAAAGACGCTATTAATGAGGTTTCATAAGAAACTTATGATAAATAGGTATAGGAATTCTCTATATAGTTATGGCATGAAAAGGAGATGGCTATATATCATAGGAAATTCACTAGAGCTATGGCTATAAAGCTTAGTAAAAGTGATGATCAGGGTAACTAAAATGAAGAACAAGTGTTTACAAAAATAGCGAAAAGACCAAGAATCATGTTCTCTAGTCCTCAAACCACATCAACACTTGAGGTTGATGAACATTGAACAAGTGCTATATGATTATATAAGTGGCTATGGAAACTAATCAAGAAGAGCCATATTTTGTTTTGCATATAAAAGAGAACTATCACCGCAAGAGGATAGGGACTTCTATACTTCAACTGCTACTAAAAAAGACACATCCATGATTTGTCAAGAGCCTAAATAGGTAATGTCCTCTCATGCTTTCTCTGATTCAATATGAGGAGGAAAAATAAAAATATTACGATATTGAGGAAATACAAGTATTAGATATGAATATTAAAATGGAGAAAGAAATGATTACAAGACATAGCATGAAGGTGATTTAAGAAAATGAATAGCTAAAAGAGGAGAATCAAAGATTGAAGAAATAAAATTCCTGATTGACCAAACAAAAATATAAATTTTACAAGGAAAAACAAGAATTAAAACTAAAGAATCAAAACTTTGAGGTGAAGTTTTAATGCAAAGGCCAGGAAATCAAATTTAGAGAGGATATACATCCAATGTGGATGTTTTGTTGTAGGCATCAAGGGCTATTTGAATAGTGGACAAAGTGAACACAATTTTGAGTATAGATTGCATGAGGACATGCACTCTAAATTCTCCTTGGGCTAAATGTTGGCACTTGATTTTTACATGCATAGAACACCCAAATGATTTTTACATGCATAGAACACCCAAACCTTTCCCATTTTATTCTTATTTACTTTCTTTTTGCTTATATTTACACATTTTGACTGCTTTTTCTAGAAATAAAGACAAACAAAACCACAAAGAAAATCACATTTCTACTATTTTATTTTAATTTTGAGTAATTAACATAGTAAAATGTTAAAAAATTGTCTTTTACCATAATTTCCAGGAATTCATTATGGTAATTCTTCATCCCGTGAGTTGGTTGTAGACACTCCTAGGAAAATTACAAAAATTGGTTTTAATGCTTGTCTGAATCACATGGTGTAGCTCCCCTTGGATTTGAAGAATAAAAAATGAAGGCTCATGACCAATGCTCTAATCAATGTGGTTCCAACAATAGGATAAATGTAGCAGTAGGAACATACTTTGATTTTTCTCTAGAATGTGTGATGGGTCACGAGATCACTCATTTCAAAGATTAATTTATCTATGTTTAGAGGTCATATTAGTGTGTAGTTGCTCCAGGGAGAAAACATAGCTTTCTTTATTTCAATTCCGTTTGTATAAATAACTATGGAGAGTAAAAGCTAATGGATCAATACTCCACACATAGACTTTTAATTAAGCTTTATACTATTGCTTTTATTCTCTCAATATATCATTTATGGGTTCAAGCGGTTAGTGATTTT